>JARQOD010000005.1:11634245-11744794 GCA_033576555.1 Oophaga sylvatica | reverse complement strand
ACTCACTCCTGAGCCACCCTGGCTGACTGACTAACTTTGCTACGTCACACTACTTAAATAGTCTAATATGCCTCTAGTGGCAATGCTGAGAAGTGTGCGTGAATGAATATCAGGCTTTACAGTTACCTTCTTGTGCATTTTCCAGGAGACATGTGTGCCTTGCGCAGCGAGGCCACACATCCCCCCCTAGTTAAACTCAGCACTCCCGGCTGAAATAGAAAAGAAAAACATTTTTGTTTTGCATATAACATCAACATATAACTCATCCCTTGCGGGAGGTAAGGACTCTTAAACGTTACAATTTGTACATAGATCAGTAGAAAATTATCAAAATACTTTTCAATAAATATACACAGTATAAGACAAGATTCTTGTGGAGGACCCGCACCAAAAACCTCCCACGTGGGTCCTGGGTGGGCTGCAGGACTTCTGACTGCAGACCTCACTCTAGGCCACACCATACGGGTTTTTCTTCAGAGGTAGTTTAGGTTTTATGTAAAACCAAAATGGGCACCGAAGTGCGAACTATTTACAATAAAGTTTTTGGCTGGCAAAGTCCACAGCCACGCAGTCCTTTGCATGATAAAACACTTTTCAAGTAAAATCACATTTCAATCAACTTTTACTTTAAATAAGCAAACATACTATGTAAACATTTATCAATAGTAAAGTGCAAATTTTCCTCAATAAACTTCTTCAACTTTATACATGTTCAGGTGCAGTAAACCCCTCTCTGGGTCCTACTGTTTTTCATCTTTCTTGCTTACGATCATTACTTTTTCTATTCCTGGGGCCAGAAGTATACAATGACCTCGGGAACCCATCACAAGAAGATCATGTCCTGCAATGTACATTTGTGTAGCGACATCTTTTGGTTGATCTGGGGACCCAACGGGTATCTCCCTGAAGTAGAACGCAGGTTGCGTTGCAGAAGGTGCCGCAGTGTACAATTCAGATTGCGCTTCAGAACTGGTCGCAGGTTGCGATGCTGAAATGGTCGCAGATGGCGATGCCGAAATAGTCGCAGGTTGCGTTATGGGTGCACGGCCTGGTGCGGACGCCAAAGATGACGCTGCTGGGACTTGCGGTACTGTGGCACGGAAGACTTCACTGGCTTCAGGGACGGGGTCGCTGACACGGGTGACGTTTAAGGCGTACCACCCTTTTAACCCCCAGTGCCGCGTGTAGCTGACAATGTCCTCGTTTACAAGATCCCTCCCAGGGTGCCCGATGGGTAAGTGGGACTCCACATCTCTCCGACTCACAAAGATCTCTTGGTATAGGCCCGGCTCATGTATGAAGCCCCAGCCTTTGCGGAGCTGGAACCCTGTTATGCACCCCTGGCGCCGCGGTTCCCGTCGCGTACCTTTGTTCTTCCGGACGGTCTCCTTGTCAGCGAGGAACTTTTCATGGTACCGCTGCCGCTGCTGCTGCGCCTCTCTCTGCTCCTGTTGGCATTGCTTATCCCGATCACGGCGTCGCTGCTCATTTTCCACTTTTACAGCATAAGTGACGTCATCCAGATACTGCATTGCGTCCCAATCGATTTCTGGCAATGATGGCTGGGACCCCTCCGGTGTTCCTACCGGGGAACTGTAATCTGCTGCGGCCTCCTGGCCTAGCTGGCACTCCGGAACAGGCAGGACTCCCTCAGCCTCCTTCTCTTCCACCGCTCCATCGTGGGGTCAGGTACAGCTCTTTTGGGGCCGGCCTCCGGTTTTCCTTCAGCTTTCTTCAGCAGTGACACAGGAAGGTCAGGTAATGGCGTTGTTCCTGTAGGAGAGAGCACTGCGTCCCACAGCAGCCGCTGTGTCTGGGCACGCCAGCGTCTCTCGGTCTCCTCCATGTCTGCCTGGTGCTGGATCAACTTTTTAAGCGCCGCATTCTCCTCCTTTATCTCCAGCAGGGTTTGTTGAAGGTCCCGGACTAGGATGGCTCCGGTTCAAGCAACAGCTTTACTGGGGAACAGGGCCTGCACTCCACCGCTCCCTCACACAGCTGCTCTTGTCCTTCTGCCATCTCTCTCCAGGCCAGACTGTGTTTTCCATCAGGAACAATCTGGTCTCCTCCGTGGAGGCGGGATTTGCGCTTCCTCTTTTTTGCATAGAAGATTAAGAGGAGGCGGATCTCCCTTGCAGTGGGATAGGATCTCACATTATAGTAGCATTTTGAGAGGGCGGCCATAACTTTCGCGCCACAGGGGGAGTAACACGCTCACCTTCTTCACCAGCGCCTCAGGGCGGAATATGGCGGTAAAATGGCGGAAAATGGAGCTAAAAATCACAAAAACGCTACACAGTCTTTTTGCACAAAACAGTTCAATAGGCACACAGGACTCACATCCAGTAAGCTTCGTATCCTGTCGTGATGCCAAAGATGACGCGCACCACATTGGTGGGTACCAGGGCTATGGGTACTCGGAACGAGCCCATGGAAGTCTATGGGGAATGTCACTGGCAGCAGAGCTCGGTCCGTGGCCCTGGCGGTCATGCAATGGGGAATATTTACAGGGGATTGTAGTTATGGTAGTTCGTGACGCCACCTGTGGTTTCTGATCTGATTGACCAGCGCTGCAGGGTAGATCTCTGAGGGGATGTTATGGCAGCTAGGTGTTAAGTCCCCCACAGTGGGACTGGTCCCTCAAAGTCTATGGTGGTGATGCAGGGTGCAGATAAGAATTCAGTCACACACAATGCAGTCTCTTTCCATACCTTTACTTGTAGATGTTGCAGGTATGTCCCGGGAAGCTGGTCAGGTTGGAGAATGCACATTCAGGGAATTGTTGAGCAGGTTAGAGGCCTCCTTTCTCCTTGTAATGTGTGTGAGTACAAACTTGCATAAAGTCAAGTGCAACTCTTTCAATAGCAACTATGCCCGGCCAACATTGTGGTGGAGCCTTCTATGTCTCTGATTATCAGATGTTGAGAGAACTAAGTCCTTACTTTTGTCGTGCACTGACTCAAAGTCCCCGTTCTCCCTGACTCCGGTTACGTATCAGCGCTTAGGGCTACCTTCTGTGACTTGAAGTCCAGAAAGGCCTCCGGTTTTCTTATTACTAGACGTGAAGTACTAGCAATGCTTCGGACCCCGGTGTCCGGTTAACTGAGTGAGGGTGATCTGTCACCTTAGTCACTCTTACTTCTCCACTCGCCCTTCGCCCTGCTCTCGCCCTTAACATAAGCACGTGTAGCAATGGTGTCAAGGTCAGCTTTCCTTCAGTGCTCACTGACCTGTTCTCAGTTGGCTCGTTGGTATAACTGCTGTGATTCCTTTCCTTCCTTCTTTCTTAGACCCCACTTCGAGTGGCTATCAGGAACTCCTGTCAACTGATTTCAATGCACGCTCTGAGAGTCACTTTCCACTTTCTTAGGAACACAGGCAGCTTGTTCTGAGTAGCAGGTTAAGGGGTAGCTCTGACTAGGCTAAGATGATTCACTTCACCCGTACTAGCCTCCACTTCCGTATAAGATGAGCTACACAAGCTCTGTCAGGATTCAGTCTTCTCTCCTCTCCCTCCGTCTGTCTCTGACTGAAACAGAAACTAAACTGATCTGAAGATGGATGGGATGACTCACTCCTGAGCCACCCTGGCTTGACTGACTAACTTTGCTACGTCACACTACTTAAATAGTCTAATATGCCTCTAGTGGCAATGCTGAGAAGTGTGCGTGAATGAATATCAGGCTTTACAGTTACCTTCTTGTGCATTTTCCAGGAGACATGTGTGCCTTGCGCAGCGGGGCCACACACTGTTATATGGGGGCTCCAGACCACACATCCAGACTGCTGTTATAGGGGGCTCCAGACCACACATCCAGACTGCTGTTATATGGGGGCTCCAGACCACACACCCAGACTGCTGTTACAGGGGGCTGCAGACTACACATCCAGAATGCTGTTATAGGGGGCTCCAGACCACACATCCAGACTGCTGTTATAGGGGGCTCCAGACCACACATCCAGACTGCTGTTATAGGGGGCTCCAGACTATACATCCAGACTGCTGTTATAGGGGCTCCAGACTAGTGTTGAGCATTCCGATACCGCAAGTATCGGGTATCGGCCGATATTCGCTGTATCGGAATTCCGATACTTAGTTCCGATATTTTTCCTATATCGTATACCGGAATCGGAAGTTCCCATGATTCTTTGAGAGGCAATGTGATTTTAGTCAGCCAATGAGGAATCTTATGAAGTGTGGGCACATCCTGTAATGCTGCGGTCATCTTAACTAATGGCATGGCTGTGATTGGCTGCTGAAATGATGTCAGAATGCACTATAAAAGGCGCTGCCGCCATTTTAGCATCACTGTGCTGTGAACTCAGTTAGGGACAGAACGCTGTTCTGCTGACTTTGAGGGACAGTTAGATATTGCGATTTTGTGTACTGGGCTTTAGGCAGGCTAGTTTACCAACCGCTGTGTAAAGCTTCCTTTTGCCAGTGTTGTTTTAACAGCTCTGTGCAAGGTGTGTGTGAGAGTGCAGGTGACGCTGCAGTTTGCTCTGCATGCAACGCTGTCTGTAGGCATCTGCACGTGTCACTCACAGACTCTTTTTTTTTTCTTCAGTGTAATTCTTGCTGCTCCATGCAATTTAACTATTAGTGTGACGCGCTTCCATCCGTATCCAATACATTGGTTGCAAACACTATAGAAGTAGACAAAGGAGTAGCCTTTCACAGATTGTGAACAGTTGTGTTTCAGTGTTCACTTCAGTCTGTGTTTTTTATTTTTTGAGTGCACATCACGCTCCAGTTACTTGTTCAAGCACTGCTGCTTGTACTCTGCTGAGCGTGTCTCAGTGCCTCATCCTTTTCATTTTTCTCCAATTGGTGCTGCTCCATTATATTTGAAAATAATCTAATCTATTAGTGTGACGCGCTTCCATCCGTATCCAATACATTGGTTGCAAACACTATAGAAGTAGACAAAGGAGTAGCCTTTCACAGATTGTGAACAGTTGTGTTTCAGTGTTCACTTCAGTCTGTGTTTTTTATTTTTGAGTGCACATCACGCTCCAGTTACTTGTTCAAGCACTGCTGCTTGTACTCTGCTGAGCGTGTCTCAGTGCCTCATCCTTTTCATTTTTCTCCAATTGGTGCTGCTCCATTATATTTGAAAAAAATCTAATCTATTAGTGTGATGCGCTTCCATCCGTATCCAATACATTGGTTGCAAACACTATAGAAGTAGACAAAGGAGTAGCCTTTCACAGATTGTGAACAGTTGTGTTTCAGTGTTCACTTCAGTCTGTGTTTTTTATTTTTTGAGTGCACATCACGCTCCAGTTACTTGTTCAAGCACTGCTGCTTGTACTCTGCTGAGCGTGTCTCAGTGCCTCATCCTTTTCATTTTTCTCCAATTGGTGCTGCTCCATTATATTTGAAAAAAATCTAATCTATTAGTGTGACGCGCTTCCATCCGTATACAATACATTGGTTGCAAACACTATAGAAGTACAGAAAGGAGTAGCCTTTCACAGATTGTGAACAGTTGTGTTTCAGTGTTCAATTCAGTCTGTGTTTTTTATTTTTTGAGTGCACATCATGCTCCAGTTACTTGTTCAAGCACTGCTGCTTGTACTCTGCTGAGCGTGTCTCAGTGCCTCATCCTTTTCATTTTTCTCCAATTGGTGCTGCTCCATTATATTTGAAAAAAATCTAATCTATTAGTGTGACGCGCTTCCATCCGTATACAATACATTGGTTGCAAACACTATAGAAGTACAGAAAGGAGCCTTTCACAGATAGTGAACAGTTGTCTGCAGTGTTCACTGCAGTCTCTGAGGAATAACCACACTTAGGCCTTATAACTTTTCTGACTTTCTTTATCAATCTACCAAGATGAAGAAGGCAGGGAGTAAGGCACGTGGTCGTGGCCGTGGAGTTTCAGCAGGGAGAGGACGTGGGGATTCTGTGGCTGATGCCGCACCCAGTGACACAGCATCCACCAGTTTTCCCCGTGAGCGTTCCTTTATGCGCACTTTTGTAGGAGCTCAGCGTACCCCCCTGCTGCGGGAAGAACAAATTGAAGCCGTTGTTGGTTGGATGGCAGCCAATGCATCGACTTCAATTCCTTCCACCTCCTCTCAGGACCACAGCACTGTTGAACAACCATCTGTCTCTTCACCGCCTGCCAAATTGCCCAGGCAGTCAGAGAGTTCTGAACTGGAGCCAGCTGAGTCTCTGCTTCTGTTCTCAGAATCTGTTGGCTTGCAAACAGGGGCCCAGCCAAGCAGCATTCTGGAATGTGAAGAAGAGGCAGTATGCAGTGATGCGCAACAGCTGTGTCTCTCTGAATGTGAAGAGGCGGGTGAGCCAGTGCCGATGGTCAGCACACCGCAGAACGCATCTGATGATGACGAGACTCAGGTGCCATTTTCTGTTGAGCATGGTGCTGGCCAGACCACCCAACAGCAGCAGGTGTTGGAAGAGGGTAGTGGAGATGATGAGGTCCAAGACCCAACATGGCGTGAGGAACAGGAAGGTGGTGGTAGCAGCTCTGAGGAAGAGATTGCCCCAACGGTCCAAACAGTAGGGAGAGGTAGGCTGCAGACTCGGTTGCCTGTAGCCTCCAGTTTGGCACCCGTTTGTAGCAGTTCTCTTCCAACAGCCAAAACGGGCGCTCCCAGGACTTGCACTGCGTGGTCCTTTTTTGACACACTTGCAGATGATATTTGCTATGTCAAATGCAAGCTGTGTAATCAAAAGTAAAAAGAGGTAAAAATGTCAGTAACCTTAATACCACAAATATGTGGAAACATGTGCGGTCAAAGCACGTGGTTGAGTTCCAAAGACACACTGGAGATGTAGGCCAACCTACAGCAGCACCTACATCTTCAGCTCGTGTTGGAGCCTCTTCCTCCAGCTCACACACAGCTGGTTCGGCTTCCTCACAGGATCGCCATGGAAGAACCTCTGTCACTGTTGTCCAGAGACCCAGTGTTATTCCACCCACAGCTGCAAGTTCCCTGTCATCCTCACACTCCCAGGCCACAAAACAGCCATCGGTAGCACAGGCATGGGATAAAAGACGGCCATACTCGGCAAACCATCCACGAGCACAGGCTCTGAATGCTGGCATTGCAAAACTCCTGTCCCTTGAAATGCTGTCATTCAGGCTGGTGGAGAGTGACAGTTTCCGTAACTTAATGGCATTGGCAGTCCCACAATACAATGTGTCCAGCCGATTTTATTTCAGCAGGCAAGCCGTCCCTGCTCTGCAAAAGCATGTTGAGGGAAAAATTAAACATGCGCTACTAAACGCCGTCAGTAGCAAGGTCCACCTGACCACCGATGCGTGGACCAGTACCCATGGCCAGGGACGATACCTTTCCCTCACTGCCCATTGGGTCAATGTTGTGGAGCCGGGTACAGATCTTGCGATGGCGCTGTACGTGTTCTGCCAACTCCAAGGATTGCAGGAATCAAGTCTGTCCACATTGACTCCTCCTCCTACTCCAGTTCCTCAGAATCATCGCTGCAGGAGCCGTCACGGTCTACCTCCACATGGACCCGTGAACGCTTACCTGATGCGACCGATATGAGCACAGCCGTGGCCAAACGTCAACAGGCCGTCCTGAAATTAATTTCCATGGGGAATCGAAGCCACACAGCGCAGGAGCTCTGGAATGCCATCAAGCAGGAGAGCGACGTGTGGTTTTTGCCAGCGAATCTCCAGCCAGGCTTGGTAGTGTGTGACAATGGCCGAAATCTGGTGGCAGCTCTGGGCCTTGGCAACCTCACTCACATACCATGTCTGGCACATGTGCTCAACTTGGTCGTGCAGAGTTTTTTGAGGGACTATCCGGATCTTGATGCACTGCTGCACAAGGTCCGCCTAGAGTGCGCTCACTTGCGACGTTCCAGCATGGCCAGATCGCGCATTGCAGCTCTGCAACGCAGATTTCGCCTTCCTGAACATCGCATCATATGTGACGTACCCACCAGGTGGAATTCCACGTTACATATGTTGGAGCGGTTGTGTGAGCAGCAGCTAGCAGTAATGGAGTATCAGCTGCATCAGGCGCAATCAACTCGCAATTTGCGCGGTTCACACTTCACCACTACTGAGTGGGCCTCTATGAAGGACATCTGCCACGTTTTGCGTGCGTTTGATGAGTCAACGCAGATGGCGAGTGCAGATGATGCACTAGTCAGCCTGACTGTCCCCCTTATCTGCCTGCTTCAAAAAACACTGCAAGCACTAAGGGATGAGGTTTTGGAAGAGGTGGAGGATGAGGAGTCACAAATTCCATCACCTTCTGGACAGTCAGCGCAACGTGGTTCCTCACAAAGGCTGGGCAGGGCTCACTTTGTGAGGAGGATGAGGAGGAGTCAATGGAGGAGGAAGACATCGCTCCAAGGGAGGTACACAACGCTCTAGTCAGTATGTAGAGCGAGGGTGGGGTGATGCAGAGCAGGCAGAGATGACGCCTCTTGCAGGGGACAGCGTTTGTTGGCCAGTTGGGAGTCTGCAGCACATGGTTGATTTCATGCTGCAGTGCCTGAGAAACGACCGCCGCATCGCCCACATTCTCACCACGTCTGATTATTGGGTGTACACCCTCCTAGACCCTCGCTACCGGGACAACTTACAAAGCCTCATCACACCGTTGAACCGGGAGCGTAAAATGCGGGAGTACCAAGACACACTGGTGCAATCCATAATGTTCTCCATTCCAGCCGAGAGCACTGCTGCTGCTACTGCTTTACAAAGCAGCTCTGTGCGTCGAGGCAGTGGAGACAGCTCTGCAACAAGAGGGAGCACAAGCAGCGCCTCTGCACAGGGCAAGACCAGTATGTTCCAAATGTTGCGAAGTTTTGTGGCAGCGCCACAAATGTCTACACCATCCGAGACGGCTCCAGTCAGCAGGAGGCAACGTTTCCGTAAGATGGTGACAGACTACATGTCTTTCCCTCTCAGTGTACTCCCAGATGGCTCTTCCCCATTCAAGTTTTGGGTCTCTAAGCTGGATACATGGCCAGAGCTTAGCCAGTATGCATTGGAGGTGCTGGCTTGCCCTGCTGCCAGTGTATTATCGGAGCGCGTCTTTAGTGCTGCAGGTGGTGTACTAACAGACCGTCGCATGTGACTATCCTCCGATAATGTAGACCGGCTTACTTTTCTGAAAATGAACAAGGCATGGATCTCGCCAGAATTTGTCTGTCCGTTTTCAGATTAAATAACTGGTTCGGAACGTTATCCATGTCTCCTGTTATGTTCATCTTTCTACCACCTGAACTCTACTCCCTGGGCTACAACACTGGCAGTTGCTGCTCAGAAGTGTCGTGTCCACAGACCAATACACAAGCTATAGTGTTACTGGGGTTCAGTAATGTCAGCTGTTCCCCTGCTGTGTGAACGGCAAAAAGTCATGCTGCCTCCACCCTGTTGTCTTCTCATCCCTGGGCTTCAACACCGCCAGTTGTTGCTCGGAAGTGTCATTGGCACGAGTACTCACTCCTGCCCAGACTGGTTACAGCACGCCATCTGTTTCCTGTCAGTGTAAACATCACTTAGCCTCCAATAAGTTGTCCTGTCGTGTTGCGGTCGGGTTAGCCGACTCTATGGTGCTTGGAGTTTAGGTGCTTCCTATGTGTGCTGCGGGATATGCAAATAAAGGCTGTTTCCGTTGTGACAATAGGACAATCACCCACTGTAGTACTGTGGGATTCGGTAACTGCGGCCGGCTCGCGGCCTGTCAACTTAAATTTCCATGGGTACCTTCTGCTACCCGTCCGGGTTCCAGTACCGTCAGCTGGTTCTCGGCAGTGCCTTTGGCCTAGGTGCCTCCATCTCGGTATCCGAGTTCCAGCAACGTCTGCTGGTCCTTGGTAGTGCTTTGGAGCACAGGTACCTCCTGCTTAGTAACCGTGTCCCAGTAACATCAGCTGGTCCTCGGTTGTGCCATTGTCTCTTTTCCTTCTGCTGCCCCTCCGGGTTCCAGCACAGTCAGCTGGTCCTCGTTACTTGCATTGGCTCTTGTACCTTCTGCTACCCGTCCGGGTTCCAGTACCGTCAACTGGTTCTCCGCAGTGCCTTTGGCCTAGGTGCCTCCATCTCGGTATCCGAGTTCCAGCAACGTCTGCTGGTCCTTGGTAGTGCTTTGGAGCACAGGTACCTCCTGCTTAGTAACCGTGTCCCAGTAACATCAGCTGGTACAAGGTTGTGCTACAAATACAAGATACAGAACAAGAGACACAAGAACAATAAGCAGAAGATCTAAAAGCAGAAGAACATGAAGTATAAGACCAAAATGAGGAGCAAAATATATGCTCTAATTCTAAGCAGAAGAAGACTAAGCAGTGTATGGGGGTGAGTCCGTTCCTCCTCGTGGTGCCCCTGGAAAATGCCTGCTGCTGCTGCAGGCTAAACTGAACACGGACAAATACTGTTGTAATTTAAATCTTTTGTGACAGCAAGAACGGAAGGATGAACAATTCATACTTTGACAGATTACAAGTACAGGATTCTCTGTCACAAATAAGAATATGATGAAGAAGATGAAGTACAATATGAATAAGAATAATAGTTTAATAAGAAGAAAATGAGTAATGTTAACAAAAAGATGAATAGCAAGAAGTTTAAGAAGAAGATAAAGAAGGTGAAGATGAAGAATAATTTGATGAAAAAGATGATGCTGCTGAAGATTATGAAGGAGAAAGTGTGTTAAAAGTTAAAAAGGTGAAGAGCATGGAAGTTGTGAAATATACATATTTGCCAAAATAGAAAAAACGTGAACAACATTGTCAATTTCTTCGTCAATCCGAACATCTTTAAAAAAAAAAAATATTTATGCTATTCCATTGATTGGGTTAAACATCTATGCCTTTAATGTCTCCTCAACCTCCCCAATACATTCTACATTACTCTTTGTTGTTTTCCTTCATGTACAATTAACCAACAAGGCAAGAATGGGTTTTTTTTAATTCCGATATTTTGTTCCCATAGACTTACATTGGATTTCCGGTATCGGTATCGGGTATCGCCGATATTTTTTTGGTATCGGCGATACCATTCCGATTCCGATACTTTTGGATATCGGAAAGTATCGCTCAACTCTACTCCAGACCACACATCCAGACTGCTGTTATAGGGGGCTGCAGACTACACATCCAGACTGCTGTTATAGGGGCCTCCAGACCACACATCCAGACTGCTGTTATATGGGGGCTCCAGACCACACATCCAGACTGCTGTTATAGGGGGCTCCAGACCACACATCCAGACTGCTGTTATAGGGGGCTGCAGACTACACATCCAGAATGCTGTTATATGGGGGCTCCAGACTACACATCCAGACTGCTGTTATATGGGGGCTCCAGACTGCTGTTATAGGGGCTCCACACTACACATCCAGACCGCTGTTATAGAAGGGCTCCAGACTACATATCCAGACTGCTGTTATAGAGGGGCTCCAGACTACACATCCAGACTGCTGTTATATGGGGCTCCAGACCACACATCCAGACTGCTGTTATATGGGGGCTCCAGACCACACATCCAGACTGCTCTTATACTGGGTCTCTAGACTACACATCCAGGCTGCTGTTATAGGGGCTCCAGACTACGCATCCAGACTGCTGTTATACGGGTCTCCAGACCACACATCCAGGCTGCTGTTATAGGGGCTTCAGACTGCTGTTATAGGGGGGCTCCAGACCACACATCCAGACTGCTGTTATATGGGTCTCTAGACTACACATCCAGACTGCTGTTATAGGAGGCTCCAGACTACACATCCAGACTTCTGTTATGGGGGGCTCCAGACCACACATCCAGACTGCTGTTATAGGGGGCTCCAGATTCCACATCAAGACTGCTGTTATAGGGGGCTCCAGACTACACATCCAGACTGCTGTTATAGGAGGCTCCAGACCACACATCCAGACTTTTGTTATAGAGGAGCTACAGACTCCACATCCAGACTGCTGTTATAGGGGGGCTCCAGAATACACATCCAGACTGCTGTTATAGGGGACATCCAGACTATACATCCAGACAGCTGTTATAGGGGCTCCAGACTGCTGTTATAGGGGGCTCCAGACTACACCTCCAGACTGCTGTTATAGCGGGCTCCAGTGTACACATCCAGACTGCTGTTATAGGGGATATCCAGACTACACATCCAGACTGCTGTTATAGGGGGCTCCAGACTGCACATCTAGACTGCTGTTATAGGGACATCCAGACTATACATCCAGACTGCTGTTATAGGGGGCTCCAGACTGCACATCTAGACTGCTGTTATAGGGGACATCCAGACTATACATCCAGACAGCTGTTATAGGGGCTCCCAACTGCTGTTATAGGGGGCTCCAGACTGCTGTTATAATGGGCTCCAGACTACATCTCCAGACTACTGTTATAGGGGGCTCCAGTGTACACATCCAGACTACTGTTATAGGGGACATCCAGACTACACATCCAGACTGCTGTTATAGGGACATCCAGACTACACATCCAGACTGCTGTTATAGGGGGCTCCAGACTACACATCCAGACTGCTGTTATAGGGGATCTCCAGACTACACATCTAGACTGCTGTTATAGGGGGTCTCCAGACTACACCTCCAGACTGCTGTTATAGGGGGCTCCAGACTCCACATCTAGACTACACATCCATACTGCTGTTCTGGGGGTTCCAGACTGCTTTTATAGGGGGCTCCAGACTACACCTCCAGACTGCTGCTATAAGGTGGTTCCAGCAGAGGTGTAGCTAAGGTTTTGGTTCGGGGGGGGCGAAAGTTCGGAGTGGACCCTTAACCAGGTAACCTTGATTACAACTGGGTGACGCACCCTAATAATGGATGAGAATCTCAGCAGATGACAGTGATGTTACTAAAAATAATCTCTATATAAAGACCAACATGGATATTACCACCATATGGTCAGTGGTAGATACCAGTAATGCAGAACATATAAGAGATTACAGCAGTTACAGATGGTGACTTACCGCTGACGTTCTTTCTGATGGAATCGTTCACTTTTCACGTCTTTTCCATCTGGCCCAGACCAACATAACGACTTCTCCAGCCAGGACTCGGCTGCAGAGATTACCACAAAGACATATTTCACGTCTCATATTTTCTGCACTGTCACCATCTATTCCCAACCTGCACAAACTCCTCATCCTGCTGATACCCCAATGCTGAGCCGCTGCTGCCGTATGTGCCCCTATTACTGCACCTACTGTATGGCAGTATGTGATCTCTAAATTCTATAGCAATCCTCTAGAATATACAAATGACGGGTGCAAATGCCCTAGAAAACAGTGCCCACATTTTGTCCCCAAGAAAGTAATAACGCCCTGTGTGTGTGGATCGCCCGCCAGGGCAGTGGGGTACTCGGTACCGGGCCGCTTCTTAAAGGGGAAGTGTCACAGTGGCAGTGACCTGGTCCGTGGCCCTGGGCGTCCAATAAAAGGGGTATATTTACAAGGGTTAATAGAGTTTGTAATAAGGTGTTCGTGACGCCACCTGTGGTTTTTGGTCAGAGGTGACCAGCGCTGCAGTGCAGATTCTCTGGGACTGATGGTGATGCAGCAGAGTTGGTAAAGCTCCCCACAAGTGGACCTAAGTCCTAGGCAGATGTAATGTAAGGTAGATGGTAAAGATGTAGTATTTAGCAAGGGATGTAGCAGTGTTGAGTGGTTGTTGGAGGAAGAACTTGAGAAGACACAGTCAGATGCAGTTTCCAAATCTTTACTCACAGTTCTGCAGGCAAAGTGTCCATAGCTCAGGTTACAGATGGTTCTGGAGTCGGTCGGCCTGAAAGCAATTTGGAATCTCCTCATTCAGGTGGATTGTGAGGTCTCCTTTCTAGCGCTATTCTCTGAGGTACTTGCTGCTGTAAGCTCTGTTCAAGTTCCTCTCTCTGTCTGTGACTTAAGTAGAACTCCACTCTCATGACAGGCAGCTGTAGCCTGCTTCAGGATCGCTCCACTCTGGAGTCTCTGGCTCACACGTGCTGCTGTGTAGTCGAGTATTAGTTGGGGCAGATTACATGCTGTCTTCTGCCCTCCGGATTCTGCTGCCTCGGACTCCGGGTCCGGTTTCTGGCGCTCAGGATTAGAGGTGAGCTCAGCTTTAGCTCCTGTTACCCCCAGCTCCTAGCTATACGTCCTTCCTCCACTCTCCTCAGACACTGACTAACTAACTCCTCACCCAGCCAGAATATTCCAGGGAAGCTCCCCTGAAATCAGGTGCTAGAGCTCCCCCTTCTGGTCTGGAGTAGGAAAAGTGTTGTATGCTGTGTGTTACCTGTTAAGGGGGATCTGTCCTTGGTTTCAGGCATGACATCACTCCCCCTTGGAGGTAGGCAAGGTCACTGTGGCAACCGAACTCCTGGGGTGCCACATGTGCCCCTTTGACAGTCACAGTAATCTGAGTTCCCCTATAACAATAAGTGCCCACTTTACATTTACTAATGTCCCGAGTCACCCCTGTACAGTTCCCCTATACACAGTATGATGCTCTCTTATACACAGTATAATGCCCCCTCGCTGTATATATCCTGACCTCTTAGTATACCCCAAACTGTTTGATGGCTCCAACACTGTATGATGGCCCTGTCACTGTAATCTCCACACTGTATGATGGTCCCCTAGATAGTCTCCATATGTGTAGCCCTGGTATGTAAGGCACACAGGATCTGGAGAATGCACAGTAAGGTAACAGTTAAAGCTTGACACTCACTTACACTTCAGACACACCCACAGGGTGTATAGGGGAGTGACGTGTAGCACAGGAGAGAGTCAGTCTAGCTTCCTGTCATCGTACAGAGCAGTCAGGGCTAGTTCTTCTTAGACAGTGAGGATTCCTGTCAGAGCTCTGGGTGAGCAGAAGATTAGTTCCTGCCAATTCAACGAAGTGGAGTCTAGTAACGGATGACTAGTTATCATCCCGAGTCTAGTCAGAGTTACCTTTTACTCAGTCTGAACTTTGAGGAAACTGAGAGTTACTCAGTGTGACCAAGGAAGAAAACTGACTTTCTATCTTCACGCTTCAGTGCTACATTGAAAGCAGAAGCAGGGCGAAGGGCATAGTGGGAAGGATTCAGAAGTGCCTTAAGGATCGGATTATCCTGCACATTGTCACCGGTCACTGGGGACCGAAGCGTCACTATAGCTCCAGGCATAGTGATAGAAAAGCCAGAGTCTTACTGGACCTTAGGTTGCAGAAAGCCGCCCTTAGAGTGCCAGTACGTAACCGAGTCAGGAGAACAAGACTTCTGAGTCCGGCGTGCGGCAAAAGAAAGTACTTAGTTCACCACTTATAAGGCTCTATCACAAAACCGGCCGGGCAGTACAGCTAGTGGGAAAAGCTGAAAACTATAGAGTTAACTTAGCTACAGGCAAGCTTGGACTCACTCATCATTTGGAAAGAGAAGGAGGCCTGTAACCTGCTCAACTGTTACCGCTACGTGCATTCATCCACCCCGAACAGCCTCCCTGGGACCTGCCTGAACAACTTGAAGTAAAAGGTATGGAAAGAAGCTTCTATGTGTGAGACTGAGTTATTTGATTGCATCCCTGCACAACCCCACCATAACTATCGACCTGAGGGAAGAGTCCCACCTGTAGGGGACCCGACATCTAGCTGCCTCACCATCCCCTCAGAGATCTACAGCAGCGCTGGTCTTAGTGATCAGAGAACTACAGGTGGCGTCACGAACTGTATATATACCTATCCCCTGTAAATATTCCCCCCAACATACGCCTGACCGCCAGGGCCACAGACCGAGCCAGCGCTACCTGTGACAACCCCATAGACTTCCATGGGCTCGGCTCTGAGTACCCCATTGCTCTGGTAAACCACAATTGTGGTGCGGGTCAAGACAAACTTGGCGTCACGAACAGGATCCGAAACTTGCAGAATTGCGAGCCCTGTGTGCCTGTGGAGTGTTTTGGTGAAAAAGACTGTTGCTATTGTTTGGCGCCAAATACCGCCATATTTGCCGCCATATTCGCGCCCTGAGGCGCTGGAGAAGAAGGTGGGCGTACCTGAAGGAGCGCGCAAAGTCTTGGACACGCCCCCGCTCTGACTCAGCGGCAGGTCCTGCGACAGGAAGTGGACGCTCTGACATCAGAGCGCCTGCGACGAAGGTCCTGTTCCTACTGCTGTGCCTGGGAAATAGCAGCTTCTGAAACCGTAGGCTCCGTTTAACCAAGGGGGCGCTAATATGTTGCAACAACCGGCCGACAGTGCGGCCCCAGCCGGAGGACCCGACTCCGCACCGCGTGCGTTGTAGCGCCAGATGGGGGCGCAGGCCCAGCACTCAGTCCGGTGGTCCCGCTCATGCCACTAACGCTTCCATATATGCCTGGGGCGAAATGGCTTCCCCAGTACAGCGGCGAGCCAGGCACTTTAGCAGGATTCAAACGGAAGATATGCAGTGTCCTGGAAATGTACTCTATGTCTGAGAGGCAAAAAGCTGCAGTATTAATAGGGCAGCTAACTGGCGCTGCTGAGAGAGAAGTGGAGACTTGGGCTACCACGGACCAGGAGTTGGTGCCTGCAATCCTCTTAAAGTTACAGGCCATTTTTGAAGATCGCACCGAAACAGATCTCCGGATGGCATTCTATAACTGTTCACAGCAACCAAGTGACAGCATAAGGGACTATGCCTGCCGACTACAAGGGCCCTGAGAGCCCTCAAGCAGGTTAATACCATAAGTGTCATTGATGAAAATAAGATGCTGAAAGAACAATTTGTGCAGGGACTGAGGTCCCAAGCGGAACGCAGAACTGTGAATTGGTGGTCTTTAGATCACCCTGATGCTACCTTTGATGCCCTAAAGGACATGGCAATAAAAGGGCTGCGGCCCCTGGGCAAACCTGAGTGGCAACCCAACATCGTCAGGGTGAAGTCACTCTGGAGCCGGCGGCAACCCCCTTTTCCTCGCTAGTGGCCGAAACCAAAATGCAGGTGACACCCCCTAGTGAATTGGACTGTCTGCGCTCAGAGGTGCGCCAGCTGACTAAAAATCTGGCTGCTGTGATGAGTGCCCTGCAGCTGCGGACAGAGGAAGAAGGGAAGATCTTATTAGCTGATTGCCCAGAAGACGTCCCGTGGATGAACCGGAGAAGAAGGAAGACGTCGCCCCCCCGGAGGAGGACAACGCCACCCCCAGGAGCGACCTCTGATCAACACCCTCCTCGTCGGGAGATCACCTGTTACCGATGCAACCAGAAAGGTCATATGTCTCCACAGTGTCCTTTAAACGGGCAGAACCTGGGTCCGAGGGCCAACACCCAGGAGGAGACCCATAAGGCCCCCTAGACTGGAACCGCAGGTATGTGGGTGGACGACCCTACCTGTCTATCATTCTAGATGGTATTGCTGTTCCGGCATTGTTAGACACTGGGTCTCAGGTGACCCTAATACCTGATGCCCTATATACTAAGTTCTGGTCAATGGACAGTCTTAAACCCCCGAGCCCTGACTTTACCGTGTATGCTTCTAATGGTCTTCCTGTAGAAGTACTCGGGACAAAATGTGTAGATGTGAAAGTGGGCAGAGAGGAGTTGAAAGACCAGGGGCTTCTGGTAGTAAAGACTGTAAATGAGGAGAACGGTTTAAATATAATTTTGGGTACTAACATTATCAGTAATTGTTTGGGAGAAGTTGTGTTCTTACTCCAACAGCTCGCTGAGATTGCCCGACCAAGGCAGAAAGGAGTAATCCAAAGAGAGATCCGGGCCCTGGTGTGTCAGCAGCAAGCGAAGCTTACAGACGGCGAAATTGGTAATGTACGGGTCACTGACTCGAATCCCTTTGTGATACCCCCAATGAGTGAAATGATAATCTGGTGCAGGGCAGCCATAGGTCTGAGAGGACAGAATTACCAAGCTGTAGTAGAACCCCACCATTCAGAACATAGACCTACACTTATGACTGCTAGGGGAGTAGTGGAAGTGGTGAATGGAAGAGTACCGGTACGGCTTCTCAACTGGGGAGATGATGAGGTAAACTTACCCCGTTATGCAACCATTGCTAAACTACATGCTGTTGACAATAATTCTATTCTCCCGGCTGAGTCCTTAGACTCCCGCCAAATAGCGGAGGACAATGACCCGGCAACCCAGGTGGCGGAATGGTGTCAGCAACTCCATGTTGGGACGGACACCACTCCCGCTCACCAGAAGCAAGGGGTATTACGGGTGGTGCAAGAGTACGCCCAAGTATTTAGCAAGAATCCACTTGATTTTGGGATAATTAAGGGAGTACAACATCATATCCCTACAGGCAGTCATCCTCCCATCAAAGAGCGGTATAGGCCTATACCCCCAGCCCATTATCAGAAGGCTAAGGAAATGTTGCGAGATATGAAAGAAGCCGGAGTAATCAGGGATAGTTGTAGTCCCTGGGCAGCACCTCTAGTCCTGGTTAGAAAGAAAGATGGTAGCTTGAGAATGTGTGTGGATTACAGGCAGGTGAACCGCATAACGCACAAGGATGCATACCCGTTACCACGTATAGAGGAGTCATTAGCTGCTCTGAAAACGGCTAACTACTTTTCTACCCTTGATCTGACTAGTGGATACTGGCAAGTGGCTGTGGCTGAGGAGGATCGTGAGAAAACGGCTTTCACCACCCCAATGGGGCTCTGTGAGTTCGACAGAATGCCGTTTGGGCTCAGCAGTGCCCCAGGAACATTTCAGAGAGTGATGGAGAACTGCCTGGGACATCTCAATTTTGAAACCGTGCTGCTATACTTAGACGACGTCATCGTGTACTCCAAGACATATGAGGACCATCTGAAGCACCTGGCAGAAGTATTTGAGTCCCTGTCCAGGTACGGGATGAAGTTGAAACCCTCAAAATGCCATCTACTCAAACAGAAGGTACAATATTTGGGGCGAATCGTCAGTTCGGAAGGAGTAGCGCCGGACCCAGAGAAAGTCACTGCCATCCAGAAGTGGCCGGAGCCGAAGAACCTCAAGGAAGTGCGACAGTTCCTGGGACTAACGGGTTACTACAGAAGGTTCGTGAAAGATTACACGAAGAAGGCAGCGCCTCTACAGGACCTCCTAGTAGGCCAATCCCTAAAGAGCAGAAATCCTCCCTTCAATTGGGGTAAGGAACAGGCTGAAGCATTCCAAAAGATGAAAGAGATCCTTACAGGCGATGAGATCTTGACGTATCCTGATTACAGCCAACCGTTCCTGCTGTACACCGATGCTAGTAATGAAGGTTTAGGAGCAGTTCTCAGTCAGAAGCAGAATGGCCAAGAAAAAGTCATCGCTTATGCCAGCAGAAAACTCAGGCCAACTGAGAGGAATCCGGAAAATTATAGCAGCTTCAAGCTGGAGTTTCTGGCGCTGGTCTGGGCCATTACTGAAAGATTTAAGCACTACCTGGCCTCCAACAAGTTCACGGCGTACACAGACAACAACCCGCTAACTCACCTGGAAACGGCCAAGTTGGGCGCCATGGAGCAGCGTTGGATGGCTCGGTTGTCTAATTACCAGTTTACTATCAAGTACCGGGCAGGCCGAAAGAATGCTAATGCTGACGCATTGTCCCGAATGCCGCATGACTCTGACACGGAGGAAGAATCGGACGACCTGGAAGAAATTGAGCTACCTGCGTTCCATCGAAATGGGGTAGTCCACGAGCATCGAGTCTACAGAAAGCAGTATGGTGCAACGTTAAATCCTTTACCCCATCACAGCTGGAAAGAGACTCAGGACAGCGATCCAGTGGTCAGCCGTATCAAGGAGTTGTCAAGACAGGAAGGTTTCTCCTTGGAAAAAGATGCACCTATGTCAGCAAAGCTCCTGTGGAACGAGAGAAGCAGGTTATTCCTATACCGTGAGAAGTTGTGCAGGAGATACGTCAATCCCAGGACCCACGAGATGGTCTGGCAAATAGTGGTCCCCAAGGCAGACGTCCAAATGGTGTTGGAAGCATACCATGATCAAGCAGGACACTTTGGCTGGAGAAAGCTGGAGACCCTGTTGAGGTGCCGGTTCTACTGGGTAGGGATGCGCAGCTCCATTGAGAGGTGGTGTCGGAACTGTGGACCCTGTGGTCTCAGAAGAAAGGACTACGGTAGTCAGAGGGCACCCCTGCAGCCTATCCGGACGACTCGTCCCTTGGAGATTGTGGCCCTGGACCACGTCAAACTGTCGCCAAGTAGATCTGGATACTCATACGCCTTGACCATGGTGGACCATTACTCTAGATTTCTGGTGGTTGTACCAGTTAAGGATCAGACAGCAGTGACGGCAGCAAAAACCTTTCAAGCAAGCTTCTGCAGACCGCATGGGTATCCGGAGCAAGTATTAACCGATCAAGGACCTGCTTTCGAAGCTGATCTATTCAAGGAATTCTGTCACATGTATGGGTGTAAGAAAATTAGAACAACACCATACCATCCTCAAACCAACGGTCTTTGCGAGAAAATGAACCACATTGTCCTTGATTTGTTGAAATCCATACCGTTGGAAGACAGAAATCGATGGCCGGACTTACTACCTGATTTGGTTGACTTGTATAACCATATACCTGTAAGTTCCACTAACTGCACTCCAGCCTATCTTATGAGAGCAAGGCCCGGAAGACTACCAATGGATTTAGAACTTGGAGTGGTAGAACCAGAGGCAGATGACGCTATTGAAAACTGGGACATCAATCGGCAAGAGCAATACAGAAGAGTGCAAGTCTGTGTAGAAGAAAGTCTCAACAAGGTACGGGAAAAACAGGAAGATATTTACAACAGGAATGCTCCTGCCAAGCCTTTGATGCCTGGAGAAGTGGTATTGAAAAGGAAAAGGAAAATGCACAAATTGGATAACCAGTGGGAGCAAGAACCCTACGTCGTACAAGATTCCAAATATGACAATAGAAAAGTTTGTATCATCAGTAAGGACGGAGGAAGAACAATATCCACTGTGTCCAGAGACCATTTGAAATTGTGTCCAGAACCCTTAAAGTTTCGTGAAGAGAACTCTGTCATCAATCAAGAAGAAAGAAAAGAAGAGGTCATACACACGGATCTGGGAGATTTCCCTGCAGATTGGCCGAGACTGGGAGATGCTGTAATAATTCCGGTGTTGCAATTTATCAGCCACAAGAGGAAGTTCTACCTCCAGTTGTGCCCATGGTGCCAGTTGAGCCAGTTCAGGAGTTACCTACTCCAGCAGCACCCCAACCTGCGGAACCTCAAGAGGAAGAATCATCTGAAGCAGCGCCCCATGCTATGGGAACCCCTGGTGAAGCTGACTCACACCGCCCAGCCATCAGTACGCTTGCCAGATCCATAGAAAGATTGAGGCAGTTCTATAGTTTGCCGTTACGTAGAACAGTTGGGTTAGAGATTAATATACCTGAAGCTACTCCACGTAGATCAGAACGTACAACGAAAGGGAAGATACCTATTCGTTATCAAAAGTAGTCCTAGCAAACTAGTTTACTAAGTATGGATAATTGTATAAAGTATTGTTATGATATGTAAATTACTTGAAAATGTTTCATGATGGACTCTGAGGCTGAGGACTGAGCCAGCCCAAGAACTGATCTTGTATATAGTTGTACCTTGTGCATTCTCTACCAGCACACCTACCTCTGAACATAAAACCCGTATGGTGAGGCACTGAGTGAGGTCTGCATTCAGATGTCCTGCAGCCCACCCAGGACCCACGTTGAAGGTTTGGTGCGGGTCCTTCACAAGAATATCGTCATCTATTTATATGAAAATGTCTATTTAGTATTTTGTATTTTTCTATGCCTATTGTTATAATGCAACGTTCAAGAAATCCGTACCTCCCTGATGGGAAGAGTTTAAAATGTTACTTGTTTAAATGGAAAACAAAATGTCTTTCTTCTTATATTTCACAGCCCGGGAGTGCTGTATTTTACCAAGGGGAATGTGTAGCCCTGGTATGTAAGGCACACAGGATCTGGAGAATGCACAGTAAGGTAACAGTTAAAGCTTGACACTCACTTACACTTCAGACACACCCACAGGGGTGTATAGGGGAGTGACGTGTAGCACAGGAGAGAGTCAGTCTAGCTTCCTGTCATCGTACAGAGCAGTCAGGGCTAGTTCTTCTTAGACAGTGAGGATTCCTGTCAGAGCTCTGGGTGAGCAGAAGATTAGTTCCTGCCAATTCAACGAAGTGGAGTCTAGTAACGGATGACTAGTTATCATCCCGAGTCTAGTCAGAGTTACCTTTTACTCAGTCTGAACTTTGAGGAAACTGAGAGTTACTCAGTGTGACCAAGGAAGAAAACTGACTTTCTATCTTCACGCTTCAGTGCTACATTGAAAGCAGAAGCAGGGCGAAGGGCATAGTGGGAAGGATTCAGAAGTGCCTTAAGGATCGGATTATCCTGCACATTGTCACCGGTCACTGGGGACCGAAGCGTCACTATAGCTCCAGGCATAGTGATAGAAAAGCCAGAGTCTTACTGGACCTTAGGTTGCAGAAAGCCGCCCTTAGAGTGCCAGTACGTAACCGAGTCAGGAGAACAAGACTTCTGAGTCCGGCGCGCGGCAAAAGAAAGTACTTAGTTCACCACTTATAAGGCTCTATCACAAAACCGGCCGGGCAGTACAGCTAGTGGGAAAAGCTGAAAACTATAGAGTTAACTTAGCTACAGGCAAGCTTGGACTCACTCATCATTTGGAAAGAGAAGGAGGCCTGTAACCTGCTCAACTGTTACCGCTACGTGCATTCATCCACCCCGAACAGCCTCCCTGGGACCTGCCTGAACAACTTGAAGTAAAAGGTATGGAAAGAAGCTTCTATGTGTGAGGCTGAGTTATTTGATTGCATCCCTGCACAACCCCACCATAACTATCGACCTGAGGGAAGAGTCCCACCTGTAGGGGACCCGACATCTAGCTGCCTCACCATCCCCTCAGAGATCTACAGCAGCGCTGGTCTTAGTGATCAGAGAACTACAGGTGGCGTCACGAACTGTATATATACCTATCCCCTGTAAATATTCCCCCAACATACGCCTGACCGCCAGGGCCACAGACCGAGCCAGCGCTACCTGTGACAACCCCATAGACTTCCATGGGCTCGGCTCTGAGTACCCCATTGCTCTGGTAAACCACAATTGTGGTGCGGGTCAAGACACATATACTATAATGCACCAGATAGTCCTCAATATAGTATAACGCACTCCCCATAGGCCTCCATATTGCATAATACACTCCCCATAGGCAGACTCTACTGTATATAGTATAATGCAGCCCCCCATAGGCAGACTCTATAGTATAATGCATTCCCCATAGACAAACTATATAGTATAATGCACGACCCATAGGCAGACTTTATATAATATAGTGCACCCTCCATAGACAGACTCTATATAGTATAATGCACCCCCATAGGCAGACCCTTTATTGTATAATGCACCCTCCCATAGGCAGACTCTATAGTATAATGCAGGCCCCCATAGGCAGACTCTATATGGTATAATGCAGCCCCCCATCGGCAGACTCTATAGTATAATGCAGCCCCCATAGCCAGATTCTATAGTATAATGCAGTCCCCCATAGGCAGACTCCAATATAATGCAGACCCCCCATAGGCAGACTCTAAAATAATGCAGCCCCCATAGGCAGACTAATATAATTTAGCCCCCCATAGGCAGACTGTAATATAATGCACCCCCTTAGGCCTCTATAGTATAAAGCACCTCCATAAAAAAATAAATAAATACAATACTCACCTCTCTTCCTCCTGGTTTCCCCGATGCTCCCGCTCATCTCCGGACTGCGGGGGCTGAGTGGTGATGTTATCGCCCGCTGTCAGTGTCTGCATCAGGGGAGTTGTGTCGACCCGCCACCACAATTGTGGGTTACCAGGGCAATGGGGTACTCAGAGCCGAGCCCATGGAAGTCTATGGGATTTGTCACAGGTAGCTGTGGCTCGGTCTGTGGCCCGGGCGGTCTGGCGTATGTTGAGGATATATTTACAGGGATAGGTTTATATACAGTTCGTGACGCCACCTGTAGTCTTCTGGTAATTTGTACCAGCGCTGCTGTAGATCTCTGAGGGGATGGTGAGGCAGCTAGATGTCGGGTCCCCTACAGGTGGGACTGGTCCCTCAAAGTCTATGAAGTCAGTGAAGTCGGGTGCAGATAAATAACACAGTCTCACACGGTCAGCGTCTTTCCATACCTTTACTTGTAAGATGTTCAGGCAGGTCCCAGGGAGGCTGATCCAAGGAGAGTGTATCTTGAGACAGCAGCTGGACAAGTTAGGGGCCTCCTTTACTTCCAATACAATGAGTACAACCAGCCTGAAGCGTAGTTCCCTCAATAACTCCAGCTAATCCATAGCTGTACTGCCCAGTCAGTTTTGTGGTAGGAGCCTTCCAATTGATGAAACTAGGTTCTTGCTTTTGTCTGCGCTTGACTCAAAGTCCCTATTCCACCTGACTCCAGTTACGTACTGACTATAAGGGGCTTGTTTGCCGCGACCTAAGGTCCGGTAAATTCCTGGTTTTCTTACCACTATGCTTGAAGCTAATAGTGATCCTTCGGTCCCCAGTGACCGGTTGCAATGTGCAGGACTTCTTCAATCCCAAACGCACCTTTCCAATAATCCACTGTGCCTTTCGCCTTGTCCTCGCTGGTAGCATAAGCACTCACACTTGCATAAAGTCGGGTAGTTACTTCCTTCATTCACTTTCTTCAAAGTTAGTTACAGATGCTCAGTTATCACTAGGCAGGAGCACGTCTCTGAACCTTTCACTGTCCTTTAGACAGGTGACTGAAGTCTTTCTGCACTATGCTTCTTCTTTCTCTCAATGTATTCTGTTGAGGTACAGCTCTGACTAGGCTAAGGTGAATTAGACCACCTGTACCAGCCTCCACGTTCTGAACTGATGATAGAGCAGGCTGGACTGCTTCCTCCCTCCAGCTAAACTCCAGACGTCTGCTCCATCCGAAGACAGGAACTGAACTGTCTAAAATCACTCCACAAACATACACCCTGACCACTCCCTCAATAGTAAACTACACTACCCTAAGGGTGTGTCTAGTGTATGTTGAGTGAATGGGTATTTAGCATTAAACTGCTGTCTCGCCACACACTCTCCAGGGTACTGCGTGTGCCTAACACCAGGGCTACACATTCCCCCATGGTAAAAGACAGCACTCCCGGGCTGTAAAATACAAAAGAGACATTTTGTTTATGCATGAAAACATTAAACAATAAACAGTAATTCGTCCCATCCGGGAGGTGAGGATATCTTGAACGTTGCAAACAACAAAACATTATATATAGAAATACAAAAGTATTAAATAGCATTCAATAAATATACAGTATTCTTGTGAAGGACCCGCACCAAACCTTCAACGTAGGTCCTGGGTGGGCTGCAGGACATCCGAATGCAGACCTCACTCAGTGCCACACCACACGGGTTTTTGTATTCAGAGGTAGTTGTGCTGGTTTATGTAAAACCAAAATAAGGCCCCGAAGCGCAACTATGTACAAATAAGTTCTGGGTTAGCACAGTCCTCAACCTCAAAGTCCATTGTAAAACCAAAGACATGGATATAATATCACATTATTATACTAAAGTGCAAACTTTTTCTGGTTACCCAGCCGGGCATTCTACGGTTAGCAAAATATATATGCATTATACTCTTCAACTTATGCAAAATTTTGTAAAACATTTTCAAACTTTCTACAATATTAGTTATGGTAGACCCTATAGGGATCTCACCGATTCTTCTTTACTATTTATTCATTTCCAAATACACTTTCCACCCCGGGGGCTGGAACAATGCAATGGGCCCTAGTTCCCAGGACTAGCAAATCATGCGCTGCGATTAGGGTCTGGGTCGCCACAGTTCTCGTGCGAACCTCTAGGGGCGCAACGGTACATTCTCCTCACGTGACACCGATTGCGTTTCAATCACAGTTAACGATATGGACCGTGTCATGGATTGCGATTGAGACTGGGTCGCTAGTTGCGATGTAGAAATTGCTTGAATTTGCGATGAACTTGCAGAGGGCGATGCTGGGGCACGGCCGGATACTGCTTGAGCTGGAGACGGGACGCTGCGGTAGTGGTGACGTTACCTGCGTCGGGGACGGGGTCACGGACGATGGTGACGTTAAGGGCATACCATCCCTTCATTCCCCAATGCCGTGTGTACGTGACGAGGTCTCCATTTACTAAGTCCCTCCCGGGATGGCCTTGCGGTAGGTGGGATTCTACGTCACGCCTGCTGACAAAGACCCCTGGTAGAGGCCCGGTTCACGGATGAAGCCCCAGCCCTTCCGGAGCTGGAACTCAGTCACACACCCCTGCCGCCGCGGTTCCCTCAGGGTACCTTTCTCTCTCCGGACACTCTCTTTGTCCGCGATCAGCTCTGCATGTTGTCGCTGACGGTTCCGCTGAGCTTCCCGCTCTTCCTCCTGCTGGCGTTTCTGCTTCTCCTCACGACGCTGCCACTCATATTCCCACTGGGCGGTGTAGGCGACGTCATCCAGGCGCGCCATTTCGTCCCAGTCCACGTCTGGTAGTGACGGACAGGACCCCTCCGGTGTCCCTGTCGGGGACCGATCATCTGCTGCGGCCTCCTGGCCGGGCGGGCGTTCCGGAACTGGCGATACCTCCTCAACCTCCTTCGCCTCCACCGCTTCACCGGTGGGATCAGGATCGGTACTTTCGGGGCAGCCTCCGGTTGCTCCTTCGCCTTGGGCAGCAGAATCTTCGGTAACTGGAATCGTGGGGGGTCGTTGAGGGGAGAGATCACCGTGTCCCACAGCCTCCGCTGTTCCAGGGTACGCCGGCGTCTCTCGATCTCTTCAAAGCCAGGTTAGTACTGGACCATCTTCTTCAGGCGTGCATTTTCTTCTTGAATCTCTAGCAACGCCTGCTGCAGGTGCAGGACCACGGATAACTCCGGTGCTGGTGGCAGCTTGGCTGGGGCACGGGGCCTGCCTTCCTCCGCTTCCCTGCTCGGCTGCACACGTCCTGCTTCCATGATGTTCCAGAAGATTCTTTCTTCTTCCTGCAGAGACGTCCGGTCTCTTCCGTGGAGGTGGGGTTTGCGTCTCCTCCTCCTCGCAGGGAAGGTGAAGAGGAGGCGGACCTCCTTTGCTGTAGGGCAGGATCGCATGTTGTAATAGCACTTTGAGAGGGCAGGCATTTTCTTCGCGCCACTGGGGGGTACACGCCCACGAAGGTACGCCCACCTTCTTCTCCAGCGCCTGAGGGCGCGAATATGGCGACAAAAATGGCGATTTTGGCGCCAAAAGTGCAAACAGTCCTTTTTCACAAAAACAATTCCTTAGGCACACAGGGCTCGCAATTCTGCGAGTTTCGCATCCTGTTCGTGACGCCAAAGTTTTGTGTCGACCCGCCACCACAATTGTGGGTTACCAGGGCAATGGGGTACTCAGAGCCGAGCCCATGGAAGTCTATGGGATTTGTCACAGGTAGCTGTGGCTCGGTCTGTGGCCCGGGCGGTCTGGCGTATGTTGAGGATATATTTACAGGGGATAGGTTTATATACAGTTCGTGACGCCACCTGTAGTCTTCTGGTAATTTGTACCAGCGCTGCTGTAGATCTCTGAGGGGATGGTGAGGCAGCTAGATGTCGGGTCCCCTACAGGTGGGACTGGTCCCTCAAAGTCTATGAAGTCAGTGAAGTCGGGTGCAGATAAATAACACAGTCTCACACGGTCAGCGTCTTTCCATACCTTTACTTGTAAGATGTTCAGGCAGGTCCCAGGGAGGCTGATCCAAGGAGAGTGTATCTTGAGACAGCAGCTGGACAAGTTAGGGGCCTCCTTTACTTCCAATACAATGAGTACAACCAGCCTGAAGCGTAGTTCCCTCAATAACTCCAGCTAATCCATAGCTGTACTGCCCAGTCAGTTTTGTGGTAGGAGCCTTCCAATTGATGAAACTAGGTTCTTGCTTTTGTCTGCGCTTGACTCAAAGTCCCTATTCCACCTGACTCCAGTTACGTACTGACTATAAGGGGCTTGTTTGCCGCGACCTAAGGTCCGGTAAATTCCTGGTTTTCTTACCACTATGCTTGAAGCTAATAGTGATCCTTCGGTCCCCAGTGACCGTTGCAATGTGCAGGACTTCTTCAATCCCAAACGCACCTTTCCAATAATCCACTGTGCCTTTCGCCTTGTCCTCGCTGGTAGCATAAGCACTCACACTTGCATAAAGTCGGGTAGTTACTTCCTTCATTCACTTTCTTCAAAGTTAGTTACAGATGCTCAGTTATCACTAGGCAGGAGCACGTCTCTGAACCTTTCACTGTCCTTTAGACAGGTGACTGAAGTCTTTCTGCACTATGCTTCTTCTTTCTCTCAATGTATTCTGATGAGGTACAGCTCTGACTAGACTAAGGTGAATTAGACCACCTGTACCAGCCTCCACGTTCTGAACTGATGATAGAGCAGGCTGGACTGCTTCCTCCCTCCAGCTAAACTCCAGACGTCTGCTCCGTCCGAAGACAGGAACTGAACTGTCTAAAATCACTCCACAAACATACACCCTGACCACTCCCTCAATAGTAAACTACACTACCCTAAGGGTGTGTCTAGTGTATGTTGAGTGAATGGGTATTTAGCATTAAACTGCTGTCTCGCCACACACTCTCCAGGTACTGCGTGTGCCTAACACCAGGGCTACACAGAGTCAGATGCTGAGAGGGGGATGATGGGAGAGAAAGCGTGGCCCTCCTTCTCTCATCAATATGATCAGCGCTATCGGCATCTAACCGATACAGTTGAACCTGCAATGACGGGCGAGGGGGCCAACTACTGGCACCGGGCCCCCTTTACTGCTCAGGGGCCTCATGGCGGCCGAGTGGCAGAGCAGGGAGAGTGATTCTCCCTGCTCTGACGCAGAATGTAACTGTATCGGCGTACTGTGCTGTGCCTAGCCTCGGGTGGGCCCCCTCAGGACTCGGGGCTCGGGACAACCACCCCCTCTGCTTCCCCGGGCTCCAGACTACACATCCAGACTGCTGTTATAGGGGTCTCCAGACTTCACATCCAGACTGCTGTTATAGGGGTCTCCAGACAACACATCCAGACTGCTGTTATAGGGGGCTCCAGACTACACATCCAGACTGCTGTTATAGGGGTCTCCAGACTTCACATCCAGACTGCTGTTATAGGGGGCTCCAGACAACACATCCAGACTGCTGTTATAGGGGCTCCAGACAACACATCCAGACTGCTGTTATAGGGGTCTCCAGACTTCACATCCAGACTGCTGTTATAGGGGCTCCAGACAACACATCCAGACTGCTGTTATAGGGGTCTCCAGACTTCACATCCAGACTGCTGTTATAGGGGGCTCCAGACTACACACCCAGACTGCTGTTATAGGGGGCTCCAGACAACACATCCAGACTGCTGTTATAGGGGTCTCCAGACTTCACATCCAGACTGCTGTTATAGGGGGGCTCCAGACTACACATCCAGACTGCTGTTATAGGGGGCTCCAGACTAACATCCAGACTGCTGTTATAGGGGGCTCCAGACTACACATCCAGAGTGATGATACACATGCATGATATACATCACATATGGCGATTCAGCAGCTAAATCCTCGGGTAGCTGAGCTGTATGCAACCAGACATAAGGCTGTGGGTGATGAATATTGATGAACTGTTGAGACAAAGGTTTACTGTATATGAGATATTACAAACACATCCGGAATAACGATGATGCTCTGCAACCTCTGCTGGATGTTCTCTTCGCTGTCTAATATATAAGTGTTTATGACCAAACTCCTAACACATTCAAGATGTTTAATGGAAAACTGATGCTTTAGAAGGGGAGACAATAAACAATGCTGGGGCAGTGAATGTTTTATGAAGCACTGGATGGTACATGATATTTTTCGTCAAATAATCACATAAATGTCTTCAAGAATTACGCTGCCATTAGAGAATTTAATCACTGGATGGTTTAATGTACAAATAGCACTATTTCTGCTTAAATCTTGCCAGGTGGTGTTTCAGAAAAGGTTATTTTATGTGTTTTTTTATGAGAAATTACACTATTTCTGGCCATTATTGGACTTGTATCGTATATTATGGCCATTGTCTCTGCCTGAAGAATCTATTTCTAATTTTCATTTGTCTCTGAACTAGTGGGTGCTGACTAGCTGCTCTGATGTCTCCCAAACAGATATGAGGGATTCCTGCACTCCTGTCTCTATGTAGCGAATGTTCAGAAGCAGCAGCTGTATAAAAGGCATTATCTGGCTTTACTGAGCAGTGTAGCTGTTAGTCTATGTCAGATGTGAGATAAACACTTATCTGAAGACATTATCTGGCATTACTGAGCAGTGTAGCTGTGAGTCTATGTCGAATGTGAGATAAACACTTATCTGAAGACATTATCTGGCATTACTGAGCAGTGTAGCTGTCACTAAACATTTATTAGAAGGCATTATCCAACTTTACTGAGCAGTGTAGCTGTGAATACACCTCTGAAGAGAGATAATCACTTATTAGAAGATTTTATCCAGATTTACTGAGCAGTGTAGCTGTAAGGCTACTTTCACACATCAGTTTTTTGTGTCAGGCACAATCCGTCGTATACCTGATAGGACGGATCCGGCGCTGATTTTGCAAAAACTGATGCAACTGATCAGTTTTCTTGCCGGATCCGACCTGACCTTTTGAACCCGTAAAAAGAAAGAGAGAGAGAGAATCAGTCTTTTGACGGATTTCACAAAAGACTGGTCCGGTTCCATAGACTTCTATTATTTCCGGCCGCCTGATGCACAGATTCAGGCACTATCAGGCGGCTCCGGAAAAAAATAAAAACGTTGCAGTCAGCGTCTTGTCCGGCCGCCGGAATGTACATTTCCGCCGGATCCGGCCAAAACCAGATGCAACGCAATGACATCAGGCGCGATCCGGCGCTAATGAAAGTCAATGCCAAAAAAACGCATCTGGTACCGGATCCGTTTTTTTTAAAAACACGCCGGATCACGCCTGTCGTCAAAAAACTGATGTGTGAAAGTAGCCTAAGTTCACCTTTGTGGAGATACACACTTAGTAGAAGATATTATCCAACTTTACTGAGCAGTGTAGCTTTGAGACCATTTCTAAGGTGACATAAACACTTATTAGAAACCCTATAACGGGTCTGTCTCTTTTAACCGTTCTTTTACTCTGATTTCCCTCCTCTTCTCCATATACTTCAATAGGGTACTTTAATTTGATCCTTCAGGGAACTGGTAGATTTTACCATTTTCTCTATAGTTAAAAAAATTGTCCACGTACAGGAAAGTGGACCCCAAACTGTGTAAAATTCTTACAATAGCAAACTCAGCAGGTACTTACCCTCCCTGGGTCCAACACTGACTTCCTGCTGCTGCTCTAGTCCCAGAGCTTTGGTTGCAGCAGTGATGTCACGTCAAAAGCGTCCATCATCGTTCTAGCCAGTCAGAATTTGGGTATTCTGGTTACAAGTAAGCTGAGCAGCAGTTATCAGGCGGCAACTGCAAAATTAAACAAGAATTTAGCTACAGTGGGTATGGAAAGTATTCAGACCCCTTTAAATTTCTCTCTTTGTTTCATTGCAGCCATTTGGTAAATTCAAAAAAGTTCATTTTTTCTCATTAATGTACACTCTGCACCCTATCTTAACTGAAAAAAAACAGAAATGTAGAAATTTTTGCAAATTTATTAAAAAGAAAAACTGAAATATCACATGGTCATAAATATTCAGACCCTTTGCTCAGACACTCATATTTAAGTCACATGCTGTCCATTTCCTTGTGATCCTCCTTGAGATGGTTCTACTCCTTCATTGGAGTCCAGCTGTGTGTAATTAAACTGATAGGACTTGATTTGTAAAGGCGCACACCTGTCTATATAAGACCTCACAGCTCACAGTGCATGTCAGACCAAATGAGAATCATGAGGTCAAAGGAACTGGCCAAGGAGCTCAGAGACAGAATTGTGACAAGATCTGGCCAAGGTTACAAAAGAATTTCTGCAGTACTCAAGGTTCCTAAGAGCACAGTGGCCTCCATAATCCTTAAATGGAAGAAGTTTGGGACCACCAGAAGTCTTCCTAGACCTGGCAGTCCAGCCAATCTGTGCAATTATGAGAGAAGAGCGTTGGTGAGAGAGGTACAGAAGAACCCCAAGATCACTGAGGCTGAGCTCCACAGATGCAGTAGGGAGATAGGAGAAAGTTCCACAAAGTCAACTATCACTGCAGCCCCCCACCAGTCAGGCCTTTATGGCAGAGTGGCCCATCGGAAGCCTCTCCTCAGTGCCAGACATATGAAAGCCCCCATAGAGTTTACTAAAAAACACATGAAGGACTCCCAGACTATGAGAAATAAGATTCTCTGGTCTGATGAGACGAAGATAGAACTTTTTGTTTATAATTCTAAGTGGTATGTGTGGAGAAAACCAGGCACTGCTCATTACCTGCCCAATACAATCCCAACAATGAAACATGGTGGTGGCAGCATCATGCTATGGGGGTGTTTTTCAGCTGCAGGGACAGGACGACTGTTTGCAATTAAAGGAAACATGAATGCGGCGAAGTACAGAGATATCCTGGATGAAAACCTCTTCCAGAGTGCTCTGGACCTCAGACATGGCCGAAGGTTCACCTTCCAAAAAGACAATGACCCTAAGCACACAGCCAAAATAACAAAGGAGTGACTTCAGAACAACTCTGTGACCATTCTTGACTGACCCAGCCAGAGCCCTGAGCTAAACCCAATTGTGCATCTCTGGAGAGACCTGAAAATGGCTGTCCACCAACGTTCACCATCCAACCTGACGGAACTGGAGAGGATCTGCAAGGAAGAATGGCAGAGGATCCCCAAATCCAGGTGTGAAAAACTTGTTGCATCATTCCCAAGAACTCATGGCTGTACTAGCTCAAAAGGTGCTTCTACTCAATACTGAGCAAAGGGTCTGAATACTTATGACCATGTGATATTTCAGTTTTTGTTTTTTAATAAATTTGCAAATATTTCTACATTTCTGTTTTTTTCAGTCAAGATGGGGTGCAGAGTGTACATTAATAAGAAAAAAATGAACTTTTTTGAATTTACCAAATGGCTGCAATGAAACAAAGTGAAAAATTTAAAGGGGTCTGAATAGTTTCCAAACCCACTGTATATAAAAGAGATAAAATCCTGTGAACCTATTTATTATTACCATTCTATAAATCACTTGTGAGGCCACATCTACAATATGAAATCCAGTTTTGGGCTCCACATTTTAAAAAGGGATATTGGAAAGTTAGAATCAGTTCAAAAGCAGCAACTAGATCATTTTATGCAGGGTCTACACAGAAATCATGGGGACCCTATAGCATAAGGTCTAATTGCCCTAACCCCCCTAAAAAAATGAATATTTCGAAGGGGTCACAGAAAAGCATATCTCGCAACTTTTCAGTCCTTACAAAGTAATTTTCCTACTTTCGAATCCCCTAAATTCCCTTCTTATTGCCTCCATAAAGTAGGATGCCAATAAAAGTGCCTGACATACACAGTATGATACCCCCAGTGTGAATTCCTCCACAGTACCCTCCACACACACTGTATGATGACCCTACTATACCCCCCAGAAAACTATGATGACCCCTTCACAGTAAGATGCCGCAACTGTGAAATCAAGACAGCCCTCCAAGCAGTATAATGGGTACAACACAGACCTCCACATAGTATGATGGCCCCAACACTATCCTCCACAGAATATGACTGACCCAACACAACACTTCACACTGTATGATGCCCCACTAGCTTTCCAAACAGCATAATTACCAACACAACTCTCCAAACAGCATAATGTCCCCCACACTGCCCTCCAAACAGCATAATGGCCCAACACATAGCCATGCTCACACTATAAAAAACCCCCACATAGCCTGCAATTAGTGAAATGGACCCCACAGAGCCCTGCAAACAGTACTATGGTCCCCACATAGCCCTGCACACAGTATAAAAGACCCCACATAGCCCTGCAATTAGTGAAATGACCCCCAGCATAGCCCTGCAAATAATATAATGGCCCCACACATAGCCCTTTCAACAGTATAATGGCCCTCATATAGCCCTCCATAAAATATAAAGGCTCACACATAGCCGTCCAAATAGTATGATTGTCCTCACATAGTCCTCTAAATATTACAATGGCCCCCACATAGTATAATGGGCCACACACAGCCCTTCAAATAGTATAATGGTTCACACATAGCCTTCCATATAGTATAATGGGCCCCACATTGCCTTCTATGTAGTATAATGCTGCCCCATTGCCTTCCATTTAGTATAATGCACCCCCATCACCCTCCATATAATATAATGCACCCCCCATAGCAGGGCTGGCTCCAGTTTTTCGTGGGCCCGGGGTGAAAGAGTCTCAGTGGGCCTCTTTAACACATATCATGATTCATGATGCACAGATATGGCAGAGAAATATAGGTAGAGTACATTGCCAAAGATTTCACTTCCTACATTAGTGTTATCTATTATAAATTCTACAATATCTCAGAAACTGGTGAATCTTTACAGTGCACAGTACATGCCCTGAGGGGATTCAAAAGTTGTCATTTTAGACAGGACAGTATAGTCCTCCATACAATATTATGTGCACCACATAGTCCTCCATACAGTATTATTAGCACCATATAGTCCTCCATACAGTATTATGGGCAACAACATAGTCCTCCATACAGTATAATGAGCCCCATATAATACTTCATACGGAATAATGGATCTCATATAAACCTCCATGCAAAATAATAGACCCCATATCATTCTCCATACAGAATAATAGGTCTAATATAATGCTCCATACAAAATGGACCCCATATAATGCTCCATACAGAATAATGAACTCCATATAATTCTCCTTACAGAATGGGCCCCATATAATTCTCCAGCACGGTGGCTCAGTGGTTAGCACTGCAGCCTTGCAGCGCTGGGGTCCTGGATTCAAATCCCACCAGGGACAACATCTGCAAGGAGTTTGTGTGTTCTCCCCTGTTAGCGTGGGTTTCTTCCGGATTCTCCGGTTTCCTCCCAGTCCAAAGACATACTGAAAGGGATTTTAGATAATGAGCCCCATCGGGAAAGTGGCAATAATGTCTGTAAAGCTCTGTGGAATTAATGGCGCTATATAAATGAGTAAAATAAATAAATACGGAATAATCAGTCTCATAAAGTGCTCCACACAGATTAATGGACCCCATTTAATGCTCCATTCAGAATAATGGACCCCATATAATGCTCCATAGAGAATAATGGACCCCATATAATGCTCCATACAGAATAATGGACCCCATATAATGCTCCGTACAGAATAATGGGCCCCGTATAATGCTCCATACAGAACAATGGTCCCCAAAAAATGCTTCATATATCATGGACCCCATTTAATGCTCCATACAGAACAATGGACTCATATATTGCTCCATACAGAATGGGCTCCATGAAATATTCCATACAGAATGGGCTCCATATAATACTCCATACAGGCCAGGCCCCATATAATACTCCATATAGAATAATGGGCCCCATATATTGCTCCATACAGAATGGGCCCCATCTAGTACTCCATCTGGGCCCCATATAGTATTCCATACAGAATGGGCCTTATATATTGCTCAATACAGTATGGGCCCTATATGTTGCTCCATTCAGAATGGGTACCAGCTAATGCTCCATACAGAATAATGGTCACCATATATTACTCCATACAGAATAGGCCCCATATATTGCTCCATATATACTGTATGTATAAAATAAATCAAATATTCACCTCTCATCGCTGGCCACAGGTCCGGACTCCTCAGCGTCACCGTCTTCCTACTCTTTGAACTGTGACTGCTCAGAGCAGAGGGTGCACAGTAGTGATGTCATAGCGCCCTCTGCCCTGAGACATCACATAGTCAGAAAACGTAAAGACACTGAAGCTGCGGAGGAACAAGGAGAGGTTAATATTGCAAGTGCTGGGGCCCTGAGCAAGTGGGGGGGTCAACTCACGGGCGCTGGCACTGAGGTCCCTAGACTCCCAGGCTTCATAGCATGCCTGTGTCACTGACGGCAAGTGGCCCCCTCACTTGATCATGGCCCCTGCACATGCTTGAATGCGTCGGGTGATGACGCCGACTCTGCCCCATAGTCCTCTATATAGTATCATGCACCCCATTGCCCTCCATATAGTATAATGCTCCCCCATAGTCCTTCATATAGTATAATGTACTCCCCATAGTCCTCCATATGGTATAATGCACCCCCATTGCCCTCCATATAGTATAATGTACTCCCCATAGTCCTCCATATAGTATAATGCACCCCCATTGCCCTCCATATAGTATAATGACTCCCCATAGTCCTTATATGGTATAATGCCCTTTCCTCCATTGTTATGGACTCCCTCCTCCATATAGAAATCCTGATGACCTTCGAATGTTGAAATTAACCCATTTATGGTATCTCCTAAAACGCAGTTGACCGAATTGTTAGAATTAACACCGATTATAACCCAAAAAGATTTTCCATTTTTTTACTATGATTCGGTCATCAGCCTGACCTGGGGATCTGCAGCAGCTGTCAACTCTGAGGAGTTTATATGCCTTATTTTTAAGAAAGACCAGGTGAGTGCAAACTGATTATATGTTTGAAATAACCGTCAGATAAGACCCTATGGCGCTTCTCTTTCCTGTAGTGTTTCTTTAGCAGTCAGACTGTGGTATACGCTACCACAAGAGGTAGTAATGGCCGATACTATATCAGTATTTATATAAGGGCTGGATGATTTTCTCACAACAAATGGCATTGTGGGTTATAGATAATCTAGCAATAGAGAATGTATAACTGGTGGAGAAAGGGTGAACGTGATGGAACTATGTCTGTTTTCAACTTACATAACGATATCTGAAAATTTGGAGCCTTTGCTGAAACCAAAGCAGCCGTTGTAAAATGTGTGAAAAAAACATACAAAGCTCCACGCAGGGAACCGACTGGTTACATCTCATACTTTTATAAAGGACCTCGGAGGGGAGATAAATCTATTAATGAAAGATCTTGTGATAACGGAATATTCAACACTTCATGGACGTGCGTGGGTGAGGCGACCACACTGTGAACTCTATTCTCCTGCAGACATTCTTATACTGTCTTGGTGACCACAAATCACAGAAGTCGGTAAAGGGCCAGAAGGCAGGCGGATAGGAGAGTCACTGTGGTCATGACCCTGCTAAATCTCTGACAGGCTCCCGCCTACTATGTGGGATTTATACTAATGGTGTATGATAGAAGAGAATTCTCCCATGTGACAGGACCGGAGCACAGTGCACTGACACTCGGATCAAACTCTGACAGAGCTTCATCAGAGGATATTTCCATAATCGGCCCCGATCCTCTCACATTAGAGATTTGATGGCCACGTGACCCCATACCTATTTTAAGCAAAGAAGCCTACAGCTACTACACCCCTGCATGCATTGTACATGATGTTCCATTTGAGGTCTTGATCTCCAAATATGAGATGCACAATAGAAGAGACCTTGGACCCAATTTATCAAACTACTTTCACCAAATGTTGGCATAAATGGTTTCAATCATGGCGAAAAGTTTGCAAAAATTGTAGTTGTGCAAAAAAAAATGTGTTTTTATGCCACCTCCGACTTTTTGAAAAGTTGGCAGCACTTAGCATGGTTGAGCACGACTGACACATTCGTCACAAAGATGGTGTAAATTAGGATAGAATTGCCCTCCAGTCCTTAACTGGTGTAAATTTCTTAAGGTGGTGCATTATAGCAGAAAGATGACCCAAATTAATTAAAAGAAGAAAAAATGTGGAGTTGGCACAGGAGGCGCTTGATAAAGTACTAGACGAAACGTGCGTTGGGGCGGTGGGGACGCTCTAACAAGTAGAACTATTTTTATGTAAGTGCTGCTTTCATACTTTAATCTATACTGCTTGAACTGTTGGGGATGTTTCACCCCTAGTACTGCTGCCTATGTAGATTTATAAGATATGTCAAGCATACCATCTCATGTGACTTGTACTTTATAGCGTCTCCACTCTGTCTGTTCAGCAGTTCCTTTGTTCTTATATTATTATGTGTCAATTTTAACATGTTTAATAAAAATATATTTTTTAAGGGTATATACCGTACTTCTTGGTTCTGTTTTCCTGTGTATATTATATGATTTTAGTTACCCTAAGTTGTATTTCTGTTGGGTTTTTCGGATGTTTATCATCGAACATGTAAAGCATAAAATATGCGCATTAGTAATCAATTTAGATGTCCCATAATAACCCCCATACACAGAACTACGTTAATTGTCACAATATAGAATAGATATAACGAGAATCCAGCAAGAAAAACATCTGCTGAGAAATATAATTACCGTATATACTCGTGTATAAGCCGAGATGTTCAGCACCTTTTTTCGTGCTGAAAATGCCCCCTCGGCTTATACACGAGTCATTGGGCAGAAACCAGCAGGGGAGGGGGTGCCGCGGCAGGAGCCGGTGGCTGGGACATCATACTCACCCCTCCCCGTGCCATCGCTGAACGTCCCTGCAATCCTGCGTTCTCCCCGGCTTCCTGCAGCTCTCCAGCGCTGAGCGGTGACGTAATACCCGCTCATTAAGGTCATGTAATATGGACGCGACGCCACTCCCATGGGCGTGGCCTCCATATTGATGGCCTTAATGAGTGGTATTACGTCACCGCTCAGCACAGGAGAGCTGCAGGAAGCCGGGGAGAACGCAGGATTGCAAGGACTTTCAGCGATGGCACGGGGAGGGTGAGTATGATGGAGGAGGATGGGGGAGCATGGAGGAGAGGACAAGGAGCACGGAGCAGGACAGGGGGGGAGAACGGAGGACGGGGGAAGCATGGAGGAGGACAATGAGCACAGAGCAGGACGGGGGGAGAACAGAGGACAGGGGAAGCATGGAGGAGGACAATGAGCACGGAGCAGGACGGGGGGGAGAACGGAGGACGGGGGAAGCATGGAGGAGGACAATGAGCATGGAGCAGGACGGGGGAGGATGGAGGGCACAAAGGAGCATGGAGCAGGACAGGGGGAGAGGATGGAGGGCACAGAGGAGCACGGAGCAGGACGGGGGAGAGGATGGAGGGCACAGAGGAGCACGGAGCAGGATGGGGGCACAGGAGGACGGAGAAGGAATGGGGGAGCACAGCGGAGGACGGAGCAGGAGGGGGGAGTACAGAGGAGAATGGGGGAGCACAGAGCTGGATGGGGGAGCAAGGAGCAGGACGGGGGCAGCACAGAGCAGGACGGCAGTTTATACACCCGGCTTATACACGAGTCAATAAGTTTTCCCAGTTTTTTGTGGCAAAATTAGGGAGGTCGGCTTATACACGGGTCGGCTTATACACGAGTATATACGGTAATAAATCTAGTAAAGTAAATGGAAGAAATAGTTTTGTCCTCTGAGTGAGTAAATGATGGGAGAAAAATGGTGATGGGGTTATACCGAACAAAGAATATTACTGTCCAGAGGCGCGGTCACAAAACTCCGGTACAAGTGGGCATAGCAGGCAGGAAGAATTCCATGTGTATCGCCCTTGTTCCGCAGGCTTCTTCAGGGGTGAAATACTTCTAATACAGTATTTACAATTGACCATATGTTTGGTGCAAATTTTTCTGGTGTTATGTAGGTAGATTTGGCACAGCATGTGGGTTTTTCTTATCATGGATTTCCCTTTTTTATGTTTTCTCATATTTTTAAGTGTTTTCAATTATGTATTATTTGATATTTTATATAAATAAAAGTATTTAGGTGATCCTTACCTCATCTATTTTCCAACTGGTCTAGTTTTTCATGTTTTAAGGCTGTTTTCGATTTTCACCAAAATTATTTTTTTTTTTCAAATTGCGCCTGTTTTGAAGTCTCTTTTCTACTTGTTTGTCTGTTTTTTATATTTTATCCATTGCTGCTGTGGATTTTATAATCCAGATGTTTGCATACCATTCATCGTTTGCAACTTTTTAAAAAAGTTGCAAAATTTTTCTGCAAATTGACTCAAATTCCTTCCCCCCCATCTCTCTTCCATGGAGAGATTTGGAGCCAATTTTCATTTCACTGAACCCGCAACATTTTCCTCTAAAATGTGCAAAAAAGTGTCAGAAATACAAAAATTTTTGATGTTTTGCAAAATTACTTCAAAAGTGAAAAGTACTTCACTCCATACCACAAGGCATAAAATAAGAAAGGTGACTTAAAATACGTAAATTAGGAATTGGGCCTTAACTACATGTTCCAATTTAGGGCACACAGGGTATAAGGCGCTCCCTTCTCTGTGCTTCCTTATGGACCTGATGGGAGGGACATTCAGAAAAAAATTTGCAGGATCTTGTACAGTGAAATTCTTTTTGTGGATTCCATTTAACATTTGTGGGTTCTTTTTTGAGCCACTTTTATTTTTTTTGTCGCGATTTTTTTTTGCAACAAATTCTTGAAAATGGTGAATAAACCGTTGCAATTGATGAATCGGTCGAAAAAAAAATCTGGAAACCCCAAACCATGCCCATAATGACGAATGAAAAAACAAACAAACAGTAATTACATAAACTAGACTTTGAAAAAGGCACAAAATAAAAGTTGATTAAAGCACAAATGAAAGACAGGGTAAAAACACCAAAAAGTAGCCAAATAACAGGTGCAAATGAAATAACGAATGGAGCTCAAAGACTCTAGAAGATAGAATAGTTATGTTTTTGATCAATAAATCTTACATAAAGCGGGAATCTGTCATTGGAGCTGCCTATGAAACATAATAAGGGGAACTCATCAGAGTATTTACACTATTGCACCTTTTTTTTGCTGATCCCACCACTGAAAGAAAAAATTAAAGTGGTCAACTATGACCTGACAGAGTCGATATAATTTACACCAGAAATTGCATTACAATTTTACAAAACTACTTGAGCTCCTAGCTAGCATGGATTTTAGCTTGTGATGGACAGAAAGCCCAAGACATACAAAATATATCAAGAGATGTATCAGACATCAATTTTGATTATTTTGCCCCATGACTCTACTATCATACATGACTTTCACTCGTGAGGCTGGTATTTATGGAAGCAGTTCTCCAGCACCACGGACAGCAATATTATTACACTATCAGGGAGCAATAACCATAATAATCATAAAATCATGAAAAATCAATAAACTTGATAATTAATTATATATATTGATCTAGTTTAAAAACTGTTATATTGCACAGCAGATACCAGAAGTTATCGCCAAATATTTTCATGTAAAATCAAGTCTTAAAATTTATCAACTTTATTTTCACTGTACTCTGAGTTGATTTCTCCTATATTTATTGTCATCTATACCAATCAATGCATTCAAGAAAATACATTTCTATATTACTTATAAACCTACAAAAGAAAAAGTGACCCAAACCCCTGCTGTAACTAAGTAAATAAAAAGCAAAGGTGCATTTAAATAACACAGAGTTTTTAGTAATACTGTTTTTGATAAAAAAAAATAGCATAAAAGCCATACCACCAGTCAAGGCAACTCTAACGGGACAGTCCTACACTGTCTAATATTAAAAACCTTACCATGGGTCAAAATTGACATCAGTGTGTGAATAGGGGTAGACAAAAGGACTGGGCTCCACCAGTGAAACCCCAGACTGGGGAAGCCTTATATACAATTTCCAGCTCAGGAAACAGAGGCCACACCTCAGCTTGCACAGAAAAGCAATGATACGTTAAGGCTTCCAGTTCATGTGCTTTGCCCGGCTCTTCCCACTTGCCACGTAGCAGTGGCAAGTAGTGTAATATTTGTGAGGTTTATGTCACCTTTGTATTGTCCGGTGACATCAAGCCCACGGATTAGTAATGGAGAGGCATCTATAAGACGCCTCTCCATTACTAATCCTATAGTTATATGGTAAATAAAGACACAGCCAAGATAAAGTCCTTTATTAGAAATAAAACAAAACACACTTTTCCTTTTTAAGTTAAAAATAAAAAACACGGTTATACTCACCTAACACCCATTTCATTGAATCCCTCGTCTCCTGTAATAAAACAAAATTAAAAACCAACAATATCCCTCACCTGTCTGTTGTTCTGTCCCATGCCGTAATCAATGTCTGGGGATGACAAGTTTTCAACCTGGACGCTGTGAGCCCAACATCAGTGAGCAGCGGTGATGTCATCGAGGTTAACGCATGTCACTGAGGTTGCATTCCCGGCCGGGCTGAACTGCGGTGACCTCAGCATCGTGAGAAAAAGTCTCACGGTGCAGGGAAGAATTCACCGCAATGAAATTCTCCTGGTGAACTGTGGTGAACTCACCTCTGCACCGAGAGACTTTTTCTCATGGTGCTGAGGTCACCACAGTTCATTAGCTCGTCTGGGAACGCAGCCTCAGTTGAAAACTATTTATCCCCAGACATGGATTATGGTGTGGGACAGAACGATATATAGAAGAGGGATATTGTTGGTTTTTATTATTGTTTTATTACAGGAGACGAGGGCTTCAATGGAATTAGGCGTTAGGTAAGTATAGCTGTGTTTGTTATTTTAAGATAAAAAAAGGAAAGTTGTGTTTTTTTTGTTTCAAATAAAGGACTTTATTCTGGCTGTGTCTTTATTTGCGATACAACTATAGGATTAGTAATGGATAAGTGACTTATAGACGCCTCTCCATTACTAAGCTGTATGCTTGATGTCACCGGACAATACAGTTTGGGCTCCCCCTGGTGGTTGCTGATGATAATGAAGCTGCTTTGGCTAACAGAAGTCTGTCCCCTTAGGGCGATGAGTGGCAATCAGGTGTTGCTGACTGGGGAGATTTAAGTGAGAAGCCTTCCCATGATCCTTGCTGGTGATTTGTTTATTCCTGAGCCTTTTGGAAGTCTGTTTGCTTCCTGCCGTCTCCTGCAACTTTCAGATAAGTTATCCTGCTGTTTATTTCTGTGGCATTTGTTTTCCTTTCCTAATCTCAGTTTCTGCCTTTCTGGAGTTAGTATAGCCTGGTTCCCTGTGGGGGCCTGCGCTGTACTCTGTTTCTCTTTTGCCACAGTTTATGCATTTCCAGTTCCCTGTTATTTCAGTATCTACTAATTTGCTACCAGTTCACACCAGAGACAGTTTATGTATTTCCAGTTCCCTGTTATGTCAGTATCTGCTGATTTGCTACCAGTTCACACCTGAGTTTTGATCTAGCGGGGGAGAGATCGTGTGGTCTCAGTATTTTTGCATATCAGACATGCTGGAATTTTTTCTTAGAGTTTTTGCTGGATTGCAGACAGTATTATTTCCTGTCCTGTTCTATGTAGACAGTTTGGGCCCCAGCATTCGCTTGCTCTGTTTTCTGCCTGTGTTTGTATTTCATCTGGTCTCACCGCCAATATATGTTTGGGGGCTACCTATTCCTTTGGGGCTCTACTCCGGAACAGTTTAGCTTTCCATTTTCTCTCTTTAGGTTTAGTTAACTCTTCGGCTGTGACGAGGTGTCTAGGGCACCGTAGGTACGTCCCACGGCTAATTTTAGTGGTGCTGTCAGTTTAGGGGTCTGCAATCTACTAAGTTACCAACCTCTCTGGGTGTCTGGCTGCCTAGCCTATTTTTGCTAATGTCCTCCTCGGCTACCGAATCAAAACAGGTGACATCAAAGTCACAAATATGAACCCCACTTGCCACCGCTATGTGGCAAATGGGAAGAGCCGAGCAAAGTGCCAGAATAGATGTGCCTTTTCTGGGCTGATGTGGGCTTCTAGTTTTTTGGCTGGGAGGGCCAATATCCATGGCCCCTCAGCAGCCTGAGAATACGAGCTCCCAGCAGTCTGCTTCAGCTTGGTTGGTTGTGAAAAATGGGGAGACACCATGTCATTTTTTAAAATTAGTTAAACAATTAAAAAACACAGTGTGGGGACCCCTCTATTCCTGATAACCAGCCTTGCTGAAGCTAATAGCTGAGGGTTGCAGATCCAGCTGTGAGTTTTGCCTGGCTGATTATCAAAAATACAAGGGAACTGACACTGTTTTTTCTTTTAATTATTTATTTAGAGCGCAGGCCCGGCTGATGAATGCTCCCATTAGCCGCCGCCTGTTCTCACTTTTATTAGCGGCAGCAGGCATCGGCTGACACCAGTGACTGGAGGTAAACTTTATACCGCTGAATACAGCTGCGCACTCACGCTGTTATTTGACAGCGTGGGAATAGCAGCTGATTGACCGGCGGTAATGATTTTACCGTCAATCACCCTCATTCCATGCTTTGGCTTGGCACAGTAACATATGGCTTCCTGGCTTGCTACACACACTGCCTCTTATTTTGCGCAGTCCGATTATTCACAGATTGGACAGATTATACAAACTAAAAAGTAAAATATGACCAATACCTGACACAAAAAAGTCTACAGTATTACTGGGCTTAATAGTAACGCCATGGAGTCAATAGTACAGGGGCACAATGGCTATAATGAGCCCCTCTTATAACTTTATTATAAAATAAAGGTAATCTCCTGACTGAAACACCCAAATTATAGCCAGGGGAGGTTGCAATTACATATGACACCTTACATGAAGGCTTATAGAAAAATTGTGTCTTCATTATTTCCATATCATTATTGCATTGTTATTAGCTCGTCTATTACATCATCTAATTAGTCCATTGAGCCTTCATAGAATCATAGACTCATAGAATGTTAGAAATTGGAAGGGACCCCCAGAGTCGTCGTGTCCAACCCATTGTTCAATGTAGGACTCACTAAACCATCTCAGACAGATGTCTGTCCAGCCTCTATTTGAAGACTTCCATTGAAGGAGAACTCACCACCTCTCGTGACAGCCTGTTCCACTCATTGACAACCCCCACTGTCAAAAAGTTTTTTCTAATATCTAATCTGTATCTTCTCCCTTTCAGTTCCATTCCATTGCTTCTCGTGTTTCCATGTACACATGAGATAAGGATGATCCCTCTACACTGTGACATCCCTTCATACAGTTAGGTCCATATATATTTGGACAGAGACAACATTTATCTAATTTTGGTTCTAGACATTACCACAATGAATTTTAAACAAAACAATTCAGATGCAGTTGAAGTTCAGACTTTCAGTTTTCATTTGAGGGTATCCACATTAAAATTGGATGAAGGGTTTAGGAGTTTCAGCTCCTTAACATGTGCCACCCTGTTTTTAAAGGGACCAAAAGTAATTGGACAATTGACTCCATGGACAGATGTGGGCAATCCCTTCGTTATGTCATTCTCAATTAAGCAGATAAAAGGGCTGGAGTTGATTTGAGGTGTGGTGTTTGCATTTGGAAGGTTTTGCTGTGAAGGAAACATGTGGTCAAAGGAGCTCTCCATGCAGGTGAAACAAGCCATCCTTAAGCTACAAAAACAGAAAAACCCATCCGAGAAATTGCTACAACATTAGGAGTGGCAAAATCTACAGTTTGGTGCATCCTGAGAAAGAAAGAAAGCACTGGTGAACTCATCAATGCAAAAAGACCTGGGCGCCCACGGAAGACAACAGTGGTGGATGATCGCAGAATACTCTCCATGGTGAAGAGAAACCCCTTCACAACAGCCAACCAAGTGAACAACACTCTCCAGGAGGTAGGCGTATGAATATCCAAATCTACCATAAAGAGAAGACTGCATGAAAGTAAATACAGAGGGTTCACTGCACAGTGCAAGCCACTCATAAGCATCAAGAATAAAAAGGCTAGGCTGGACTTTGCTAAAAAAAAACATCTAAAAAAGCCAGCACAGTTCTGGAAGAACATTCTTTGGACAGATGAAACCAAGATCAACCTCTACCAGAATGATGGAAAGAGAAAAGTATGGTGAAGGCGTGGTACAGCTCATGATCCAAAGCATACCACATCATCTGTAAAACACGGCGGAGGCATGCATGGCTGCCAGTGGCACTGGGTCACTAGTGTTTATTGATGATGTGACACAGGACAGAAGCAGCCGAATGAATTCTGAGGTCTTCAGAGCCATACTGTGTGCTCAGATCCAGCCAAATGCAGCCAAACTGATTGGTCGTCGTTTCATACTACAGATGGACAATGATCCAAATCATAAAGCCAAAGCAACCCAGGAGTTTATTAAAGCAAAGAAGTGGAATATTCTTGAATGGCCAAGTCAGTCACCTGATCTCAACCCAATTGAACATGCATTTCACTTGTTAAAGACTAAACTTCAGACAGAAAGGCCCACAAACAAACAACAACTGAAAACCACCGCAGTGAAGGCCTGGCAGAGCATCAAAAAGAAGGAAACACAGTGTCTGGTGATGTCCATGAGTTCAAGACTTCAGGCAGTCATTGCTAACAAAGGGTTTTCAACCAAGTTCTAGAAATGAACATTTTATTTACAATTATTTAATCTGTCCAATTACTTTTGGTCCCTTTAAAAACAGGGTGGCACATGTTAAGGAGCTGAAACTCCTAAACCCTTCATCCAATTTTAATGTGGATACCCTCAAATGAAAGCTGAAAGTCTGAACTTCAACTGCATCTGAATTGTTTTGTTTAAAATTCATTGTGGTAATGTCTAGAACCAAAATTACATAAATGTTGTCTCTGTCCAAATATATATGGACCTAACTGTATATTTGTAGACAGCTATTAAATCTCCTCTTAGCTTTCTTATTTGCAAGCTAAACATTCCTAGATCCTTTAACCGTTCCTCGTAGGACCTGCTTTGTAGTCCACTCACCATGCTGGTAGCTCTTCTCTAAACTTGCTCCAGTTTTTCAAGATCTTTTTTAAAATGTGGTGCCCAGAACAGGACACAGTATTCTAGATGAGGCCTGACCAAGGAGAAGTAGAGGGGGATAATTACTTTATGATATCAAGACTCTTATTTTTTTCTTAATACATCCTAGAACTATGTTTGCCTTTTTTGCTGCTGCATTATCTGTTGACTCATGTGCAGTCTGTGATCTATTAGTATACCAAGTCTTTTTCATAAATGCTGTTGCTTAGTTCTATTCTTCCCATTCTGTAGATTTAATTTTCATTTTTTTGCCAGATGTAGAATCTTGAATTTCTCCCTGTTAAATACCAATTTATTAGTCGCTGCCCATTGTTCAAGCTTATCTAGATCCTTCTGCATCCTTTCTCTGTCTTCTTTATTGTTAGCTATTCCTACTAGCTTTGCGCTGTTTGCAAATTTGATTAGTTTACCTTCAATTCCCTTATCTAGAAAACATTGAATAACGCTGGGACCAGGACAGAGCCTTGTGGTAGTGGTACTACCTTCAGTATTCTATCATCCTAGGATGACCAATCAAAAACCTCCAACTATGCTCGGATGTCGTAATGCTAATTACAGCTGCATCACCTACTTTTATAAATGCTCTCTGTGTAAGGTATATAGTTTTAGGATTTCTTAGCTTAATGTCTTAGCATATTGACATGTTTCTTTATGTTTCTTCAGCTATGCCTCATTCTTGTATTAGCAAAGCAAATAGTTTTTGCTACATATGGGGAAAAGTCACTTTTGCATTAGAAAGGTGAAACTTGACTACCATGATGAGGAAAGTCTACAACCTGTATTTTGGCTGCAGAACAGGAGATCAAGGCAAGAGTTTGGCTCCACACATATGCTGCAATTAATATGCATCACATCTTACCCAGTGGATGCATGGGAAGAGACAATCTATGTATTTTGCAGTCCCAATGATCTGGAGAGAGCCAACCAATCACACTACCAATTGCTATTTCTGCATGATGTCCCCATTCGGAAAGGAGAATCAAGGAAGAAAAAGTGGACTTTACAGTATCCAAACATTCCATCTGCAATACGCCCAGTACCACGTACCACATAAAGAAAAAGTGACGGTTCTAAAAGCACCACAAACATTTTCATTTGAGTCAAGTGAGGAAGAAGAGGGCTCTTGGTGTCATGAAACATCTTCCTCTTACGACTCGGATTTTCTGTCAGCAATCTCATCTGACTCACACATTAACACAAAGTGAACAATACGATCTTGTTAGAGATTTGGATCTGCTCAAGAGTAAAGGCTGGGTCTCACATAGCGATACACCAGCGATCCCGGCAGGGGGGCTGATCGTCGCTGAATGTCACACACAGCGATATCGCTGGTGAGCTCGCTGCTGCATCACAAAACTAGTGACTCAGCAGCGATCTCGCTAGCGAGATCGTTGTGTGAGACGGGCCCTTTAGGCTGAGTTCTTAGGTTCCTGGCTACAGCAGTAAGGCTGAGTTCTTAGGTTCCTGGCTACAGCAGTGGAATCTGCTAGTGGGCGATGTTCGGATTTCTTTGTTCCGCATTATCCAATACTTCCTCATGGAGGGCAATCTTTTGGCATGCAGCAACATCAACAGGAAATGGAGCGCCTGCCAAGGCAGTGGGGATACTCGGTACTGGGACGCTTCTTAAAGGGAAAGTGTCACAGCAGCAGTGACCTGGTCTGTGGCCATGGGCATCCAGTAAAAGGTGATAGTGAAGAAAGGGATAATAAAGTTTGTAATAAAGTGTTCGTGACGCCACCCGTGGTATTCGGTCAGGGGACCAACGTTGCAATGCAGATCCTCTGGGGTGATGATAGGGCAGCAAAGATGGTTGTGTCCCATGGCAGTTAGGATGTTAAAGGTGATGTTGGTGATGAGTGTGGTGCAGGGCAGGTGACGCAGGAATGATTCAGAAGACACAGCAGGGTGCAGTTTCCTTTACCTTTTCCTGAGCAGTGCAGGTACAGTCCGGGGCTGAGATTACAGATGGTTCTGGAGCCGGTCAGCCTGGAAGCAATTTGGGAATTTCACTAGTCAGGTGGGTTGTGAGGCCTCCTTTCTAACGCTATTCTCTGTGGTACTTGCTGCTGTAAACTCTATTCAAGTCCCTCTTTCTGTCTGAGGTAGAACTCCACTCTCATGACAGACAGCTGGAGCCTGGTTCAGGGGTCGCTCCTGTCTGGTGTCTCCGGCTCACACGTGCTGCTGTGTCATCGAGTATCAGTTGGGGACAGAGGATCTGCAGTCTTCTGCCCTCCAGATTCTGCTGCCAGGGCTTTAGTACCCACACAGCCTCGGGCTCCGGTGCCCGGTCACTGGGGCGAGGTCAGATGGAGCTCCTATCCCCAGCTCCTCTCCACATATCCTCTCTCAACCTTGTTCAAGCTCTAACTCTTCACTAACTTTCTCCTCCTGACCAGAGAGAGCAGTTCCCCTCAAGTCGGGTTTAGAGCTCCCCCTGCTGGCCTGGAGCAGGAACTGTGTTGTATGCTGGAACTACCTGGTAAGAGAATTACTTCTTTGCTTCCAGGCATGACATAACTCCCCCTGGAGGGAGGCAAGGCCATTGTGGCAACAGAACTTCTGGGGTGCCACACATCAATGTCAACATCAACATTAATGGAAGCTCTGAAGATCAGCCATAATCCAGAAGAATTGAGGCTCTTTATCGATTCATCCAAAACAATCTAATAGCCGTCTTGCTGTATAATGGCAATGTGCTACTTACAATTCAAGTAGATTATGCAGCCCACATGAAAGAAATCTATGACAACATGAAACAGCTATTGAGGTGCCTGAACTATGACCAACATTTGTGGCCTTTCTGTGGGAACTTAAAGCTGGATGTCTTCTTACTTGGTCTCCAGGGTGGATTCATAAAGTACTTCTGCATTCTCTGTGAGTGGGATAGTTGTGCAATTGAATATCACTGCAATAAAAGAGACTGGCCTCTCCGACATTCACTTCAGCCAGGGAGTAATAATGTCCAGCACTTCTTGACCCACATACGATTTTATTACAATCACTGCATATCAAGTTGGGCCTAATGAAGAACTTGGTAATGGCAATGGCACTGGTGGACACAGAAAGAAAAGGGCAAGAACAATATATGGACGCTTTGCAGCCCAAAAGCTCCTAAAAATGCAAAAATGCACCTGCTTTGGAGGTAGAAATGGGCCCCCTTACCTCTTGGGCCCCTGTGCGGTCGCACAGGTTGCACCAATGATTTGCTGCTCCTGGCAATGGATAAAAATGGAAAAGCATTCAAGTATCTCATGGATAAATTTCCAAGGTTGAGTGAAGCAAAGATAAAGGAAGGAGTCTTTATTGGACTTCAGATTTGAAAGCTTCCTTAAAATGAGGACTTTCTTCATTTGTTTCATCGCAAGGAACAGGCTGCATGGGTAGCATTCGCATTAATGGAAACTTATTTGGGGGGAAACTAGAGAGCAGATAAGTATGAAGAGTTGGTGGAAAATCTCCTCAAAACATATAAGGATCTTGGCTGTAACATGTCCTTAAGGATTAATTTCTTACATTTGCATCTAAACTTTTTTCTACCAAACTGCGAAACAGCGACGACCACAGTGAGAGATGGTGAAAAAATATCAAGGAAAATGTAATCCATCAATGCTTTCAGATTACTGTTGGACAATTTTAAGAGATGATCCGATGCAGGAGTATAAGAGGCAAGCAAAAAAGAGTTGTCACTGAATGAAGCCCACATTTTGTAGTGCAATTTCTGCAAATGTTTATGATTTGCAATAGTGTTTAGACACTGTGAGGTGGTGACAGGTATTATATGCGAGGGTGACTATGGACACACTGTTCAAAATTGTTGATACCCCTCGTTTAATGACAGAAAAACCCACAATGGTCACAGAAAATAACTTGAATCTGACAAAAGTAATAATAAATCAAAAATCTATGAAAATGAACAAATGAAAGTCAGACATTGCTTTTCAACCATGCTTCCACAGAATTTAAAAAAAATAAAACTCATGAAATAGGCCTGGACAGAAATGATGGTACCCTTAACTTAATATTTTGCTGCACAACCTTTTGAGGCAATCACTGCAATCAAACGATTCCTGTAACTGTCAATGAGACTTCTGCACCTCTCGACAGGTATTTTGGCCCACTCTTCAAGAGCAAACTGCTCCAGTTTTCTCTTGTTTGAAGGTTGCCTTTTCCAGACGGCATGTTTCAGCTCTTTCCAAAGATGCTCAATAGGATTTAGGTCAGGGCTCAAAGAAGGCCACTTCAGAATAGTCCAATTCTTGGTGTTTTTAGCTGTGTGTTTTGGGTCATTATCCTGTTGCAAGACCCATGACCTGCAACTGAGACGAAGCTTTCTGACACTGGACAGCACATTTCTCTCTAGAATCCCTTGATAGTCTTGAGATTTCACTGTACCCTGCACAGATTCTAGATACCCCGTGCCATGTTTCACAGTAGGGACAGTGTTCTTTTCTTGATATGCTTCATTTTTCCATCTGTGAACATAGAGCTGATATGCCTTGCCAAAAAGTTCAATTTTTGTCTCATCTGTCCATAAGACATTCTCCCAGAAGCTTTGTGGCTTGTCAACATGTAGTTTGGCAAATTCGAGTTTGGCTTTTTTATGATTTTTTTTCAACAATGGTGTCCTCCTTGGTCATCTCCCATGAAGTCCACTCTGACTCATACAACGATGGATGGTGTAATCTGTTACTGATGTTCCTTGAGCTTGAAGATCACCTTTAATCTGTTTAGAAGTTTTTCTGGGCTCTTTTGTTACCATTCGTATTATCCGTGTCTTTGATTTGTCATCAATTTTCCTCCTGCGGCCACGTCCAGGGAGGTTGGCTACAGTCCCATGGAGCTTAAATTTCTGAATAACATTTGCAACTGTAGTCACAGGAACATCAAGCTGCTTGGAGATGGTCTTATAACTTTTACCTTTAACATGTTTGTCTGTAATTTTCTTTCTAATGTCCTGAGACAACTCTTTCCTTCTCTTCCTCTGGTCCATGTTGAGTGTGATACACACCATGTCACCAAACAGCACAGTGAGTATCTGTAGCCCTCTATACAGGCCACTCACTGATTCCAAGATTGTAGACACCTGTGATGCTAATTAGTGGACACACCGCAATTTAACATGTCCCTTTTGTCACGTTATTTTCAGGGGTACGATCATTCCTGTCCAGGCCTATTTCATGAATTTTATTTTTTTTAAATTCTGTGGAAGCATGGCTGAAAAGCAATGTCTGACTTTCATTTGTTCATTATCATAGATTTTTGATTTATTATTACCGTATATACTCATGTATAAGCCGACCCGTGTATAAGCCGACCCCCCTAATTTTGCCACAAAAAACTGGGAAAACTTATTGACTCGCGTATAAACCTAGGGTGAAAAATGATTATGCCCCCATATGCTGCACAGATTATTCCCAATATGCTCCACAGATTATTCCCCCATATGCTCCAGATTATGCCTCCATATGCTCCAGATTATACCCAATATGCTTCAGAGATTATGCCCCCATATGCTCCAGATTATGCCCAATATGCTTGAGATTATGCCCCCATATGCTCCAGATTATGCCCCCATATATTCCACAGATTATGCCCCCGTATGATCCACAGATTATGCCCCCATATGCTCCAGATTATGCCCCATATGTTCCACAGATTATGCCCCCATATTCTCCCATATGCTCCAGATTATGCCTCCATATGTTCCACAGATTATGCCCCCATATGCTCCAGATTATGCCCCCATATGTTCCACAGATTATGTCCCCATATGCTCCATATTATGCCCCCATATGCTCCAGATTATGCCCCCATATGTTCCACAGCTTATGCCCCCATATGCTCCATATTATGCCCCCATATGCTCCAGATTATGCCCCATATGCTCCAGATTATGCCCCCATATGCTCCAGATTATGCCACCATATGTTCCAGATTATGCCCCCATATGCTGCACAATTATGCCCCATATGCTGCTGCTGCTGCAAAAAAAAAAAAATCACATACTCACCTCTCATCGCTGGGGGCCAGGTGCTGGTGTCCTGAGCAGGCGGTGAAACCGGCGCGCTATGGGGGACAGGTGCCGGTGTCACCGCTCGCTCAGGACCCCGGCACCTGAGATATTTACCTGTCCCGTTCCACCGCTGCACGCTGCTTCCTCGTCTGACTCCTCTGGCTGTGAATGATCAGGCTGGGGGCGCGGCGCGCACTAACGACGTCATCACACCCTCTGCCTGATCATTCACAGCCAGAGGAGTCGGACGAGGACGCAGCGCGCAGCGGTGGAACGGGACAGGTAAAATCGCTATACTCACCCCTCCGCCGGCGCGTCTCTGCAGCCTCTCCTCTTCTCCCGGCGCTCTCCGCAGCGCTTCCTTCCTCCAGCAGTACCGTTTATTAAAGTCATGAATATGTGCATATTCATGACTTTAATGAGCGGTGCCATGTGACCGCTGCAGGAAGGAGCAGGAGATCGTGGGAGAAGCAGGGGGGCTGCAGAGACCGCGCCGGCGGAGGGGTGAGTATGATCCGACACCCCCGCTCCCCCTCCCCGCCGACCCCTGTATAAGCCGAGAGGGGGACTTTTAGCCCTAAAAAATGGACTGAAAATCTCGGCTTATACACGAGTATATACGGTACTTTTGTCAGATTCAAGCTATTTTTGTGACCATTGTGAGTTTTTCTATCATTAAACGAGGGGTACCAACAATTTTGACCACTTGTGTATCTCCCAGGATGCACATAGAAGCGTATTGAGGCCGCTGAAGTACATTGCATACAGGCATAGCTGTGGCTGCAGTGCAAAATAAAAGTGTGGACCTGGTCTAGTTATTGACCAAGGCAATGCTTAGGAAAACTCGTTAAGGGCTTTTATTTTTTGAGCGAACTACAGGATGGCAGTGGGGAAGTTCACTCCCTCCTGGCTGGGTTTTACAAGTGACCCATGGCCACAGATTCCATAAAAAAAAAAACTGCAGCAAAGGGTTGGGTGTGTCCGTGTTAGTTTGCAAGTGGCAGAGCAGGTGGCTCTCCAGAGTCCAGCTTGTGTGAGGTAACACAGAGCCAAGAGTAGCGAACGCCTGGCACCCCGCTGCGTGATACGGTGGTGCAGTCGCCCTCGGCAACTGATCTCATATACGGACTGTTGTGATGCCCCGGCTGCGATCCGGAGGATACCGTGTGCTGCTCATTTTGTGACTTGTATGAACATTAAATACGTTTGTTGTGAACTTTCCTGGGTCACTGCCTCATCACTGCGACCATGGTTTTTACGACCCTGGGGGCAGTACAGAAAATTAATGCACAATGCAGACTCAGCACTGTAATATCAATCTATCCTAATTGCAGTACGGTGCTCTCTAATATAAAATTGTGACTCACAGTATCAGTACATAGTTATACACAGCTAAATAATTCAATACCTGCAATGTAAGACTGCCTCTCGCCACCCCGACGCGCGTTCATCACTCAGCCTGTGGGTGTTTGATAGTTTTATCTTCTCTTTTTTGTTATGTGGGGCACTAAGAGCAGCGTTGTTATTGTGCTAAACCGCAGATGCAGTAATACGGACACGTACGGCAGCAGCAGCTCAGCATTGGGGTGACAGCAGGATGAGAAGGTTGTGCTGGCTTGGGATAGATGGGGATGATGCTGGATATGTGAGAAGTCAAATATGTCTTGTAATCTCTGCAGACAGGTTGTGACTGGAAGAAGTTGTCGTGTCAGTGTGGCCCAGATGGAATAATGAACGACTCCATTAAAAAAATCGTTAGTTGTAGGTCATCTGCTGAGGTTCCCCGATACCCACAATTAAAGTGTGCCACCAGAGTTGTAATCAAGGTTACCTAGTTAGTGGCCCACTCAGATATTTTGCCCCATAATACATCATATAACACTACAATTCTTATAACAGAACTATAATACAATTCATTGCATTCTTAACACAGAACAATACAGATTTAGATAATCTGGTTTTCATTTATTTACTTTTTGGGGGGAGGGACAACAGCATCATTTATCCACTAAGGCTAGAAAAACACTATTTTTTAACTTTTTTGTAATTTTTTAAACTTTCTTTATAACTTTATTTTAATTCTTCTGCAGTAACATCTTATGTGCAGAACACCAGTCTGGCAAGTGGGAATAAGAAGGAGCGGTGCCAGCTTGGCACACATTATGGCAAGCCCTTCGGTAATGAGTCTTGACACAAATGATATGCCTGCTTGACGTACAGCTCTATGGAGACCCGAAAACATGAGAGTTCACAGCGGAGGAGCTTGTTAGGCTGCGGGTTAACAGCGGACACATGAAATAAAGCGAGCTTTTGTTTTGGTCTCATTTCTGTACGCCTGGACTAATTTATGGTGTGTATCATTCCTGTATTGGGAACATGTGCACGGCTTGGCGGCAGTTCGAATCTTCTCCTGGAAAGCCCGATACACTGGCTACTGTTCTGTGTACTGTACTCTATGGCTGAATCAATAAACAGCTGCAAAGTCAAATTAGTCGTGTTTACCCTCAGATTAGGACGGATATTGATACTTGGTTTTGGTTTACGAGTTCTGCACCGTCAACGCTGGAGAACGCCACATTGGATGAAAGTGGACAGTTCCCAGTGCTTGATGGTCTCGCAGATCAAGATGTAAGAAAACGCTGTTTTGTCTGTCAAGATAAATAGTGTCTTTTCAGGGTTCACAGCTTCCAAATTTGAAGCCCATGACTACATAACACATGCTTTCTATTCTCCTCTATGGTTACGCCTCAGAATTTTTTTGTTTTGTTGAATTTATTATTTTTTCTTTTACCCATCAGACTAAACATTGGTTAGCATGTGGTGGTCTAATGCATTTAGGCAGAAAGGTTAGAATACATAAGGGTCCGTCCATTAACTAATCTACTGCTGTAGGTGATGAACAATATGTCAGAATTCCTGAAAAGGTCCCTGGTGGCATTAGAAATCTCATAGATGTGCGAATAATGCTGAATTATAGGCTGGAAATGTGGCCACTATTGAAGGAGGCCCCATTAAAGTCAAGAGAAGTCATATAACAACTCTTCGTTGCAACCCTAAGAAGAGGTTGTTAAGGGAATGAACAACTTGGATCCTTTCTTTTAGTAGCAGCGGAACACCTGTCCAACACACAAACTTTGGATAATGAGGTGCTATTTTTGGAAGACATCAGAAAACCTGTAGAACCACATTTCCTGGAATTTTGGAAGTTTGGGTGCAACTATGTTCCAGGTGATACATTCCCAAGATGGAACTTTGGGATGCAGAATTAAGAATAATTCAGCCCCGTACCATTGGCAAGATTGACACAATGTCATCACAGCCAGCTCCTAGCAAAAGGGTATTTTGTCTGGTTTTCCTGGTCTCTCTGTGCCAGTGATCATCTCAGATCCAGTAAATCACTGCAAGCGGTGGAGGACATCACAGTCGCCTGACAAAGGTCTTGCATTTTAGAAGAAAGGATTGCAAAGGGTATTTTACGCTTCTCTTGCCACTCATGTGGGGACATCAATCCACTTCAACAGGATATTCTTGGGGTTCCAGAGGTCAGACTCATTAAGGGAGTTGTCCACTACTAGGACAAACCCTTCTCAATCTGAATTTTGCCCCGTTAAAATAAAAACACATACTCACCTCCTGTGACGGCGCCATTGCAGCAGTATTGTCACTCGATTGGCGGGGGTTCGCATGAGGTTATTATGTGATGTGAGCCCGGTGCCCCACTTTCATAAGTATAAGTAGTCAACAGGAAATGAGCAGCCAGCTGTGGTTTTGACTTCCTCTTGATTACTTATTCGTCTGAAGGTGGAGATAGTGACGCCAGCACTGATTGGTCGACGGGCTCACATTACATAACAACCTCATGCAAACCCCCGGGGAGAGTGAATGCCGACACCGCTGGAATGACGCCGGCACCAGATATGAGTGTAAAAGTTTTAACGGGGGAAAAACATTCAGATTGAAAAGGGGTTGTCCTAAAAAGTTGACAGCCCCTTTAAGTTGTCACCTATCTGAATATTGGGAATAACCCTTTAAATAGGAACTTTTACTAGATTTTTTCAATTTAATATGAAGTGCCTTTTCCAATTGCCGCAGCTCACCTGATTCGGAACAGTTTTTCTTTTTCTTCTGTGCCCCTCCGTTCCAAAGTTATACCCCTCCGGAAGTTAAAAAAAGCAAAATTTTCTCTTCAACCAACTGGGTGTGTACCACATAACTTCTATGTGGGCGTTTAGCATTTTCTCCTGAAACTAGCCAATCAAAACAGGGCCACTCCTACAGGGAAGGTCTGTGGGTGCGCCCAGTTGGCTGAAGGGAATTTTGCTTCTTTATAACAGGGTGGCATAACTTTGGAATGGAGGGTCACAGAAAAAAAAGAAAAAGTGTTCCAGAATCAGTGAAATAGCGGCGATTGGAGGAGGTATTTTTAAATAGTAAAAAAAAAAACTAAACAGTGAAAGGTCCTCTAGTTCTCTTCAAATGTATCCTGGACAGTCAATGCATATACCGATATGGATAAAGATGGCATCATCATCAAGGTAATACCTTTATTCTTTTCTTTTGATCGCAGCACACAAGGGGTTAAAGGAAGAACAACCACGGATAGATCTCTTGTGCTGCAGACTAGTGCTAATACGATTGAAAGTTCTGAAGTGGAGGCTGATGTCGGTGGTACAGTCTTATTATTTCTTGTGGGTTATGTCTGTTTAAAATGCATCTTAACCTTTTTACTATTAATGTTACTTTCATGCATTACACCAAATCTCTATATATCGTACTCATAGAATTTCACAGTAATTCATTTTGTGTTAATGTGTTAGGGTTCGAGTTCCCGCTGCTGCACAAGGGGAGTCTCAAACCAGTCCCGCTGCGGTCCCCCATCCATCTCCAGTGGATCCTGCTCAGCTTAGACATCAGTCCCAGTGTCTCGCCCAGTCTAACAGTGTGCAGAGGATTACTGCTGCCTCTCCAGGCTCTGCTATTGTGGCCAGTACTGGTTAGGGCGAGCAGACATCTTTAGGACAAAGTCCTTGTTTTCCCCTTCTGAGCATGCCCAGGGTGAGATCTCTCATTGGAGATCAGGGGTCACATGCTCAGGTACTGCAGCAGCTCCTATTGGTCCGCCAGGAAGGTCCTGTGACTACAGGTGTTCTGGAACAGTTTCATTGGTCCTTGTTTCTGGCAGGTCCTGTAGCTGTTACTATAAAAGGGTGGCATGGCTGGGCCGCCATGCGCTAGTATCAATTGCATTATGTGCTTTGCGCCAGTGTGATCATGCACGCATGTGGTTAGGGCTCGGCTGAAATAAGCCCCTAGAATACCGGCACCTCCGGTGAGGAGATGTGGGTGCAAGTGGTTAGGGCTTGGCTGAAATAAGCCCCTAGAATACCGGCTTCTCCGGTGAGGAGATTGCTTGATTGCGTTGCTGTCTGTGTGATCACGGACTGCTATCCGCACAGCAGTTATCTGTGTTCCCTGTGAGTCTAACAGGACACAGTCTTTTTCTCAGCGGCTCTGTGACGCAACAGGGTTCACTTTATAACGCTGGTTCAGCGCCCTAGCGTTTTACTTTGCGGCTCACTGAAGCTAAGTGAGTTCGCACTTATCGCCATATAGCGCTGTGGCATTCCCGTTAGCGGCTCTGGGGATTACCAGAGTTCGCACTAACTGCCACAGCGCGCTACGGCGTTTATTTTAGCGACTCTGCGGGATAACAGAGTTCGCTACTTTCGCCATCTTACTAGCAGCGGGCTTCGCCTGCACGGTGGACCCCGTGCTGCGAACGCACCTCTCTACTATATCTATTAGGTGCGTTCCGCAGACCCTAACAATATGAGCATGTAGATATTATCATCACATCTTGTTAATATTCTGCCATTTTGTGGCTACCCTTTCTATTTCTTTCTTATTTTTATTATTTTGTGTCTCTCATTGGCCTCCTCTTGCTTTCATTGTTTTTATTATTAACTTTTAAATTCTATTCTTATTGTGTAGTTCTGCATCAATAAAATAGTTATTGCATATATACGTTTGTCTGATTTCTGATTAAATTGGACTAACACTTATATGATATTTTGGTACCAATAAGATGCCTTTTGTTAAGGGGTTAGTTGTCCACAAATTCTTGGATGGTGAATGCATGTGTACCAGTATATAATAAGTGTTGGATCCATAAATATGGCCATGCACAAGAAGCTGGATGTTCCATAAGAACACTATTTTTCTTGCTTGGCTCTCAATATTTCGTGGCGTCGGACAAGTCCCATATGTTTGCAATTTCAGCTTTCATTTCAGTTTATAATATGCCATCCCAATTAATCTTGTGCATAAAACATTTTCACGTTTGTAAAGGCCGTTATTAAGCAAGAACCTTCGCTCCTGGCCTTGGTGTAAACTCGGCTTTTTCTAAATATCCAAAACTTTAGCCAAAAAAACTGGCTCCCGGGAGCAGAAAGGAAGTACAAAGGAAGACAGATTCTTGACTGTGTCTTGTTGAATGTAGCTTAAATTGCCCTTGAAGTCTTGGCCTTACAAATGAATTTTGGGGAAAGTAAACACATTCCCGTATATTTCCACTGCTACCAGCCATCAGCTGCCCGACAGGGCCGTGTTTATAGAAATGGTTTAATATCCATTATTTGTGTTTTACAGGGATATTCTCGGAAGACTCCTTATTAAAATAATCCTTGATTCTTCAAGAGTTGTAGTTCCTCAGTTCGGTCTATAGGGGGCACCAGAGGATCGGAGAAATAAAAGGGATCATCCAGGATTAGAAACAAGAGCTGCTTTCTTCCAAAAACAGCACCACAGCTGTCAGCAGTTTTTGTCTGGTATTACAGCTCATTCGTGTTTACGTCAATGGAAACGAACCCCAAGTTGCTGGCCAGCACAATGAAGACACTTGTAACAAATAGCACTTTTTTTTCATTAATGGTCTGTTACTGTTTGATCTTTTATTATCTACCCACTAGGACCACCAGTAATCAGCTGCTAGTCCTCATTCAAGAGACCTTTTAAACCGTTCTTCTCCAAATGGTGTATTACCAAATTGCTAAACTCTCTGAAGTTTATAAATTTACCTTTTTCTTTCGAGATTCCCTATTAAAGCTTAAACGATAATAATTTTGCCTTCTATGTAAAAGAATATACCGTAATTACCATAATACTGCCCCCTATGTACAAGAGTATAACTTCTATAATACTGCCCTTTATACAAGAATACAGTGGCATGTAAAAGTTCGGGCACCCCTGATCAAAATGACTGTTATTGTGAAAAGTTAAGCAAATTGAAGGTTAAATTATTTCTAAAAGGCCAAACGTTAAAAATGACACACCTTCTTTGTATTTTAAGCAAAAAAAATAGAGATTTTCATCATCTTTTACATTTTAAAAATTCCACAAAGGAAAATGGGCCAATGCAGAAGCTTGGGCACCCTGAATGGTTAGTACCTGGTAGCACCCCCTTTTGAAAGTATCACAGCTTGTAAACACTTTTTGTAGCCAGACAAGAGTCTTTCAATTCTTAGTCGAAGGATGTTCATGTTTTCTTCCTTTCAAAATTCTTCCAGTTCTGTGAGATTCCTGGGTCGTCTTGTTTTCTCTGCTATTTTGAGGACTAGCCACAGATTTTCAAGAATGTTCAGATCAGGGGACTGTAAAGGTCATTATAAAACATTCAGATTGCGCCTTTTGAGGTTGTCAATTGTGGATTTTTGACGTGTGTTTAGGATCATCATTATCCAATTGTAGAAGTTATCCGTCACTGTTTTACCGTCCCTCTTAGAAGTGGGTGTACCAGAAAAACACAGCATCTGACTTCATGTGCTCCTGCACTGATTAGAAGCACTTCTCCTTCATATTAAACGGTGCAAGTTTCTGTTAACAGTGCAGGGGTTAAACTGTTCAGCTTAGAGTTTCTGAAGCTTTCCTGCTTGGTTATCTCAGCTGTTCAGTATTGGCCACTCCTCTCTTCTATATACACTCACCTCTGGCAATCTAGATTGCCCGTGTTAATCTTGTACTGCCTGGTGTGGAATGAAGAAGTCTGTTTTTGGTAGAGGTGTTTGGAGTGTTGTTCTGTGACTGATGCTTGGTGTTTCAGCTGTGCGCAAATCCTAATCTTTTCTGTTTTGGTTTTCCTTCCTTTTGTTCCCAGTGTACCCCTCTGTTATTTGGGAGTGCATATCTGTATGTTTGGTGTTTCATTTTTCCCTGAATGTCCTCCCTTGTTAGTCTGGTTTATGTATATACAAACACTATTACTCCCCAATTCCCTTGGTGGGGTAGGGGGGACAGATATAGGACTGATTCAGGAGTTCAGAAAGGTACATGGCCCTGATGTCTTCACCATCAGAAGTAATCTGGGGAGCACAGATAGCTAGGACACCCCTAGCGTTAGGGACAGGGAAGGAGCTCTCGGCCCGGGTTTTCTGACAACAGGGTTGTGACACTAAGACTGGCCCATACTATTTTTTGTTCCATCATGGATCCTATTACTGCTCTGGCTGAGCAACTGCAGTAGGTCAGCTTGGAGGTGGCAGATCTTCGCTCTGTTGTTACATAACACTCAAGCACGGCTGGTCTGGAGACCACTACTCCTAGGCATTTTCAGGTGGAGCCCAATATCGCTTTGCTTGACAGATTCACTGGGGGGTGAGACAAGTTTGTTGTGTTCAGGGAGACCTGTAAGCTATACTTTACGTTACATCCTCACTCCTCTGTAACTGAGGAGCAATGGGTGGGGATCATAATTTCGCTCCTTCAGGGTGACCCTCAAGCCTGGGCATTTTCTCTTCCAACCAACTTTCTGTCTCTTCAGATAGTTGAGAATTTTTTTCATGCTCTGGGTCTCCCTGGTCGAGTCTACGTTATATCAGCTTCGACAAAGAGACCAGCCAGTGGAGGAGTAATGCAAGGAGTTTCAGAGGTGGTTTACTAATACCAAGTGGAATGACCCCACACTCCACAGACAGTTCTAGCATGGATTATCTGTAATGGTAAAGATTGCCTTTGCCCTGCATGAGACTCTGGTCTCCTTTGAGTTGGTCATGTATCTGATCAGCTGTGTGTACCACCTTCTTCGTCATAGACATAAGGAGACACTCCAATTTGTTGGGGGGCATGAATTCAAGGGAACTTGTATCAGATTTAATCGAGGAACACATACAGTTGAGTGGGGAAACACGTTCGAAGTAAAGGTGGGAGTGTGTTTATTCTGCAGTAGAAAGGGTAATTTTGTGCACATGACACCGAAACTAAGGAGCCCGGGTTACAGGGAGGTTTGCAACCCAGGTGTACTTATTTCCTCCGTTGGTAAATCTCAATTTTTTTTTTATGGGCCGAGATCCATCTTGGCAAAGAAAAGGCGGTTATTTCTGCCTTCTGGACAGTGGGGGTGGTTTAATTTGATCCATGCTAGGTCCAGGATCCTGACTTCAAACCACAAATATAGTCTAGATCAATACCCATTATCGCTATTGACTTTACACCATTGATCCAGGGGTATTTTACTCCGGTCATTCGTATGATTTACAGGTAAGTGTTATGATTTGGTAGCTGAGGAGTGCAGGTAAAAAAAAAAGGCAATACACCAGAGCAGTTGGAAACTATGAGATTGCAGTACCCTGACTAACCACCACAACTAGAGGCAGCCGTGGAGCGTTCCTACGTTGGTCCTAGACGCCTCGTCACAGCCTGAGAAACTAACTACACCTAAAGATAGATATAGGAAAGCTATCTGCGCTGGAGCAGAACCCCAAAGACAATAGAAAGCCCCAAACATGTAATGGCGGTTAGACAAGATGAAATACTGACACAGAAAGAAAATAGTATGAGCAAACGCTGGGGCCCAAATTAACTAAATAGAAAAGGACAGGAAGGGTACTTACTGCAATCCCAGAAAACCCTGAAAAACACCAACACCACTAATTTCAAAAACACCTGAGATCACACGACCTCTACCACCTAAATTAGTTCTCTGGTGTAACAAAATCAAAACAGCAGCCACTGAAAAAACTGGAAAAAGCAAAAGTACATACATAAGTGGCTGAACGAAACTGAGAGGGCAAAAGCCCCGGAGGGGACCCTGAAGGCCCCCACAGAAGTGCAGGACAAAAATGCAAAAATATAGCACAAAACAAAAAGAAGAAAATGTCTTATCTGTTAGCAGGAGATGCAGACACGACACAGCAGGCTACAAGGGAAACAGGAATGAAGGATTCAGACCAGAACAATGATCACCGGCAACCCTGATGGGAAGTTGACTCCCTTATATAAGACCAGTCAGTAACACCTGATTCCCAGTCCTCACAATCTTCACTGGACAGACCAGCACCGCTTGTAACCACCAGAGGAAGCCTCTGCTCAGAACTCATCTCAAACCCATTCACAACAGTACCCCCCCCTTGAGGAGGGGTCACCAAACCCTCACCTGAGCAACCAGGCCGGTCAGGATGAGTTCTATGATACGCACGGATAAGTCTCCTAGCATGGATGTCCGAAGCAAACACCCAAGAATTGTCTTCCTGACCATAACCTCTCCATTTAACCAAATACTGGAGTTTCCGTCTAGAAAAACGAGAATCTAATATTTTCTCAACCACATACTCCAGATTGCCCTCAACCAAAACAGGGTCAGGAGGCACAGCAGCAGGAACCACTGGCTCAACAAACCTCTTCAACAAGGACTTGTGGAACACGTTATGGATCTTAAATGTCCCTGGAAGAAGCAAACAAAAAGAAACAGGATTAATAATCTCCATGATCTTATAAGGTCCAATGAACCTAGGCTTAAATTTAGGAGATGCCACTCTCATAGGAATATTCTTTGAGGACAACCAGACCAAGTCCCCCACTTTAAACCGAGGACCATCAGTCCTATGCCGGTTAGCAAACCGCTGGGCCTTCTCCTGAGAGAGGGACAACCTCTCCACTACCTGGTCCCAAATCTGTTGCATACGCTCCACAACAGAGTCAACACCTCGACAGACAGAAGCCTCCGTCTGTCCTGAAGAAAATCGAGGGTGAAACCCAGAATTACAGAAAAACGGAGACATCAAAGTGGCACAGCTAGCCCTATTATTAAGAGCAAACTCAGCCAAAGGCAAAAAAGAGACCCAGTCATCCTGATCAGCAGACACAAAGCATCTTAGATAAGTCTCCAATGTCTAGTTTGTTCTCTCAGTTTGACCATTGGTCTGAGGATGAAATGTCAAGGAGAAAGACAATTGAACACCCAGTTTAGAACAAAAAGTCCTCCAAAATCTGGAAACAAACTGGACTCCTCTGTCAGACACAATGTTCTCAGAAATGCCGTGTAAACGAACCACGTGCTGAAGGAACAACGGCACCAATTCAGAGGAGGAAGGCAACTTAGGTAATGGCACAAGATGTATCATTTTGGAAAACCTATCACAAATTACCCAGATGGTGGTCATTCTCTGAGAAACAGGAAGGTCGGAAATGAAATCCATAGAGATATGGGTCCATGGTCTCTTGGGCACAGGCAATGGCATCAACAAACCACTAGAGCGAGAGCAAGGCTTGGAGCGAGAGCAAGTCCCGCAGGACTGCACAAATTCCCTGACATCACGAGACAAGGTAGGCCACCAAAAGGACCGACTAACCAAGTCTCTGGTACCAAAAATTCCGGGATGCCCAGCCAATGCGGAACAATGAATCTCAGACATCACACTCTTTTTCCACTGATCCGGGACAAACAATTTTCCAACCGGGCAGCGCTCGGGCCTATCCTCCTGACACCCCTCCAGAGCAAGTCTCAAATTGGGCGAGATGGCGGAAACAACTACACCCTCTTTCAAAATAACAGAAGGATCAGATAACTCAGGAGAGTCCGCAAGGAAGCTCCTCGAGAGGGCATCCGCCTTAACATTCTTAGTGCCAGGAAGAAAGGAAACCACAAAATTAAAACGTGTGAAAAACAAGGCCCACCTGGCCTGTCTAGGATTGAGTCGCTTGGCAGATTCCAGATAGACCAGATTCTTATGGTCCGTAAGGACCACCACCTGCTGTTTGGCTCCCTCCAGCCAATGTCTCCACTCTTCAAAAGCCCACTTCATGGCCAATAACTCCCGATTACCCACGTCATAATTACGTTCAGTAGGAGAAAATTTTCGAGAGAAAAAGGCACAAGGGTTACTTTTAGAGGTCTCTGGATCTTTTTGGGACAAAACGGCACCTGCCCCAATTTCAGAGGCATCAACCTCCACCTGAAATGGCAGAGAAACATCAGGCTGCCGTAGAACAGGAGCAGAAGTGAATCTCTGCTTAAGTTCCTGAAATGCAGAGACTGCCTCAGGAGGCCAATTCACCACATCAGAACCCTTTCTGGTCAAATCAGTTAATGGTTTAACAATAACCGAGAAATTACCAATAAATTTATGATAAAAATTGGCAAAACCCAAAAATCTCTGAAGAGCCTTTAATGAAGTAGGTTGGACCCAATCACAGATGGCCTGAACCTTGACCGGGTCCATTTCAATAACAGATGGGGACAAAATGAATCCCAGAAATGAGATCCTCTGTACGCCAAAAAGACACTTTGATCCCTTCACATACAGAGCATTCTCTCTCAAAATCTGGAATACAGTTCGAACATGTTTCACATGAGAGTCCCAGTCATTAGAAAAAATCAAGATATCATCCAAATAAACAATCAGAAATTTGTCCACAAAATCCCTGAAAATGTCATTCATGAAGGACTGGAAGACGGAAGGAGCATTAGTGAGCCCAAAGGGCATCACCATGTACTCAAAATGCCCTTCAGGGGTATTGAATGCCGTCTTCCATTCATCCCCGTGCTTAATGCGAATAAGGTTATACGCCCCCCTGAGGTCAAGCTTGGTAAACCAAGTAGCGTTTTTCACCCTGGAAAACAGGTCAGAAATCAAGGGTAACGGGTATTGATATTTCACAGTAATATTGTTCAAGAGACGATAATCAATACACGGCCTCAATGAACCATCCTTTTTGGCCACAAAGAAAAAACCGGCACCTAAGGGTGAAGAGGATGGTCTGATATGACCCTTCTCCAATGATTCCTTGATATAAGACCGCATAGCGTCATGTTCAGGTACAGACAAGTTAAAAAGGCGACCCTTAGGGAATTTACTACCCGGCACTAATTCAATAGCGCAGTCATAGCTCCTATGGGGAGGCAAGGATGCAGATTTACTTTCGCTAAACACATCAGAAAAATCAATCAAAAAGTCAGGAACATCCTGAGCCTGGGGGAGGCAGAAAAAACAGGAGTGTTGGTATTAACACATTGGCAGCCCCAACTGGTTACAGACACAGATTTCCAATCCAAAACAGGATTATGAGACTGTAACCAAGGGAAACCCAGCACGATAATGTCATGCAGATTATACAGAACCAAAAATTTGCAGCACTCCTGGTGATCAGGTTCAACCCTCATTATCACCTGAGTAGAAAACTGGGGTTTATTCTCAGCCAAAGGGGTAGAATCGATCCCCAGTAGGGGAATAGACTTCTGTAGGGGTATCAAGGGAAACCCACAACGTCTAGCAAAATCATAATCCATCAGGTTAATAGCTGCTCCAGAATCAACGAAAGCCTGAGCAGAAAATGAGGACAGAGAGCATATCAGAGTGACAGTTAATAAAAACTTAGTCTGAACACTACCCAAGACAACTGAGCGTGCAAAACGTCTTCCCCGCTTAGGGCAGACTGAAAAAGCATGAGAGGCATCACCACAGTAGAAACATAACCCATTGCGCTTTCGAAACTCATGACGCTGTGCCCCAGACACCACTCTATCACACTGCATGGGTTCAGAAGCTAGTTCACAAGGCAACACCATTCCACGCATACTTCTCCGCTCACGCAAACATCTGTCAATTTGAATCGCTAATGACATAGAATCATTGAGACCAGAGGGGACAGGGAATCCCACCATAACATCTTTTACATTATCTGACAGACCATTCCGGAAAAGGGCTGCCAAAGCGTCGTCATTCCATTTGGTCAGGACTGCCCACCTACGGAATCTCTGACAGTATAACTCAGCGTCATCAAGCCCCTGATTTAATGCCAACAAGGCTTTTTCAGCTTGATCAGTGACATTAGGCTCATCGTACAATAACCCCAAAGCCTGAAAAAATGCATCAACATCACTCAAAACAGGATCCCCAGGTGTCAGGGAAAAAGCCCAATCCTGAGGATCGCCTCGCAGGAGAGAGATGATAATTTGAACCTGCTGCGCTGCGTTCCCTGAGGACTTAGATTTTAAGGCAAAAAACAATTTACAGTTATTTTTGAAATTCTGAAACTTAGCTCGATCCCCCAAAAACAAATCTGGCATGGGGATCCTAGGTTCCACAACAGGCAACCTAGCAAGATAGGTAGCAATACTCTGAACCTCAGTGGCAAGCTGATCCACACGGCCAGACAACCGTGCAAACTCCATTGAGAGAAAAGATCCTCCCCAGCACCCAGAGATACAGAGGGAAAAAAAAAAAATGCAACAAATAGAAAAATATCTCTGACAACTCTGACAACCTTTTTTTTTTTTTTTTCACAATATTTTTCCCTTCTGTGAGTACCACACAATTTTCAGTTTAGGCCGGTGATACTGTTATGATTTGGTAGCTGAGGAGTGCAGGTAAAAAAAAAAGACAATACACTAGAGCAGTTGGAAACTATGAGATTGCAGTACCCTGACTAACCACCACAACTAGAGGCAGCCGTGGAGCGTTCCTACGTTGGTCCTAGACGCCTCGTCACAGCCTGAGAAACTAACTACACCTAAAGATAGATATAGGAAAGCTATCTGCCACGGAGCAGAACCCCAAAGACAATAGAAAGCCCCCAAACATGTAATGGCGGTTAGACAAGATGAAATACTGACACAGAAAGAAAATAGTATGAGCAAACGCTGGGGCCCAAACTTAACTAAATAGAAAAGGACAGGAAGGGTACTTACTGCAATCCCAGAAAACCCTGAAAAGCACCAACACCACTAATTTCAAAAACACCTGAGATCACACGACCTCTACCACCTAAATTAGTTCTCTGGTGTAACAAAATCAAAACAGCAGCCACTGAAAAAACTGGAAAAAGCAAAAGTACATACATAAGTGACTGAACTAAACTGAGAGGGCAAAAGCCCCCGGAGGGGACCCTGAAGGCCCCCACAGAAGTGCAGGACAAAAATGCAAAAATATAGCACAAAAACAAAAAGAAGAAAATGTCTTATCTGTTAGCAGGAGATGCAGACACGACACAGCAGGCTACAAGGGAAACAGGAATGAAGGATTCAGACCAGAACAATTGATCACCGGCAACCCTGATGGGAAGGTGACTCCCTTATATAAGACCAGTCAGTAACACCTGATTCCCAGTCCTCACAATCTTCACTGGACAGACCGGCACCGCTTGTAACCACCAGAGGAAGCCTCTGCTCAGAACTCATCTCAAACCCATTCACAACAGGTAAGCATCATGCACTCTGAATTTAAAGACTGGTATGCACTAGAGGGCTTGCCCTCTTCTGTTGTTTTTGGACTACCTTGGCTTACACTGCACAACTCTGTGGTAGAATGGCAGACTCTGGAAGTGGTAAAATGAAGCGAGTATTGCCAAGAACACTGCTTGGCCCCGGCTAGCCAGGGTGAGTACCTGTCTGACTTCGAGTATACAGGGGTGTCCAAAACTTCCTCCACATCATCCTAATGATTGCGCCGATAATCTGATTCCCAGGGCCAAGCTGCCAAACAGCAGGTTATACAATATCTCAGGTAAAGAGAGACCATGAAGAATTATATCACTGAAAGTATGGCAAAGGGTCATATCAAACCTTCTTCATCTCCCGTTGCTTCAAGGCTTTTCTTTATCAAGAAAAATGACGGAGGCTTACGCCATTGACTACACTTTTGCAAACTCAATCAGATCCACACTCTGTCCCCCTTATCCCTAGTCTCTTAATCAGATTGTGGGAGCCAAATGGTTGTCTAAACTGGATCTCAGGGGAGTCTTATAATCTAATTTGCATCAATTAGATCGTTAAGTGGAAAATAATAATAATAATCTTTATTTATATAGCCAACATATTCCGCAGCGCTTTACAGTTTAACAGTTTCAAAACGCAAGTCATAAGTAACAACGTAAATAATACAATAATTAAAGCAAAATAAGATGACCCTGCTCGTGAGAGCTTACAATCTACGATGAGGTGGGGGAGATACAAAGTACAAGTGTGTATATACAATGGTATATTTACAATGATGGTCCAGCCATCTTGAGGGAGTGAGGGATGGATGGAGATAGTGAATGTGCTACACACGCACACTTACACCTAGAATGACTTTGATTAGTGAACATGATAGGCCTCTCTGAACAAATGTGTTTTGAGGGAGCGCCTGAAACCATGCAAATTGTGGATAGTCCTAATTTCTTGGGGTAGAGCATTCCAGAGGATTGGCGCAGCGCGGGAGAAGTCTTGGAGTCGGGAGTGGGAGGTACGGATTACTGCATAGGTTAGTCGAAAGTCGTTTGCACAGCGCAGCAGTTGGTTAGGCCGATAGATAGAAATGAGGGAGGAGATGTAGGGGGGTGCTGCACTGTGGAGAGCTTTGTGGGTGAGAACAAGTACTTTGAATTGGATCCTATAATGAATGGGCAGCCAGTGTAAGGACTGGCGAAGAGCGGACGCGTCCGAGTACCGATTAGCCAGATGGATGACCCTGGCTGCTGCATTAAGGATGGACTGGAGAGGGGATAGTCGAGTAATGGGGAGGCTAAGTAATAGAGCGTTGCAGTAGTCCAGGCGGGAGTGGATCAATGCTACAGTGAGGGTTTTTGTTGTTTCCATGGTGAGAAAAGGGCGGATTCTAGAGATGTTCTTTAGGTGTAGGCGGCAAGAGCGGGCAAGAGATTGTATATGGGAGGCGAAGGAGAGATTGGTGTCAAACATAACACCCAGACAGCAAGCCTGCTGCCGGTGTGTTATTATGGTGCCGCCCACAGAGAGGGAAATGTCAAATTTAGGGAGGTTAGTAGACGGAGGGAGCAGAAGAAGTTTAGTTTTGGAGAGGTTGAGTTTCAGATAGAGAGCGGACATGATGTTGGAGACTGCGGACAGACAGTCGGTGGCGTTCTGTAGTACAGCGGGGGTAAGGTCGGGGGATGACGTGTATAGTTGTGTGTCATCAGCATAAAGATGGTAATGAAAGCCAAATCTGCTGATGGTCTGTCCAATTGGGGCCGTTGTTGTGAATGTTTTAGAAATGAGTTCTGAGCAGAAGCTCCCTCTGGTGGTTGCAGACAGTGCTGAACCATTTAGTGAAGATTGGCAATCAGGAGTTACAGACTGGTCCTATATAAGGGAGGTTCCCTCCCATCAGGGTTGCCGGTGATCAATTGTTCTTGTCTCAACTGTGGTTCCTGGTTCACTTGGAAGCTTGCTGAATCTTGCCTCTTCTCCTGCTCTCAGATAAGACATTTTCTGTTTTTATTTTTGTGCTTGCTTTTTGCATTGTTTCCTGCACTTTTGTGGAGGTCAGCCAGGTCCCCTCCAGGGGCTTGTGCTCCTCTCAGTTTGTCTGAGCCACTGTTGTTTGTTCATTTGTCTTTTCCAGTTTTTCTTCAGTGGCTGCGGCTTAGTTTTGTTACACCAGAGAACTAATTTAGGTGGTAGAGGTCGTGTGATCTCAGGTGTTTTTGCAATTAGTAGAGTTGGTACTTTTTAGGGTTTTTTGGGATTGCAGTAAGTGTCCTTCCTATCCTTTTCTGTCTAGGAAGATTGGGCCCCAATGTTTGCTCATACTATTTTCTGTCTGTGTCTGTATTTTCCTCTTGTCTAACCGCCATTACATGTTTGGGGGCTTCCTATGTTCTTTGGGGATCTGCTCCGGGGAAGATAGCTTTTCCTCTTTCTATCTTTAGGTGTAGTTAACCTCTCAGGCTGTGACGAGGCGTCTAGGACCAACGTAGGTACGCTCCATGGCTGCCTTTAGTTGTGGTGGTTAGTCAGGGTACTGCAATCCAGTAGATTCCAACTTCTCTGGTGTATTGCCGTTTTTGCTTGCTCTCCTCAGCTACCAAATCATAACAGTATCACCGGCCAAACTGAAAATTATATGGTACTCAACAGAAGGGAAAAATAGTAAAAGGAAAAAGAAAAAAGGAAGTTGTCAGATTTTTTTTTTTTTCTCTGTTTGTTGCATTTCCCTCTTTTTCTCTGGGTGCTGAGGAGGATTTATTTATTTTTTTCTCTCAATGGAATTTGCACAGTTGTCTGGCCGTGTGGATCAGCTTGCCACTGAAGTTCGGAGTATTGCTGCCTGTCTTGCTGGGTTGCCGGTTGTGGAACCTAGGATTCCCATGCCAGATTTATTTTTGGGGGATCGAGCTAAATTTCTGAATTTCAAAAATAATTGTAAGTTGTTTTTTGCCTTAAAACCTAAGTCCTCAGGGAACGCAGCACAGCAGGTTCAAATTGTCATCTCTCTCCTGCGCGGCGATCCTCAGGATTGGGCTTTTTCCCTGACACCTGGGGACCCTGTTTTGAGTAATGTTGATGCATTTTTTCTGGCTCTGGGGTTATTGTACGATGAACCTAATGTCACTGATCAAGCTGAAAAAAACTTGTTGGCATTAAATCAGGGGCTTGAGGATGCTGAGTTGTACTGTCAGAAATTCCGAAAGTGGGCAGTCGTGACCAAATGGAATGATGATGCTTTGGCAGCCCTTTTTCGGAAGGGTCTGTCAGAGAATGTAAAAGATGTTATGGTGAGTTTCCCTGCTCCCTCTGGTCTCAATGATTCTATGTCATTAGCGATTCAAATTGACAGACGTTTGCGTGAGCGTAGAGGTATGCGTGGAATAGTGTTGCCTTGTGAACCAGCTTCTGAGTCCATGCAGTGTGATAGAGTGGCATCTGGGGCACAGCGTCATGAGTTTCGAAAACGCAATGGGTTATGTTTCTACTGTGGTGACGCCTCTCATGCTATTTCAGTCTGCCCTAAGCGGGGAAGACGTTTTGCACGCTCAGTTGTCTTGGGTAGTGTTCAGACTAAAATTCTGTTGACTGTTACCCTGATTTGCTCCCTGTCCACATTTTCTGCTCAGGCTTTTGTTGATTCGGGAGCAGCTATTAACCTGATGGATTTTGATTTTGCTAAACGTTGTGGGTTTCCCTTGATACCCCTACGGAAGTCTATTCCCCTACTGGGGATTGATTCTACCCCTTTGGCTGAGAATAAACCCCAGTTCTCTACTCAGGTGATAATGAGGGTTGAACCTGATCATCAGGAGAGTTGCAAATTTTTGGTGCTGTATAATCTGCATGACATTATTGTACATGGTTTCCCTTGTTTACAGTCTCATAATCCTGTTTTGGATTGGAAATCTGTGTCTGTGACCAGTTGGGGCTGCCAATGTGTTAATGCCAACACTCCTGTTTTTTCTGCCTCTCCCCAGGCTCAGGATGTTCCTGACTTTTTGACTGATTTTTCTGATGTGTTTAGCGAAAGTAAATCTGCATCCTTGCCTCCCCATAGGAGCTATGACTGCGCTATTGAATTAGTGCCTGGTAGTAAATTCCCTAAAGGTCGCCTTTTTAACTTGTCTGTACCTGAACATGACGCTATGCGGTCTTATATCAAGGAGTCATTGGAGAAGGGTTATATCAGACCATCCTCTTCACCCTTGGGTGCCGGTTTTTTCTTTGTGACCAAAAAGGATGGTTCATTAAGGCCGTGTATTGATTATTGTCTCTTGAACAATATCACTGTGAAATATCAATATCCGTTACCCTTGATTTCTGACCTGTTTTCCAGGGTGAAAAGTGCTACTTGGTTTACCAAGCTTGACCTCAGGGGGGCGTATAACCTTATTCGCATTAAGCATGGGGATGAATGGAAGACGGCGTTTAATACCCCAGAGGGGCATTTTGAGTACTTAGTGATGCCCTTTGGGCTCACTAATGCTTCTTCCGTCTTCCAATCTTTCATGAATGACATTTTCAGGGATTTTGTGGATAAATTTCTGATTGTTTATTTGGATGATATCTTGATTTTTTTCCAATGACTGGGACTCTCATGTGAAACATGTTCGGACTGTGTTCCAGATTTTGAGAGAGAATGCTCTGTATGTGAAGGGATCAAAGTGTCTTTTTGGCGTACAGAGGATCTCATTTCTGGGATTTATTTTGTCCCCATCTGTTATTGAAATGGACCCGGTCAAGGTTCAGGCCATCTGTGATTGGGTCCAACCTACTTCATTAAAGGCTCTTCAGAGATTCTTGGGTTTTGCCAATTTTTATCGTAAATTTATTGGTAATTTCTCTGTTATTGTTAAACCATTGACTGATTTGACCAAAAAGGGTTCTGATGTGGTGAATTGGCCTCCTGAGGCAGTCTCTGCGTTTCAGGAACTTAAGCAGAGATTCACTTCTGCTCCTGTTCTGCGGCAGCCTGATGTTTCTCTGCCATTTCAGGTGGAGGTTGATGCCTCTGAAATTGGGGCAGGTGCCGTTTTGTCCCAAAGAGATCCGGAGACCTCTAAAAGTAACCCTTGTGCCTTTTTCTCTCGAAAATTTTCTCCAACTGAACGTAATTATGACGTGGGTAATCAAGAGTTATTGGCCATGAAGTGGGCTTTTGAAGAATGGAGACATTGGCTGGAGGGAGCCAAACATCAGGTGGTGGTCCTCACGGACCATAAGAATCTGGTTTATCTGGAGTCAGCCAAGCGACTTAATCCTAGACAGGCCAGGTGGGCCTTGTTTTTCACACGTTTTAATTTTGTGGTTTCCTTTCTTCCTGGCACTAAGAATGTTAAGACGGATGCCCTCTCGAGGAGTTTCCTTGCGGATTCTCCTGAGTTATGTGATCCTGCTGTTATTTTGAAAGAGGGTGTAGTTCTTTCCGCCATCTCGCCCAATTTGAGACTGGCTCTGGAAGGGTGTCAGGAGGATAAACCCGAGCGCTGCCCTATTGGGAAATTGTTTGTCCCAGACCAGTGGAAAAAGAGTGTGATGTCTGAGATTCATTGTTCCGCGTTGGCCGGTCATCCCGGAATTTTTGACACCAGAGACTTGGTTAGTCGGTCCTTTTGGTGGCCTACCTTGTCTCGTGACGTCAGGGAATTTGTGCAGTCCTGCGGGACTTGCTCTCGCTCCAAGCCTTGCTTTCGCTCTAGTGGTTTGTTGATGCCATTGCCTGTGCCCAAGAGACCATGGACCCATATCTCTATGGATTTCATTTCCGACCTCCCTGTTTCTCAGAGAATGACCGTTATCTGGGTGATTTGTGATAGGTTTTCCAAAATGATACATCTTGTGCCATTACCTAAGTTGCCTTCCTCCTCCGAATTGGTGCCTTTGTTCCTTCAGCACGTGGTTCGGTTACACGGCATTCCTGAGAACATTGTGTCTGACAGAGGAGTCCAGTTTGTGTCCAGATTTTGGAGGACTTTTTGTTCTAAACTTGGTGTTCAATTGTCTTTCTCCTCGGCTTTTCATCCTAAGACCAATGGACAAACTGAGAGAACAAACCAGACATTGGAGAATCATCTGAGATGCTTTGTGTCTGATGATCAAGATGACTGGGTCTCTTTTTTGCCTTTGGCTGAGTTTGCTCTTAATAATAGGGCTAGCTCTGCCACTTTGATGTCTCCATTTTTCTGCAATTTTGGGTTTCACCCTCGATTTTCTTCGGGACAGACGGAGGCTTCTGTCTGTCCAGGTGTTGACTCTGTTGTGGAGCTTATGCAGCAGATTTGGGACCAGGTAGTGGAGAGGTTGTCCCTCTCTCAGGAGAGGGCCCAGCGGTTTGCCAACCGGCATAGGACTGATGGTCCTCGGTTTGAAGTGGGGGACTTGGTCTGGTTGTCCTCAAGAAATATCCCTATGAGAGTTGCATCTCCTAAGTTTAAGCCTAGATTCATTGGACCTTATAAGATCATGGAGATTCTTAATCCTGTTTCCTTTCGTTTACTTCTTCCAGGGACATTTAAGATCCATAACGTGTTCCACAAGTCCTTATTGAAGAGGTTTGTCGAGCCAATTTTTCCTATGGCTGCGCCTCTTGACCCTGTTTTGGTTGAGGGCAATCTGGAGTATGTGGTTGAGAAAATATTGGATTCTCGTTTTTCTAGACGGAAACTCCAGTATTTGGTTAAGTGGAGAGGTTATGGTCAGGAGGACAATTCTTGGGTGTTTGCTTCGGACGTCCATGCTAGGAGACTGATCCGTGCGTATCACAGAGCTCATCCTGACCGACCTGGTTGCCCAAGTGAGGGTTCGGTGACCCCTCCTCAAGGGGGTGTACTGTTGCGAATGTTTTAGAAATGAGTTCTGAGCAGAAGCTCCCTCTGGTGGTTGCAGACAGTGCTGAACCATTTAGTGAAGATTGGCAATCAGGAGTTACAGACTGGTCCTATATAAGGGAGGTTCCCTCCATCAGGGTTGCCGGTGATCAATTGTTCTTGTCTCAACTGTGGTTCCTGGTTCACTTGGAAGCTTGCTGAATCTTGCCTCTTCTCCTGCTCTCAGATAAGACATTTTCTGTTTTTATTTTTGTGCTTGCTTTTTGCATTGTTTCCTGCACTTTTGTGGAGGTCAGCCAGGTCCCCTCCGGGGGCTTGTGCTCCTCTCAGTTTGTCTGAGCCACTGTTGTTTGTTCATTTGTCTTTTCCAGTTTTTCTTCAGTGGCTGCGGCTTAGTTTTGTTACACCAGAGAACTAATTTAGGTGGTAGAGGTCGTGTGATCTCAGGTGTTTTTGCAATTAGTAGAGTTGGTACTTTTTAGGGTTTTTTGGGATTGCAGTAAGTGTCCTTCCTATCCTTTTCTGTCTAGGAAGATTGGGCCCCAACGTTTGCTCATACTATTTTCTGTCTGTGTCTGTATTTTCCTCTTGTCTAACCGCCATTACATGTTTGGGGGCTTCCTATGTTCTTTGGGGATCTGCTCCGGGGCAGATAGCTTTTCCTCTTTCTATCTTTAGGTGTAGTTAACCTCTCAGGCTGTGACGAGGCGTCTAGGACCAACGTAAGTACGCTCCACGGCTGCCTTTAGTTGTGGTGGTTAGTCAGGGTACTGCAATCCAGTAGTTCCAACCTCTCTGGTGTATTGCCGTTTTTGCTTGCTCTCCTCAGCTACCAAATCATAACAGGCCGTGTAGAGAGAGAAGAGAAGGGGGCCAAGGACTGAGCCCTGGGGTATACCGACAGTGAGAGGAAGAGGAGATGATGTGGAGCCCGAGAACGAAACACTGAAGGAGCGGTCAGAAAGATAGGAAGAGAACCAGGAGAGAACAGTGTCCTGAATACCTAGTGACTGGAGCCTAGACAGTAGGAGACGGTGGTCAACCGTGTCGGAAGCTGCAGAAAGGTCGAGAAGAATGAGCAGAGAGTGGTCACCGTTACGTTTTGCTGTCAGAAGGTCATTGGTCACTTTGATGAGTGCAGTTTCAGTCGAATGAAGGGGGCGGAAGCCGGATTGTGAAGGGTCTAGAAGGGAGTGAGTGGAGAGGTAACAGGTAAGGCGGGAGTATACCAGGCGCTCCAAGAGTTTAGAGATGAAGGGGAGATTGGAGACCGGTCTGTAGTTGTTTGTGCAGGAAGGCTCGAGAGTGGGTTTCTTTAGTAATGGAGTAATGATGGAGTGTTTGAAGGAGGATGGGAAAATGCCAGAGGAGAGTGAGAGATTAAAGATTGTAGTTAGGTGAGTTGTGACAACTGGAGAGAGAGACTGGAGATGTGAGGGAATGGGGTTGGTAGTGCATGTAGTCGGACGAGAGGAAGAGAGGAGTCTGGAGATTTCTTCTTCTGTGATGGGATCAAATGTGAAAAGTGAGCCAGGGGAAATGCAGGGAGGGATGGGAGTCACAGCACTTGGTGGTTGAGAGCAGATTTCCTGACGGATAGTATCTATTTTTCCTATAAAGTGGGAGGCCAGGTCGTCAGCACAAATGTCTGTGAAAACAGCCTTCAATACGCCTGAGGGACTCTATGAAAACTTGGTGATGCCATTTGGGTTGACTAATGCTCCCGCCATCTTTCAACAGTTTGTTAATTACATTTTTAGTCACCAGGCAGGTAGGTTTATTGTAATCTACCTTGAGATTTTGATTTATTCGTCTTACCTTGAGTCACATCAGGTACATGTCAGGCAGGTCCTTCAGATACTCAGGGACAATAAATTATTTGTCAAACCAGAGAAATGCATATTCTCAATTCAGGAGATCCCTATTCTGGGTTATTTTTTTTATCATCCACCGGTTTTCACATAGATCTGGTGAAAGTCCGGGCAGTACTGGATTGGGGTCGTAGTGAGGACCTAAAGGTCTCAAAAGGAATCTGTCACCTATTTTGTCCCCTATGAGATGCGGCCACCGCCATCAGGGGCTTATCTACAGCATTCCGTAATGCTGTAGATAAACCCCCAATGTAACCTGAAAGATAAGAAAAATGAGTTATATTATACTCACCGGTGGGGCGGACCGGTGCAGTCCGGGTCTGGCGCCTCCCATCCTCTAGCGATGATGTCCTCTTCCTTGCTTCTGTTGCGGCTCTTTCATAGGCGTACTGATCTGCCTGTTGAGGGCAGAGCAGAGTACTGCAGTGCGCAGGCACCGGACCTCTCTGACCTTTCCCGGCACCTGCGCACTGCAGTACTCTGCTCTGCCCTCAACAGGGCAGATCAGTACGCCTGCACAAGAGCCACAACAGAAGCAAGGAAGAGGACGTCATCGGTAGTGATAGGAGGCTCCGGACCGCGACAACCATCGAACCCGGACCGCACCGGACCCCCCCAGTGAGTATAATATAATTCGTTTTTCTTATCTTTCAGGTTACATTGGGGGCTTATCTACAGCATTCCAGAATGCTGCAGAAAAGCCCCTGATGGCGGTGGCCGCATCTCATAGGGGAAAAAATAGGTGACAGATTCCCTTTAAAAAGGTTTTTGGGTTTTGCCAAGTGCTACTGAACTTTCATCAAAACTTTTCAGTAGTGGCCAAACCCCTGACAAGTATGACCAGGAAAGAGACAGACTTTTCCAAATGGTCCAGTCCGGCCCACGAGAATTGACAATTTGTAAAGATGTTTAGCAACTGTGCCAACCCTTATACATCCTGACGTCACTCACCCATTTACTGTATAGTAGAAGCTGATGCATCTGAAGTAGGGGCTGTATTATCACAGGGTGCATCACATAGAAAAATATGCACACAGACGCCATTTACTATGAAACTATAGTCCACTGAGTAAAACTATGAGTTTGGTAACAGGGAACTCTTCGCGATTAAGCAAGCTTTGGCAGAGTGGCATCATTTTCTGGAAAGCGCAGTTCATCTGGTCATGGTAATCACAAATCATAAAAATCTTTTATATTTAGAATCTGCTAAGCCTCTGATGCCCAGACAGACAAGGTTGTGTTTGTTCTTCATCAGATTCAACTTTTTTGTAACGTACACTCCTGGGAATAAGAATTATTTTCCTGGTTGTGTAGATAATTGTGAACTCCTTCCTATGTTACAGAAAGGGGTAGTAATTGCTGCTGTAAGTTCTTGACCTTGAGAAAGAGATTGTAGAGGCTCAGGGGGACGCCCCTGCTGCCTGTCCTTTAGGTAAACTGTTCGTACCTGTGAATGTCCATCTTAATGTAGGGGAGTAGGCCCCCTCTGTGTGCCCAGGCCGGAATCAAGGGGCTGTCACATAAGTTCCTAGGGAGAAGGTGCCCGGGGGAAGGAACTGGAGGGCGACCCATAGACTGTTCAGGAAGGTGCGGGGGCGGGGCTAATATAAAAGGAGCACAGGAGACCAGCAGGGGGGAGTTGACGCAGAGACAGACAGGAGGAAGGAAGGAGAGACCTGCTGGGGAGTGGAGAGGATGCCCAGGCCAGCTGCCACACGTGAGCAGACTCAGTTACTCACGTGACTTGGGGAGAGGATGAACCCGAGTGGTGCGCAGAAGGAGGAGAACTGTGAGGCATTCATCTGACACTGCCCTACCCCAGTCTGCGGCTGCGGCCTATACTCTGCCAGCCGCAGCCTCCTCGGCCTTGCTTCAGCCCACGGTTGCGGCCTGTCCGCCTCCAGCCGCGGCCGCCGCTGCCTCACTCGCCTTGCAAGACTTGCTAAGAGGAGTCCCAGCTGGTGCTAACAACTGCAGGGTACAGTGGCGTGAACCACAGGAAGCAGCTTTCCGGGACCTTAAAGCCGCACTCTCAGGAGTCCCAGTGTTAGCTTATGCGGATTTCTCACAACCGTTCATTCTACACACCGACGGGAGCTTGCGCGGGCTGGGGGCTGTGTTGTCGCAGATGCAGGACGGCCGAGAGACGGTGATCGCCCATGGCAGCCGATCACTTCACGACTCCGAACGCAATCCTGACAACTACAGCTCTTTCAAGCTCGAGCTCCTGGTGGTAGTATGGGCCATGATGGAGCGATTCACGGAGTACCCAGAGGGAACCGAGGTTTTGGTACGAACTGACAACAACCCACTAGCTCACCTCGAAAACACCAAATTGGGGGCCCTGGAGCAACGGTGGGTAGCCAGGATGGCCAAGTTCAAATGCAAAATTGTCTACAAGAGAGGGGCAGAGAACGTTCACGCTGGCGCCTTGTCCCGGATCCGGCACACCGACCCAGGGCGGAGCCGGGATGAAGAGCTAGAAGGAGAAAAAAAGCCGTATTCTTTAAAACCCGCCGAGATCTCAGCAATCGCAAGAGAACAATCCTGTGCAAAACCGGATGGGGGCATTCTCGAGCAATCTCGAGATGAATGGATATGCCAGCAACCAAAGGATATCGAAATCAGCACCCTCCGCCGGTGGGTCGCCCAAGGACAACTCCCCAAAGACGTCCAAAGAAAAATGCTTTCTAAGGACACTGTGCTATTGCTCCGCCAATGGGAAAGACTGGTGATCAAGAAGGGGCTGTTGTACTGTGCCGAGCCCAACGCAGGCAGGTAGAGGTGCCAGGAGCCCTACTGGCTGACATTGCCCAGGAGGCTCATGAGAAAGGGGCTCATTTCGGGGTGCAAAAGACCTTCCAGTGGCTACAGCCAAAAGCCTACCATCCCCGGTTACAAACTGTAATAGAAGGAGTGTGCCTTACGTGCCGCCTATGTGAGTTGACTAAACCACCAGAGCAACGAGCCCCATACAAACGATTGTAACCACCGCGCCCCTCGAACTGCTAATGGTGGATTACTTAACCATCGGTCCGGCTCACCAGGGATATCAGCACTGCCTAGTCATGGTGGACCACTTTACCAAGTTTGCAGTGGTGACCCCACCTGAGATCAGACAGCAGAATCGGCCGCTTTTGCTATCTGTCAAAACTTTATTCAAGTGTATGGCTGCCTGCAACGCATCCACAGTAAGTCCAGACGGGCCAGTGTATGAAATACCGTCAGAGAAAGAGGGGAACCAACTCATCCGGGTTGTGCACCGCAATATGTTATGACCCTGTATGTCCGCAGACCCAGCGCAGGACGAGGCCACTCTGTGGACCCGGACCCTTCAGCGCAGGCCCCAGCCCCTACAGAAGCCATTTGGGATGATGAAGATGAAGAGGACTATTCTTTAAGACCAGCGGACACTTCCAGGGCCCGTGGCCCGGCGACTCCAATTGCCCAACCACCTACCACCACCCCAGAGGACTCTATCCCAACCATTGAACCGCGACGCTGAGAGCGGTCTACAGCAGGCAAACCCCCCCGAGCGATACGAACAGGATCAGTTCATATGGCAGAGACAATTACAGTGCCAACATCGTGACACAAAACCCCCCAAACCCTTGCCCGAGGACTGGCGAGCTCAAAAGATGGGGGAATGTAGGGGAGTGGGCCCCCGCTGTGTGCCCAGGCCGGAATCAAGGCGGCTGTCACATAAGTTCCTAGAGAGAAGATGCCCGGGGGAAGGAACTGGAGGGCGACCCAGAGACTGTTCTGGAAGGTTCGGGGGCGGGGCTAAGCACTTCTCCTTCATATTAAATGGTGCAGGTTTCTGTCAGCAGTGCAGGGTGTAAGGTTCTATGTATATATTCCTGAAACTCAGTTTGTTCGTCAGCCATTTTACTTTCTGTCTTTCTGTAGCTATCTTGCCCTCAGTCAAAATGGAGTTTCCAGCTTGCATGTTCCCGCCCTGATTCTCTCCTTTGCTTCTTAAGCAGCCACAGCTGAGCAATCAGTGCTTCAGAATCTAGCCTGCAGTGAACCTGTGACTTGACTCCTGTAAGCCTTGGACCTTGTACTCCAGCTATTCCTACTGAGGAACTCTGAAACACTTGTGGACTCTGAACCCTGCTCTTTGAAAGACCCACGTTTGCATGGACTTACGGTAACAGAGAAGAAGATCCTGAATCTGTGTTGGAGAGTGATTTGCTGAGCTTAGTTTACTCTGGCCTGCTGTGTCTCCTGCTTCTGTGTCTGCAAACTGTGTGACTATTTCTGCCAACTTGTATGAAGTAATACAGGACTTTTCTATATCAAACCTGTGTCTCATGTATGTTCATCGCACCCAAGCACAAGACGCTATATGAACTGTACTACATACATTACAAGATTCTGAAGCCAAAACGTTAGTGTCTGCTGGGTCTGGAAGGCTGTGTCTGCTATAACTGTGGATATCAGACGTCCGGTTGTACTTTCTGTGATGACAGTGGTTGTGACTTCTCACAACCATTCCAGGTGAGCAATTCCCTTAAGTTTTTTCTTTCTGCAGTGTTATCACAGGTAAACACTATTGTTTTTTTTTTCTTTTCTCTTTTTTGTCTGCTGTAACTCTGGATATCAGATGTCTGGTTGAAACTTTCTGTGATGATAGTGGTTGTGACTTCTCACAACCATTCCAGGTGAGCAGTTCCCTTAATTTTTTTTTCTCTCTGCAGTGTTGCCACAGGTGAACACTATTGTTTTTTTTTTTCTCCTCTCCTCTTCTTCCAGTAATCCTGTCTTAAAAGATCTGGAAAATGGAGGCCCGCATAAAGGAACTTTGCGGAGTGACTGATAATATCCTTGCAGATTTGCAGAATATAAAGACCCGTTTTACAAATCTACAGGACCTCAATAATCACAATTTGCAAGTGGTTGGACAGACTACCAGGATTTGCGAGCCAGGATTGAGGTTCTAGAGGGGCGAGTCCAGGCTCCTGCCGTAGCCCGAGTGCTGGGATTCCCAAGTTGCCCCCTTTTCGTTTTGGCGGTGAACGTGAGAAATTCAGGGGATTTATTAATCAATGCAATCTTTTTTTTTCTGCACATGCTTCACAATTTCCCACTGAACGATCTAAGGTGCTTACTATAATTATGTTGCTTACCAACAAGGCTTTGATGTGGGCAAACCCTCTGATTGAGACTGAGGATGATTGTTTGAATCACCTTGATGATTTTATTTCAGCCATGGGGCAGGTGTTTGATGACCCCAATCGAGGTGCAACAGCTGAAGCAGCCATGTTAGCTTTGCGCCAAGGTAAGCACTCGGTAGCTGAATATGCCTTGGATTTCAGGAGATGGGCCCTTGATACCACCTGGGACAGTTCCGCCAAAAAATCTATTTTTCGAAAGGGGTTATCTCCACTGATTAAGGATGAACTTGCTCGTGCCGACCCTCCCACTGCGTTAGGTGACTTTATTAACTACTGCATCCGTATTGATACTCGTCTGACTGAACGCAGGCAAGAGAGATGGTTCGAAAGCAATCGTACTAACCTTTTCCTACCTTCCTCTCCAGCTAAGGAACCTTTGAGTAGGATTACACGGGAACCTGAACCTGAACCCATGCAGGTAGACTCTTTACAACGACGGGTTAGTGATGCACGCAAGGAACATCGTTTTAAGGAGAATCTATGTTTCTATTGTGGTAAGTCAGGGCACTTCATTATAAACTGCCCCAGCCGTTCTCGTAAGACTACTGCAGCACTCATTCATTGTGAGTGTTGCGAGAGGGGATCTGTCAGGTCCGAGCCTCAGGCTCCAGAGAGATCTGCAGCAACAGATCTTGATTTCTCTGACTTAAACTCCGTTACCTCTGAGGACGTTGACTGTGTAAACGCTGCCATTTTTCAAGTTTCCTCAGCGGTGTCCCAGCTGAGTTGTAAGAAAAACAATTCTCATTGCTTTCTTTCCATCAAACTCTGGGTTGACTCAGCTTGGGTGTCTAGCTCTGCTATGATCGACTCAGGGGCAAGTGGAAATTTTATGGATGTCTCCTTTGCTCTGAAACAGGGAATACGTTCAGTGAAGAAGGCTACTCCAGTACAGATGGAAACTGTGGATGGCTCCCTGCTGACCTCTGGACCAGTGGATCAGGAAACAGAGCCTTTGAAGGTTCTTATGGGTAAAGATCATCAAGAGAAACTATCCTTTATGCTTATCTCTTCTCCCCACTTTCCCATTATTCTAGGGCTACCATGGCTGCAGGCTCAGAATCCTACCATTAACTGGGAGACCAAGGAATTACACTTTCCAGAGAAACAGATGAGTCCAAAAGTTTCAGCTTGCTCTGTTCCTAAAGGAATCATGTCAGTCCCTGAACTACCAGCTGTATACCAGGACTATGTGGATTTATGTGACAAGAAGAACGCTGACCAGCTTCCTCCTCACCGTCCATATGATTGTCCAATTGAATTATTGCCTGGAGCAGAGATACCTTTTGGTAAGATCTACCCCCTGGCGGGGCCCGAGCTAAAGGCTTTAAAGGATTACATAGACGAAAATCTAGCCAAGGGCTTCATACGCCCCTCTTCATCTCCTGCAGGTGCACCCATCTTCTTTGTAAAGAAGAAAGATGGATCTCTGAGACCATGCGTAGACTATAGGGAACTCAATAAGGTTACTATTAGAAACCGTTATCCATTGCCTTTAATCCCTGAGTTATTGGAGAGAGTGCGACATGCCAAAATTTTTTCTAAACTAGATCTTCGTGGGGCCTATAACTTGGTCCGTATTAGACCTGGGGATGAATGGAAGACTGCATTCAGGTCACGCTATGGACACTTTGAATATTTAGTTATGCCTTTTGGTCTGAGTACCGCCCCAGCCACTTTCCAACACTTGGTGAATGACATCTTCAGGGATCTAAAAGATACATTCGTGGTAATTTATTTGGATGATATTCTAATTTTTTCTAACTCCACAGAGGAACATCATGGACATGTGAGAATGGTCTTGGAACGTCTAAGACAAAATCATCTTTACATCAAACTTGAAAAGTGTGAATTCCATAGGACCGAAATTCAATTTCTGGGGTATGTACTGTCTACACAAGGAATTAGTATGGATGGAAGCAAAACCCAAGCCATCAAGGATTGGCCAAGTCCTAGAAATGTGAAGGAGGTACAGCGCTTCATCGGGTTTGCCAACTTCTATAGACGTTTCATTAGAAATTTCTCTGAGGTAGTGTCACCTATCACTCAACTTACCCGGAAAGAGTCTAGGTTCTCCTGGACTCCCCAAGCCCAGGAAGCATTTTCCCGTCTAAAAGATAAATTTACCACTGCACCTATCCTAGTACATCCCAACCCCGAGCTTGCCTTCATAATAGAGGTGGATGCTTCAGACTGTGCCGTTGGAGCTATACTCTCTCAGAGAACAGGTGAGAAGAATGTCTTGCATCCCTGTGCCTTCTTTTCCCAGCAGTTGTCTTCGGCTGAGAGGAACTACGATGTGGGCAATAGAGAGTTGTTGGCCATTATTGCCGCCTTCAAAGAATGGAGACACCTTCTTCAGGGAGCTGCACAGCAAATAGTCGTCCTGACAGACCATCGTAACCTTGAGTTTATCAGGTCGGCTAAGTGTCTGACTCCTCGCCAGGCTCGCTGGAATCTTTTCTTAAACCAATTTAATTTTATCATTTCTTATAGACCAGGATCGCGCAATGGAAAGGCTGATGCACTCTCTAGGATTTACTCAGCAGAGACACGTCCAATTACTCCTCCTAAGACTATTCTTCCTGACACTAGATTCCTAGGAGTAATTCATAATCAAGACCTACTTAAGGACATCAAGGAAGCATACCATGCGGATTCCTTTTTGGCACAACCCCCAAGGGACGTAAGTCTTGTCTTTAAGAATGGTGTGTGGATTCAGGGACAACGCCTGTATATTCCTGAAACAGTCAGATTGAGAGTATTGCAACTCATTCACGATTCCAAGATAGCTGGGCATAGAGGAATTCTAAAGACACAGGAATTTCTTTCTCGTTTCTTTTGGTGGCCCACTTGCAGGAAGGATGTTTTGAATTATGTCACTTCATGTGAGGTCTGTGCAAGATGCAAAACACCTCGCTCCTCACCAACTGGTCTGTTACAGCTTCTTCCCACCCCGTCCCGCCCGTGGGGATCCATTTCTATGGACTTCATTGTGGAGTTACCAACCTCTCAGGGAAAGAACACCATTTTAGTGGTGGTTGACCGTCTAACAAAGGCAGCTCATTTTATCCCTTGTGTCGGCTTACCCACTGCAAAACAGACATCAGATTTGATGATTAAAGATGTGTTTCGCTTACATGGAGTACCGGATGAGGTTATTTCGGATCGAGGGGTGCAATTCACTTCTAGGTTTTGGCAAAATTTCTGTGCAGCATTGGACATTAAAGTAAACCTTTCTTCTGCTTTTCATCCCCAGACTAATGGACAGACCGAACGAACCAATCAAACCCTGGAGCAGTATCTCCGCTGCTTTATCTGCCACCTACAGGATGATTGGGTGGATCTACTTCCATTAGCTGAGTTCTCGTATAACAACTCTCAGAGTGCCTCCACTAAACAGTCTCCTTTTTACTCTAATCTAGGTTATCATCCTAACATTCTACCACGATTTCCCATAGAAACGCCTTTACCAGCAGTGGCTGAAAGAATCACGTCTTTACAGAAGAATATGGATCTTCTAAAGGAAAATCTGGAATCGGCTCAAGAAAGGTACAAGAAAGCAGCAGATAAATTTCGTAAACCTGCACCAGCTTTCAAGGTAGGAGACTTGGTCTGGCTGTCAACCAGAAATCTTAAGTTAAGGATTCCATCGTCTAAGTTGGGACATAAGTACATTGGACCCTATAAAATCAGTAAAATTATAAGTGCCGTTGCTTGTCGTCTTCAACTGCCCAGAACTATGAGAATCCACCCTGTCTTTCATGTATCCCTACTAAAGGCTGCAACACCCAATACGTTTCCTGGACGTTCTTCTCCTTGCCCTGACCCAGTGCTAGTCGATGGTCAGGAAGAATTTGTGGTGGAAAGGATTTTAGATTCCAGGTTGTATAGAAATCAGTTACAATATCTGATTAAATGGCAGGGCTACCCAGTGGAAGACAACTCATGGGAACCAGTCAATAACGTTAATGCTCCTCGCTTGCTCCGTCAGTTTCATCAGAGGTACCCACACAAGCCTGGTCTGAGGTCATCCGAAGGTTGTCCTTAAGGGGGGAGTAATGTAAGATTCTATGTATATATTCCTGAAACTCAGTTTGTTCGTCAGCCATTTTACTTTCTGTCTTTCTGTAGCTATCTTGCCCTCAGTCAAAATGGAGTTTCCAGCTTGCATGTTCCCGCCTGATTCTCTCCTTTGCTTCTTAAGCAGCCACAGCTGAGCAATCAGTGCTTCAGAATCTAGCCTGCAGTGAACCTGTGACTTGACTCCTGTAAGCCTTGGACCTTGTACTCCAGCTATTCCTACTGAGGAACTCTGAAGCACTTGTGGACTCTGAACCCTGCTCTTTGAAAGACCCACGTTTGCATGGACTTACGGTAACAGAGAAGAAGATCCTGAATCTGTGTTGGAGAGTGATTTGCTGAGCTTAGTTTACTCTGGCCTGCTGTGTCTCCTGCTTCTGTGTCTGCAAACTGTGTGACTATTTCTGCCAACTTGTATGAAGTAATACAGGACTTTTCTATATCAAACCTGTGTCTCATGTATGTTCATCGCACCCAAGCACAAGACGCTATATGAACTGTACTACATACATTACACAGGGGTTATACTGTTCAGCTTAGAATCTCTGAAGCCTTCCTGCTTGGGTGATCTCAGCTGGTCACTCCTCTCTCCTGTATATACTCGCCTTTGGCAATCTGGATTGTCAGTGTTTGACTTGTAGTGTGGAGTGGAGGAGTTAGTGGTTGGTAGAGACGTTTGAAGTGTTGATTGTGACTGTTGGTTGGTGTTTCGGTTGTGTGCAAATCCTAATCCTCTCCTTTTTGGTTTTATTTCCTTTTCTTCCCAGTGTACTTCTCTGATATCTGTGAATGCATATTTGTATGTTTGGTATTTCATTTATCCCTGTACATCCTCACTTGTAAATCTGATTTATGCATGTGCATAAACTATTACTACTCACTTCCCTGGGTGTGGGAAGGGGGACAGAAATATGGCTGATTCAGGAATACAACAAGGTACATGGCCCTGGCGTCTTCACCAACAGGAGTAATCTGTGGAGCAGGGATAGCTAGGGCACCCTTAGTGTTAGGGACAGGAAAGGAGCAACAGAGTTGTGATACCAACCTCTTTTCAACATCAGCTTTTTTACAGATAGTGATATGTTTGCTTCAAGAATTGTTGAAATTTCATTGAATTCATTCTTCTATCTAGCAGTGAAATGTTCCCCATGCCATTTAATGCAGCACAACCCCAAAGCATGATTGATCCACCCCCATGCTTAATGATTGGATAGATGTTTTTTTCCCTGTAATTCTGTGCTCTTTTTTTCTCCACACATTCTTTTGATCATTGTGGCCAAAGAGTTCCATTTTAACCTCATTGGTTCACACAGTACTTGTTTCCAAAATGCATCAGGCTTGTTTAGATGTTCTTTTCCATACTCCTGATGTTGAATTTTATGGCGAGGATGCAGTAGAGGTTTTCTTCTCATGACTCTTCCATGAAGGCCATGTTTGTGCACTTGTCTTTGAACAGTAGAACAATGTACCAAAGCTCCAGAGTCTGCTAAATCTCCCTGAAAGTCTTTTGAAGTAATGCCGAGGTTCTGATTTGCCTCTCTAGCAATCCTACGACCAGCTCTCAATGAAATTTTGCTTGGTCATCAATACATTATCTAGGCCTTCATTATTCCTGTTAACTGCCATTTCTTAACCCCTTCCCGACCTATGACGCCTACGTAGGCATCATGAAAACCTATGCCTTCCCGACCTGTGACGCCTACGTAGGCGTCATGGTATAAATCGCGTTCCTGCGGGTCGGGTGACCGGGGTCACTGAAAAGGTCACCTGACCCGCAGGCACAGGAGGCTTTGTGCTTCACCCCAGGGGGGTGGCTTTGCCCACCCGAGGCTACGATCGGTCTGATTGGCTGTTGAAAGTGAAACAGCCAATCAGAGCGATAGTAATATTTCACCAATGAAACTTGTTGAAATATTACAATCCAGACACAGTCGATGCTGAAATAGCATCGGCCACGGCTGGAGACACTAATCTGACCCCCACACACAGACTGATGGGGGCGATGTGCCCCACCACCGACTGACTGTGGCGATCTGCCGCCGCCGTCATTATCTGCTCCACCTCTCCTTCCCTCCGCTCCCCCACCTTCCGTTCCCTCCCGGTACCGCCAGAATCCCAGTGTCCCTTGTTCCTGGTCCATGGGCGCCGCCATCTCCCAAAATGGCGGGCGCATGCGCAGTGCACTCGCTGAATCTGCCGGCCGGCAGATTCATTATTATTATTATTATTATTATTATAGATTTTTATAGCGCCATTTATTCCATGGCGCTTTACATGTGAAGAGGGGCAAATATAGACAAGTACAGTAAACATGAGCAATTCAAGGCACACACAAGTACAGAAGGAGAGAGGACCCTGCCCACGAGGGCTCACAGTCTACAGGGATGGGTGAGGATACACTAGGGAGGGAAGAGCTGATCGTGCGGTGGTTCAGTAGACTGATAATCACTGCAGGTTGTAGGCTTGTCGGAAGAGGTGGGTCTTCAGGTTCTTTTTGAAGATTTCCATGGTAGGCGCGAGTCTGATGTGTTGGGGTAGAGAGTTCCAGAGTATGGGAGAGGCATTCAGGGACATTTTGATCACTGTGATAAACCCTATCACAGTGATCAAAATAAATAGTAAATAACTCCCCTTTATCACCCCCATAGGTAGGGACAAATAATAAAATAAAGAAAATATTTTTTATTTTTCTATTAGGGTTAGGGTTAGAATTAGGGTTAGAATTAGGGTTAGAATTAGGGTTAGAATTAGTTTTGGGGTCAGAATTAGGTTAGGGTTGGAATTAGGGTTAGGGTTGGAACTAGGGATAGGGTTGGAATTAGGATTAGGGTAAAGATTAGGGTTAGGGTGTGTTGGGATTAGGGTTAGGGTTGTAATTAGGATTAGGGTTGGAATTAGGGTTAGGTTTAGGGTTAGGGGTGTGTTGGGGTTAGGGTTGGGATTAGGATTAGGCTTGTGGTTAGGGTTATGGTTAGGGTTGGGATTAGGGTTAGGGGTGTGTTGGGGTTAGGGTTGTGGTTAGGGGTGTGTTGGGGTTAGGGTTGGAATTAGAATTGGGGGGTATCCACTGTTTAGGCACATCAGAGGGTGTCCAAACGCGACATGGCGCCACCATTGATTCCAGCCAATTTTGCGTTCAAAAAGTTAAACGGTGCTCCCTCCCTTCTAAGCCCTGACGTGTGCCCAAACAGTGGTTTACCCCAACATATAGGGTATCAGCGAACTCAGGAAAAAGTGCACAACAACTTTGGGCATCTAATTTCTCCTGTTACCCTTGGAAAAAATAAAAAATTGGGAGCCAAAATATTATTTTTGTGGAAAAAAAATGATTTTTTTATTTTCATGGCTATGTTTTATAAACTTCTGTGAAGCACTTTGGGGTTCAGAGTGCTCACCACACATCTAGATAAGTTCCTTGGGGGGTCTAGTTTCCAAAATGGGGTCACTTGTGGGGGAGCTCCAATGTTTAGGCACACAGGGACTCTCCATAACCCTTATAACTTCCTAACAAAAAAAAAATGTTTCCAATATTGAGCTGATGTAAAGTAGAAATGTGGGAAATGTTATTTATTAACTATTTTGTGTCACATAACTCTCTGGTTTAACAGAATAAAAATTCAAAATTTGAAAATTGCAAAATTTTCAAAATTTTCACCAAATTTCCGTTTTTTTCACAAATAAACGCAAAAATTATCGACCTAAATTTACTACTAACATGAAGCCCAATATGTCACGAAAAAACAATCTCAGAATCGCTGGGATCCGTTGAAGCGTTCCTGAGTTATTACCTCATAAAGGGACACTGGTCAGAATTGCAAAAAATGGCCTGGTCTTTAAGGTCAAAATAGGCTGGGTCATGAAGAAGTTAATTACATTTTGAACTGAGGAAAGCGCAACTAGAAAACACTTTGCTATCTTCTTATAGCCTTCTTCTGCTTTGTGGGCCTCCATCAGAGTGCTAGGCAGCTGCTTAGATGAACCAATGGCTGCTGTTTTTTGGCACAAGGTTAGAACAGGCTGAGTTTTTATAAAGCTGGGAATTTACATTGCGTGGCCTTTCCTAACAGTGGTGGGGAACAAGCCATAACCCTAACAGGCTAATTAAGGTCTGAAAACATAGTCAAACTTATAGGAGCACACAAATCTCCATGGGTGCCCAAAGTTTTGTATCTACCCATTTTCCTTTTTGTAAATTTTAAAATGCAAAAAATGAAAAAATACATTGTCCCTATATACAAGTATATAACTGCTATAATACTGCTCATATGTACAAGAATATAACTAATATATACTGCCCTATACACAAGAATATAACTACTATAATACTGCTCCTATGTACAAGAATATAACTAATATAATACTGCCCCTATGTACAAGAATATAACTACTATAATACTGCTCCTATGTACAAGAATATAACTAATATAATACTGCCCCTATACACAAGAATATAACTACTATAATACTGCTCCTATGTACAAGAATATAACTAATATAATACTGCCCCTATGTACAAGAATATAACTTCTATAATACTGCCCCTATGTACAAGATATAACTACTATAATACTGCTATGTACAAGAATATAACTACTATAATACTGCTCCTATGTACAAGAATATAACTACTATAATACTGCCCCTATGTACAAGAATATAACTACTATAATACTGCTCCTATGTACAAGAATATAACTACTATAATATGCTCCTATGTACAAGAATATAACTACTATATACTGCTCCTATGTACAAGAATATAACTACTATAATACTGCTCCTATGTACAGAATATAACTACTATAATACTGCCCTATGTACAAGAATATAACTACTATAATACTGCCCCTATGTACAAGAATATAACTACTATAATACTGCTCCTATGTACAAGAATATAACTACTATAATACTGTGCCTCCCTATGTACAAGAATATAACTACTATAATATTGCTCCTATGTACAAGAATATAACTACTATAATACTGCTCCCTATGTACAAGAATATAACTACTATAATACTGCCCCTATGTACAAGAATATAACTACTATAATACTGCCCTATGTACAAGAATATAACTACTATAATACTGCTCCTATGTACAAGAATATAACTACTATAATACTGCCCTATGTACAAGAATATAACTACTATAATACTGCCCCTATGTACAAGAATATAACTACTATAATACTGCTCCTATGTACAAGAATATAACTACTATAATACTGTCCCCTATGTACAAGAATATAACTACTATAATACTGTCCCTATGTACAAGAATATAACTACTATAATACTGCTCCTATGTACAGAATATAACTACTAAATGTCTATAAAATACTGCTCTGCCTATGTACAAGAATATAACTACTATAATACTGCTCCTATGTACAAGAATATAACTACTATAATACTGGGCCCTATGTACAAGAATATAACTACTATAATACTGCCCTATGTACAGAATATAACTACTATAATACAGCTCCTATGTACAGAATATAACTACTATAATACTGCCCTATGTACAAGAATATAACTGCTATAATACTGCTCCTATGTACAAGAATATAACTACTGATTGGAAATTTAATTAGGATAAAAATATCTTCTGTGTTTGCTGCTTGCCATGTCCAAATCTCTATATAATGTCTTTTTGAGCGCTCAGAACGAATGAGGACTGTCCACAACGCAAGTGTCAGTATAACAGTTCGTCAAAGACATACATTTATTATTCATTCAAGGTTTTATACATTTACAAAAAGGGGCTGGTTAGTCAATTACATACAATTAAAAGCTGCTAGTTATTGGCTGTTCTAGTGTAAATATGATAATTATGATAATCATGATTAAAAGAGCTGAAGTTGCAGAATTATTGTTTATATTTTGTGACCTAGTTGTCTTGCATAACTATAATGTAAACAACAGATATCTAATAGGACTTTTTGTACTTCATGTATTTGTTCCTTATGAAGGCCTTATGAAGGCCAGATTTCTTTAAAACGACTGATTATAGCTGGCCTAGAAATATGTGAGCACAGGGTTTTTTAGCAAGTGAGATCTATCTAACTGTGAACTGTGAATACATATATGTGAATATACTTTGAATATATGGAATACATATATATTTCCATGACAGTCCCCCCTTAGATACCACTTGCCCTAAAAACCTGCTCCTGGCCCAAAGCGCTGCAACTCTTTTGTGCTGCCGGCGGGTTGAGAATATGCCTAGCGCATGTCTCCCCCACCGAATACAGACTTTTCGCAAATGGGCGGTCAGGAGGACTGTCCCTGTCGGGGGTTTATGTGTTTGCAATCATAATCTCATAGTTGATATGATGTTTCATCAAGGATGTGTATTCTCAGTCTGGAGGTAGTTCGGAGATCTGGTCAAGCCAGGCAGTTCTATCCGGACTGGTGCGAGGTCCAAGATGGTGAGTGGCATCAAATTGGTTGTCTCCTGAACAGTTTTTTTCCATTATCCTGTGGATACAAGGAATTACACAGCAACCAGTAATTAATGCAAAAATGAGAACCCCCATAATGGCTGTCCCAACCTGTGCCAACATTTTCTGCCACCCACTCATCCACCTAAAGTATCGATCCATGGGTCAGTGACACCTGAGTTCTGTTTCAGTTCCTCTGATAACTCATTAAGTTTCTGTATTGCCATTGTGACTTTACCATTTGGGCCAGTGTTGTCTGGGATGTAGGTGCAACAGGTGTCTTTGATCATTTTTGTAAACACCTCCTTTCTCAGCTAGAATCATATCCAAAGCCATTCTATTCTGGAATGCCATAATGGAAGTGGGGCCTAACTGTGCTGCCAAACCTTTTACAGCATCTATGGTGAAGTTAACAAATCTCTGCTGGTTATAATAGATGTAATTTATCCAATCAACATTTTTGTTTATAGTGACTCAAATCCTGCTTTAACTTGGTCTCTGGCCTTGAACTCATCAGGTAGGTCATCTGGTCATCTGTCTGGTCAGTCAGAGCATCCAGACATCCTTCATGGCTTAGGTGTCTCTCCTGGTACGGGAGCTTCCTTGCAATGCGATACGTGGATTCAAACAGGCTTTCCCTCTAGTTACACAGAGGTTGATGTCATCTGGGGCTCTTGGACAGGATCATCAAATCTGGCAGTGAGGAGAAAAACTCGAGAATGGACATTAGTTTTTGACCAATTCAATTACATAAGTGTTATGATTTGGTAGCTGAGGAGAGCAGGCAAAAAAAGCAATACACCAGAGAGGTTGGAATCTATGGGATTGCAGTACCCTGACTAACCACCACAACTAAAGGCAGCCGTGGAGCGTTCCTACGTCGGTCCTAGATGCCTCGTCACAGCCTGAGAAGCTAACTACACCTAAAGATAGAAAAAGGAAAGCTATCTGCCCCGGAGCAGATCCCCAAAGAACATAGGAAGCCCCCAAACATGTAATGGCGGTTAGACAAGAGGAAATACAGACACAGACAGAAAATAGTATGAGCAAACGTTGGGGCCCAAACTTCCTAAATAGAAAAGGATAGGAAAGGCACTTACTGCAACCCCAAAAAAACCCTGAAAAGTACCAACTCTACTAATTACAAAAACACCTGAGATCACACGACCTCTGCCACCTAAATTAGTTCTCTGGTGTAACAAAAACTAAACAGCAACCACTGAAAAAACTGGAAAAGGCAAATGAACAAACAGTGGCTGAACTAAACTGAGAGGAGCATAAGCCCCCCGAAGGGGACCCGGCAGACCCCCACAGAAGTGCAGGACAAAATGCAGGCACCAAAAAACTAAAAGAAGAAAATGTCTTATCTGTTAGCAGAAGATGCAGGCACGAAACAGCTTTTCTGGGTCTCTGGGAGTGTGCCTTATGCTAAACAGTGCAATAGGGAGTGTGTCATGCCATGGTTTGCGTGTCTCTTGGGCAATTTTTCAGCATTCTATTCTTAAGTGTTTCGTTCAGTTTTTCTACCTTCCTGCTGCTCTGGGGGTGGTAAGGAGTGTGTAGGCCTAAATCTGACCCTACTGCTAATCGGGTCTTGTGTGTCAGATTTGCTGTGAATGCGGGTCCCTGATCACTTTCTATCATTTCTGGAACCCCGTATCTGCACACTATTTTCTGAAAGTAGCTGCTTTGCAGTAGTCTTTGCTGACTTGGAAGGCTTCTGTTCATCTTGGAAATACTTCTTTTGACCACAATGGCGTATTTGAATCCTTCACTTGGCGATATCTGGATGTGGTCTATCTGGATCCTTTGAAGCTGGTAGAGTGGTCTTTCCAGATGAGGTGAGGGGGACTTTCTTCCATACGTCAAGGCTTGCATTTGCCGCAGGTCAGACAGCTGCTGGTGAATTTGGCTGTTAGGGTGGAGATCCCTGAAGCGAAACAGTAAGCACCAATCAGATCATTCATCTGTGTCTTTGATATGTGGATGTGGGTCCATGTACCCATTGGACCACCATAGGGTGCATACTTTGTGGTAGGCAGAGTTTGAAGTCTATTATTGTTAGCCTTCCTTCTTCACTTGTTGCTTTTTTCGCATTCAGCTCTTCTTCTCCTTTTGGAGCTTGGTCTTGTAACTTCTTGAGCAGATCCCAGGACGTCTTTTTGTCAGGTTTCTTGTCTTCAGTTGTCATGTAGTAGCCGTCCGGCTCTACGACCTCTCCCACTTCTCCATGTTGTCTTCCTTTGGCTGCTTCTTTGGCTGCCATGTCCGCCATGTTATTGCCTCACGCCTAGTGTTGAGCATTCCGATACCGCAAGTATCGGGTATCGGCCGATATTCGCGTTATCGGAATTCCGATACTTAATTCCGATACTTTTTCCATATCGTATACCGGAATCGGAAGTTCCCATAATTCTTTGAGAGGCAATGTGATTTTAGTCAGCCAATGAGGAATCCTACGAAGTGTGGGCACATCCTGTAATGCTGCGGTCATCTTAACTAATGGCATGGCTGTGATTGGCTGCTGAAATGATGTCAGAATGCACTATAAAAGGCGCCGCCGCCATTTTAGCGTCACTGTGCTGTGAACTCAGTAAGGGACAGAACGCTACTCTGCTCACTCTGAGGGACAGTTAGATATTGCGATTTTGTGTACTACTGTGCTTGAGGCAGGCTAGTTTACCAACCGCTGTGTAAAGCTTCATTTTGCCAGTGTTGTTTTAACAGCTCTGTGCAAGGTGTGTGTGTGACAGTGCAGGTGACGCTGCAGTTTGCTCTGCATCCACCGCTGTTTGTAGGCATCTGCACGTGTCACTGACTCTTTTTTTTTTTTATTTTATTTAGTGGAATTGGTGCAGCTCCATTATATTAGAAAAAAATCAAATCTATTAGTGTGACGTGCTTCCATCCGTATACAATACATTGGTTGCAAACACTATAGAAATACACAAAGGAGCTTTTCACAGATAGTGAATAGTTGTGTTTCAGTGTTCACTGCAGTCTGTGAGGTTTTGATTTTTTTGAGTGCAGATCACGCTCCAGTTAGTTCTTCAACCACTGCTGGTTGTAGTCTGCTGAGCGTGTGTCACTGCCTCATCCTTCACATTTTTCTCTAATTGGTGCTGCTCCATTTTAGTGGAAAAAAATCTAATCTATTAGTGTGACGCGCTTCCATCCGTATACAATACATTGGTTGCAAACACTATAGAAGTACACAAAGGAGCTTTTCACAGATAGTGAATAGTTGTGTTTCAGTGTTCACTGTAGTCTGTGAGCTTTTCATTTTGTGAGTGCAGATTACGCTCCAGTTTGTACTTCAACCACTGCCGGTTGTAGTCTGCTGAGCGTGTGTCACTGCCTCATCCTTCACATTTTTCTCTAATTGGTGCTGCTCCATTTTAGTGGAAAAAAATCTAATCTATTAGTGTGACGCGCTTCCATCCGTATACAATACATTGGTTGCAAACACTATAGAAGTACACAAAGGAGCTTTTCACAGATAGTGAATAGTTGTGTTTCAGTGTTCACTGTAGTCTGTGAGCTTTTCATTTTGTGAGTGCAGATTACGCTCCAGTTTGTACTTCAACCACTGCCGGTTGTAGTCTGCTGAGCGTGTGTCACTGCCTCATCCTTCACATTTTTCTCTAATTGGTGCTGCTCCATTTTAGTGGAAAAAAATCTAATCTATTAGTGTGACGCGCTTCCATCCGTATACAATACATTGGTTGCAAACACTATAGAAGTACACAAAGGAGCTTTTCACAGATAGTGAATAGTTGTGTTTCAGTGTTCACTGTAGTCTGTGAGCTTTTCATTTTGTGAGTGCAGATTACGCTCCAGTTTGTACTTCAACCACTGCCGGTTGTAGTCTGCTGAGCGTGTGTCACTGCCTCATCCTTCACATTTTTCTCTAATTGGTGCTGCTCCATTTTAGTGGAAAAAAATCTAATCTATTAGTGTGACGCGCTTCCATCCGTATACAATACATTGGTTGCAAACACTATAGAAGTACACAAAGGAGCTTTTCACAGATAGTGAATAGTTGTGTTTCAGTGTTCACTGTAGTCTGTGAGCTTTTCATTTTGTGAGTGCAGATTACGCTCCAGTTTGTACTTCAACCACTGCCGGTTGTAGTCTGCTGAGCGTGTGTCACTGCCTCATCCTTCACATTTTTCTCTAATTGGTGCTGCTCCATTTTAGTGGAAAAAAATCTAATCTATTAGTGTGACGCGCTTCCATCCGTATACAATACATTGGTTGCAAACACTATAGAAGTACACAAAGGAGCTTTTCACAGATAGTGAATAGTTGTGTTTCAGTGTTCACTGTAGTCTGTGAGCTTTTCATTTTGTGAGTGCAGATTACGCTCCAGTTTGTACTTCAACCACTGCCGGTTGTAGTCTGCTGAGCGTGTGTCACTGCCTCATCCTTCACATTTTTCTCTAATTGGTGCTGCTCCATTTTAGTGGAAAAAAATCTAATCTATTAGTGTGACGCGCTTCCATCCGTATACAATACATTGGTTGCAAACACTATAGAAGTACACAAAGGAGCTTTTCACAGATAGTGAATAGTTGTGTTTCAGTGTTCACTGTAGTCTGTGAGCTTTTCATTTTGTGAGTGCAGATTACGCTCCAGTTTGTACTTCAACCACTGCCGGTTGTAGTCTGCTGAGCGTGTGTCACTGCCTCATCCTTCACATTTTTCTCTAATTGGTGCTGCTCCATTTTAGTGGAAAAAAATCTAATCTATTAGTGTGACGCGCTTCCATCCGTATACAATACATTGGTTGCAAACACTATAGAAGTACACAAAGGAGCTTTTCACAGATAGTGAATAGTTGTGTTTCAGTGTTCACTGTAGTCTGTGAGCTTTTCATTTTGTGAGTGCAGATTACGCTCCAGTTTGTACTTCAACCACTGCCGGTTGTAGTCTGCTGAGCGTGTGTCACTGCCTCATCCTTCACATTTTTCTCTAATTGGTGCTGCTCCATTTTAGTGGAAAAAAATCTAATCTATTAGTGTGACGCGCTTCCATCCGTATACAATACATTGGTTGCAAACACTATAGAAGTACACAAAGGGGCCTTTCACAGATACTGAACAGTTGTCTGCAGGGTTCACTGTAGTCTGTGAGGAATAACCACACTTAGGCCTTAACTTTTCTGACTTTCTTTATCAATCTACCAAGATGAAGAAGTCAGTGAGTAAGGCACGTGGTCGTGGTCGAGGCCGTGGATTTGCAGCAGGGAGAGGACGTGGGGATTCTGTGGGCTGCTGCCGCACCCAGTGACACAGCATCCACCAGTTTTCCCCCGTGAGGTTCCTTTATGCGCACTTTTGTAGGAGCTCAGCGTACCCCCCTGCTGCGTGAAGAACAAATTGAAGCCGTTGTTGGTTGGATGGCAGCCAATGCATCGACTTCAATACCTTCCACCTCCTCTCAGGACCACAGCACTGTTGAACAACCATCAGTCTCTTCACCGCCTGCCAAATTGCCCAGGCAGTCAGAGAGCTCTGTACAGGAGCCAGCTGAGTCTCTGCTTCTGTTCTCAGAATCTGTTGGCTTGGAAACAGGGGCCCAGCCAAGCAGCATTCTGGAATGTGAAGAAGAGGCAGTATGCAGTGATGCGCAACAGCTGTGTCTCTCTGAATCTGAAGAGGCGGGTGAGCCAGTGCCGATGGTCAGCACACCGCAGAACGCATCTGATGATGATGAGACTCAGTTGCCAGTTTCTGTTGAGCATGGTGCTGGCCAGACCACCCAACAACAGCAGGTGTTGGAGAGGGTAGTGGTGGAGATGATGAGGTCCAAGACCCAACATGGCGTGAGGAACAGGAAGGTGGTGGGAGCAGCTCTGAGGAAGAGATTGCACCAACGGTCCAAACAGTAGGGAGAGGTAGGCTGCAGACTCGCTTGCCTGTAGCCTCCAGTTTGGCACCCGTTCGGAGCAGTTCTCTTACAACAGCCAAACCGGGCGCTCCCAGGACTTGCTCTGCGTGGTCCTTTTTTGATACAGTTGCAGATGATATTTGCTATGTAAAATGCAAGCTGTGTAATCAAAAAATTAAAAGAGGTAAAAGTGTCAGTAACCTTAATACAACAAAAAATGTGGAAACATGTGCGGTCAAAGCACTTTGTTGAGTTACAAAGACACACTGGAGATGTAGGCCAACCTACAGCAGCACCTACATCTTCAGCTCCTGTTGGAGCCTCTTCCTCCAGTTCACACACAGCTGGTAAGGCTTCCTCAAAGGATCGCCATGGAAGAACCTCTGTCACTGTTGTCCAGAGACACAGTGTTATTCCACCCACAGCTGCAAGTTCCCTGTCATCCTCACACACCCCGGCCACAAAACAGCCATCGGTAGCACAGGCATGGGATAAAAGACGGCCATACTCGGCAAACCATCCACGAGCACAGGCTCTGAATGCTGGCATTGCAAAACTCCTGTCCCTTGAAATGCTGTCATTCAGGGGTGGAGACTGACAGTTTTTCCGTGAATTAATGGCATTGGCAGTCCCACAATACAATGTGCCCAGCCGATTTTATTTCAGCAGGCAAGCCGTCCCTGGTCTGCAAAAGCATGTTGAGGCAAAAATTAAACATGCGCTACTAAACGCCGTCAGTAGCAAGGTCCACCTGACCACCGATGCGTGGACCAGTACCCATGGCCAGGGACGATACCTTTCATCACTGCCCATTGGGTGAATGTTGTGGAGCCGGGTACAGATCTTGCGAGTGGCGCTGTACGTGTTCTGCCAACTCCAAGGATTGCCGGAATCAAGTCTGTCCACATTGACTCCTCCTCCTACATCCAGTTCCTCAGAATCATCGCTGCAGGAGCCGTCACGGTCTACCTCCACATGGACCCGGGACGCTTACCTGATGCCGACCGATATGACACAGCCTTTGGGCCAAACGGCAACAGCCGTTTAGAAATTAATTCCTATGGGGAATCAAAGCCACACAGCGCAGGAGGTCTGGAATGCCATCAAGCGGAGAGCGACGTGTGGGTTTTTGCAGCGAATCTCCACCAGGCTTGGTAGTTTTGTGACAATGGCCGAAATCTGGTGGCAGCTCGGGCCTTGGGCAACCCACTCACATACCAAGTCTGGCACATTGCTCAACTTGGTCGTGCAGAGTTTTTTGAGGGACTAACCGGTATCTTGATGCACGCTGCACCCAAAGGTCCGCCTAAAGTGGCGCTACTGCGACGTTCCAGCATGGCCAAAATCGCGCATTGCAGCTCTGCAACGCAGATTGCGCCTTCCTGAACACGCTTCATATGTGAGTATCCACCAGGTGGAATTCAACGTACATAAGTTGGAGCGGTTGTGTGGGGCAGCAGCCAGCAGTTATGGAGTTATCAGCTGCATCAGGCCCCAATCAACACGCAATTTGCCCGCCACCCCTTCACCATTAAGAGTGGGCCACTATGAAGGACAAGTGCCACGTTTGCGTGCGTTTGATGAGTCAACGCGGATGGCGAGTGCAGATGATGCACAAGTCAGCCTGACTGTCCCCCTTATCTCCCCTGCTTCAAAAAACACTGCAAGCAAAAGGGATGAGGCTTTGAGAGGTGGAGGATGAGGAGTCACAAATCATCACCTTGGAAAGCACGCAACGTGGTTCCTCACAAAGGGCTGGGCGGGCTCACTTTGGGTGAGGAGGATAGGAGGAGGAGCCCAATGGAGAGGAAGACATCGCTCCAGAGGGGGGGTTTACACAACGCCTAGTCAGTATGTAAGCGGGGGTGGGGGATGCAGAGCAGGCAGAGATAACGCCTCTTGCAGAGGACAGCGTTTCTTTGCCATTGGGACTGCAGCACATGTTGATTTCATGCTGCAGGCCTAAGAAACGACCGCCGCATCGCCCACATTCCCCCACGACGTCTTTTAAAGGGTGAAACCCCCTCCTAGACCCCGCTACGGGGACAACGTCAAAAGCCTCATCACCCGTTAAACCCGGGAGCGTAAAATGGGAGTACCAAGACACACTGGTGAATCCCTAAGTTCTACCTTACTGCCGAGAGCACTGCTGCTGCACTGTCTTTACAAACAGCCCCTGTGCGTCGAGGCATTTGTAGAGAGCTCTGCAACAAGAGGGACACACCAGTGCCTCTGCACGGGGAAAAAGACCAGAAATTTAAAAAATTTGTGGCAAAGTTTTGTGGCAGCCCACAAATGTCTCACCATCCAGAAGGGCCTCCATCAGCGGGAGGACAACGTAATCCTCAGATGGTGACAGACTTACTTGGCTTTGCCTCTCAGTGTACTCCCAGATGGCCCTTCCCCATTCAATTTTGGGTCCTAACTGGAACATGGCCAGAGCATAGCCAGAAAGCATTGGAGGTGCTGGCTTCCCGCTGCCAGTGGATTATCGGAGCGCGTCTTAGTGCTGCAGGTGGTGTACTAAAAGAAACCTCGCATGCGACTACCTCCGATAATGTAGACCCGCTTACTTTTGAAAATGAACAAGGCATGGAACTCGCCAGAATTTGTCTGTCCGTTTTCAGATTAAATAACTGTTTCGCAACGTTTCCTGTCTCCTTTGTTCTCTTCTACCAAACTGAACCTACTCCCTGGGCTCCAACACTGCCAGTTTGCTGCCAAAGTGTCGTGCCCCCAGACAAAACACAACTCTACGTTAGTGGGGTTCAGTAACGCCAGCCCGTTCCCCTGCTGTGTCAACGGGGAAGAATGTCCTGTCCCGACACATGGACAAAAAAACACATGACCAACGCTCCAAATAGGGAAGGCCGTCACCCTGCTTTTTATGCTGAAAACATGAAATTTGTGAAGTTTTGCAGGCCTAATGATAAATTTTTTGACAAATATGGAAAATAATAAATTTTTTCATCACAGCGCATATCTGCACATGTCTATTAGAAATGGTAACAAAAAAAAAACATAGTCTACTCTTCACATTTTAAATTAATTTCATAAAAGTAAAATTTCAGACTTATGAATTAATGCTTTTTTAAGGAACTTTATCTGTACCTGTAAGAAATGCACTCAATGGAAATTACGAATCAAATTTTTAAACCTCATCATCATCATCACGAGTTTTAATTTGACAGACATTAAAAAATACACCCTACTGATTTCCAACGTAACTTCAAACCCATATAGAAATGGCCAGCATGTAAAATGGAAATAATGTCCAAAATAAATTATTACATCTAAAAAGTGCATCATGCAAACTGACAATAGGAGTTAAACCTGCAAGTGCTGTAGAAACAACCACAAAGATAAATTAATACTGGTAAAGGTATCACAGGGCATAAATTACTCATGGACAATTTTTGAATTACTGTACTCAATTAGTCACGTCAACCATTTTGGCTTGTTAGTCTTGTTCATTGTTAAAGAGGGAAGTTAATTTTTTTGGTTTGTCAAGTGTAGATTAAAACATTAAAATTATTACTGCTGTATTTTTTTTGCGTCCCAGTGGCAAACGCAGCCTAAACCCTCACATTTGATAGTCACTAATTGCCACACGAACCAACCCTACGCGTGACAGTAGGAAGGAGTGTTGACGGATAAACTTTGCGCAACCAGACATTCTTTACCCTCTTCAACACCTACAAAGCAAAAAAGCATGATTTCAGCCGCAACTTTTTTGACGTCATATAACATCGGCATTACCCTCAAGCTGTCCCCTGTCTGATACAGACATAGAATAAGCCTTTGCATCCGTACCTTTGTTTCACCTAACCTTTCAGGCACACACTTAAAATTGTGACAAACAATGCTAAGTTTTTTTTAAAAAGGGTTTATTTTTATTGTACATTATTGTGTCATCAATCACATTTGATGAGTCCATGTGGACATGTCTACATGCTATAGAAAGTTAGATTTTATGAACTTAAATAATTGAAATGTCGTGACTGTCACATAAAATTTGCGATGATGATGATGAGTGACTAATTACAAAACCATTGTCTTCACTAGTTTAAGGTTTAAAAAAGCTTCCTTAACATTATTAAAAAAAAAAAAATTTTTTTATTTTAAAAATTTCAAACTATTTTGTTCCAAAATTTTTTGGGGGTTTTTTTTTTTCCCTTTATTTTTTGGATGGCTTTTTGGTTTTTTTTGTATTTTCTTTTTTTTTCCTTCTGAAATTGAAAACATTTTACTTTTACCTGTTAGCCATAATAGAAAAAATTTAGACTTTTAAATAGCAGGGTTGAAAAACCTTTTAAAGGTAACAAAAAAAGGGAAAAAAATTCAACTTCAAGGTACCACGCTCTTCATCGGGAAAACTAAAAAAAAAATTAACACCATATTTCCAAAAACAACGACACAGGGAAAAAGGCAAAGTAAACAAGTAAGTGACGTGTACAAACTGTCTTAACCCAAGGGTGAACATAAATATTGGGGAAAAGTTTCCCCTTTAAATAGAAAGTTTGATTTCCCCCCTTCTTGGGATTTTTGGGTTTTCCCCGCCCTGGGGAAGGGAAAACCCAGATTCCTTTAAAGTAAGAAGACATAAATCCTGTGTTTTTCATTCCCACTAAAGGTCCCCAAGGGGATGAAGCTTTTTTCCTAAACCTTTTTACTTTTTCCCAAATTTTAAGTTAATTTTAAAAAAATAATTCCAAAACCATGCATGACCGGGAACAAAATTTTTTGCACGGGGGAAACTTAAATTTTTTGTTTGTTGGGGCAAAATTAACCTTTTTCCCTTTTTGTTTCCCCCCCCCCCTCACTTTTCCCCCCCCCTTGTCTTGCATTCCTTTTTTGTGAAAAAAAGTATTTTCTTTTGGGTTTACTCTTTCCGAGAAGACACCGAGTAGCCCGAAAGCTTTTAAAAATTTTTTCCCAAATTTTATTACCATTAAAATTCAACCACAGAGGACTTCCCCAAAAAAATATTTTTCTAAACTTTAATTTAAAAATTTTCATTTTAAAATTTTTTGTTAAAAATTTTAAATTTAATTCTTTTTGAAGACATAAAAAAATTTTGCAAAAAGGCCCCCGTAAAAAAGGGAATAACTCAAATTTTTTGCCTACCCCCCCTTACCCGGGTTTACAGCGCCAGTTCTCTAGAATTTAGATCCAATGAAAAAAATCGCTGAGGTTTTGGGTTCAGTAACCCTGCTTTTCCCCCGTGGCGGCCCAAAAAAACGCGAAAAACAACTTCAACTTTAAAACTCCCAAAACCCTGCCTACACCCCCTTACCCGGTTTTTAACAGGGGCCGTTCGCCAAAGTGTTTAAACACAATGAAAAAAACCGATTTTTTGGGGGGTTTTGAACGCCGCTGTTCCCCTGTGGTCTGGGAAAAAATTTTGCTCTAAAAACTTCAAATTCAAATCCATACAGGGGCCCTGCCCCACACCCTCCTTGACCCTGGCTTAACAGGCCAGTTTGCCAAAATTTTTAATGCACAGAGAAAACAACGCTGATGGTTTGTGGGGTTATACCCGCGTTCCCCCCTGTGGGGGTTTTGGAAAATTAAAGCGCTAACTACAATTTTAACCAAACTTCCAATTGCCCTGCCAAACCCCCTTTACCCGGGGTCAACACGCCAGTTGCGCCAGAATTTTAGTCCAATGAAAAAAAACGCTGATGTTTTTTTGGGTTTATAACGCCTGCTGCCCCCTTTTGCCCAAAAAAAAAAAACTGCAACTCCAAATCATGGGGAAAAAAAAAAAATTTCATCCCCAAATGTCTAGGCTACACAAGAAATGAGGAAAACCCGATTTTTAAGCGTAAAATTTGAAAAGTCAACTTTTAAAAACCCTAAAATGATTGTCTTGTCACAAATCGAACAAAATAATTTTACATATTTACAATATCACATTCGAAAAAAAGCAAACAAAAAGCCACTTTGCAAAAGGAACTGAGGAAACCTTTTCCACCTACTTTCCAAATCCAACTCACATCAAAAGACCAAAACGCAAGTTTGGGGAATGCAAAAAAGGGGGAACTTTTTTAACTGGGTGCATTTAAGGTTTAATTTATGTTCTTTCCTTTTTAAAAAAAACATACAAAAAAATATAATACCAAGGATTAAAGGGACGTGAGTACACCTGTAAAATTTTCAAACAATGCATGAGGGAAAAGTCCCTTCAACATTTCTTATATTTGTGTCTTTTAAAAAATACTATTGAATTTTAAAATTTTAAAGCCCAAAAAGGACTCATGTAAACATGAAAACCTAAAAAAAACAGCATCCTTTGGGAAACAAATTTCTAGTCCAATAGCAAAATAAACCGTAAAGGGGAAAAACACAACGATAAAATTAAGAAAACAAATTTTTAAAAAATGAATACACACCTGTACAATGTCGTTAAAAAACTGAAATTAAAAAAAACAGGTTTTCACCCCAAACGCATTTTTTTGTAGCTTTTTTTTTTAATAGGGCACATCGTGTATGTTTTATCAAAGGTGCATTTTTTCGAGTAAAGCAGTCAAAAACAACGCCTTTGGGGTTTTCGGTAACGCTTGCGATGATAACAAAGCGCACCGTAATTTAGTCTGGCGTCATAAGACGCACAAAAGCTCCAATACCCCAAATCGTCACACAGGAAGCCCGTCCCGGCTCCAAACAAAGGGGCCCCAAACATGCACTACCCTTTTAGAAAGCTAAAAATAAAAAAAAAAGGGTTTAGTAGTAACGCACACTTTATTGGGGGTTTTCAGTATTAAAATCGCCATTCACCACTGTGGCTATGCATTTCCTATATATAAAACCTTTCTATCCGTTTTCCCTGGGTTGCAAGTCCACCCGCAGGCCCTAAATAGCTGTTTTCCACTATGCACCTTTTAAAAATTTTTTTTTTTAATATAAAAGAATTGCCACATTTTAAACTAAAAACCTGATGGGAAAATTTTAAAAAATTTTTTAAAAAATTTTTATGAAATTATTTGCAAAAAGAAAAAAGGGTACAAAAATTTTACTTATCCATCATTAATGGGGTTCTGATATGTACTTGTAAAGTTTTTTTTAAAAAACCTTTTAGCAATTATTTAACCATTTTTTTGGTTTGCAATGCTTTTCAACCCTGTTAAGTATCGTTTTTTGTTGTCAATTATTAAAATTTAAAATAAATTTTTTTTTAAAATAAAAAACACATCTTATGGTACTAAAGGTTTTTTTTTTCTCTTTTTTGGAGTAAAAACATTTTTTAAATTTACACTTTAAAAAGGAAAATACTTTGATCATATTTAAAAAATCCCCTTTACCCGGCTCCCAAAACCGGGCCCTTTGTTGCTTGGAAGTGCTGTTAAACACAGTCTACACTTCTCCTGTTTACTTGGGGGGTTTAGTAATGTCCCGCTGGGTTTCCCCGCTGTGTGAACGGCAAAAAGTCCGCTGCCTCCACCCTGTTTTTCTTCTCATCCCTGGGTTTTCAACACCGCCCGTTTTTCTCCGGAAATTTCTGTTTTGCACACTACACTTCTCCTGTGTTTCCCGGGTTCCAAATAATGCACTGTTTTTCCCCGCGTTGAACGGCAAAAAGTCCCGCTGCCTCCCCCCCCTGTTTCTTCTCATCCCGGGTTTTCAACACCGCCCGTTTTTTTCCCCCATGCTGTTTTCAAAGTCACACTTTTCTCCTGTGTTTCTGGGGGTTTAGTAATGTCCGCTGTTTTTCCCCTGCTTGTGAACGGGAAAAAGTCCTGCGCCCCCACCCTGTTCTCTTCTCATCCCCGGGTTACAACACCGCCATTTTTTTCTCGGAAATCGTTAGCACAGTTTAAATTCCCGTGTTATGGGTTCATAATGGGCACTGTTCCCCCGCTGGTGAAGGGAAATATCCCCCTGCCTCCACCCGTTTTCTCTCATCCCCGGGGTTTCAACACCGCCAGTTTTTTTTCTCGGAAGTGCTGTTAGCACAGTCTACACTTGCTCCGTGTTACGGGGTCAGTAAAGTCAGTGTTCCCCCGCTGTGTGAACGGGAAATAGTCCTGCGCCTCCACCCGTCTCTTTTCCCCCCTGGTTACAAAACCGCCCTTGTTTTTCGGAATGCTGTTGCACAGTTACATTGCTCCGTGTTACTGGGTTTTATAATTACTGTTCCCCGCGTGTGAACGGGAAAAAGTCCTGCTGCCTCCACCCGTTCCTTCCTCCCGGGGGACAACACTGCCATTGTTTCTCGGAAGTGCTGTTAGCCTTTACACTTTTTCCCCCTGTTTCTGGGGTTAGTAAAGTCGCTGTTCCCCCGCGTGGAACGGGAAAAAGTCCTGCTGCCTCCCCCGTTCTCTTCCCCCTGGGGTTTCAACACCGCCAGTTGTTTCTCGGAAATGCGTTACACAGTCTAACTTTCTCCTGTGTTATGGGGGTTTAGTAATGTCTTTCCCCCTGTGTGAACGGCAAAAAGCCCTTGCCTCCACCCGTTCTCTTCTCATCCCTGGGTTTCAACACCGCCCGTTTTTTTTTCGGAAGTGCTTTAGACAGTCTACCCTTTCTCCGTGTTACTGGGGGTTTAGTAATTCACTGTTCCCCCCGCTGTGGAACGGCAAATATCCCCGCTCCTCCACCCCGTTTTCTTCTCATCCCTGGGTTAAACACCCCAGTTGTTTCTCGAGTGCTGTTAGCACAGTTACACTTGCTCCTTGTACGGGTTTAGTAATGTCAGTGTTCCCCCCTGGTGAACGGCAAAAAAGCCCGCTGCCTCCCCACCCTGTTCTCTTCTCATCCGGGTTAAACACCGCCAGTTGTTTCTCGGAAGTCTGTTACACATCTTTTACTTGCCCTTGGGTTTCTGGGGTTTGTAATGTCACTGTTCCCCGCTGGTGAACGCAAAAAAGCCTGCTGCCTCCCCCCTTTCTCTTCTCATCCCTGGGTTACAAACCCCCCGCCCGTTGTTTTTCGGAATGCTGTTTGCCAGTTACACTTGCTCCTGTGTTACTGGGTTCAGTAATGTCACTGTTCCCCTGCTGGTTTAAAACCCAAAAAAATCCTGCTGCCCCCCCCTGTTTCTTTTCCACCGGGGTTTCAACACCGCATTGTTTTTTCCGAAGTCTTACAAGTCTAACTTGCTCCTGGGTTTTTGGGGGCAGTTGTCAGCTGTTTTCCCCGCTGTGTGAAAGGCAAAAAGTCCTGCTCCTCCCCCCTTTCTCTTCTCATCCCGGTTACAACACCGCCGTTTTTTTCCGGAAGTGTGTTTCACTTACACTTGCTCCTGTTTACGGGTTAGTAAATGTCAGCGTTCCCCCCTGGTGAAAGGGAAATTCCTCGCCCCACCCCTTTTCTTCTCATCCCGGGGGACAAACCCCAGTTTTTTTCTCGAAAGGGTGTTAGCCAGTCTACCTTGCTCCCGTTTACGGGGGGTTCAGTAATTCAGCTGTTCCCCGCTGTGGAATGGCAAATTTGTCCTGCTGCCCCCCTGTTCTCTTCTCATCCCCGGGTTACAACCCCCCCAGTTGTTTCCGGGAAATGCGTTGCACAGTCTAACCTTGCCCCTGTTACTGGGTTCATAAATTTAGCTGTTCCCTGCTTTGAACGGGAAAAAGCCGCTGCCTCCACCCCGTTCTTTCTCTCCCTGGGGGTTTCAACCCGCCAGTTGTTTTCGGGAAATGCTGTTAGCACAGTCTACACTTTCTCCTGGTTACGGGGTTCATAAGTCAGCTGTTTCCCCCGCGTTTAACGGGAAATATCCCCTTGCCTCCACCCCGTTCCTTTTCATCCCCGGGGTTCAACACGCCCGTTTTTTTCTCGGAAGTGCGTTACACAGTTAACACTTGCTCCCCCCCTGTTAGGGGGCTTTAAAGTCAGCTGTTCCCCGCTGTGTGAAAAGGCAAACATCCGCTGCCTCAACTTTAAATTTTCCCGGGGCCTTTGCTACCCATCCGGGGGTTCCCGTACCCAGCGGTTCCCCGCAACCTTTGGCCCATGCCTCCATGTCGTAACCGGGTTCCGCAAGTCTGCTGGGGCCCGTTGCTTTGGAGCCAGGTCCCCCCCCTTATAACCCGTCCCCTAACGTCACTGGGCCCGGTTTGCCATTGGCTCTTTCCTTTGCTGACCCTCCGGGGTTCCCGCACAGTCACTGGGCCTCGTTATTTCATTGGCTCTTTTACCTTCGCTACCCATCCGGGTTTCCCAAACCCCGCTGGTTTCCCCAGGGCCCTTTTGGGCCCAGGTCCTCCGCGGTACCCCATTCCGCAACGTCTGTGGGCCTTGGATGCTTTGGAGCCAGGGACCCCTGCTTAGTAAACCCTGTCCCATAACGTCAGCTTTCCCCGGTTGTGCCTTGGCTCTTTTCCTTTGCTGACCCTCCGGGTTCCCGCACGAGCGGCCTGTACTTTCATTGGCTCTTGACCTTCTGCCTCATCCGGTTCCGTACCCCGTGGTTCTCCGCATGCCCTTTTGGGCCCAGGTCCCCCATGTCGGGATCCGGTTCCAGCAACGCTCTGGTCCTTGGGAGTGCTTTTGGGCACAGGGGACCTCCTGCTTTTAAACCCTGTCCCAGTAACGCAGCTGGGCCTCGGGTTTTGGGCCCTTGGCTCTTTTCCTTCGCTGACCCCCCGGGTTTTCCCGAAAGTCCTGGTCCTCGTTACTTTTATTGGCTCTTTTCCCCCCCGCTACCCATCCGGGTTTTCCGTACCGTCACTGGGTTTTCCGCGTGCCTTTGGCCCAGTGCCTCCATGTGGGATCCGAGTTCCGCAACGTTGCTGTCCCCTTGGGAGTGCTTTGGGGCACAGGTACCCCTGCTTAGTAACCCTGTCCCTTTCGTCACTTCCTCGGGGTCCCTTCCCTTTTTCCCTTTTGCTGACCCCCCGGGCCAGCACGCAGCGGTCCCGTTACTTTCATTGGCCTTTTCCTTCGCTACTCATCCGGGTTCCAGTACCGTCACTGGTTCTCCGCATCCCTTTGGCTGGGGCCTCCTTCGGATCCAGTTCCAGCAACCTGGGGGCCCTTGGAGTGCTTGGCCAGGTACCCCTGCTTAGAAACCCTGCCCAAAACCGTCAGCTGGTCCTCTTTTGTGCCTTGGCTCTTTTCCTTCTGCGACCCCCCGGTTCCACACATCAGCTGGTCCCGTTACTTTCCTTTGGCTTTTGTACCATCACCAACGGACAAAGAAGTTAAGACAAACACAAATACAAACAAGAGACAGAAGAAAATAAGCAGAAGATCAAAACGAAAAAACTTAAAGTAAAAACCCAAAATGAAGACAAAAAATCTTAAATTCAAACAAAGAAGACTAAGCATGAAAGGGGGTGATCCTTCCTCCTCTGGTCCCCCGGGAAAAAATCCCTGACTGCTGCAGGCAAAAACTGAACGCGGACAAATACGTTGTAATTTAAAACTTTTGTGACAGCGAAAGGGAAGGATGAAAATTCGGTTTTACAGATACAAGTACAGAAATTCTGTCACAAATAAGAAAATATTGAAAAGGAGAATAGGAAAAATGAAGAAATAAATATGAAAAATAATAAAATGTTAATAAGAACAATAAAGTAAGTTAACAAAAAAATGAATAGCAAAAAAGTTTTAGAAATTTAAAAAGGGGGAAAGAAGAAAATTTGATGAAAAGATGGGCGAAAAATTTTGGGAAGGAAAGTGTGTGAAAAATTAAAAAGGGGAAACCGGGGGGTTGTAAACGAATATTTTACAAAAAAAGAAAAAAGGTAACAAAATTTTCAATTTGTTCGCAATCCGAAAATATTTCCTAAAAAAAAAAAAATTAATGCTATTTCCTTGGGTTGGGAAACATCACCTTTTAAGTTCCCCAACCCCCCCCATAATTTTACATTATCTTTCTTTTTTCCTTCCCTGACAATTTTAACCCCAAGGGGAAGAATGGTTTTTTTTTAATTTTGATATTTTGTTCCCAAACTTACATGGACTTCCGGATCTACGGGTTCGCCGATATTTTGTGATATCCGATCCATTACGATTTTGAACTTTAGGTATCGGAAAAATATCGCTCA
>JARQOD010000005.1:11603446-11634145 GCA_033576555.1 Oophaga sylvatica | reverse complement strand
GCTCGCACCTGCAGCCGACAGACCCCGACACGATGTTTCTTCCTTCTGACTACAATAGTAATACAGATGGATGACCCGTGAGGCTTCTGCACCAGAATACAGCAGTGACCCGATAACAATCTGCATATAGACACTGTATATCAAAGAATACAACATTTAATTTCCTATTTTCTGGTGCATTTGTAATATTTTCCTTCAAAATTTTGCTCCAAAACTGAGAGAAGAAAAAAAACATTGTAATTAATATACTGTAATGTTTCAGTATTCCTCAGTGGTGTACGCCTGCCCAATATAGAGTAGTTGGTGTATCGGGTTTGTATTCTCAGAGAGACAACCATACAAAAACATGGAGACAATGGCTCCCATCCATTGTTTGTTTAATCTTTAAGAACAATACTCACATAGAGGCAAGAAGGAGGAGGTCACTGATATCACATGCAATCAGCTCCGCCACATAATACTGTATTGTGACAGTCACATTCATGTGAAACCGCACAATGCATTATTATTATTATTATCACTACATATATTAGGTAAGAGAAAAAATACACATCCAATGTCAAAGAAGTAGGGTTAAGTCTTGTCACATTAGATATTCCCATAAGTAGTGCCATAATCATAGCAAATTTATGTATTTCAGTTTTAAAGCAAATTATATGACTACTATAATACCGCCCCTGTGTACAAGAAATAACTACTATAATACTGCTCCTATGTACAAGAATATAACTGCTATAATACTGCTCCTATGTACAAGAATATAACTACTATAATACTGCCCCTTATGTACAAGAATATAACTACTATAATACTGCTCCTATGTACAAGAATATAACTACTATAATACTGCTCCTATGTACAAGAATATAACTACTAAATTTATGCTCCTATGTACAAGAATAATAATAATAATTTTATTCTATAGCGCCAACAAATTCCGCAACACTTTACATTATAGAGGGGCCTTGTACAGACAATAAAAATTACAGCATAACAATAAATACAGATCAAAGTAGATACTGAGTCGCCCGCCAGGGCCGGGGGGTACTCGGACCCGAGCCCGTTGATTTCTATGGGGGATGTCACGGTAGCCACGACTCGGTCCGTGGCCCGGGGCGCTCACCAAAAAGGGGATTTATATTTACAGGGTTTAAAGTTCGTATAGTTGATTCGGACGCCATCTGTAGTACCTGGTCAGGGTGACCAGCGCTGCTGTGCAGATCCTCTGGAAGGGATGGTGTTTTTGCAGCTAGTTGGTAAACCTCCTACGGGGTGAGGCTGTGTCCTTCCAGGGCAAGTAGATGTTTTGTATTTGAGGAATGGTGCTGAGGAATGTAGCAGAGAGATATGTCGTCGCTGGAAGAAAGCTAAGAGACATCCAGGGCAGTTTCAAGTTTTACTCACAGTCTGTTGCATGCAGTACAGATGCCCGCCTGGTACTGTGTCCTCCGGGCGAGGGGTCCAGCTCCCCCCAGGTCGATTGGTTGCACCTCCCAAGACTCCCTTTCAGTGTGTGTTCCTTTCCTGGCCTTTTCTCTCTGTGCTTTTCCACTCCCTTCTTCCTAGCACCTCACCATGCAGTCCTTCAGACCAGAAGCTGCGGTCCTGTCGGGAAACAGATTAGTTCTGTTTGTCCTGGCCTATATAGCTTCCTTCCGGTGGATGCTGCTGGTGGTAGTAGCAATGACCCATAAAGTGATCACCAACAGTTGGCTAACTAGCAGGGCATGAAGCTTTCCCACTAGTCTAGGGGCCGTTCCCTGATGGCCTGGTCCTTCCGATCTCAGATGGGGCCACGGATGAGATATTCACTGACCGTGCCCTTGGACCCTTTCTCTTGCGCTCCAGAAGCTTCTTGAGCTAGCTTTCTCCCCACCACTCACATCCTAAGAGTGTCTGCTCTCTAAACCTCCCTTCTCCTCTTACTGCTGCCTAAGCTCCACCCACCCATACACCCCTTGCTAACCAGTCTGAGTCAGACCATCCTCCCATAGGGTACGTCCGTATGCTCAGCTGGTATGGTGTGTGTTGGATGCCAGGTGGTGGAGTCCAAGGGGTGCTCCCTCCTTACCTGGGGTGGGGGTGTCACACCTCTGGATGAGATGCAACACCTCTGTGGCGACTGAACCTCAGGGCGCCACAATACCAAGAGGAATGAGGGCCCTGCTCACAAGCTTACAATCTATGAGGAAAAAGGGGAGACACGAAAGGTAAATGGTAACAATTGCTTTCATTGTTCGGACCAGCCATAGTGTAAGAATTGGGTGTTCATGTAAATTCTGCATGAACCAGTTAACAGCCAAAGTATTAAACAGTACAGACACAGAGGGCTATTAATACATAGAGCGGGTGAGAATAAGAATCATAGAATCATAGAATGGTAGAGTTGGAGGGACCTCCTGGGTCATCTGGTCCAACCCCCTGCTCAACGCAGGATTCACTAAATCACCCAGACAGATGTCTGTCCAGCCTCTGTTTGAAGACTTCCATTGAATGAGAACTCACCACCTCTCGTGGCAGCCTGTTTCACTCATTGATCACTCTGTCAAAAAGTTTTTTCTAATATCTAATCTGTGTTTCCTCCCATTCAGTTTCATCCCATTGCTTCTAGTCTTTCCGTGTGCAAATAAGAATAAAGATAAACATAATGCGAGGTGCCTGATTACAGTAAAAATAATTTTGAATGGGCCAAGAGGGATAGTTAGGTTAATGCGTTGAGGCGGTAGGCCAGTCTGAACAAATGTGTTTTTACAGCACGCTTAAAACTGTGGGGATTGGGGATTAATCGTATTAACCTGGGTAGTGCATTCCAAAGAATTGGCGCAGCACGTGAGAAGTCTTGGAGACGGGAGTGGGAGGTTCTGATTATTGAGGATGCTAACCTCAGGTCATTAGCAGAATGGAGGGCACGGGTAGGGTGGTAGACTGAGATGAGGGAATAGATGTAGGGTGGTGCTGACCCATGGAGTGTTTTGTGGGTGAGGGTAATAAGTTTGTACTGGATTCTGTAGGGATGGGTACCCAGTGTAATGACTGGCACAAGGTAGAGGCATCGGTATAACGATTGGTGAGGAATATGATCCTGGAGGCAGCATTCAAGACAGATTGGAGAGAGGAGAGTTTGGTAAGAGGAGACGATTAGTAGAGAGTAAGAAAAGGTTGAATTCTAGAGATGTTTTTGAGTTGCAGATAACAAGAGCGAGCAAGTGATTGGATGTGGGGGTGAATGAAAGCTTAGAATCAAGTATGACCCCAAGACAGCGGGCATGTTGCTGGGGAGTAATGGTGGAGCCACACACGGAGATGGCGATGTCGGGCAAAGGTAGGTTAGTAGAGGGAGGAAACACGAGGAGTTCTATTTTTGACAGGTTCAGTTTGAGATAGAGGGATGACATGATGTTAGAGACAGCGGTAAGACAATCACTGGTCTTTTCTAAAAAGGCAGGCGTGATATCGGGAGAAGAAATGTATAATTGGGTGTCATCAGCATAGAGATGGTACAGGAACCAAATCTACTGATTGTTTGTCCAATAGGGGTGGTGTGCAAAGAGAAGAGGAGGGGGCCCAGGGACTGATCCTTGAGGAACCCCAACAGTAAGGGGAAGATGAGAGGAGGAGGAACCAGCAAAAGATACAGTGAAGGAACAGTCAGAGACATAGGAGGAGAACCAGGAAAGAGCGGTGTCCTTGAGACCGATGGAGCGTAGCATAGTGAGGAGGAGCTGATGGTCCACAGTGTCCAATGCTGCGGAGAGATCCAAGAGAATTAGCATGAAGTAGTGACCATTAGATTTAGCAGTTAGAAGATCTTTAGAGACTTTAGTGAGGGCAGTTTCAGTAGAGTGTAAAGAGCGGAAACCAGATTGAAGAGGGTCGAGAAGAGAGTTATCTGAGAGATAGCGGATAAGGCTGGTGTGGACAAGGCGTTCCAGGAGTTTAGAGATGAAGGGAAGATTAGAGACCGGTCTATAGTTAGCGGCACAGTTTTGGTCGAGGGACGTTTTTTTTAAGTAATGGATGTATGATGGCGTGTTTAAATGAGGAGGGAAAGATACCAGAAGAGAAAGAGGTTGAATATTTTTGTTAGGTGAGGGGTGACAGCAGGGAAAGGGACTGGAGGAGATGTGACGGAATGGGGTCACTGGCACAAGTAGTAGGGCGAGAAGATACAAGCAGCCGGATTACTTCTTCTTCTGTGACTGGATCAAAATCAGAGAGTGAGCGAGATGCATTTTGGGAGGGAGGACAGTGCATGGTATGAGGGCATTGGGAGATAATTTCCTGTTGGATGTGCTCAATTTTTTCTTTGAAATAATTGGCCAGATCGTGAGTGCAGAGATCTGTGGTTGGGGCCTGCACTTTTGGGTTCAGTAGGGAGTAAAAAGTGTCAAAGAGACGTTTGGGGTTATTGGATAGTGAGGTGATGAGGGTGTTGAAGTAGGTTTATTTGGAGAGGTGAAGGGCAGAGTTGTATGTTTTAAGCATAAACTTGTAATGGATAAAATCTTCGGGTAGATTGGATTTTCTCCACAAACGTTCGGCGCACCTGGAGCACCGCTGCAGGAAACGTGTTTGCAGCGTGTGCCACGGTTGTCGCCGTCTGTGTCGCATTGTTCTATGTATAGGGGGTGCAGTTTTATCCAGGGCACTTTGCAGGGTTTCGTTGTAATGCTTCAGTGCAGAATCTGGACATGAGAGGGAAGAGATAGGGGCCAATGATGACTGCAAGTTCTTCACAAGTTTCTGGATGTTAATGGCTTGTATGTTTCTCCAAGTGTGGAAAGTCGGGGTGACCTGATCTGGATGGCAGTTCTTGATAGAGAATGAAAGAAGGTTGTGGTCAGAGAGTGGGAGAGGGGAGTTTGTGAAATCATCCACTGAGCAAAGCTGGGAGAAGACCAAGTCGAGGGAGTTCTCGTCTTTGTGCGTGGGGGAGTTAGTATGCTGCAAGAGGCCGAAAGAGGAGGTTAGAGATAAAAGGTGAGAAGCAGATGGGGAGAGGGGAAGGACAGTGGGGGGGATGTTGAAATCACCCATGATGAGGGTGGGAATGTCACAGGAAAGAAAACGTGGAAGCCAGGTGGCAAATTGATCCAGGAACTGATGACAAGGGCCGGGAGGACAATACACCACCGCCACTTACATGGAGAAGGGGATGTAGAGTCTGACAGCATGGATCTCAAAAGAAGGGAAGACAAGTGAGGGTACTTGAGGGATAACCTGAAAAGTACATTTGGGTGATAAGAGCAGACCAACGCCTCCATCTGCTCTGTTGTCCGATCTTGGGGTATGAGAAAAGTGTAGTCCACCATATGAGAGAGCAGCAGCAGCGGTGGTGTCTGACTGCTGGATCCAGGTTTCATTAAGAGCCAGAAGGTTAAGGCTATGTGCACACGTTGCGGTTTGTTAGCGGTTTTGCCGCTTCGCGGCGGAAACGCCGCGAAACTGCGGCAAAACCGCTTACACAATACAACTCATTAAGGCCGCAATGCTGTGCACATGCTGCGGGTTTTTCCGCGGCGGAATCGCATCGCGGGAGAATCCGCAGCATGCTCATTCTTTTTTGCGGAACTGCGGCGATTCCGCCGCCATAGGAATGCATTGAACCACTTACTTTCTGCATGTGGCTGTGCCCACCATGCGGAAAGTAAGCGGTTCATGTGCGGATGGTACCCAGGGTCTGGAGGAGAGGAGATTCTCCTCCAAGCCCTGGGTACCATATCCATGTAAAAACAATAATTAAAATAAAAAATTGTGATATTCTCACCTTCCGGCGGCCCCCGCAGCTTTCCCGCCTCTCAGCGACGCTCCCGCCAATCGCGTTCCCAGAAGTCCTTTGCGAGATCACCCAGATGACGTAGCGGTCTCGCGAGATGCTACGTCATCGGGATGATTGCCGCAAAGGACTCCTGGGAACGCGATTGGCGGGAGCGTCGCTGAGAGGCGGGAAAGCTGCGGGGACACCGGAAGGTGAGAATATCATTATTTATTATTTTTTTATTATTTTAACATTAGATCTTTTTACTATTGATGTGACATAGGCGGCATCAATAGTAAAAAGTTGGTCACACGAGTCAAACACTTGTTTGACTCGTGTGACCACCCTGTCAGATAGCTTGTAAAACGCTAGCATTCTGCAAGTTAATTCCGCTTGCAAACCGCTAGTGTTTAGCGGGAATACGCATACCTATAATATGCGGATTTCCCGCGGCAGGGAGGTGCGGAATTGCCGCGGAAATTTCCATGGCAATTCCGCAACGTGTGCACATAGCCTAAGAGAATTTGAAAGGAAGAAGTCATGGATGAAGGGGAGTTTATTACACACTGAGCGAGAATTCCAAAGGGCGCAATTGAAAGAGACAGAAGGAATGCTGGGAATATTAATAAGATTAGAGGGGTTTCTGAGTGTAGCAGTTAGAAGGTTTGACTTGCTATGACATGGGGGGCCGGGGTTTGGAGCGATATCTCCTGCGACTAAAAGAAGGAGGATAGAAAGAATGAGCAGATGGTGAAGTGATTTGTGAGAGTGTCTGGTGTGTTGGATGGTGGGACTGAGTGGATTTGTGCTGTTTAGCAATGTGAAAAGAGCATGAGTGCTATACATAGGAGAGGAGAGGACAGAAGGCCGATATGGATGGAGTGTAAGGAGTTAATGCAAGGGAATGGATGTGAGTGAATGCAGCAGCCAGGATATAAATTATACAAATGCATATGGTGAATATGTGATGTGATCCAAATGTAGAGGGAATAGATTTTTTTTATTTGTCTAACTGCCATGTTTAACTGCGGCATACTTTGATACATGTACATAAATGCTACCCCTGCATAAATGCTTCCCCAGACTATGTCTCAATATATAGGAGGCTAGTTTTAAGATCTCTTCCTTTTTTTTTTTCTCTCATTAGTAGTGTTGAGCGATACTGCTCGATATCTAAAAATATCGGATCGGAATGGTATCGCCGATATCACTAAAATATCGGTGATACCCGATACCGATACCGGAAGTCCCATGTAAGTCTATGGGAACCAAATATCGACATTAAAAAAACCCATTCTTGCCTTGTTGGTTAATTGTACATGAAGGAAAACAGCAAAGAGTAATGTAGAATGTATTGGGGGAGGTTGAGGAGACAATAAAGGCATACATGTTTAACCCAATGCATTGGAATAGCATTAATATATTTTTTTTTGGAAATACGTTTGGATTGACGAACAAATTGACAATGTTGTTAACCTTTTTTCTATTTTGGCAAATATGTATGTTTCACAACTTCCATGCTCTTCACCTTTTTAACTTTTGCCAGTGCCACACTTTCTCCTTCATAATCTTCAGCAGCATCATCATTCTCATCAAATTATTCTTCATCTTCACCTTCTTAATCTTCTTCTTAAACTTCTTGCTATTCATGTTTTTGTTTACATTACTCATATTGTTATTATTAAACTATTAATCTTCTTCATATTCAAATTCTTCATCTTCTTCCTCTTCATCTTCTTCATCATATTCTTATTTGTGACAGAGATTCCTGTACTTGTAATCTGTAAAAGTATGAATTGTTCATCCTTCCGTTCTTGCTGTCACAAAAGATTTAAATTACAACAGTATTTGTCCGTGTTCAGTTTAGCCTGCAGCAGCAGGCATTTTCCAGGGGCACCACGAGGAGGAACGGACTCACCCCCATACACTGCTTAGTCTTCTTCTGCTTAGAATTTAGAGCATATATTTTGCTCTTCATTTTGGTCTTATACTTCATGTTCTTCTGCTTTTTGATCTTCTGCTTATTGTTCTTCTGTCTCTTGTTCTGTATCTTGTAGTTTGTCTTAACCTTCTTTGTCCTGTTGGTGATCTTCTTCTGGGTAATCTTTTATTTTTTCTTTGTGATGGTGTTCAGGCTGGTTGGCTTCATGCTCGTCGTCCTTGTTGTCGTCATCTTCTTCTGGGTGGTCTTTAAGGTCGTCTAATTTCCGAGAACCAGCTGACGTTACTGGAACCCGGACGGGTATCAGATGGAGAAAGAGACAATGGAAGTAACGAGGACCAGCTGACTGTGCTCGAACCCGGAGGGGCAGCAGAAGGAAAAGAGGCAATGTCACAACCGAGTACCAGCTGACGTTACTGTGACACGGTTACTAAGCAGAAGGTACCTGTGCTCCAAAGCACTACCAAGGACCAGCAGACGTTGGTGGAACTCGGATACGGAGATGGAGGCACCTAGGCCAAAGGCACTGGGGAGAACCAGTTGACGGTACTGGACCCCGGACGGGTAGCAGAAGGAAAAGAGGCAATGTCACAACCGAGTACCAGCTGACGTTACTGTGACACGGTTACTAAGCAGGAGGTACCTGTGCTCCAAAGCACTACCAAGGACCAGCAGACGTTGGTGGAACTCGGATACGGAGATGGAGGCACCTAGGCCAAAGGCACTGGGGAGAACCAGTTGACGGTACTGGACCCCGGACGGGTAGCAGAAGGAAAAGAGGCAATGTCACAACCGAGTACCAGCTGACGTTACTGTGACACGGTTACTAAGCAGGAGGTACCTGTGCTCCAAAGCACTACCAAGGACCAGCAGACGTTGGTGGAACTCGGATACGGAGATGGAGGCACCTAGGCCAAAGGCACTGGGGAGAACCAGTTGACGGTACTGGACCCCGGACGGGTAGCAGAACGCACCCATGAAAATGTAAGTTGACAGGACGCAAGCCGTCCGCAGTTACCGAATCACACAGTCCTACAGTGGGTGCTTGTCCTATTGTCACAATGGAAACAGCCTTTATTTACATATCCCACAGCACACATAGGAATCACCTAAACTGCAGGCACCATAGAGTCGGCTAACCCGAATGCAACACGACAGCACAACTTATTGGAGGATAATTGACGTTCACACTGCCAGGAAACAGCTGTCGTGCTGTAACCAGGCTGGCCAGGAGTCAGTACCCCTGCCAATTACTTACGAGCAACAAATGGCGGTGTTGTAGCCCAGGGAGTAGAGTTCAGGTGGTAGAAAGATGAACATAACAGGAGACATGGAAAACGTTGCCAAACAGTTATTTAATCTGAAAACGGACAGGCAAATTCAGGTGAGATCCATGCCTTGTTCATTTTCAGAAAAGTAAGCCGGTCTACATTCTCTGAGGATAGTCGCATGCGACGGTCTGTTACTACACCACCTGCAGCACTAAAGACGCGCTCAGATAATACACTGGTGTGTAGCCCTGGTGGTAGGCACACGCAGTACCCTGGAGAGTGTGTGGCGAGACAGCAGTTTAATGCTAAATATTCATTCACTCAACATATACTAGACACACCCTTAGGGTAGTGGAGTTTACTCTTGAGGGAGTGGTCAAGGTGGTATGTGTTGGAGTGATTTAGTCAGTGTCCAGACTTCAGAGAGAGAAGACGTCTGGAGGGAGGAAGGAGTCCAGATTGCTCTATCACCAGCTTTGGAAAGTGGAGTCTAGTATAGGTGTTGTAATTCACCTTAGCCTAGTCAGAGCTGTACCTCATCAGCATACACTGGAAGGAAAGAAGGAGATTAGTGCAGAAAGTCTTCAGCATCCTGTCTAAAGGACGGTATAAGGTTCAGAGACGTGTCCTGCCTATTGATAACTGAGCATCTGTAACTAACTTCGTAGAAAGGAAAAGAAAGAAGTGACTGCTCGACCCTTGGCTAGTTTGAGTGCTTATGTTACCAGCGTGGACAAGGCGAAAGGCACAGTGGTTTTATTGGAATAGTGCTTACGGATTGAAGAAGTCCTGCACATTGCTACCGGTCACTGGGGACCGAAGGATCACTACTGTTTCAAGCATAGTGATAAGAAAACCAGGAATCTACCGGACCCTAGGTCGCGGCAGACAGCCCCTTATAGTCAGTACGTAACTGGGGTCAGGGGGAGTGAAGACTTTGGAGTCTCTGCAGGACAAAATAAGAATTCAGCTTCTTCGCAGGAAGGCTCCTAACACAAAGCTGACTGGGCGGTACAGCTATAGATTAGCTGGAGATTTTGAGGGAACTACGCTTCAGGCTGGTTGTACTCGTTGTATTGGAAGTAAAGGAGGCCCCTAACTTGTCCAGCTGCTGTCTCAAGATACACTCTCCTTGGATCAGCCTCCCTGGGACCTGCCTGAACATCTTACAAGTAAAGGTATGGAAAGACGCTGACCGTGTGAGACTGTGTTCTTTATCTGCACCCGACTTCACAAATCCCATAGACTTTGAGGGACCAGTCCCACCTGTAGGGGACCCGACATCTAGCTGCCTCACCATCCCCTCAGAGATCTACAGCAGCGCTGGTACAAATTACCAGAATACTACAGGTGGCGTCACGAACTGTATATAAACCTATCCCCTGTAAATATATCCCCAACATACGCCAGACCGCCCGGGCCACAGACCGAGCCACAGCTACCTGTGACAAAATCCCCATAGACTTCTACGGGCTCGGCTCTGAGTACCCCATTGCCCTGGTAATCCACAATTGTGGTGGCGGGTCGACACAACTTGGCGTCACGAACAGGATGCGAAACTCGCAGAATTGCGAGCCCTGTGTGCCTAAGGAATTGTTTTTGTGAAAAAGGACTGTTTGCACTTTTGGCGCCAAAATCGCCATTTTTGTCGCCATATGCGCGCCCTCAGGCGCTGGAGAAGAAGGTGGGCGTACCTTCGTGGGCGTCTACCCCCCAGTGGCGCGAAGAAAATGCCTGCCCTCTCAAAGTGCTATTACAATATGCGATCCTGCCCTACAGCAAAGGAGGTCCGCCTCCTCTTCACCTTCCCTGCGAGGAGGAGGAGACGCAAACCCCACCTCCACGGAAGAGACCGGATGTCTCCGGAAAAAGAAGGAAGAATCTTCTGGAACATCATGGAGGCAGGACGTGTGCAGCCAAGCAGGGAAGCGGAGGAAGGCAGGCCCCGTGCCCCAGCCAAGCTGCCACCAACACCGGAGTTATCCGTGATCCTGCACCTGCAACAGGCGTTGCTAGAGACAAGAGAAAAATGCACGCCTGAAGAAGATGGTCCAATACCAACCTGGCTTTGAAGAGATCGAGAGACGCCGGCGTACCCTGGAACAGCGGAGGCTGTGGGACACGGTGATCTCTCCCCTCAACGAACCCCCACGATTCCAGATACCGAAGAGTCTGCTGCCCAAGGCGAAGGAGCAACCGGAGGCTGCCCCGAAAGTACCGATCCCGATCCCACCGGTGAAGCGGTGGAAGCGAAGGAGGTTGAGGAGGTACAGCCAATCCCGGAACGCCCGCCCGGCCAAGAGGCCGCAGCAGATGATCGGTCCCGGCAGGGACACCGGAGGGGTCCTCTCCGTCACTACCAGATGTGGACTGGGACGAAATGGCGCGCCTGGATGACGTCGCCTATACCGCTCAGTGGGAACAGGAATGGCAGAGTCGTGAGGAGAAGAAGAAACGCCAGCAGGAGGAAGAGCGGGAAGCTCAGCGGAACCGTCAGCAACAATATGCAGAGCTGATCGCGGACAAAGAGAGTGTCCGGAGAGATAAAGGTACCTGAGGGAACCGCGGCGGCAGGGGTGTGTGACTGAGTTCCAGCTCCGGAAGGGCTGGGGCTTTATCCGTGAACCGGGCCTCTACCCAGCGGTCTTCGTCAGCAGGCGTGACGTAGAATCTCACCTGCCGCAAGGCCATCCCGGGAGGGACTTAGCAAATGGAGATATCGTCACATATACGCGGCACTGGGGAATGAAGGGATGGTATGCCCTTAACGTCACCATCGTCCGTGACCCCGTCCCAGACGCAGGTACCGTCACCATTACCGCAGCGTCCCCGTCTCCAGCTCAAGCAGAATCCGGCCGTGCCCCAGCATCGCCCCCTGCAAATTCATCGCAACTAGCGACCCAGATTTCATCGCAAATTAAAGCCACCTCTACATCGCAACATGCGACCCAGTCTCAATCGCAATCCATGACGCGGTCCATATCGCTAACTGTGATTGAAACGCAATCGGTGTCACGTGAAGAAAATGTACCCGTTGCGCCCCTAGAGGTTCGCACCAGAAGTGTGGCGACCCAAACCCTAATCGCAGCACATGATTTGCTAGTCCTGGGATCTAGGGCCCATTGCATTGTTCCAGCCCCCGGGGTGGAAAGTGTATTTGTAGAGAATGAATAGATAGTAAAGAAAAAGTGGTGAGATCCCTGTCGGGTCTACCAAAAGTAAACAAGTTTGAAATGTTTTATAAAGTTTTGCACAAAATTATATAGTGAATATATATATTTCTACTGTAGAATGCCCGGCTGGGTAAATGATAAACAGTAACCAGAAAAGTTGCACTTTCGTATTATGTGATTTGATATAATATGTCTTTGGTTTTACATTGGACTTGGAGGTTGAGGACTGTGCCAACCCAGAACTTACTTGTACATAGTTGCGCTTCGGTGCTTTCTCTTGGTTTTACATAAACCAGTCACAACTACCTCTGAAAACAAAACCCGTGTGGTGTGGCACTGAGTGAGGTCTGCAATCGGATGTCCTGCAGCCCACCCAGGACCCACGTTGAAGGTTTGGTGCGGGTCCTTCACAAGTATACCGTATATTTATTAAATGCTATTTGATACTTTTGTATTTCTATATGTAAAATGTTATTGTTCGCAACGTTCAAGATGTTCTCACCTCCCGGATGGGAAGAAGTTATTGTTTAATGTTTATTGCATAAACAAAATGTCTCTTTTGTATTTTACAGCCCGGGAGTGCTGTCTTTTACCATGGGGGAATGTGTAGCCCTGGTGGTAGGCACACGCAGTACCCTGGAGAGTGTGTGGCGAGACAGCAGTTTAATGCTAAATATTCATTCACTCAACATATACTAGACACACCCTTAGGGTAGTGGAGTTTACTCTTGAGGGAGTGGTCAAGGTGGTATGTGTTGGAGTGATTTAGTCAGTGTCCAGACTTCAGAGAGAGAAGACGTCTGGAGGGAGGAAGGAGTCCAGATTGCTCTATCACCAGCTTTGGAAAGTGGAGTCTAGTATAGGTGTTGTAATTCACCTTAGCCTAGTCAGAGCTGTACCTCATCAGCATACACTGGAAGGAAAGAAGGAGATTAGTGCAGAAAGTCTTCAGCATCCTGTCTAAAGGACGGTATAAGGTTCAGAGACGTGCTCCTGCCTATTGATAACTGAGCATCTGTAACTAACTTCGTAGAAAGGAAAAGAAAGAAGTGACTGCTCGACCCTTGGCTAGTTTGAGTGCTTATGTTACCAGCGTGGACAAGGCGAAAGGCACAGTGGTTTTATTGGAATAGTGCTTACGGATTGAAGAAGTCCTGCACATTGCTACCGGTCACTGGGGACCGAAGGATCACTACTGTTTCAAGCATAGTGATAAGAAAACCAGGAATCTACCGGACCCTAGGTCGCGGCAGACAGCCCCTTATAGTCAGTACGTAACTGGGGTCAGGGGGAGTGAAGACTTTGGAGTCTCTGCAGGACAAAATAAGAATTCAGCTTCTTCGCAGGAAGGCTCCTAACACAAAGCTGACTGGGCGGTACAGCTATAGATTAGCTGGAGATTTTGAGGGAACTACGCTTCAGGCTGGTTGTACTCGTTGTATTGGAAGTAAAGGAGGCCCCTAACTTGTCCAGCTGCTGTCTCAAGATACACTCTCCTTGGATCAGCCTCCCTGGGACCTGCCTGAACATCTTACAAGTAAAGGTATGGAAAGACGCTGACCGTGTGAGACTGTGTTCTTTATCTGCACCCGACTTCACAAATCCCATAGACTTTGAGGGACCAGTCCCACCTGTAGGGGACCCGACATCTAGCTGCCTCACCATCCCTCAGAGATCTACAGCAGCGCTGGTACAAATTACCAGAATACTACAGGTGGCGTCACGAACTGTATATAAACCTATCCCCTGTAAATATATCCCCAACATACGCCAGACCGCCCGGGCCACAGACCGAGCCACAGCTACCTGTGACAAAATCCCCATAGACTTCTACGGGCTCGGCTCTGAGTACCCCATTGCCCTGGTAATCCACAATTGTGGTGGCGGGTCGACACACTGGCAGCAGGGCAAGCCAGCACCTCCAATGCATACTGGCTAAGCTCTGGCCATGTATCCAACTTAGAGACCCAAAATTTGAAAGGGGAAGAGGCATCTGGGAGTACACTTAGAGGGAAAGCCAAGTAGTCTGTCACCATCTTACGGAAACGTTTCTTCCTGGTGACTGGAGCCGTCTCGGATGGTGTAGACCTTGCTGGCGCTGCCACAAAACTTCGCCACATTTGTAACATACAGCTCTTGCCCTGTGCAGAGGCGCTGCTTGTGCTCCCTCTTGTTGTAGAGGTGTCTACACTGCCTCGACGCACAGAGCTGCTTTGTAAAGCAGTAGCAGCAGCAGCTCTCTCGGCTGGAATGTACAACAGTATGGATTGCACCAGTGTGTCTTGGTACTCCTGCATTTTACGGTCCCGGTTCACCGGTGTGATGAGGGTTTGTAAGTTGTCCCGGTAGCGAGGGTCTAGGAGGGTGTACACCCAATAATCTGACGTGGTGAGAATGTGGGCGATGCGGCGGTTGTTTCTCAGGCACTGAAGCATGAAATCAACCATGTGCTGCAGACTCCCAACTGGCCAACAAAGGCTGTCCTCTGGAAGAGGCGTCATCTCTGCCTCCTCTGCATCACCCCACCCTCGCTCTACATACTGACTAGAGCGTTGTGTACCTCCCTCTGTAGGGATTTCTTCCTCCTCCATTGACTCCTCCTCCTCCTCATCCTCCTCACAAAGTGAGCCCTGCCCAGCCCTTTGTGAGGAACCATGTTGCGCTGACTGTCCTGAAGGTAATTGAATTTGTGACTCCTCATCCTCCACCTCTTCCAAAACCTCTTCCTTTAGTGCTTTCAGTGATTTCTGAAGCAGGCAGATAAGGGGGACAGTCATGCTGACTAGTGCATCATCTGCACTCGCCATCCGCGTTGAGACATCAAACGCACGCAAAACGTCGCAGATGTCCTTCATAGAGGCCCACTCAGTAGTGGTGAAGTGTGAACGGCGCAAATTGCGAGTTGATTGCGCCTGTTGCAGCTGATACTCCATTACTGCTGGCTGCTGCTCACACAACCGCTCCAACATATGTAACGTGGAATTCCACCTGGTGGGTACGTCACATATGATGCGATGTTCAGGAAGGCGAAATCTGACTTGCAGAGCTGCAATGCGCGATCTGGCCATGCTGGAACGTCGCAAGTGAGCGCACTCTAGGCGGACCTTGTGCAGCAGTGCATCAAGATCCGGATAGTCCCTCAAAAAACTCTGCACGACCAAGTTGAGCACATGTGCCAGACATGGTATGTGAGGTTGCCAAGGCCCAGAGCTGCCACCAGATTTCGGCCATTGTCACACACTACCAAGCCTGGCTGGAGATTAGCTGACAAAAACCACACGTCGCTCTCCTGCTTGATGGCATCCCAGAGCTCCTGCGCTGTGTGGCTTCGATTCCCCATGGAAATTAATTTCAGGACGGCCTGATGACGTTTGGCCACGGCTGTGCTCATATCGGTCGCAACAGGTAAGCGTTCATGGGTCCATGTGGGTATACCGTGACGGCTCGTGCAGCGATGATTCTGAGGAACTGGAGTAGGAGGAGGAATCAATGTGTACAGACTGGATTCCTGCAATCCTTGGAGTTGGCAGAACACGTACAGCGCCACTGGCAAGATCTGTACCCGGCTCCACAACATTGACCCAATGGACAGTGAGGGAAAGGTATCGTCCCTGGCCATGGGTACTGGTCCACGCATCGGTGGTCAGGTGGACCCTGCTACTGACGGCGTTTAGTAGCGCATGTTTAATGTTTCCCTCGACATGTTTTTGCAGAGCAGGGACGGCTTGCCTGCTGAAATAAAATCGGCTTGGCACATTATATTGTGGGACTGCCAATGCCATTAAGTTCCTGAAACTGTCAGTCTCCACCAGCCTGAATGACAGCATTTCAAGGGACAGGAGTTTTGCAATGCCAGCATTCAGAGCCTGTGCTCGTGGATGGTTTGCCGAGTATGGCCGTCTTTTATCCCATGCCTGTGGTACCGATGGCTGTTTTGTGGTCTGGGAGTGTGACGATGACTGTGAACTTGCTGCTGTGGGTGGAATAACAGTTTGTCTATGGACAACAGTGACCGAGGTTCATCCATGGAGATCCTGTGAGGAAGCCGAACCAGTGTGTGTGAGCTGGAGGTAGAGGCTCCAACACGACCTGAAGATGTAGGTGCTGCTGTAGGTTGGCCTACATCTCCAGTGTGTCTTTGTAGCTCAGCTACGTGCTTTGTCCGTACATGTTTCCACATATTTGTGGTATTCAGGTTACTGATATTTTTACCTCTTTTAACTTTTTGCTTACACAGCTTGCATTGAACATAGCAAATATCATCTACAAGTCTGTCAAAAAAGGACCACGCAGTGCAAGTCATGGGAGCGCCAATTTTGACATTTGTAAGAGAACTGCTCCCAACAGGTGCCAAACTGGAGGCTACAGGCAAGCGAGTCTGCAGCCTACCTCTCCCTCCTCTTTGTACCGTTGGGCCAATCTCTTCCTCAGAGCTGCTCCCACCACCTTCCTGTTGCTCACGCCATGTTGGGTCTCGGACTTCATCATCTCCACTACTCTCTTCCAACACCTGCTGCTGTTGGATGGTCTGGGCAGCACCATGCTCCACAAAACCTGGCACCTGAGTCTCATCATCATCATGAGATGCGTTCTGCGGTGTGCTGTCCATCGGCACTGGCTCACCCGCCTCTTCAGATTGAGAGAGACACAGCTGTTGCGCATCACTGCATACTCCCTCTTCTTCAAATTGCAGAATGCTGCTTGCCTGTGCCCGTGTTTGCGAGCCAACAGATTCTGAGAACAGAAGCAGAGACTCAGCTGGCTCCTGTACAGAACTCTCTGACTGCCTGGCCAATTTGACAGGCGGTGAACAGACAGATGGTTGCTCAACAGTGTTGTTTCCTGAGAGGAGGTGGAAGGAATTGAAGTCGATGCATTGGCTGCCATCCAACCAACAACGGCTTCAATTTGTTCTTCCCGCAGCAGGGGGCACGCCGAGCTCCTACCAAAGTGCGCATAAAGGAACGCTCACGGGGATAAATGGTGGATGCTGTGTCACTGAGGGCGGCAGCAGCCACAGAATCCCCACGTCCTCTCCCTGCTGAAACTCCACGGCCACGACCACGTGCCTTACTCACTGACTTCTTCATCTTGGTAGATTGATAAAGAAAGTCAGAAAAGTTATAAGGCCTAAGTGTGGTTATTACGCAGAGACTGAAGTGAACACTGAAACACAACTGTTCACAATCTGTGAAAGCCTACTCCTTTGTCTACTTCTATAGTGTTTGCAACCAATGTATTGGATACGGATGGAAGCGCGTCACACTAATAGATTATATTTATTTTAAATGGAATGGAGCAGAACCAATTGGAGAGAAATGACAAGGATGAGGCACTGAGACACGCTCAGCAGAGTACAAGCAGCAGTGCTTGAACAAGTAACTGGAGCGTGATGTGCACTCAAAAAATAAAAAACACAGACTGAAGTGAACACTGAAACACAACTGTTCACAATCTGTGAAAGGCTACTCCTTTGTCTACTTCTATAGTGTTTGCAACCAATGTATTGGATACGGATGGAAGCGCGTCACACTAATAGTTAAATTGCATGGAGCAGCAAGAATTACACTGAAGAAAAAAAAAAGAGTCTGTGAGTGACACGTGCAGATGCCTACAGACAGCGTTGCATGCAGAGCAAACTGCAGCGTCACCTGCACTCTCACACACACACCTTGCACAGAGCTGTTAAAACAACACTGCAGGCAAAAGGAAGCTTTACACAGCGGTTGGTGCTAGCCTGCCTAAAGCACAGTACACTAAATCGCAATCTCTTACTATCTCTCAGAGTCAGCACAGCAGCGTTCTGTCCCTTACTGAATTCACAGCACAGTGACGCTAAAATGGCGGCGGCGCCTTTTATAGTGCATTCTGACATCATTTCAGCATCCAATCACAGCCATGCCATTAGTTAACATGACCGCAGCAGTACAGGATGTGCCCACACTTCTTAGGATTCCTCATTGGCTGACTAAAATCTCATTGCCTCTCAAAGAATTATGGGAACTTCCGATTCCGATATACGATATATGGAAAATATCGGAACTAAGTATCGAACGTCCGATACAGCTAATATCGGCCGATACCCGATACTTGCGGTATCGTATCGCTCAACACTACTCATTAGCAATCAAACTAAGTTGACACAGCAGGACACAATAAATGTAGTGGGCAGATAAACAAATGTCCAAGCCAACATGGGTCATAAACCACTTTGAAAAAGTTATTTGACCTCACAGCATATCCGTACAAGCAGAGTAAGTTGAAATAGGTATATACCATTAAGTTTGCTGGATACAATGAAAGCTGTAGCTGATAGCATGCAGGATTCGGTGCAGAGATTAAATACCTGTATGAAGAGAATAGAGATGCATGTTAGATTCATCCATGTTTAACTGCGGCATACTTTGATACATGTACTTCGATTACATGTACATAAATGCTACCCCTGCATGTACAAGAATATAGCTACTATAATACTGCCCCTATATACAAGAATACAACGACTATAATACTGCTCCTATGTACAAGAATATAACTACTATAATACTGCCCCTATGTGCAAGAATATAACTACTATAATACTGCTCCTATATACAAGAATATAACTACTATAATACTGCTCCTACGTACAAGAATATAACTGCTATAATACTGGCCCTATGTACAAGAATATAACTACTATAATACTGCTCCTATGTACAAGAATATAACTACAATAATACTGTCCCCTATGTACAAGAATATAACTGCTATAATACTGCCCCTGTTATGAACACCTTTAATCTGGCTTCTGAGGTTGAGATCCCTCTGGTGGTTGCTTCTGGTAATGGAGCTGCTCGGGCTGACAGAAGTCAATCACCTGAGGGGTTGATTGGAGATCAGGTGTTACTGACTGGGGAGATATAAGTGGGCAGCCTTCCCATGATGCTTGCCGGTGATTTGTTTCTTCCTAGCCTTTTGGAAGTCTGCTTGCGCCCTGCTGTGTCCTGCATCTTTCAGATAAGTTATTTTGCTGTTAAATCTGTGGCTTTTGTTTACATTTTGCTTTCATCAGTTTTCTGCCTTGCTGGTGTCATGTGTGCATCGCCACGAAGATCGTCGCGGTTGCACATTCTGACTTCTCACAGCTGAGTTGCTGTTTCTTTGTGTTTGGCAGTTAGGGAGTTAATTCTGTCTGTGCTCAGTTCTGGGACTGGGTGCAGTTTCTCCCGGCTGCAATTAATTATTTGTTGATTGGTTAACTTTAAATCCCTGGTTGTCTGTTTTGGGAGTTGCCAGTGAAATTCTTCATGCAGACCACAGATAGGATTGTATCTGTATAGACTTAAGTTAAAGAGCTCCTTAGTTGTTTTAAGCTCACCTTGCTTAGAGTTTAATATCCCAGATCATTTATGTTCCTTCTGTGTTTGAGTGTGTATGCAAGTCTGTGTTTTCTCCAGTCTGTCTTATATGTCTAATCTGTGTATTTAGCAGAGATCAGCCCATATCCCTTTGGTGGTAATCAGAATCCTTCTTAGGACTGATTACAGGGTTCAGGGACTGATAGGAGACAGGGTTAGGCTGGAGACTTGGACCTCTGAACCATTATCAGTACCTCCAAGGTGAGGGATTAGTTAGGACCCCAGTTTAGGGTCAGGTTAGACCCCCGGTCCTCCTCTTTCCTGTGACAGTGTATCAAGTCCTCAAGATTAACCCTGAGTTCAACGGATATCGTGTCAGGTAAATCTATTCTATATTTACATGCTGATGTTGCTAATCTATATGTTGTATAGAGTGTTGTTCTTTTAAGAATAGTTTACTGACATCGTACACATATCATAAGACCGCGTGACATTTTCACTGGCCCATAAAATTATTCCCAGTTGCCATGGATCCAGTAGCCCAGCTGGCTCTGCAGTTGCAGGGATTATCCATGGAGCTGACGGACATTAAGTCCAAAGTTTTGTCTCCCTCGGAGCAAACCAGATTTGAACCTAAAGTAGCTCTCCCGGACAGGTTCACTGGTGGGCGAGACAAATTTTTTACCTTCAGGGAAGCATGTAAATTGTATTTTCGGCTTCGGCCTCGATCATCAGGGAGTGAAGAGCAGAGAGTGGGAATTGTTATCTCGCTCCTACAAGGGGACCCTCAATCCTGGGCCTTCTCCCTTCCTCCGGGATCCCCGGCTCTACAGTCAGTAGATCGATTTTTTACTGCCCTGGGTTTGGTATATGATGACCCAGATCGGGTCTCTCTTGCTGAGACAAAATTACGTAAGATACAGCAGGGAGATCGTCCGGCGGAGGAATTTGCTTCTGAGTTCCGTAGATGGGCCACAGATACTCAGTGGAATGACCCAGCTCTTAGAAGCCAGTTTTGTCATGGGCTTTCTGACAAATTAAAGGACGTTTTGGCTCAGTATGATTCTCCTCCATCACTGGAGGCTGCTATGGCCCTAGCTATCCGTACTGATAGACGGCTCCGGGAGAGGTGCGAGGTAACTCCGCCCCCTGTTGTTACTCCACCTACTACTAAAGTCCCTTATGTTGAGGTTCCCCTTGTCTGTTCGGAGGAGCCTATGCAGTTGGGAGGGACATCATTTTGTAGGAGGGGATTGGCGGTACGCCGCAGGACTAGAAGGTGTTTCTTCTGCGGGAAAGAGGGACATTTTGTTGGGGGATGTCCATCCCGTGCCTTGTTGAGCAAAAAGTCGCCGGAAAACTGTTAATCCCAGGTTGTGTGGTGGACGACAACCTGGGAGTATGTATTTCGTCCGCTAGTTCTTCTCAGTTCCTTGTACCAGTGGAGGTGGTGGTTGGTACGAGAGTGGAGAGATTTTCTGTTCTTCTTGATAGTGGGTCCGGGCTAATCTGGTTGACGCTCAGTTTGCTCAGGCTCAAGGTATGCATCTGAGTGTATTGGTCAAACCGATCCCTATATTCTCCATTGACGCCAGGCCTCTCGGCCAAGGTAGCTTTGTTCATGAGGTTCATAACATTGACCTTCGGGTAGGGGCAATACATAGGGAACTATTATCTTGTTATGTGTTGGAGGGTCTACCTACTCCTATTGTGTTGGGACTTCCTTGGTTGGTTAAACATAACCCTGTGATTAATTGGCAGTCCAGAGATATAAGCCAATGGGGTGAGTTTTGCAAAAGTAACTGCATGAACACAGTCATCAGTGCGGTCGTGCCTAGTACTTTGCCTCCTTTTTTGGAGGACTTTGGGGATGTGTTCTCTGAGGAGGGGTGTCAGGAGTTGCCTCCTCATCGCGTGTATGACTGCTCTATTAATTTACTTCCTGATGCTAAGTTACCTAAAGCTAGGTTATATAACCTTTCTGGTCCTGAGAGGCAGGCTATGAAAGATTATATTTCGGAAAGTCTGGCCAAAGGGCATATTAGACCTTCATCTTCCCCAGTGGCCGCGGGGTTCTTCTTTGTGAAGAAAAAAGATGGAGGCCTACGCCCTTGCTTGGATTTCCGCGAACTTAATCGGATTACTGTTCGAGATCCGTATCCACTCCCTCTGATTCCTGATCTCTTCAATCAAATTGTTGGCGCCAAATGGTTCTCTAAATTGGATCTCAGGGGGGCATATAATCTGATTAGGATAAAAGAGGGGGATGAGTGGAAAACGGCGTTTAACACGCCGGAGGGACATTATGAGAACCTTGTCATGCCTTTTGGTCTGACTACTGCACCAGCAGTATTCCAACATTTTGTTAATGACATTTTTCGTCATCTGGTGGGGCTGTTTGTGGTCGTATATTTGGATGACATTTTAATTTACTCACCAGATCTTGTGTCTCACCAGGAGCATGTGAGACAGGTGTTGCAGATCTTGCGAGACAATAAACTATACGCCAAACTGGAAAAGTGTGTATTCGCCGTACAGGAACTTCAGTTTTTGGGTTTCTTGGTGTCAGCCTCCGGTTTCCGTATGGACCCTGAAAAGGTGAGAGCAGTGCTTGAATGGGATCAGCCAGAGGATCTTAAGGCTCTGCAGCGTTTTCTGGGGTTTGCTAACTACTACCGGAAATTTATTTGTAATTTCTCATCTGTTGTCAAACCTCTCACTGACATGACAAGAAAAGGGACGGATTTTTCTAAATGGTCGGACAAAGCTTGCCAAGCTTTTTCCTCTTTGAAAAAATGTTTTGCTTCGGCACCCGTTCTCATCCAACCAGATGCATCACAGCCATTCGTTGTGGAGGTGGACGCGTCTGACGTAGGGGTGGGTGCAATATTGTCCCAGGGTCCGTCCCCTGGTAAATGGCATCCGTGCGCTTTCTTTCTAAAAAATTGTCGTCCGCCGAAAGGAATTATGATATCGGCAATAGGGAACTTTTGGCCATTAAGTTGGCTTTTGAAGAATGGCGTCACTTTTTGGAGGGGGCAGTCCACCCGGTCACCGTCATTACTGATCACAAGAACCTGCTGTATTTGGAATCTGCTAAGCGTCTGAATTCCAGACAAGCTCGATGGTCGTTGTTTTTTACCAGGTTTAATTTTGTTGTTACTTATCGCCCTGGATGTAAGAATGTTAAGGCGGATGCCTTGTCTCGCAGTTTCCCAGGGGCCGGGAAAATGGATGACCCGATTCCTATCCTTCAGGAGGGGGTGGTAGTGTCGGCTGTATGTTCTGAGCTTGAGGAGGAGGTGTTAGAGGCTCAGGGGGACGCCCCTGCAGGACCTCCAGGGAGACTGTTTGTCCCAAATCAGTTGAGACAAAAGGTTATTGAGGCACATCATAATTCTGCTTTAGCAGGACATCCAGGGAGTAAGGCTACTTTAGATCTCCTTTCTCGCCGGTTTTGGTGGCCTAACGTTAATAAAGATGTTTTAACTTTTGTCGCGTCCTGTGGGGTTTGTGCTCGCTCTAAGACCCCTCATACCCGTCCGTCTGGGACCCTCTTACCCTTGAAACTTCCGGAGCGTCCATGGACTCATTTGTCTATGGACTTCATCACGGACCTTCCTCAGTCGTCAGGAAGACTGTCATACTGGTGGTTGTTGACAGGTTCAGTAAGATGGCACATTTCATTGCTCTTCCTGCCCTCCCTAATGCTAAAACTCTGGCGCAGGTGTTCATTGGGGAGATTGTGAGACTTCATGGGTTGCCTTCTGATGTGGTGTCAGATAGGGGGTCTCAGTTTGTGTCCAAGTTTTGGAGGGCATTTTGTTTACGTCGGGGGATGCAATTGTCATTTTCCTCGGCTTTTCATCCGCAGACCAATGGTCAGACAGAGCGTCTGAATCAAAGCCTAGAGACTTATCTTCGGTGTTTTGTCTCAGAGAACCAGGAGGACTGGTCTTCTTTCTTGCCTCTGGCAGAGTTCGCTCTTAACAACAGGCGGAGCGAGTCCACTGGTAAGTCCCCGTTTTTTGGGGCATATGGTTTTCATCCCCAGTTTTGTACATTCAATGGGGGGGGCCCTTCTGGGGTTCCTGAGGAGGAGCGTTTCTCGTCGTCACTTGCTTCAGTGTGGAGAGGTGTATTGAATAATCTGAGTGCTATGGGGAACCGTTATAAACGTATGGCTGATAGGAGGAGAGTTTCTGGTCCAGATCTTAATGTGAACGATCTGGTATGGTTGTCTACCAGGAATATAAAACTTAAAGTTCCCTCCTGGAAGCTGGGTCCCAGATTCATCGGGCCGTACAGGATCAGTTCCATAATTAATCCTGTGGCATTTCGTCTGGACCTCCCTCCTACGTTTAAAATCCACAATGTGTTCCACAAGTCATTACTTAAGAGGTACGTGGCACCAGTCATACCATCACCTCTACCTCCTCCTCCAGTGGTGGTCAATGGTAACTTGGAGTTTCAAGTGTCAAAGATCATTGACTCACGTCTGAATCGCCGGTCCCTTCAGTACTTGGTGCATTGGAAGGGGTATGGTCCAGAGGAGAGGACGTGGGTTCCTGCGTCTGACATTAACGCAGATCGTTTGGTGCGGACCTTCCACAGAACTCACCCGGGCAAACCTGGCCCTGAGGGTCCGGAGGCCCCTCGTAGAAGGGGGGGTACTGTCATGTGTGCATCGCCACGAAGATCGTCGCGGTTGCACATTCTGACTTCTCACAGCTGAGTTGCTGTTTCTTTGTGTTTGGCAGTTAGGGAGTTAATTCTGTCTGTGCTCAGTTCTGGGACTGGGTGCAGTTTCTCCCGGCTGCAATTAATTATTTGTTGATTGGTTTCCTTTAAATCTCTGGTTGTCTGTGTTGGGAGTTGCCAGTGAAATTCTTCATGCAGACCACAGATAGGATTGTATCTGTATAGACTTAAGTTAAAGAGCTCCTTAGTTGTTTTAAGCTCAACTTGCTTAGAGTTTAATATCCCAGATCATTTATGTTCCTTCTGTGTTTGAGTGTGTATGCAAGTCTGTGTTTTCTCCAGTCTGTCTTATATGTCTAATCTGTGTATTTAGCAGAGATCAGCCCATATCCCTTTGGTGGTAATCAGAATCCTTCTTAGGACTGATTACAGGGTTCAGGGACTGATAGGAGACAGGGTTAGGCTGGAGACTTGGACCTCTGAACCATTATCAGTACCTCCAAGGTGAGGGATTAGTTAGGACCCCAGTTTAGGGTCAGGTTAGACCCCCGGTCCTCCTCTTTCCTGTGACAGTGTATCAAGTCCTCAAGATTAACCCTGAGTTCAACGGATATTGTGTCAGGTAAATCTATTCTATATTTACATGCTGATGTTGCTAATCTATATGTTGTATAGAGTGTTGTTCTTTTAAGAATAGTTTACTGACATCGTACACATATCATAAGACCGCGTGACAGCTGGAGTTAGTTCAGCGGGGTTCCCTGCGGGGACCCGTGGTGGACTCTGTGTTCATTTGCCACAGCCTGCTTCAGTCTTTTCTGTTGGTCTAGTTCCCTGTTATTTCAGTATCTGTTGTTTTGCTTCCAGTAACACCAGAGTTCTGATTTAGCGGGGGAGAGGTCATGTGGCCTCAGGATTTTTGCATATCAGACGTGTTGGAGTTTTCTTAGGGAGTTTGCTGGATTGCAGACAGTATCCTTTTCTGTCCTGTTCTATCTAGACAGTCTGGGCCCAAGCATTAGCTTACTCTATTTTCTGTCTGTGTTTGTGCTTCATCTGTCTCACCGACAATATATGTTTGGGGGCTATCTATTCCTTTGGGGCTCTACTCCGGGGCAGTTAGCTTTCCCCTTTCTCTCTTTAGGCTTAGTTAACTCTTTGGCTGTGTCGAGGCGTCTAGGACATCGTAGGTACGTCGCACGGCTGATTCTGGTTGTGTTGTCAGTTTAGGGGTCTGCAATCCGCTAAGTTACCAACCTCTCTGGGTGTCTGGTTGCCTAGCCTATTTCTCTATTATCCTCCTCTGTTACCGAATCATAACATGCCCCTATGTACAAGAATATAACTACTATAATACTGCTCCTATGTACAAGAATATAACTACTATAATACTGACCCTATGTACAACAATATAACTACTATAATACTGACCCTATGTACAAGAATATAACTACTATAGTACTGCTCCTATGTACACAAATATAACTACTATAATACTGCCCCTATGTACAGGAACATAACTACTATAATACTGCCTCCTATGTACAAGAATATAACTACTGTAATACTGCTCCTACGTGCAAGAATATAACTACTATAATACTGCCCCCTATGTACAATAAGATAACTACTATATTACTGCTCTCTATGTACAAGAATATAACTACTATAATACTGCACCTATGTACAAGAATATTACTGCTATAATACTGCTCCCTATGTACAGGAATATAACTACTATAATACTGCTCCCTATGTACAAGAATATAACTACTATAATACTGCTCCTATGTACAAGAATATAACTACTATAATACTGCCCCTATGTATAAGAATATAACTACTATAATACAGCTCCTATGTACAAGAATATAACTACTATAATACTGCTCCTATGTACAAGAATATTACTGCTATAATACTGCTCCCTATGTACAGGAATATAACTACTATAATACTGCTCCCTATGTACAAGAATATAACTACTATAATACTGCTCCTATGTACAAGAATATAACTACTATAATACTGCTCCTATGTACAAGAATATAACTACTATAATACTGCTCCCTATGTGCAAGAATATAACTACTATAATACTGCTCCTATGTACAAGAATATAACTACTATAATACAGCTCCTATGTATAAGAATATAACTACTATAATACAGCTCCTATGTACAAGAATATAACTACTATAATACTGCTCCTATGTACAAGAATATTACTGCTATAATACTGCTCCCTATGTACAGGAATATAACTACTATAATACTGCTCCTATGTACAAGAATATAACTACTATAATACTGCTCCTATGTACAAGAATATAACTACTATAATACTGCTCCTATGTACAAGAATATAACTACTATAATACTGCTCCCTATGTGCAAGAATATAACTACTATAATACTGCTCCTATGTACAAGAATATAACTGCTATAATACTGCTACTATGTACGAGATAATGACTACTATATCATTGCTCTATTATCAGGGTATTGTGGCTAGTTTTTTTTTTATATATCAGTGTTTCTTTTGGGGCTGGCACAGATGGATAACTTGTATTGTTGGGTACCGTAAAAACATCTTAGTCCCTGTTTCCGGTACCAATAGGAACACCTCTAATGTCAAATAAAGCTATGCTATAAATCTAATTTCTTGATGGAAAAACCCTAGAAGCATTTTTCTGACCTGTTGCTTTAAGCTTCCTATACCATATAAAATATCGGCACCTTTTTCATTAGCGTTCTTCGCTGTGGCATTGAAACCTTTTTATCCCTCCAGGTACCCCAAACTTGCTGCAAGGCACCGCGAGTCAAACACAGCTGGTATCGACATCTTCTCAAAATTCTCAGCATTTATCAAAAATACCAAGCAGCAAGATAATTCAGGTGAGTATAACATTTATTTCTGTGTACTATAGGGCTTTATAAATTTTGTAAAGCTCAGATTTTAAGGGTGGCAGTTTTATGTTCCTAAAATGTAAAATCTTTTCACATTTTCCATTGTGGGACATGAATTTTAAATTGTGCTCTCCATTGTTAATGATGATCGTGATGACATATTGCTATAATGTGCCTTAAGCCACTGATAAATGGAGGTCAAACTGCAGCAACCCTCACTATGAAGTAGAGGCTAGATGAGTCTATGGAGCGACTCTCATCTCAGTTTATTCATCCATGAGATAGGGAGGTCGCAGAGACTGGAGTAAAAGTCACAGTCTGAGTACAGACTGCAATTTAGGAACCAGCCATGGATCTCCAGACCTGAACTCAACAATCTCTTAGGCCGGCGTCACACTGCCGAGTTTGATGCGAGTTAGTCGCACGACTTTCTCGCATCAACACCCGACACGGCCGCCCGCTCTCGGACCAGAGTGTGCGGCTGCATGTATTTCTATGCCGCCGCGCACTCGGGTCCGAGAGCGGGCGGCCGTGCCGGGTGTTGATGCGAGAAAGTCGTGCGACTAACTCGCATCAAACTCGGCAGTGTGACGCCGGCCTTAGGTATAGATGAAGCGTCTAGGTCAGTGGACCCACGGCCAGTCTGCACATTGTAGTCCAAAATCAGTCCACAAACGTTGGACTTGTGAGACGGACTTCATTTGGAGACTGCATATTATTTTAGCATTGCATGGTCGTATTTTATTAACTAAGTACAGCTGTATTGTTTTTATATGGAGGTATTATTTTAACCTACATTACAAGAAAGAGTTTCTGAAATACCGTAGCTTTAGTTACTTTGGTTTTATGGTTTCATTAAAAAATATACTATGGGTGGATATCAGTGTCATCAGTGTATTGGATCGAAGTTTCATCAGTGTTTGGTCCATGTGTCAGTGTTTCATCAGTGATTTTCATGTATGGATAAAGAAACACATTTTCCTATTAACTTAGTCATGGACAGAACACGGACGGAAAAAGGACAGCACACAGATAGCACACGGACAACAAAAGGACAGCACACAGATAGCACACGGACAGCAAAAGGACAGCACACAGATAGCACACGGACAGCAAAAGGACAGCACACAGATAGCACACGGACAGCAAAAGGACAGCACACAGATAGCACACGGACAGCAAAAGGACAGCACACAGATAGCACACGGACAGCAAAAGGACAGCACAGAGATAGCACACAGACAGCAAAAGGACAGCACACAGATAGCACACAGACAGCAAAAGGACAGCACACAGATAGCACACAGACAGCAAAAGGACAGCACACAGATAGCACACGGACAGCAAAAGGACAGCACACAGATAGCACACGGACAGCAGAAGGACAGCACATTGACAGCAAAAGGACAGCACAAGGACAGCACACAGAGAGAACATGGACAGCACACGGATGCCATCTCTGTGCTGTCATTGATTTTCACAGACCCATAGATTAGTATTGAAACTTTTCATCCATGATGCCAGTAAAAAACAGACACGTCTCTTTGATTTTTACAGCCCCAAAGATTATACCAAGTACACATTCTATATGTGAAAATCAATTCTGGCACTTTGCCTCGGCTCTTCCCGGTTGCTCGGGTGCGGTGGTGTGTAAAATCTGCTAACACTAAGCCCAGGGGTTAGTAATGGAGAGATGTTTATCAGACACCTCCATTACTAACTCTGATGTTAAAACGAATTGCATACGGATGTCATAAGGATGCTAGTTGAGAAAAATGCATTGTATTCACATGACACTCGCATGATTCTCGTCTTACTTTTCTGGATCAACATCCGAGTAATTATTTTTTTATGCAGATTTGAGCGAGCCCTAAGGAGCACTCCTGTGTTGATGTATACTGTTTTTTGCAAAATATTAAAGGGGTTGTCCACTTTTGGGGCCTTATTTTCCTACTCAAATGCAGTTAATTGGGGCTAAAAAAAACTCACATTTTTTCAAATGGGTTTCATTAATTTTGCACCATTTTCTTCTGTAACCTCTGTGTTACACCGGCTATTGCTGGCTGCAGAAGGAGTAAACTGAAAATCTGTCAGTCAGTTCGCTATGTTGTACTGACAGGGAATTTATAACTCTCTTTTATGAGCTCCTCTCAGCTGATTTATGATCACTGATCAGATCACATCAAATTTGAATGTTCAGCGGAATAATGATCCTGGAAAAGCCAAAAGGGTGCAACATTTTTAATTAAATCCAAATGTAAAAATGATTTTTAGCCCCAAAGAAAAAAATGTATCCCATTATTATTTTTTATTACCAGAACCAAGTTTTCAGTATTTGTGGAGGATGTGGAGAGTTTGTTCTCCAAAAAAAAATCAGTATGAATACATACCAACTTTAACTTAGTTTTTGCAGCAGAAACTCTCCAAATTCTCCTACTAGTCTAAAATCTCTAAGTTTGAGGATTTTTAAACTTTAACATAGCCATGAAGCACAATATGGATAGCTACGTGTACAAGATCAGAGCCACTGTCAGCTGAACCAGAAACACCATCAGTACATGAATGCATTATCAGAACCATCATCAGTACATGAATGCATTATCAGAACCACTATCAGTACATGTATGCTGAACCAGAACCACCATCAGTACATGTATGCTGAACCAGAACCACCATCAGTACATGTATGTGTGTAGCCCTGGTGTTAGGCACACGCAGTACCCTGGAGAGTGTATGGCGAGACAGCAGTTTAATGCTAAATATTCATTCACTCGACATATACTAGACACACCCTTAGGGTAGTGGAGTTTACTCTTGAGGGAGTGGTCAAGGTATGTGTTAGAGTGATTTTGAGTCTAGTTCCTGTCTTCGGACAGTGAGGACGTGTGGAGTGAGTGTCTAGACTTCAGAGAGAGAAGACGTCTGGAGGGAGGAAGGAGTCTAGCCTGCTTTATCATCAGTTCATATCGTGGAGTCTGGTATAGGTGTTTGAATTCACCTTAGTCTAGTCAGAGCTGTATCACCTCCTCAGCATACACTGAAGGAAAGGAGAAGTTTTAGTACAGAAAGCCTTCAGCATCCCTGTCTAAAGGACGGTATCAGGTTCAGAGACGTGCTCCTGCCTGTTGATAACTGAGCATCTGTAGCTAACTTTGAAGGAAGGAAAAGAAAGAAGTGACTGCTCGACCCTTGGCTAGTTTGAGTGCTTATGTTACCAGCGTGGACAAGGCGAAAGGCAAAGTGGATTTATTGGATTAGTGCTTACGGATTGAAGAAGTCCAGCACATTGCACCCGGTCACTGGGGACCGAAGGATCTCGACTGTTTCAAGCAGAGTGATAAGAAAACCAGGAATTTACCGGACCTTAGGTCGCGGCAAACAAGCCCCTTATAGTCAGTACGTAACTGGGGTCAGGGGGAGTGAAGACTTTGGAGTTTCTGCAGGACAAAATAAGAATTCAGCTCCTTCACAGGAAGGCCCCTAACACAAAGCTGACTGGGCAGGTACAGCTATAGATTAGCTGGAGATTTTGAGGGAACTACGCTTCAGGCTGGTTGTACTCGTTGTATTGGAAGTAAAGGAGGCCCCTAACTTGTCCAGCTGC
>JARQOD010000005.1:11570247-11603346 GCA_033576555.1 Oophaga sylvatica | reverse complement strand
TTGCATCCAGATTCCAGGTACATTACAACTTTTAGTACCCATGTGGGCTTACGACGATTCAAGAGGTTGAACTTTTGGTATCTCATCTGCGGCAGAAATATTTCAGAACGTTATCTGGAATAGCAGGAGTTCTAAACGTCAGTGATGACATTCTTATATATGGTACCACCCAAGAGAAGCATGACAGTCACTTAGAGCAAGTGTTTCAGAGACTGCAAGCCTGCAATCTAACTGTCAATCCGTCAAAATGTGAGTTTAACCAAAAGTCATTAAGCTTCTTTGGATATATCTTTTCGGAGCAAGGAGTTTCAGCAGATCCTCAGAAAGTTTCTGCCATAAAGTCAGCTAGCCAACCTCAAAATGTGTCAGAGGTTCGCAGTTTTCTAGGACTAGTCACGTACTGTGGGCGATTTATGCCTGATCTGGCCACGGTCTCCGACTTAGTCTTTGCCTGATGAAGAGACCTGCGTAGTCTCGAAAGCTTGCAATTTGTTACCATCTTTTCAGTTAGCCATTAAAAGGTATCAACCACTGAGGACTCTCAAGTCTAAATATTTTTACAGATTTCTTAGACAGTACAGAGCTACACCCCATTCTACTACTGGGATACCACTGCCACTGCGCTGTTCAACAGGCCTATGCGTGTCAAACTCCCGAGCGTTCCGCTGAGCCCTGTTCAAACCCCAATTGCTACTAAGGATGCCATATCCAAACAGAAGATGAAGAGGTATGCAGATAAGAGCAGTCATCGTTGCAAGCCACCGGAAGTATTGGTGGGAGATTGGGTCCTGGTAAAAAGGCTAAGACCTAGTGACAAGTTTGCATCACAATACTATCCTGAACCCTTTCAGGTCACACAAGTCAAAGGCACCATGGTTACTGCTCAAGATCACGGTCGCCAGGTCACAAGGAATGTGTCCCACTTTAAAAAACTTTGCGACTATGTCCCAGAAACAGACGAGGCAGATAGCGATGACGTCCTGCCGGATCCCCAGAGCTCAGCAGTTCCAAGGGAGGATACCTCAGGGGACTCAGAAAGTTCATCTGGGACTGTGATGTCTCACCGCTATCCAGCGAGGGCAAATCGTAGACCGCCAGCCCACCTCTTGGACTATGTTCTGCAGTAAAAAGAAAAAAAAAAAACCCTTCGTACTAATGTGAACTTTTGGACCGTTATCCAGTTCTAATGTTGTTTTGTTTGGTGAGAAGAGGAGAGATGTGATGTTGTTACTATATCTGTGATTGGTTTGCTGTTATCCTTGTTTCAGTTTCTGCCTAGTAACGATGATGTAATGGGGAGGAGGAGACAAGGCAGGAGCAGGGAGTCCTGGGTAATGGGAGCGAGGGAGAGGAACGGAAAATAAAGTATGGCTGTTTAAACCTACCATCCAGCATCTCTGTGTGGCCTTCTGGAGTTCCCTTCATCTGCACAACAACACTTCACCCTCTCATCATTGATCCTCTGGAGCTGGGTGTATGTGTGCTGGCTTCAGAGAGGCACACTGCGCTTGATCAGAAGTTCAGACTTACGATCACGTGCAGCGCGCCTCTCCAAAGCTGGCAGGTATACACCCAACTCCAGAGGATCAATGGTGAGAGGGGAAGAAGACTCCTGCATGCGAGAGATAAGTATGACGCCGGCGATTGTACGCCATGTTATCACGTCCACAGGGATGTGATAACATGCTAAGTGGGCTAACAAGTCTGGGGACACTGATGCCCCCTCAACTAGTCAAAGCCCTCATTTACATATCATAAAAGGACTCTAGAAATACTTTTTATAAAGATCTGTTTATGTATGTAAGGTAATACAGGGACTGTTAGGCAGGGAATTTATTATGCAGACACAATTGCTGGTGGTTTTGTGGGCACTGGAGTCCTGACGAGTTCTCTTTAAAACATAAATTAACTGTGGTTTATAACATCTTTGGGAAGCTGAGTTCACATTTGCTTGGTACACCCAGTCCTGATTACGCCACACCTGTTATCAATCAAGAAATCATTTAAATAGTACCTGCCTGAGAAAGTGAAGTAGACCAAAAGACACTCAAAAGCTAGACTTCATGCCACGATCCAAAGAAATTCTGGAACAAATAAGAAACATAGTAATTGAGATCTATCAGTCTGGAAAAGGTTATAAAGCCATTTCTAACGCTTTGGGAAAACATGGAACAGTGGTGAATCTTCCCACGAGTGGCCGGCCTACCAAAATCACCCCAAGAGCGCAGCGACAATTCATCCAAGAGGTCACAAAAGACCCCACAACAACATACAAAGAACTACAGCCTCACTTGTCTCAGTTAAGGTCAGTGTTCATGACTCCACCATAGGAAAGAGACTGGGCAAACATGGCCTGCATGGCAGAGTTCCCAGACGAAAACTACTGCTGAGCAATAAGAACATAAAGGCTTGTCTCCGTTTTGCTATAAAACATCATGATATTTCCCAAGACTTTTTGGAGAATACTCTGTGGACTGACGAGACAAAAGTTGAACTTTTTGGAAGGTGTATGTCTCATGACATGTGGCATAGAAGTAACACAGCATTTCAGAAAAGGAATATCATACCAACAGTAAAATATGGTGGTGTAGTTTTGTGGTCTGGGGCTATTTTGCTGCTTCAGGACTTGGAAGACTTGCTGTGTGTTAAATGGAACCATGAATTCTGCTGTCTACCAAAAAAATCCTGAAGGAGAATGTCCGGCCATCTGTTCATGACCTCAAGCTAAAGCACACTTGGGTTATGCAACAGGACAATTATCAAAAACACACCAGCAATCCACCTCTGAATGGCTTAAGAAAAACAAAATTAAGACTTTGGAGTGGCCTAGTCAAACTCCTGACCTTAATCCGATTGAGATGTTGTGGCATGACCTTAAAAAGGCGGTTCATGCTCAGAAACCCTCCAATGTGGCTGAATTACAACAATTCTGCAAAGATCAGAGGGCCAAAATTCCTCCAGAGCTTTGTAAAAGACTCACTGCCAGTTATCGCAAACACTTGATCACATTTGTTGCTAAGGGTGGCCCAACCAGTTATTAGGTTTAGGGGGCAATCACTTTTTCACAGAGGGCCCTGTAGGGTTGGATTTCTTTTTGCCTTAATAATAAAGACCTTCATTTAAAAACTTAATTTTGAGTTTACTTGTGTTATAATATTTACATTTGTTTGGTGATTTGAAGCATTTAAGTGTGACAAAACATGCTAAAGATTCGGAAATCAGAAAGGGGCAAACACTTTTTCACACAATTGTAGCTGGTCAAATTTAATATACCCAGTGTCTAGAGGCTTACTCAGTATATTACATAAAGGTTCACCAGGGTCGTCTGATAGATATCATAGGCCTCTGATTGTAGCTATCTAGATTTCGTCTTGTGCCTCTGAATTATATGTGCTAGAGAGAAGGTTGTTTGGATGATGTCCACCAACCCAAACCAAGGGAATCCCAATTGTGCAAAAAAAAAAAATAAAAAGCAATCTAACAAATAAAAATGGTTGAATTAACTCCTAAAAATGCTTGCTATACGATACAGCAACTTTGAGTAAAAGTTCAAAAAATTGTCCACTATTGCAAAAAATTGGTATGAGTCTGAAGCGCCAACATTTTTTTCAGTCCTCATTTGTTAACTTAATTTTATTAATAATAATCAATTATTATTGAAGCGAAGAGGGAAAAAAATAGTAAAAAGAAAAAATAACTATTCTAAAAATATTTTGGAAGTGTTCCTTAAAATTTTCATACAAATAACCAGAGATCTTACAGCCTTTTAAAGGGGGAGGAAATGTATCCCCTTCCCGACGTGAATTACATGTTGTTTTAGTCGTGTGCGCCTGGGAGGTGGCCCGCGCTGTTTTGTTTGCTTTACGGCCTGTCTGCTCTTATTGGTAAGCGTATCTATCCCTTAGCATACAGATGATTGCAGGCCTGTGCCAAGAGACGAAAAAAAAAATGTGTGTGCAACTCGAAAAATTCTGCTCTCCACCTAATTATAGATAATTACAGGTAACCCCTGTGAGCGCACGTGTGAAATCACAGTGCACACATTGTTCGCGCCGTGCAATTATTGGCATCAATAACCGTCTCTTTAATCAACATGTTTTGGGAGGCTGTAAATTAAACAATTGTATACAAGCCGCCCTCTTGTTCATCTGAATGTATTAATATTACTAGATAAACGTCTGGTGAGCAATGACGCGTCGCGTGAACCCCCCCCTTATCCCCGGTCTATCTGGAACGGTTCATGGATAAGGTTAAGATAAATGGGGTTTTCATGTTATGTTTGCACATTTCATGGCGGACGGTCTCCAGATAATACTCTGTGGGGAAGGTTGACGGGACTATTACGGGGGCTGATGCTACGGCTAAAGCCAGAGACACAACAAAGAAATCTGATGGCTGTGAACAACTGGTGCCAAAAACATGGTAATGGTATGACCTAGTGGATGTCATCCATGACTCCTTTTTGGATGTCCTTCACAGTCCAACCTAATAAAATACTAGAAACGTTGGTCATTTTTTTTTCTTTTTTGACATTTTTTTGTCTTAAAACCTCAACAAGCACACCATTCCATACTGTATGCCGTTGCCTCCAACACCATTTGGCATCTGCTCCTTGCTTATATAGTAGATTGCCAGACAGTTGTGGACAACTGGTGTCAAAAACATAGTATGACCTACTGATTGTCATCCATGACTGCTTTTCAGATGACCTTCAAAGTCCAACCAAATGCTACAAACGTTGATAATTTTTTTTCAAAATCTTTTTTTCCAAAACCTCAACAAGCATACCATTCCGAACTGTATTCAGATGCCTCCAACACCATTTGGCACCAACTCCTTGCTTGTAGATTGCCAGGCGTAATTGAGGCTCCATGGCCTCCAGTATCTCAGGGCTCACTCACACTTCCAATTTTCCACATATGACCGATTATTCATAAGCGTTTGATAATAGTGTGGTCCAAGTGTCATCTATTTTTCTCGTACGTAGAAAAAGTTAAAAAAAAAGTTTCTCCATCTTGTCCTTTCTGAAAGTCTGTGAAAATTGGATTGCACTCGCGTGTCATCTGAACGCAGTCATATTTTTTTTCTGATGGACCCATCGACTTGCATTTACGAATCTCAGATCAAAATCAGTCATGTCTCCACTATTTTCCGTAGACCACTCCATCCACGAAAAATCAAGGACATGGACAGCACTCATCACAGGTATGAGTGCAATCCATGAAAAGCATCTACAAATATCTTACCAATCAAGAAAAATTAATCCTAATTTATCCAGTAAAAGATGAACAGACACTAAACGGTAGATTCATTTCCGGCCAAACATATTGATTTTGGTTGAAACAGTCGACCATCATAAACCAAATGTGCATGTCTTTAGGAAGTGGGAGATGCTGATAGGAGTAGTTGTCGGACAACTGAATGGCATCGTCAGCTTGTCTTTACTCCCCAAATTACCACGTGTTCAAGGCCACCCTTTATCAATGTTTCTAAGCCAACTGGCCCCCTAATAAATTACAGTAGTATACTTCTGGAGCTATTAGAAGCAATCACATTGTAAGAACTCTCCAGCTTGAGAACCTAGGTACTAGAGTTGCCGCTAATTTGAACTATTAGTGCTAGACTCTAAAGAAAGATGTCATATGTTGGATAAAATCAGGGCAAATGCAGGTAATATAGACATTATTGAGGCCATCGCAACTGAAGCGTCACCTCTCTGCTGCTCTCTGACTCTTATAGGGCTGCAGCTGTGACATAACTATTAGCGACATGTAACCGCTGCAACCAGACATTGGCTTCAAAGCTCTCATGCTGTCGACCTCTGCAACACCGATGAGCCCAGCGATTGGCTGCAGCGGTAACATGTTGCATATGGGACATCACTGCTGTGCTCACCCACAATTTCAGAACCCCTTCCTTGAGATTGTTAGGGGTCACTGTGATCCGAAAATTATCATTGTGGATGGGTAATAACTTTTAGCGTTTGAAATAATCACTTAAAGGGTACCTGTTAAAATTGTTTACATATAGATATAGTGGTATGACTGTATAGACCTTTTACCCCCAGTAAAAATGATACCTTTTTTGTAGAGCTCCGATGTGCCAGTCATGAGAAATCTAGTGTAGAAGGCATGTGCAAATCGGACAGGAAGTGCTCTGGGGACGTGACACACCCACATCCTGATTTGCATATGATTTCTACTCTCGATTTCTCATGACTGGCACATCGGATCGCTACGAAAAAGGTATCATTGTTATTAGGGGATAAGCGCTTATACAGCCAGACCACTGACTCTATTTGTAATAATGTACTGACATGCTCCCTTTAAATGCAGATCCATAATCTAACTATGGGGAAAAGCCACCATCCTACTCACAATGGCAGCCAGTTGGGAAGGACTTCATTTAGCTGCTGCCCAGTAGTAAGAATTATAAAGTCCCTATAATTGCCCCAAACCCAACAAGTCTGTTGGTTGCATGTGGTCCATGATCAATGCGGTCCAGGGTCTCTCTTCTTTGGAAATCTTTATTTTAGTGGTCACATTTCACGTTCATTTACTTTTCTTTGAGTTAGTATGAAACTTTATAAGCGCAGCTGTAATGTAGTGTATGATTATGTGGAGCGGAGAGGTACTGGAGCCGTATAATAGAGGGGATCTGGTTAGTGTAGCGGGATGACGTTCTTAATATCGAATACAGACAGAACAAACCGCACTTCACACATAATGTATGCAAATTTGTTTAATTCTAGGTATAAATTGAGCTTCCTGGGGATCATTTTCCTGCGGGTAAACAATATTCAATATCGCCCACGACCCCGGTTTACACTGTGCATTGCAATCACTCCCTTAAATGAACTCTGGTATGGTCTCTGGTGTTCAGCCTTGTTTTATAGTATGCGGATGTCAGTATATTGAGTGTGTAAGGCTATATTCACACAATGAGTATTGAGGACCTTGAGATTGTAGATTTTCTACACCTATTAGGTAAATTAGGTTACTTGCATATTTTTGTTGCATTTTTAGTGCATTTTTGGGTGAGGATAACACAATGGGGCAATATTTTATTGAACCACAAAACAGACAATAACACATAGAACAATCCTAGCAAATACACAACATGGTACAAATCACAGAGTCTCACCCTTCCACTGACTCGCCGAGATTGGAGCAGCTGTGGCTTCAGGGCTTCCAGGGCCAACTCCCCTCACCAGTGGCACCCCACTTTTGGTGGGCAACCACAGAAAGGAGGTAACGACAACCTTAGGAAGCTGACAGTCCATTGAGGCATGTGGGCGAGTGAACTGATTCTCCCAACCTGGATTCTCCAAACATCTTTAAGGGTTCAATGATGGTCAATGGAGCAGATCAGTATTCTCTCTCTTTATGGAGCCATTGTGTCGTGTCTGAGGTTTTGTAAAGTGTTTCTCTCTTCCCAGAAGGATAGAAAATCCCTATTTATACCCACATCTGTGGTTTAGGTCATCATCCACAGGTCAGGGGGGAGGTGGGATAAGTTTAATTCTCAATGTTTGAGTATTTAATCAATTTGGATTGTTCGACCTTCTCTGTTTTGTTGGTCAACAAACTAGCTGGCCTGGTACAATGTGTAATCAACATATTAACAAACCTCAATTGTTCAATTACCCTATGTCCCTGTTCCTCAAATTTAGCAGACAATGAGCTGCAGCAAACAGCCACTCAAAAGTCAACATCCAGGCTCATACGAACAATAGTCTGTGTTTCTTGACCAACCAAAGAAAAACACATAAATTCAAAAGTCAACATAAAGATAATTGCCTATGTCTCCTGACCTACTGAAATAGATGTCTGAATAATGAAAATTAAATGCTGTGTCGTCACATCCGGTTTTCAATAAATTTTCAATCATTCTTCTGTACTTAGCTAAGTCTGCTAGGAACTGAACAAAAATCGTATGTCCCTTAGCAAATAGTATGGGTCCCACCAAGGTATGAGCAGAAAATATGGCATTTAATCCAAATATCATACGGTCAAAAAATGGTAACAATTGCACCTAAAGCCATTCTGAAATGTCCTCCAGTCGTATTAAGTAAACCTGTATGGATTAATTGGGGAGTATTCTCAAAAGGCCCCTACATACACAAAAAGAATTTATGAGTATAGAAAGCAAGTGCCAAAAATCTATGAAAATCCTATAGTGCATGTAAGGACCCCTTGTAGATCCATGCTGCATAGATCAATGTACATATAAATACTAGTAAATATGCTTATTCATAGTAACAAAGGAAAAACTAGCGTTTCGCATAGCTGCTTTATCAAGGGGCGTGCCCTTGAGAAAGCAGCTACGCGAAACGTGGTTTATGGTTACTCTGTTACTGGTGGTCTCACAAGTTTTTGATAGTGTAAAAATAGTGCTATGCAGTGTCTAAATAATACTGCTATAAATACAACAAATATTAATATTTGGGGGTGAAAACTTGGGTGCCGTGTTATCTACATGCCATTTTACTCCACCATGAACATATCATGTTGAACATGCTCAGCAGGGTGAGCTGATCAGATTGATATACAGAATTGTGTGAAATGATTCAGTATAACTAATCATTTATTGCTATAAATTTCTGCTCATTTTGGGTTTAGGAGACCAGTGGGAGGTCTAATTCATTGATTGACAGCTTTTGCTGAATGATACAATTGAGCCACTGAACTCCTGAGCCCAGAAAAGTCAGGGATGAAGGTCAGTATGTGACAAGTTATGCCAGATCCTACAAACCTGGAGATCAATCTGTTTGACTCCTCATTCTGCGTAATATGTTTATTTTTCTGCAATTTTAATATGACAGGTTCCCCTTTAAGTAAATGTACATTATATAAATTACCTATTTATTTTCTAATTTTTCTATTTTCTTTACATGTAGTGACATTTTGGTTTTATCTGTGTTCTAACAGCTCTCGAGAAAGGTTTGTCGAAAGCCTTGAAGAAACTGGATGTTTATCTCAACACGCCACTCACCGAGGAGATTGACGCTAACAGCCGAGAGGAAGAGAAAGTTTCTAGAAGGAAATTTTTGGATGGAGATGAATTGACACTGGCTGACTGCAATCTTCTACCCAAGCTTCATGTGGTCAAGGTAGTATTATGCCAAGACTGGTCTCATCTGTGGGGTGAGATGGAAGCTTAATGGAAGCTAGTCATAGTATAAATGGAAAAACTTGGAGAACATATTGAAAATACAACACCCAGACCTACGCAAGAAGGCATCTCACAACAAATTGTAACATCTGAGGCCTCAGATTTCACATTTGTAATTAAAGAGAATCATGCAAATTAGGTGTTCTCCAGGACTAAGGCCAGGATTTACAACAGCCAACTGTTGGTGTTCAATGAGCGAGGATCGGCAACATGTTTGTTGATTGGTGATCGTTTAATTGACCGTTTAGACAGGCAGACAATGCTTCTGATGCACACAGAACGATCAAAAATTGATTGTTCTGTGCACATAGGCTGTCATTATTTTCGGAAGCATATGTCCGGTTTACACAACAATCTTTTAAGTAAGCCAATAGATTATTTCAGTGGTTGAACAAGCGTTTTGGGTGATCAGCCTCATATTTACAGAAAGCAAGGTCTTTAGTTCATCCTACTGATGTTCACTACCGTATAAGTCAATGTCCGATTCTTTAGTAAGCCTTTTAAGGATTTTGTAACCATTATTAAATAAGTCTAAGGATTTTCAGCCAAACCAGTCTCTTCCAAAAGACAAAGACACCCATTTGCAGACAGCCGTTTCTGGTTTCTTGCCCCTCATACGTACAGAGCGAGGAACTGAATAAGCGTTTAATTCTTCTTACACCAGTTGGTGGTCTTCACGGAAGAAACAATGCCCTCCTAGACCTACCTCTATGGCCTTACATCCAGTCAACCAGTATCCTGCTCTGCACTGACGAGAATCCTGAAACAACTGCATGTAGAAGTTGTCTTTTACTTTTAGGAGAAAATTTGGGTCATGTTGCAAGGCGTATTAAAGCATTGCATGTTGACTTATAGTTGAGCTACCTCCGATAGGTGGCACTAGAAAGTAATTTTCTGTCTTCTTAATCAATGCTAGCTTACATATCTTTTTCTCAGTGAGCATTGCCTGGATTTAAGTCACCAAAAAGAGAAACAATACCCTCTCAGGCCTTAGAGTATCATGGTAGGTAGGATGTTGAAGGACTAGAGTTGACCTTATTCTTTGGTGTCCTAAGGAGCTGTTGGCCTTAAATTTTACTTTAGAGAGATTCTGGGGGAGTCACATTGCTGTGAGTGGGAAACATAGAGATGTAGATTTCTCAAGTTCAGGGTTATTATAGTACAGCCTCTGGTTGAGAGAGTGGAGATCGGATAGACTTTAGACAAATTAACGAGGGTCGAAAATATACTCAGGTTCCAGGCTCTTCACCTTAAAGCGTTAACTATGTTTGCTTTCTCCAGCGATACGGGGTGGATTATTAAACACTTCATTTACTCCAACATTTTTATTTTCTTAGCCAAATAATAAATATGATTTGCAACATGGTTAAGTGTTTATTCTGGATCGGACCACCCAGGTCTGTCCTATGTTCATCACCCCCTTTTTATATTTTTATTTTTATATATATATATATATATATTAAGCTCAGCGAGAAGGATCCATAGGAGACCATGATTTTGACTATGTACTGAAATACTGCAATCAAAAAACAAGCAATCAAACAATCTCAGGCTCAGTTCCTCAAGAAGGGGTAAAAAATAAGTGAAAAGTAATACATAATATTTTTAAAAATATTGCAGAATAAAAAAACAAAAAGTAGTTAAAATCACCCCGTTTTTTTCCTCTCTGAAAATAAAAAAAAAACAAAAATATTTAAAACCACATATCAGATCTATAACGATATAAAATTGTTTGTCCTACACGATAAAAATTGTAAAAAAAAAAATCGAAAAGCCAGAATTGCTGTTTTTTCGGATTCCACAATTTCCCAAAAAAGTAATAAAAGTCGATCAAAATGTTCTATATACCCCAAATTGGCATAAATAAAAACAACAGCTCAAAACACAAAAAAAGTATGCCTTTGTATAGCTAATTTAACAAAAAGTTAAGGTTTCAGAAAATGCAACTCAAACCAATTTTTCTTCTTTATTTACGAAGGCATGACATTTTTTTTTTCATCCCTAAAATCTAAAATAAAACAATGCAAGTAATAGCACTGACCTGGAAAATCATGTTGGTCAGTCATATTTGCTGAAAAAGGAATTCTATAAAAACGTACGTAACCCAAAAGACCACGGTGGAATTCTTTTTTTAACCATTTCATTGCAATGGGATTTTTTTTTGTAAAATGAATGGTATCATGAAAAACTATAATCTGTCCTGGGAAACAAAACAAACAATCCTTTATATGACAATATTGATTGAAAAATTAAAAAAAAAGGCCCTTGGAAGAAGGGAGATGAGAAAGAGCAAAAATGCAAAAATACAAAAATGAAAAATGGCTGCATCCTTAAGAGGATGTTGTAGTGTTATGTGGATTGTTGATAGATTATATTTGCATCATGATCATACTGTATTTTTTTAGATTGTGGCCAAGAAGTATCGCAACTATGAAATCCCAGCAGAGATGACCGGAGTGTGGAGATACCTGAAGAACGCCTATGCCAGAGATGAATTTACCAATACATGCGCGGCTGACAAAGAAACAGAACTGGCCTATGCCGATGTAGCAAAGAGGCTCTCCAAGTCCTAACAACCAAGAAAATGGCACCAAGTATAGTGTTCTCTTCCACAAAGACTACTCTTAGTATTGCCTTCGGATGGACCTCTTCCTGTGTGACCATCATATCATTATCTCAGCTTCCCGCCATGACACCTATCTACAAGCATGACCATCATCCAATTAGAGTTTTCAAGGAAAATCATCAAGCAATTTGCATCAATCGTATAAAATTGAAAGACAATGATTCCCAAACCGTTAATTCCCATCCTAGACTGAAGGCAATATCTGCTATCCTATATAAAGTATTTTTGTAATGTAAGCGCACTCCTTTCAAGGTGATTTATAAATTGTATTATATCATAGATAATTGTATAATTTATATATATATTTGATTTAGAGCTACTCTCTACATCTATAGCTAGAGTAGGCATTCTAGGATATTCTGCGATTCCATCAGAGTGGTCTATATTTTGTTTTATTGCTTCTTTTTGGAATTTTTTTTCAAGACTTTGTGAGAAACTAAAGACCTTCTGACATAGATATTAAGGCTTGTGGAATCCATTTGTAGGCATATGCTATATATATATATATATATATATATTTTTTTTTTTTTTAAAGGTTTGTGACTTCTTGGTTAAATTGCAGAATATTAATACTAATAAATTTAATTTCAAATATTTTTTGCATTTTGTTTTATGGTCGGAGAGAGGATCTAACCTAAATATTGGAAACTTCTTTGCAACCTGGCCCCGCGGTGGTGTAGCTATAAGAGGTGCAGAGAAAATTGTTGTAACCAGACCCTGAAAATTTTGAAGGTCCAAAGACCCCTCTGTCATGTCATTCATTCAAAATCCTGCCTCTGTATTAGGCACGATTCACATGTAAGGCTTTCATGTTCGTGTTCTATCCAATTTTTTTTTGTGTGGATGCAACATGTACTCAATTAAGTCTATGGGTTTTTTTTATATTTCCAATTTTGGTGGATGGGTGGTTAACGACTGATGGCTCACAGGACCCTGGTTCAAGGATCAGGTCAGTAATCCATGGCTGCTTGACGGGAGCCCCGAGAACCGCCTCCTACTTGATGGCATCCGCGGATCCTCTTTTGATTAGCTGGCATCACGCCACATCAATGATGCTGTGCCAGGATCACAAGAAAAGCCATGGGTGGCATCAGGTTGCAGGCGGTTCTCAGGGTTCCCATCCATTGGCCATGAAATACTGATCTGTCTGCTGGACCAAGGTCTTAGAATCAATTCGTTCCTCTCTACTGAGCCTCCACACAATACAGTAAATTTCTAGGTTTTCATCATAGTTGTGCTTTATCTCTTCTCAAGATGTGGGATAAATGTATGATCGCTAGCAGTCCAATGGTTGAGACCCCCAATGACACAAATAGGAGTTTCAAATAGAATGGAAATGCACCCCCCTAAGCATCACTTCATTCCTTGTCCCCAAGAGCGGTGGTCACCTAGAGGCACCATAAGTGATTGAAGCGGTGGACTACTGCTGCATCAACATCTACATTCTGTGATTGATGGAGGTCTCAATGTTTGGACCTCCAGCAAGCACACATTTATCTCCTATCCTTCAGATAGGTAATAAATGACGTATATGTGACACCCCTTTTAAAGGGAACCTGTCATCATATTCATACTGCCCGAACCACGGACATCATGAATCAAGAAAGTTGATGTGCGATTGTAGCCAGGTATGTTTTCATAGTTTCCAACCGGGAACTAGTCAGTTGAGACGCATGTTCCCTGGCCGGCTTTTCAATGTATATTTACAGCCAATATGCAATCGGTGTCTGATTCATGCTGCCCATGAATCCCTATAAAGAAAAAGGCTTTTCTCTGTCACTGTGCTTACAGCAGCATCAGCAGCCGGTTCCTATTAATCCAGCTGAACTCCAGCTAATGAACAAGAATACAGGAATCATACTGAAATAGAGCAAAAAAGATATATGGTATATTACTTACTATAATTTTGCAACCTAATGTCATTTATACAAATAAAAAAGTAAAGTAAATGTGTATATATATAAATATATATATTTTGCGGTCTAGACACAGATTTTCAATGATGTTCAGATCAGGGGACTGTTGAAATTTCACCAAATTCTTGATGCAAACATAGCACTAGCTGTAAAAAAGCTGAAGTTGAAAAGAGGATGGCTTCTACACATGGATAATAATCCTAAACACACTTCAAAATCCACAATAGATTAGGCGCAAGCTAAGGTTTTACAATGGCCTTCACAGTCCCCTGATCTGGACATCATTGAAAATCTGTGGCTAGTCCTCAAAATAGCAGAGGATGCAAGACGACCCAGGAATCTCACAGAACTGGAGGAATTGTCCAAGGACGAATGGATGAAAATCCCTCAAACAAGAATTAAAAGACCCTTGGCTGGCAGCAAAAAGTGTTTACAAGTTGTGATACTTTCAAAAGAGGGTGATACTAGACACTAACCATGAAAGAACACTACCAGAAGTACACCAAGACACAAAAACTAAAATTCTTAAAATAATTCAAACTTTATTAATGTTTCCAGTATACCGTATATACTCGTGTATAAGCCGAGATTTTCAGCACCTTTTTTTGTGCTGAAAATGCCCCCTCAGCTTATACACGAGTCATAGGGCAGAAACCAGCGGGGGAGGGGATGCGGCGGCAGGAGCCGGTGGCTAGGACATCATACTCACCCTCCCCATGCCATCGCTGAACGTCCCTGCAATCCTGCGTTCTCCCCGGCTTCCTGCAGCTCTCCAGCGCTGAGCGGTGACGTAATACCCGCTCATTAAGGTCAGGTAATATGGACGCGACGCCACTCCCATGGGCGTGGCCTCCATATTCATGGATTGCCGGCCGGGACGTTCAGCGATGGCACGGGGAGGGTGAGTATGATGGAGGAGGATGGGGGGAGCATGGAGGAGGACAAGGAGCACGGAGCAGGACGGGGGGAGGATGGAGAGCACGGAGCAGAACGGGGGGAGGACTGAGAGCACGGAGCAGGACGGGGGTGGGCACAGAGGAGAATGGGGGAGAGCAGAGCTGGATGGGGGAGCACGGAGCAGGACGGGGGAGGATGGAAAGCATGGAGCAGCACAGGATAATGGAGCAGGAGGAGGGGAGCACAGAGGAGAATGGGGGCGCACAGAGCTGGATGGGGGAGCACAGAGCAGGACGGCAACTTATACACCCGGCTTATACGCGAGTCAATAAGTTTTCCAAGTTTTTTGTGGCAAAATTAGGGGGGTCGGCTTATACACGGGTCGGCTTATACATGAGTATACACGGTATATAAAAATAAAAAAGCAAGCACCTTATACACTGATACACAGAGCTCTCTTATGGCCCCCCCTCTACTGTGACATAACATATCAATGAGTGTAACAGGCGCTGCGAGAGGTGGTGACTGGTGAGTTCTCCTTCAATAGAAGTCTTCAAACAGAGGCTGGACAGACATCTGTCTGAGATGGTTTAGTGACTCCTGGAGGTCCCTTCCAACTCTAACATTCCATGATTCTGTGTCAACATCCAAAATAGGCTTTATTCTCTGCAACATTTATGACACTTTGCACTTTATTTATAGTGCTCTATCACTATTCAGCGTATATTACTACACTGACATTTCTGAGTTAAAACAGCATTTATTATAGCACTATGCACTTTACTTATCTACGGAATTTCATTATCCTTCATCTGCTCCTACGTTGAAATCTAGCTAACCATATTTTAATAATTTTAGTTTTTGTGCCTTCGCATACAGGGATATCTCTGGTAGTGCTCTTTCATTAGTACCTTGGAGGTGTTTTGTACATATTTATAACTCATTAATTTTTAGGTACTAACCCATTTTTCTTTTCGTAATTTTTATAATATAAAAGATGAAAATATATTTTATTTGTTTGCCCTGCGTAGTGTCCCCTTCCCCCTCTATGCAGGGGCGCCGGCTTACTCACCACTCCAGCCCCACGACGTGGTCCACAGCGTCCACCTGCTTCCCTGTACCACTTGCCTTCAGTGTGCGCGCGCCGCACCAAGTACGTGCGTGCACGCGCTTCCCTGTTTTTAAAGGGGCAGCGAGAGCGTTATGCTAAATGTTCTCAGCTTGTTGCTAAGAGGCATTTAACATAAGTAGAACACCTGCAAGATGGCTCCCAGCCAATGGCTGGGATGCATCTTGTATAGAAGGCTCCCTCTTCCCCAGGGGCTTGCCAAGCAACATAGTGAATCATTAGTTAGTAAGGTGTACTGCTAGCGAGTTTTGAGGTCCCCTGGTCCCAGTGTGGCCAGAGCCTGAACGTTATCCCCTGGTCCCAGTGTGGCCAGTCCTGTGTCCATAGTCACCTGGTCCCGGAGTGGCCAGGGCCTGAACCTCATCCCCTGGTCCTGGAGGGGCCAGTATATATATACAGTCATGGCTGAAACTTTTGGAATTCTTGAAATTGTTACAGAAAATGAAGTATTTCTCCATTATTTCAATTACATGTTTCATTATACACACATCGGAAATAAACATGTGTTTTGGAAAACTGAGGAAAAAAAAGCAAAATGAACATAATTTCACACAAAACCCCAAAAGTGAGCCGGACAAAATTGTTGGCACCCTCAACTTAATATTTGGTTGCACATCCTTTGGAATAAATAACTGCAATCAATCGCTTCTCATAACCATCAACAAGCTGCTTGTATATCTCAACTGGAAGTTTGGACTAGTCTTTTTTTGCAAACTGCTCCAGGTCTCTCATATGTGAAGACGCCTTCTCCCAACAGGAATTTCAAGATCTCTCCACAGGTGTTCAATGGGATTTAGATCTGGACTCATTGCTGGCCACTTCAGAACTCTCCAGCACTTTGCTTCCATCCATTTCTGGGTGGGTCTTGAAGAATGTTTGTGGTCATTGTCCTGCTGGAAGACCCATGACCTAAGATGCAAACCCAGCTTTCTGACACTGGACACTACTTTGTGACCCAAAATCCTTTGGTAATCTTCAGATTTCATGATGCTTTGTGTGTAGCTCAGCTGCGCTTGGTGCCACATGTTACCCTGGAGGATGCATGAAAGGTAATTCACAATCACCCGATATTCATTCACACTTCACATTTCCCTGGTGCCACCAGAGGGAGCCCTTTAGAATACGCAGGTATATAAGGGTGTGGAGAGATAGAGCAGTAGCCAGATCTAGCCAGATTACACTAGTCTGTGTCAGAGTGTGTTGCAAAGCAGACAAGCTAGTTACCTCAGACGAGCTGAGAGGGAACACTAGCCAGAAAGAAAGACTTATCTGAAAGCCTGAGGACTTCAGCAAACACTCAGCTTATATCGTGGAGTCCAGTGTAGTGGAAAGGATTGCCACTTAGTCTGGTCAAAGTTGAGTTCACTGAGAGTGCCCCAGTGAGCGTTTCAGAAAGTAAGCGTGCCGACGCTTGGAGAGCGGTGAAGGGAAGGAAGCTGACATCTACTGCTGCTTGTGCTTATGTTAAAGGTGTGGGTAGGACAACAGGCAAGTGGAAAAGGGAAAGAGAGTGACTGAGGATGAATAGCAATGATGGCTTACCTCCACTCTGCACTACCGGACACCGGGTCCGAGCTTGCTAGTACCTTCACGGCTAGTAGGAAAAACCGGAGACCCTGCTGGACTTCAGGTCACAGAGGGGCCAAACAGTGCTGATACGTAACCGGGGTCAGGAAGAACAGAAGTCAGGCCTGATCAGCCATAGAGGACTTAGTTCTGTCCAAAAGAAGGCTCCACCACAAGGTCAGCCGGGCGTAGCTGTTTCACGCGGAGTTAGGCTTTGTTTTATGCAAGTCAGAAACTCACACATATGAAGACGTAAGGAGGCCCTACACCTACTCAGTGGATTACTGGACGTGCATCCTCCATCCTGATAGCTTCCGGGACGTGCCTCATCTACCATCAGTAAAGGTACAGAAAGAGACTTGCTTGTGTGTGTCTGCCTTATTGAACCTGCACCCCTACACCGCCATATACCTCGAGGGATCAGTCTTACCTGTGGGAGACTTGACACCTTGCTGCCCAATAACAACCCCTCAGAGGATTCACCCTGCAGCGCTGGTCACCCTGATCAGAAACCACAGGTGGCGTCACAAACACTTCTATAAATCTACATTCCCCTGTAAATATTCCCCTTTTAGTGAGCGCCCAGGGCAACGGACTGAGCCGTGCTACCCGTGACATCCCCCATAGAACTTAACGGGCTCGGTGCCGAGTACCCCAAAGCCCTGGTACGTGCGACCCATCTTTTGGCGTCACGAACAGGATCCGAAGCTCGCTGTATGCGAGTCCTGTGTGCCTAAATGGACTGTTTGTGCAAAAAGACTGTGTGCAGTTTTTGTGATTTTTGGCGCCATTTTCCCCATTTTGCCGCCATATTCGCGCTCTGAGGCGCTGGTGAAGAAGGAGGGCGTGTATTCGTGGGCGTACCCCCCCTGTGGCGCGAAAGTGATGGGCGCCCTGTCTAAATGCTTCTACAATGTCCGAGCCTGCCCCACTGCAAGGGAGATCCGCCTCCTCTTCATCCTCTATGCTAAGAAAAGAAAGCGAAAGTCCCGCCTCCATGGAAAAAAACAGATTGTTCCAGATGGGAAGCACAGTCTGGCCTGGCGTGAGATGGCAGAAGGACAGGAGTCACTGTGTGGGGGAATGGCGGTGCGCAGACCCCGTTCCCCTGAAGAGGTGCAGCCTGTACTTGAACCGTCCCCAGGTTGGAAAAACGACCAGAAAATGCAGAGAATGGAGGAGTAGGATGCGGCGCTGAGGGACATGGCCCGACACCGCGCAGAGATGGAGGCGATGGAGCAGAGCTGGCGTGCCCTGAAACAGCGGCTGCTGTGGGACCAGTTGCTCTCCCCCCAGGATGCGCAAATGCCACCCGCGCCACCACTGGAACCAGCGGCTGAAGAAGAACGGAGGCCGGCCCCAAAAGAGCTGTACCTGACCCCGCAGAAGACGCGGCTGGAAGAGAGGAGGCTGAGGAGGCCCTGCCCGGACCGGAATGCCAGCCAGGCCTGGAACCAGCGGCAGCAGCAGAATGCAGTCCCCCGGAAGGGATGACGACAGAAGACACCCAGCCGCAAGCGATGAAGATCGACTGGGAGGAGATGGAGCTCCTGGACGACGTGGAGTACGCCGCCCTGAAGGAGAACGAGTGGCGACCCCGGGAGCATGAGGAGCGGCAGCAGCGGGAGCAGCGAGAGGCGCAGCAGCTTCGCCAGAGGTACCGGGAGAAGGATCTTGCTGACAAGGAGATCAGATCGTCAGGCGAGATAAAGGTACGCTCCGGGACCCGCGGCGCCAGGGGGCCATTAGAGACTTCAAACTCCAGGGAGGCTGGGGATTCATTCACGAGCCTGGCCTGTACCAGGAGGTCTTTGTTAATTGCAGGGATGTGGAGTCTCACCTGCCAGAGGGGCACCCGGGAAGGGATCTGCTTATTGGGGATGTAGTCTCCTACACGCGGCATTGGGGACTTAAGGGGTGGTATGCCCTGAACGTCTCCCGAATCAGCGACCCAGTCCCTGAAGCCAGAAACGCACCCCGCGTCTCAGCGTCCCAGGCCCCAGCTACACCAGCGCCCGGCCGCGCACCTGCATCTTATCCTGCGTCCTATTCTGCAACGCAACAGAGCGCAGCGACTGCAAGTGCGCCCCCAACTGAGCCAAGGCGTGCACCTGCGTCACCATTGGAAACGCTGCAGAGCGCAGCGACTGCTACAGCGACCCCTACTGAGCCAAACCTGTGCGACCTGTACTTAGGAGAGGCACCTGTCAGACCTCCAGGCAGTCGCAAAGTAAAAGTTGAAAAGAGGACTGTGGCTACTCAGACACTGGTAGCAGGACACGATCTCTTAGTGATGCGTTCCAGAGCGCACCGTATGCTTCCAGCCCCAGGTGTGGAAGGTGCTACCATATTCGAAGAAGACCAGTAGGACCCAGACTGGGTTTACTGTTTTGTAAAAAGTTTTAAAGAAGAATTGCACTTTTAATTGTGAATGTTGATAATGTCTGAAGTATTGTACCCCAGTTGGGTAATGTGTCGCATAATATGTTGTGATATGTGAAATGCTCTTTTGAAGGACTGCGTGGCTGAGGACTTTGCCAGCCCAAAAACTGTATTGTAAATAGTTGGCACTCAGTGCCCCATCTTGGTTTTACGTAAGCCATTCTACCTCAGAAGCAAAACCCGTATGGTGTGGCCTTGAGTGAGGTTTGCAGCAGAGAAGTCCTGCAGCCCACCCAGGACCACCGTGGGAGGTTTGGTACGGGTCCTCCACAAGAATCCTGTATTTATTTGCACTGTGAAAGTATTTGATATTTTCTATTGCTAATTTGTATACATTGAAACGTTCAAGTGTCCTTACCTCCCGCAAGGGATGAGTTATGTTTATTGTTATGTATAAAAATTGTTTTCTTTTTCAGCCCGGGAGTGCTGATATTAACTAGGGGGGATGTGTAGCCCTGCTGCGCTTGGTGCCACATGTTACCCTGGAGGATACATGAAAGGTAATTCACAATCACTCGATATTCATTCACACTTCACATTTCCCTGGTGCCACCAGAGGGAGCCCTTTAGAGTACGCAGGTATATAAGGGTGTGGAGAGATAGAGCAGTAGCCAGATCTAGCCAGATTACACTAGTCTGTGTCAGAGTGTGTGCAAAGCAGACAAGCTAGTTACCTCAGACGAGCTGAGAGGGAACACTAGCCAGAAAGAAAGACTTATCTGAAAGCCTGAGGACTTCAGCAAACACTCAGCTTATATCGTGGAGTCCAGTGTAGTGGAAAGGATTGCCACTTAGTCTGGTCAAAGTTGAGTTCACTGAGAGTGCCCCAGTGAGCGTTTCAGAAAGTATGCGTGCCGACGCTTGGAGAGCGGTGAAGGGAAGGAAGCTGACATCTACTGCTGCTTGTGCTTATGTTAAAGGTGTGAGTAGGACGACAGGCAAGTGGAAAAGGGAAAGAGAGTGACTGAGGATGAATAGCAATGATGGCTTACCTCCACTCTGCACTACCGGACACCGGGTCCAATCTTGCTAGTACCTTCACGGCTAGTAGGAAAAACCGGAGACCCTGCTGGACTTCAGGTCACAGAGGGCCCAACAGTGCTGATACGTAACCGGGGTCAGGAAGAACAGAAGTCAGGCCTGATCAGCCATAGAGGACTTAGTTCTGTCCAAAAGAAGGCTCCACCACAAGGTCAGCCGGGCGTAGCTGTTTCACGCGGAGTTAGGCTTTGTTTTATGCAAGTCAGAAACTCACACATATGAAGACGTAAGGAGGCCCTACACCTACTCAGTGGATTACTGGACGTACATCCTCCACCCTGACAGCTTCCCGGGACGTGCCTCATCTACCATCAGTAAAGGTACAGAAAGAGACTTGCTTGTGTGTGTCTGCCTTATTGAACCTGCACCCCTACACCGCCATATACCTCGAGGGATCAGTCTTACCTGTGGGAGACTTGACACCTTGCTGCCCAATAACAACCCCTCAGAGGATTCACCCTGCAGCGCTGGTCACGCTGATCAGAAACCACAGGTGGCGTCACGAACATTTCTATAAATCTACATTCCCCTGTAAATATTCCCCTTTTAGTGAGTGCCCAGGGCAACGGACTGAGCCGTGCTACCCGTGACATCCCCCATAGAACTCAACGGGCTCGGTGCCGAGTACCCCAAAGCCCTGGTACGTGCGACTCATTTGCACATACTCAGAGTCAGCAAAGCAACCCCAAAACATCTTTGAACTTCCACCATTTTTGACTGTAGGTGCTGTGCTCTTTTCTTTGTAGGCTTCATTCCGTTTTTGGTAAACAGTGGAATGATGTGCTTTACCAAAAAGCTCTATCTTGATCTCATCTGTCCACAAGACGCTTTCCCAGAAGGATTTTGGCTTACATACATTTTAGCAAACTGCAGTCTGGCTTTTTTATGTCTTTTTGTGAGCAGTGGGGTCCTCCTGAGTCTCCTGCCATAGCGTTTTGTAACATCTATGGTAGTGGAACCACTGCGCTGTGGCTTGAGGAGAGCCTGGAGGGGTGTGACTAGGTGAACACCTGACTCTTCGCTAGAGCCCCTGATGGTGGGGTTAGACTTGGCTCCCGATGGATGCCAGGTGCTACTCCAGGGCAGACCTCGGACACATGACAGCTGACCCCCAAAGGGGAAGAATGATGGAACGGCCAAGAATGGATGGACTTGACAAATACAGGCAGGCACGGCAGGAATACTGGAAGACAAGACAGGTGTAGGCAGGTACAGCTGGTATACTGACTGGCACGGCAGGTACCGCTGGTATTCAGATTCACACAGCAGGTGCAGGCAGGTACGACTAGTATTCAGACTGGCACGGCAGGTGTAGGCAGGTATGGCTAGTATACAGACTAGCATACAGAATGGCATGGAAGGCACAGGCAGGTACCGCTGGTATATACACTGTGTTCCAAATTATTATGCAAATAATATTTTCTGAGATTTTCCCAAATTACCTATATGAATTGCAGTCATTGTAATTTTCCAGTCAAATAACTATTAGAGTACAATTGAAAGGTTTTTGTACAAACTGCCTATGATAACAGTATATTTTTTAAAAATAAAACACTCAAACTGCACTCAAAATGCATGTTCCAAATTATTATGCACAGCAGAGTTTTCAACCTTTTCATTTTAATAAAGAACAAAAAAATGGTCATTTTTGAAATTATAAGCATTAGCAGGTTATTGCAAACTGAAATCAAACAGTTTTCAGCTCAAAACTTTATTCTAGGTGATGTTACATTTGCACATAGGACCCCTTGTTCGAAAGGAGCTTCTGAACTCTCTCAGCCATTGAATTTGTCAGGTTTTGGATGGTTTCTGCTTCAATTGTTTTGCTTGAGGACAGAATACCCTCCCAGAGCTGTTGCTTAGATGTGAACTGCATCCCGCCATCATAGACACTCCTTTTGATGATGCTCCAGAGGTTCTCAATGGGGTTGAGGTCAGGGGAGCATGGGGGCCACACCATAAGTTTGTCCCCTTTTATGCCCATAGCAGCCAGAGATGCAGATGTGTTATGTGCAGCATGAGACGGTGCATTATCATGCATGAAAATGATCTTGCTGCGGAATGCACGATTCTTCTTCTTGAACCATGGCAGGAAGTGCTGTTTGAGAAACTCAACATACACTATGGAGTTCATCTTTACCCCTTCAGGGATCCTAAAGGGGCCAACAATCTCTCTCCCCATGATTCCAGCCCAAAACATTACTCCACCTCCTCCTTGTTGGCGCCGTAGCCATGTTTGCATGAGGTGTCCATCAACCAGCCATCCTCCACTCCATACATCTGGACCATCGAGCGTTGCATGGCACTCATCGGTGAACAAAATAGTTTTGAAGTCAGTCTTCATGTATTGTTTGGACCACTGGAGCCGTTTCTGCTTGTGTGCAGTGGATAGAGGAGGTCGACAGGATGGCTTACGCAGAGCTGCAAACCTCTGAAGGACCCTGCATCTTGTTGTTCGGGGGACGTTGGAGGCACCAGCAGCTTCAAAAACTTGTCTGCTGCTATGACAAGGCTTTTTTGCCGCTGCTCTTTTAACCTGATGTAATTGCCTGTAGGAAAGAGTCCTCAATTTTCCCTTATCAGCACGCACACGTGTGTACTGTGATTCAGCTACATACTTCTTGATTGTGCGATGATCACAATGAAGTGTCTTGGCAATGTTGATTGTAGTCATGCCTTGACCTAAACACTCCACAATTTGTTGCTTCTCAGCAGCCGACACATCCTTTTTCTTTCCCATTTTGGCAGAAAATGTAGGCTGCTTAATAATGTGGGACAGCCTTCTTAAGTAGTCTTGCCTTTCATTGGACACACCGGCCAAACTAATTAGCACAGGTGTCTGCAATTGCTTACAGTGATATAAAGAGCCCTGACACACATCACCATCAATGAGTTTACCTGACAAACAAAAAAATTCTTACCTTATCACTCCTAAACAATTTTTGCATAATAATTTGGAACACAGTGTAGACTGGCACGGCAGGTGCAGGCAGGTACAGCTGGTATGCAGACTACCACAGCTTGTGCCAGAAGATACGCTAGAAGGCACAAGCAGGAACGAGCCAAGCAAGCGGATATAGGCAGGTACTAGCAGGTACTGGTGGGCACACACAGACAGGGGACCTGAGAACGAGCAAGTGTGCAGACTAACTGACTAAACACATTGCTCAGCCACATCATATCAGGTGGAGGTGCTTTAAGTAATAAGTGTCTACCAGCCATTGGCTGGTGACATTTTAGGATGGAATGCTGTCCCTTTATGAATGAGGGAGCACCTGCACATCCTAAACACAGTGCCCGGGAATCTGAGAGCCATGCAGAGACCATGCACAGCAGCAGGAGGGGCAAGATGTGCGAGATGGGGGCCGTGGCAATGAGTGAGTTGTCGTCCCTACCAGAAAGGGAGCAAGCGTGTAGGGACGCTGGTGCTACAAGTTTCATTTCCTTCAAATGTCGACAGATAGATCACCCAGATGCAACAAGGTTGCGGGATGCAGTGACAGGAGGCAGAGCAAGGGTTAACCAAATTTAACAATTTAATTAAACAAGGTATTAACTCCTCACAGGGAGGTTACTGGTTAAGGAATAGGCAATAGAAACAAGTGCAAAATAATGGCAGTCCAGTGAAGGAACTTTTCTTGTCCTTTATGCTGCTCCACAGCAGATGATCCCACAGGTGTTGTAGCATCGGCAGTGGCCGGGGGAATGTCCACAAAGGGGGTCCCTGGAATGATGATACGTCTTCTGGTGGCAGCGGTTGGTCTCCGGTACCTTCCGTTGAGCCCCTAGTCCATGAACTTGTGCAGCTGAAGCAAACAAGGCCGCAGCGTTCCCAGAGTCAAACATGAGCTGGCGTACAGCAACCGGCAGGGAAAGCTGCAACAGTATGTCTGGTACTCGGCCTTCTCTCCTCCGCACGTGCGCGGTACTTACGGCCACTGAGCGCACGGCACCTCTCTCTCTTACAGTCACTGAGCACACAGAACCTCTCTCCTCAGCGGTCCTGCTGAAGATGGCGGGAGCCGACACACGCAGCCTATCGCTGCGTCGGTACTCAGGGGACGAAGCACGCTGATCACGCGGCTGCACACTTTTGCTGATTCGCGCCAAACTGCCTGCTACTGCGCGCGCTTTCTCTTTTATCTGGCCCCTCCTACCCGAGTCATGAGGTTGGTCCGGTCCCTCATTTCTTCCCCAGGCAACATGGGAGGCAGCCTCAACAGTTCCGGACACTGCTCGATGCAGGTACCCGCAGCCCGTCTTCCTCCTTATACTCCTCTCCTTTAGCTTGCCATTCCACGGGCGAGAGGTCTTGCAGTAGACACTCCTCCTTCTCTTGAATGATCCGTTGCCAAATAAATTGGTCTTGCTCATAACGATTGGGAGGTATTCCAGCTGTCGTTCATTCTGTGCGACGTAAGTCAGGTTGGGTGGTCGAGTCAGGATGAGCAATTGAGAACGGGGACGCGTCTGGGTTCAATGGAGCAGCCATTTCGGGAGTTTCAGGTTCTCACACTTCCCTTGAGCCAGTGGGTAGCGGACCGTCCAAATCAGGGGGTGAGTCCGGCGGTTCTTCACAATCGAAGGTCGCTGGAGTGGACATTTCGGGAACACTTGGCACTCCCTTTTCTCTTTCAGGATCTTGTGACAGGCAAGGACGTAGCATGATTCGGTGGACCACTCAGGTAGGGGCCCCTTCTTCCCACTCAGGCTGAACTTCATAGACAGGACCATTAGATCCAATTCGGCGTTCCACCCGATACAAAGTTTTTTCCCATCGATGCTCTAACTTGCCTTGAGGTCGCTTGTCTCGGACCAAGACTCGGTCTCCAGCCTTGAGAGCTGTCCCTTGCAGGGGCATCACCTTATGGTGCCCAAGTTCCCGAAACTTGGTCTGTACCAGTCGATGTAGAGTCTGCAAGCGATGTCGATGTTCAAAGACCCAGGTGGACACCCCTGTCCGTGGGTAGTCCTCCTCTGGGTCCAACTCTAGCTCGGCAATTTCTTGTCCTTTTCAGTCAAACAGCAGGATGTATGGTGAGTATCTGGTTGTACTGTGCACTCGGTTGTGGTACACCCAAACCAACTCAGCTACATACTCAGGCCAACAGACTTTCCTGTCTTCCGCAAAAGTTTTCAACATCTGAATTAGCGTCCGGTTGAAACGTTCACAGTCTTCATTCCCCTGCGGATGATAAGGTGTCGTTGTAAGGTTCTGTATATCTGTTTCTGAAACTCAGTTTGTTCGTCGGCCATTTTGCTTTCTGTTTTGCTGCAGCTATCTTGCCCTCAGTTAAAATGGAGTTTTCCAGCTTGTATGTTCCCGCCCTGATTCTCTCCGTTTGCTTCTTAAACAGCCACACCTGAGCAATCAGTGCTTCAGAATCTGGCCTGCAGTGAACCTGTGTTCTGACTCCTGAAGCCTTGGACTTTTGTACTCCAGCCATTTCTACTGAGAAACTCTGGAGCTCTTGTGGACTCTGAACTCTGCTCTTGAAAGCCTCACGGTTGCATGGACTTGCGGTAACATAGAAGAAGATCTGAATCTGTTGTGGAGAGTTATTGATGAACTTAGATTACTTTGGCCTGCTGTGTCTCCTGCTTCTGTGTTTGCAACCTGTGTGTTTATTTTTGCCAATTTGTATGAAGCAATACAAGACTTTCTTTATCAACCTGTGTCTCAAGTATTTTCATCGCACCCAAGCACAAGACGCTATATGAACTGTATCACATACATGACAAGATTCTGAAGCCAAACGTTAGTGTCTGCTGGGTCTGGAAAGGCTTGTCTGCTGTACTGTGGATATCGGATGTCCGGTTGTACTTTCTGTGATAACAGTGGTTGTGACTTCTCACAACCATTCCAGGTGAGCAATTCCCTTAAGTTTTTTTTTTCTGCAGAGTTATCACAGGTAAACACTATTGTTTTTTTTTCTCTTCTCTTTTGTCTGCTGAAACTCTGGATATCAGATGTCTGGTTGAAAGCTTTCTGTGATGATAGTGGTTGTGACTTCTCACAACCATTCCAGGTGAGCAGTTCCCTTAAAGTTTTTTCTTTCTTCAGTGTTGCCACAGGTGAACACTATTGTTTTTTTTTTCTCTCCTCTTCTTCCAGTATCCTGTCTTAAAAGATCTGGAAAATGGAGGCCCGCATAAAGGAACTTTGTGGAGTGACTGATAATATCCTTGCAGATTTGCAGAATATAAAGACCCGTCTTACAAATCTTCAGGACCTAAATAATCACAATTTGCAAGTGGTTGGACAGACTACTCAGGATTTGCGAGCCAGGATTGAGGTTCTGGAGGGGCAAGTCCAGGCTCCTGCCATGGCCCCGAGTTCTGGGATTCCCAAGTTGCCCCCTTTTCGTTTTGGTGGTGAACGTGAAAAATTCAGGGGATTTGTTAATCAATGTAATCTTTTTTTTTCTGCACATGCTTCACAATTTCCTACTGAACGATCTAAGGTGCTTACTATAATTATGTTGCTTACCAACAAGGCTTTGATATGGGCAAACCCTCTGATTGAGACTGAGGATGATTGTTTGAATCACCTTGATGACTTTATTTCAGCCATGGGGCAGGTGTTTGATGACCCCAATCGAGGTGCAACAGCTGAAGCAGCCATGTTAGCTTTGCGCCAAGGTAAGCACTCAGTAGCTGAATATGCCTTGGATTTCAGGAGATGGGCCCTTGATACCACCTGGGACAATTCCGCCAAAAAATCTATTTTTCGAAAGGGGTTATCCCCACTAATTAAGGATGAACTTGCTCGTGCCGACCCTCCCACTGCGTTAGGTGACTTTATTAACTACTGCATCCGTATTGATACTCGTTTAACTGAACGCAGGCAAGAGAGATGGTTCGAAAGCAATCGTACTAACCTTTTCCTACCTTCCTCTCCAGCTAAGGAACCTTTGAATAGGATTACACGGGAACCTGAACCTGAACCCATGCAGGTAGACTCTTTACTACGACGGGTTAGTGATGCACGCAAGGAACATCGTTTTAAGGAGAATCTATGTTTTTACTGTGGTAAGTCAGGGCACTTTATTATTAACTGTCCCAGCCGTTCTCGCAAGACTACTGCAGCACTCATTCATTGTGAGTGTTGCGAGAGGGGATCTGTCAGGTCCGAGCCTCAGGCTCCAGAGATAGCTGCCGCAACAGATCTTGATTTCTCGGACTTAAACTCCGTTACCTCTGAGGACGTTGACTGTGTAAATGCTGCCATCTTTCAAGTTTCCTCAGCGGTGTCCCAGCTGAGTTGTAAGAAAAACAATTCTCACTGTTTTCTTTCCATCAAACTCTGGGTTGACTCAGCCTGGGTGTCTAGCTCTGCCATGATCGACTCAGGTGCAAGTGGAAATTTTATGGATGTCTCATTTGCTCTAAAACAGGGAATACGTTCAGTGAAGAAGGCTGCTCCCGTACAGATGGAAACTGTGGATGGCTCCCTGCTGACCTCTGGACCAGTGGATCAGGAAACAGAGCCTTTAAAGGTTCTTATGGGTAAAGATCATCAAGAGAAACTGTCCTTTATGCTTATCTCTTCTCCTCACTTTCCCATTATTCTAGGGCTACCATGGCTGCAGGCTCAGAATCCTACCATTAACTGGGAGACCAAGGAATTACACTTCCCAGAAAAACAGATGAGTCAAAAAATTTCAGCTTGCTCTGTTCCTAAAGGAACCATGTCGGTCCCTGAATTACCAGCTGTATACCAGGACTATGTGGATTTATGTGACAAGAAGAACGCTGACCAGCTTCCTCCTCACCGTCCATATGATTGTCCAATTGAATTATTGCCTGGAGCAGAGATACCTTTTGGTAAGATCTACCCCCTGGCGGGGCCCGAGCTGAAGGCTTTAAAAGAGTACATAGACGAAAATCTAGCCAAGGGCTTCATACGCCCCTCTTCATCTCCTGCAGGGGCACCCATATTCTTTGTAAAGAAGAAAGATGGATCCCTGAGACCATGCGTAGACTATAGGGAACTTAATAAGGTTACTATTAGAAACCGTTATCCATTGCCTTTAATCCCTGAGTTATTGGAGAGAGTGCGACATGCTAAAATTTTTTCTAAACTAGATCTTCGTGGGGCCTATAACTTAGTCCGTATTAGACCTGGGGATGAATGGAAGACTGCATTCAGGTCACGCTATGGACACTTTGAATATCTGGTTATGCCTTTTGGTCTGAGTACCGCCCCAGCCACTTTCCAACACTTGGTGAATGACATCTTCAGGGATCTCCTAGATACATTCGTGGTAATTTATTTGGATGATATTTTAATTTTTTCTAACTCCACAGAGGAACATCATGGACATGTGAGAATGGTCTTGGAACGTCTAAGACAAAATCATCTTTACATCAAGCTTGAAAAGTGTGAATTCCATAAGACCGAAATTCAATTTCTGGGGTATGTACTGTCTACACAAGGAATTAGTATGGATGGAAGTAAAACCCAAGCCATCAATGATTGGCCAAGTCCTAGAAATGTGAAGGAGGTACAGCGCTTCATCGGGTTTGCAAACTTCTATAGACGTTTCATTAGAAATTTCTCTGAGGTAGTGTCACCTATCACCCAACTTACCCGGAAAGAGTCTAAGTTCTCCTGGACTCCCCAAGCCCAGGAAGCATTTTCCCGTCTAAAAGATAAATTTACCACTGCACCTATTCTAGTACATCCCAACCCAGAGCTTGCCTTCATAATAGAGGTGGATGCTTCAGACTGTGCCGTGGGAGCTATACTCTCTCAGAGAACAGGTGAGAAGAATGTCTTGCATCCCTGTGCCTTCTTTTCCCAGCAGTTGTCTTCGGCTGAGAAGAACTACGATGTGGGCAATAGAGAGTTGTTGGCCATTATTGCCGCCTTCAAAGAATGGAGACACCTTCTGCAAGGAGCTGCACAGCAAATAGTCGTTCTGACAGATCATCGTAATCTTGAGTTTATCAGGTCGGCTAAGTGCCTGACTCCTCGCCAGGCTCGCTGGAATCTTTTCTTAAACCAATTTAATTTTATTATTTCTTATAGACCAGGATCGCGCAATGGAAAGGCTGATGCACTCTCTAGGATTTACTCAGCAGAGACACGTCCAATTACTCCTCCTAAGACTATTCTTCCTGACTCTAGATTCCTAGGAGTGATTCATCATCAAGACCTAATTAAAGACATCAAGGAAGCATACCATGCGGATTCTTTTTTGGCTCAACCCCCAAGGGACGTAAGTCTTGTCTTTAAGAATGGTGTGTGGATTCTGGGACAACGTCTGTATATACCTGAAACAGTCAGATTGAGAGTATTGCAACTCATTCATGATTCCAAAATAGCCGGGCATAGAGGAATTCTAAAGACACAGGAATTTCTTTCTCGTTTCTTTTGGTGGCCCACTTGTAGGAAGGATGTTTTGGATTATGTCACTTCGTGTGAGGTTTGTGCAAGATGCAAAACACCTCGTTCTTCACCAACTGGTCTGTTACAGCCTCTTCCCACCCCGTCCCGCCCGTGGGGATCCATTTCTATGGACTTCATTGTCGAATTACCAACCTCTCAAGGGAAGAACACTATTCTAGTGGTGGTTGATCGTTTAACAAAGGCAGCTCATTTTATCCCTTGTGTCGGCTTACCCACTGCAAAACAGACATCAGATTTGATGATTAAAGATGTGTTTCGTTTACATGGAGTACCGGATGAGGTTATTTCGGATCGAGGGGTGCAATTCACTTCTAGGTTTTGGCAAAATTTCTGTGCAGCATTGGACATTAAAGTAAACCTTTCTTCTGCTTTTCATCCCCAGACTAATGGACAAACCGAACGAACCAATCAAACCCTGGAGCAGTATCTCCGCTGTTTATCTGCCACCTACAGGATGATTGGGTGGATCTACTTCCATTGGCTGAGTTCTCTTACAACAACTCTCAGAGTGCCTCCACTAAACAGTCTCCTTTTTTCTCTAATTTAGGTTATCATCCTAATATTCTACCACGATTTCCCATAGAGACGCCTTTGCCAGCAGTGGCTGAAAGAGTCACGACTTTACAGAAGAATATGGATCTTCTAAAGGAGAATCTGGAATCGGCTCAGGAAAGGTACAAAAAGGCAGCAGATAAATTTCGTAAACCTGCACCAGTTTTTAAGGTAGGAGACCTGGTCTGGCTGTCAACCAGAAATCTTAAGTTAAGGATTCCATCATCTAAGTTGGGACATAAGTACATTGGACCCTATAAAATCAGTAAGATTATAAGTGCCGTTGCTTGTCGTCTTCAATTGCCCAGAACTATGAGAATCCACCCTGTCTTTCATGTATCCCTACTAAAGGCTGCAACACCCAATACGTTTCCTGGACGTTCTTCTCCTTGCCCTGACCCAGTGCTAGTCGATGGTCAGGAAGAATTTGTGGTGGAAAGGATTTTAGATTCCAGGTTGTATAGAAATCAGTTACAATATCTGATCAAATGGCAGGGCTACCCAGTGGAGGACAACTCATGGGAGCCAGTCAATAACGTTAATGCTCCTCGCTTGCTCCGTCAGTTTCATCAGAGGTACCCACATAAGCCTGGTCTGAGGTCATCCGGAGGTTGCCCCTAAGGGGGAGTAATGTAAGGTTCTGTATATCTGTTTCTGAAACTCAGTTTGTTCGTCGGCCATTTTGCTTTCTGTTTTGCTGCAGCTATCTTGCCCTCAGTTAAAATGGAGTTTTCCAGCTTGTATGTTCCCGCCCTGATTCTCTCCGTTTGCTTCTTAAACAGCCACACCTGAGCAATCAGTGCTTCAGAATCTGGCCTGCAGTGAACCTGTGTTCTGACTCCTGAAGCCTTGGACTTTTGTACTCCAGCCATTTCTACTGAGAAACTCTGGAGCTCTTGTGGACTCTGAACTCTGCTCTTGAAAGCCTCACGGTTGCATGGACTTGCGGTAACATAGAAGAAGATCTGAATCTGTTGTGGAGAGTTATTGATGAACTTAGATTACTTTGGCCTGCTGTGTCTCCTGCTTCTGTGTTTGCAACCTGTGTGTTTATTTTTGCCAATTTGTATGAAGCAATACAAGACTTTCTTTATCAACCTGTGTCTCAAGTATTTTCATCGCACCCAAGCACAAGACGCTATATGAACTGTATCACATACATGACAGTCGTCCTGGACTTTTCAATCCGATACAGGCTGTGGAGCTCCTTCATCACTCAACCTTGCAAGCAAGCGCCTTGGTCAGAATGGATCCTTTTCGGGCATCCATACACCCGGAAGAAATCTCGACAGATGGCCTGTTCAGCTGACTCAGCCGTCTGATCCCGGGTCGGAGTCACCACGGCAAATTCAGTGAAATGATCGGTCATCACAAGACAATGTTCATATCTGAGATGAGCGGGACCCACGGGCAAATAGTCGATTAGCAGTTCCAAGGGAGCAGAGATCACAATAGTCTGCATAGCGGCTCTCTGCTCTGGAGGTTTAGCTAATTCACAACTTTGACATTATCGACAGGCCTCTTCCACTGCAGTCTTCAGTCTGGGATGATAGACCAGATTCTGCAACCAGTGAAACGTCTTCTCCAGACCAAAGTGAGCTCCTCTTACACTCCTCTCACTGATCACCTTTTTAGGGAGTAACACTTGCCAGGTGACTCCCAATTCTCACACCAACTGTACTTTCCGATACAGCAAACCATCTTCCAGTTGGAGCCTCTCCCATTGTCGGAGAATCTGCAACAGTCCTGAGGACAAGGCATATTGCTCGCTCTGGCTGGGGAGTTGTTTTAGGGCCACCCTTTGTCTCAACTGTGCAAGTTCTCTGTCTTCCTGCTGAAGCCGCACCCAGTCATCTCAAGGTTGTCCCAACAGGTGTTTTTCTGACGCTTCTTCGCCTGTTCCCGCATCGTCACCAGCGTCCTGGTGAGGTTATGGAACCCAGGGATCTCCTCTGATTCTAACTCTTCATCTCAGTCATGGCCAGGTCGCTTGTGGGTCACCCTGGACAGGACATTGGCATGTGTATTCTCAGTTCCTTTTTGTTATGCGATCTTGTATCGATATTTTGCCATAGGGGCCATCCATCTTTGCTCCAAGGCCCCCAGTTTCGCATTTTCTAGGTGGGCTAGGGGATTGTTGTCAGTGCATACCAAGACTTCGGATCCCGACAGGTACTCGACAAACTTCTCGGTCATTGCCCACACTAACGCCAGTAATTCCAGCTTAAAAGAAACTATAGTTGTCTGGGTTTTATTGTGAGTCATGGAGAGATTGGCTCGCGTAGGCAATCACTCATTCCTTTTCGTCCTTTACCTATGATAATACAGCCCCTAGTCCCTG
>JARQOD010000005.1:11541756-11570147 GCA_033576555.1 Oophaga sylvatica | reverse complement strand
GTTGGAGAAACCCGAGGGAGCAGTCCTCCCCTTTTCCTTTGAGCCAAACATCTTGCGAGCCCAGCGACATGACTCAAACCTGAATCCTGTCACCCGAACCTTCGTTTGACTCAGCGGAGACCGGAACGCTTCCCCAGAGGAACCAACGCCGGAAGTCGGACCTGACCGGAACTTCACTTGTCATCAACGGAAACGCCGATGCAAACGGGATTTCCACGGTTCCCGGGCGGGTCAACCAACAAGCCGGAAGTGAGTGTTTCCTCAGCCCCTGCCCCCTGAGGGAGGATCTTTGCCACGGGCCCTGCAACAGAGGCTTTGTCCTTCCCCGTGTCTTGAAGGGGGGCCTGTCACCGGCTTGTGCCTCAAAGCTTGGCCTGCTCCCACCATCGCCATGTCTTGGGCCCCCCCCCCATTTCCATCGGTCATTGGAAGGTCTTTTCCCCACACCCGGACAGGCTGCCTGGATAGAGAGGTGATACTGAGTCCCCCGGGGCCTGGGGGGGTACTCGGCACCGAACCCGTTCACTTCTATGGGGAGTCACGGCGACACAGGCTCGGTCCATGGCCCTTGGGGGCCCCTCACTGAAAAGGGAAATTTTTACAGGGGATTAAGTGTTGTAGGATATTTGTGACCCACCTGTGGTACCTGGTCAGTGTGACCAGCGCGCTGTGTAATCCGCGAGGGGTTTTATGGGCAGCAAGGTGTTAAGTCTTCCACAGGAAAAGACTGGGTCCCTCAGGTAAACGGGTGAGGGTGAAGGATGGAATTCAGCCCAGGAGCAAAATGTGAAACACACACAAAATCTCTTTCTGTACCTTACTAAATGAAATTGCAGGCACGTCCCGGGGCTGGCGGGTGAAGGATGCACACCATTCTTCCCATGAGTAGGGGGTGGGGCCCTCCTTTACTTTTGAGTGTGAGTTTCTGAACGTATGAAACGAGGCCTAACCGTCTTCAACTTTGCACGCCCGGCTGACTTTGGGCAGGGCCTCTCTTGGAAAGAACAAGCTCTAATGGCGGTACCCCCAAACTCCTGTTTTCCTGACCTCTTACGTATCAACACTTGGGCCCCTGCACTTGAAGTCCCCAGGGTCTCCGGTATCTCCTACTAGTCGTGTAGATTCTAGCAAGCCGGGACCCGGTTCCGTTTTTTCAGATAGAGGTAAGCTACAATGCTATTTCAACCTCTGGGCACTCTCTTCTTCTCTTCCACCGCCTTTCGTCTACTTTAACATAACACACTACAGTCTTCAGGTTTTTCAATAACTGCTGTTCTCTTTCCCCTTTCTTTCTAAGCTCTGTCTAAGTGGCATCAGGATCCACCGTCTGACCTCCCCCTGGCTTTGCAGACTCACTGATCTGTGCCGCCCCAGAGCTAACCTCCACCCCAAGAAACTAACCACTTCTCACTTCTGTGTAGAATCACCAACTAACTGAACTCGCTCAGTCTACGGGTGACACTGCAGGCTCAGCCCTCGACAACTTCTAGACTGTCTGCCTTCAGGTCTTCACCTCCTTATATACTCGAAAAGGCTCCTCTGGTGGCTCTAGGGATTGGTGAAGATGAAAGAATGAATACAGGTCTCTTGTGGTTTTACTTCAGTGCACCTCCTGGGAAGTAAGATTCCAAGCGCAGTGGGCCTTACACCCCCCCTGGTTAAGATCAGCACTCCCGGGCTGAAAGAAAACATTTTTAGTTATAAAACATTAACTCTTCCCTTACGGGAGGTGAGGATTTTAACGTTACAAAACAATAAATAACACTTTTAAAAACAAATAGAAAATGCATTGCATAATACTATCAGTTCAAGTACACATTTATACTTTGGAGGACCCGCTCCAAACCCCCCACGGTGTCCTGGGGGCGGGCAAACTTCACTTTTTCAAAACCTCACTCCGGCCACACCAAACGGGTTTTGTCTTCAGAGGTAACAAGGTAAAAGCTAGTAAACACTTAAGGAGGTGCTAATTATTACATAGGCATTTTTGGGCTGGCAGAGTCCTCGCCACGTATTCATATCAAAAGACATATGCAAAAACACATTACCCTCTGGGGTATACTTCAACATTTAAACAGAAACTTTTCAAAACTCTCCCAACAACAAACAGCAGGCCAGCACCCGTCCGGGTGCAGCAACATTTGCATACTAATACATACTGAAACCTTGTCCAGGTTAGACATTTACTTACTGGGGCGACACCTGGTGGCGGGCCAAAAGGACCGTTCCTATCCACGGGCCCATTGCCTAGAACACCAGGGTCATCGTCCCACTACCGGATCATGTCCATCCCCCCGGGCCCCCGCGCCCCTGCACAGTACCCTCATCTGCCCGCTCCGCTGCCCGGCAAAGCTGCGGGAAAAGGCGGCGCCAGCACATACAGGTGCGGGAGCCACTCGGATCCTGGTTGAGGAGCCGCTCTCCCGGTTCTCCAGGCCGCAGGGCCTTCTTCCTCCGGCATGCTGGTGGCAGGGAAAGGACTTGTCAGGCGGCGGAGAAGACGTTCCTCCTGGGTGGGGGGGGCTCCTCCGGGAGCCGGGTGCCTCCGCTGTGGGCCACTTCGATGTCGGGATCCCCTCTGCTTTCCCGGTACGGTGTCTGGTTCTGGGCCTACCTGGCTTCCGGTCCGGGCCAAGGCCTCCGCAGCCTCCTCTCCTCTCGCCGCGTCTCAAGGGGTCAGGTACAGTCTTCCAGGATCACCTCCGCCAGATTTTAGCCACACTCAGTGAGGCGCGGGACAGTCGCGCCTCTGGGCAGGGAGGTCGCCGCTGCAGCCCAGCTTTAGAGCCCGCCAGCTTTGCTCCATTTTCTCCACTTCACCCGGTGGGCGGGCCAAATCCAGAGGGCAGCAAACCACTTCTTCTTCAATGGAGAGGGTCAGCTTCTCCAGGTCACATGGCTCTTCATTTAGGAGAGGCCCGCTCTTTGGTCCAGGGGCGGGGGTTTCTTTTCCTCCCTTCACTCCATTTGGGACATGGGGCGGATTTTCCTTGCTGAGGGCAGTCCCACATTGCAGTAAATTTGGGGTAGGCGGACATTCCTTTCGCGCCACTGGTGAGCGCACGTCCACGAAAGCACGCCCCCTTCACCAACGCCTGTCTGACCTGCACTGGGGTTTTCAGACTCACGATCTGTGCTCCCCCTAGAGCTAACTCCACTCCCAAAGGGGAAAATAACAACCCTTCTCACTTTGTGTAGAATCACCAACTACACTGAACTCTGCCTAGTTACGAGGTGACACTGCAGGCTTCAGCCCTCTGACTAGACTGTCTAGACTGTCTTCTTCAGTGACTTCACTATCCTTATATACCTAAAAGGGGGTCCCCTGGTGGCCTAGGGATGGGAAGATGGGGAATGAATACAGGTCCTCTTGTGGGGGTTACCTTCATGCATCCTCCTGGGGAAAAGATTCCAAACGCAGCTGGGCTCTACAATACAACAGAAGAAGCAAGAGAAAGGAGGGTGGGCGAATTGTGCCAACCGGGAGGGTCGCTTTAGCTGGCCAGCGTGCCCGCGGCGGTTGTTGTATAACGACATAGAATGCAGGTACGTTTCATACAGAGATGTCAGACCAAAATTTAGGGAACGCGGCGTCATCAAGTTTGGGAAACCCCCGTGGAAGGAGATCGGGTTTCATTTTTAAAGAGGACTGTCCCCAGGGTATTATCAATGGCGTCACCCGGAGAAAATGGAAGACCTGGGCTCTGGGCGGGTCCGGAGCAGACTCAATCTCATCTCCACTCAGGCTGCCGCCACTACTTCAGGCAACCAACACCTCGCGGTGCAAGGCGTCCTCTGCCCCCAATAGGGCATGGGATTCAGCACTAATGGCACAAAATGCACACCGCGATTTGCTAAAATTTAAACTGCGTAATTTGTGCCTGTTCACCAAGGAAAAATGTACACATCTGCGCCTTGTGAAATTTCAGTGAGGGGCTGTTGCGCGCCCAAAGTGGGAACCACAAGAACACCTAGGAAGAGGTAATGCGCTGAAGCCTAATAATGTTTTTATTTTTGTATTTTTGTTGCACCAGTTGTGCCCCCTCTTCGGGAAAGTAGGGACTTCCATTTCTTTAGGAACGAACTTTTCTATGCCTCTTGGGTCCTGTTGAAGCGGGGTTTGGGGCTCCTTCAAGAGAAGGGGGAGCACATCTCAGTACGTAGACCAAAGCCTGGGTCAAACCTTTTTGTATATTTATATAGTGACACCAGGATGACGGTGAACCTAGATTCCTCTTTGCGCAACACGGACTGTGCTGACTTTTATGGACCCGGCTCACATTGAGCCAGTTATACTTATATTAAGTCTATTTTATGTTGTCTCCCTGCAAGGAGTATTTATTTTTCATAAAAGTTTGTTAAAGGTTTGGTCAGGGATGCCCAAAATTTAAAGGGAAAGGAGAGGTAAGGGGGTAAAGGATGATTCCCCCAAAGGGGCTAGTGTGAAGATCCACAATCAATTATCCATCTGCGGTGTAGGTCCACTGTGTTTTATCAAGTTCAAAGTCAGCGCGGCCATCTACCAGAAAATTTTAGAGCACTTAAATGCTCCCTCTGCCGACAATTTTTGGGAGATGGAAATTTCATTCTTCAGCAAGACTTGTACCTGTCCACACTTTGAAAAGTACCAAACCTGGTTTACAAACAACAGTATCACTGTGCTTGTTTGGGGCAGCAAACTCGTCTACCTAACCCCATAGAAATCTATTGGGTATTGTCAAGAGGAAGTGAGAGACACCGACCCAACAATGCAGACAAGCGAAGGTGCATCAAAGCAACCTGGGCTTCCATAACCCCCAGCCGGCCCAGGCTGATCCCTCCTTCCAAGCCATAATTGATGCCAAAGGAGCCCCGACCAATATTTATGCATTTACTGAACATACATTTCATAGACAACTTTTCGGATTTTAAAAACATTTTCAAGCTGTTTTTTAATAGTACCGTATATATTCATGTATAAGCCCACCCTTTTATAACCGACCCCCTAATTTTGCCATAAAAAACTGGGAAAACTTTTTTGACTCACGGTATAAGCCTAGGGTGGGAAAAAGGCAGCTACGGTAAAATACAACAATAAAAAAAGAAACCAATAAAAAAAAAAATTAATTGAGACATCAGTAGGTTAAATTTTTTTTGAATATCCATATTGCATCAGGAGCCCCAACAACTCCATACAGTTAATTTATGGGCCCCATAGAGCTCCAAGCAAAATGCACCCCCCAAAAAAATCTGCACAAAGGTTAATAATGGCCCCAAAATGCCATAGATTATGCCCCCAAGGGGCTCCAAAAATTATCCCCCATAAAATCTCCAAAGATTATGCCCCATAGCTCTATAGTTATGCCCCATATGCTCCACAGATTAGCCCCATAGCTCCACTGTTGTGAATGGGTTTGGGGAAAGAGTTCTGAGCAGAGGCTCCCTGGTGGTTACAACGGTATATGAGGATTGGGAACGGTGTTACTGATTGGTCTTATTTAAGGGAATCATTTCCCCATCAGGGGTTTCCGGTGTCAATGTTCGGTCTGAATCCTTCTTTCCAGTTTCCCTTGTAGCCGCGTGTCGTGTCTGCATCTCCGCAAACAGATAAACAATTTCTTATTTTGTTTTTCTATATTTTTGCATTTGGTCCCTGCACTTCTGTGGGGCCTTCTGGGTCCCCCCGGGGCTTCGCCTCTCAGTTTTTGTCAGCCACTGTGTTTTGTACTTTTCTTTTTTCCAGTTTTTTCATGGCTGCTGTTTTTGTTACACCAAGAACTAATTTAGGTGGTAGAGGTCGTGTGATCTCAGGTGATTTTGAAATTAGTAGATTGGTTTTTCAGGGTTTTTCTGGGATTGCAGTAAGTACCCTTCCTTCCTTTTCTATTTAGATATTTGGGCCCCAGCGTTTGCTCATACTATTTTCTTCTGTGTCAGTATTTCCTCTTGTCTAACCCCATTACATGTTTGGGGCTTTCTTATCTTTGGGGTTTGTTGGGGCAATATTTCCCTTTTTTCATTTTTTGGGGTTTTTTTTTCTCAGGCTGGACGACGTTAGGACCCTTTTGGAACCCCAGGGGTGCCTTTTAAATTGGGGGGGTTAGTCAGGGTACTGCAACCCAAAATTTCCAACGCTCTGGGTATGCCTTTTTTACCTGCACTCCTCACTACCGAAACATAACGTATCCCGGCCAAAAAAATTGTAGGGGACTCCAAAAGGGGGAAAAAATATTTTGAAGGAAGAAAAGTTGCAGAGATATTTTTCTGTTTGTTGCATTTTTTTTTTTTTTTTTTCTGTACTCTGTTCGAGAGACTTTCTCCAAGGAGTTTGCACTTTCTGGCCGTGTGGATCAGCTTGCCACTGAGGTTGGATATTCGATTTATCTTTTGGGTTGCCTTTTGGAACCGGATTCCCTCCAATTTGTTTTTAGGGGTCGAGCTAAGTTTCAGAATTTCAAAAAAACTGTAAATTTTTTTTTGCCTTAAATCAAGTCCCGGGAAACGCAGCGCAGCGGGTTTTAAATTTCATCCTCTCCGCGCGGCGATCCTGGGGGTTGGGTTTTTTTTCCCTGATCCCCGGGATCCTTTTTGAGTGTGTTATGCTTTTTTCGGGGTTTTGGGGTTTTGTACGAACCTAATGTCACTGACAAGCTGAAAAAGCCTTGTTGGCTTTAAAAAGGGGGGTTGATGCCTGAGTTATCTGTCAGAGATTCCTAGGTGGGCAGTCCTGACCAAATGGAATACGACGCTTTGGCGCTCTTTTTCGGGGGGCTTCGGATAAGAAAAAGGTTTGGGGGGATTCCCGCCCCTCTGGTCCAAATTTTTTTTATTAGCGATTCAAATTAAAAAGACTTTTTCGGGCGGAATATGCGGGAAAGGGGGGCCCTTTGTGAGCCAGCTGCGACCCAGCATGTGAAGAGTGGTGTCGGGGGGACATTTTTAGATTTCGAAAGGAAAGGGGGTTTTTTTACTTTTGAGCCCTCATGCTATTTCAGTCTGCCCTAACGGGGAAGACGTTTGCCGCTCGTTATTGGGAGTGTTTAGACTAAGTTTTTATTAACGTCCTTGATCCCCTCTGCCTCATTTCTCTCACTTTTGTTGATTTGGAGCACTAAACCTGATGGATTATATTTTAAAAAAGTTGTGGATTTCCCTTGATACCCCTAAAAATCTATTCCCCTACTGGGGATCGATTCCCCCTTTGGGGTAAAAAATAAACCCAGTTTTCTACCAGGTGATAATGGGGTTAACCCCTGATCACCAGGATGCTGCAAATTTTTGGTTCTAATAATCTGCATGACATTATGGGGGGCCCCTTTGGGTTTTTCAGTCCAAATCCTTTTTTGGATTGGAAATCGTGTCTTAACCAGGGGGGCGCCAATGTTTAAAAACCCCCCTGTTTTTTCTGCCCCCCCCCCAGGCGGGATGTTCCTGACTTTTTTTTTGATTTTTTCTGATGTGTTTACGAAAGAAATCGCATCCTTACCCCCCCCTAGGAGCTATGACTGCGTTTGAATTAGTGCCGGGGGTAAACCCCTAAAGGGTTTCCTTTTTTTAAATTTTTTTTTACCTGAAAAAAGACGCTTGCGTCTTATATCAAGGAATCATTGGGGGAAGGGTCATATCAGACCTCCTCTTCACCCTTTGGGGTTTTTTTTTCTTTGTGGGGCCCAAAAAAGATGGTTCCTTAGGGCCGTGTATTTTTTATCGTCTCTTTTAAAAATTTACTGTGAAATAAAATACCCGTTCCCTTATTTCTGACCGTTTTTTAGGGTGAAAAACGCATTGGTTTACCAAGCTTTTCCTCAGGGGGGTATAACCTTTTCCCCTTAAGCACGGGGATGAATGGAAGACGGAATTTTAAACCCCTGAGGGATTTTGATCCTTGTGATGCCCTTTTTGGGGCCCTAATGTTCCCCCCGCTTCCTCCTTCAGAATGACATTTTCAGGGATTTTGTGGAAAGTTTCGATTGTTTATTTGATTATTTTGGGGTTTTTCTAATGATGGGACTCTCAGTGAAACATTTCGAACTGTATTCCAGTTTTTAGAGAGAATGCCTGTTTTGGGAAGGGGATAAAAATTTTTTTTTGCGTACAGAAACTCTTTTGGATTCATTTTTTTCCCCACTGTTATTGAAATGGACCCGGTCAAGGTTCGCCACTGTGTTGGGGGCCACCTATTTCATTAAAGGCTCTCAGAGTTTTTTGGGTTTTCCAAAATTTTTTTCGGAAATTTTGGAATTTTTTCGGTTATTGTTAAACCATTAACTGTTTTTAAAAAGGTTTGATGGGGTGAATTGGCCCCTGGGGGCAGTCTCTGTTTTTAGGAAATTGAGAGATTCACTTCTGCCCCTGTTCCAAAGGCAGCCTGTGTTTCTCTGCCTTTTTTAGGTGGGTTTCCCCCTAAAAAATTGGGGCAGGTGCCGTTTTGCCCAAAAAGATCCAGAACCCTAAAAGTAACCTTTGTGCCTTTTTCTCTCGAAAATTTTCTTCCTACTGAACGTAATTAGACGTGGGTAATGGGGAGTTTTGGCCATGAAGTGGGCTTTTGAAGAGTGAGACATTGGGCCCGGAGGGAGCCAAACATCAGGTGGGTCCTTACGACCAAAGAATCTGTCTATCGGAATCTGCCAAGCGACCAATCCTAGACAGCCAGGTGGGCCTATTTTCACACGTTTTAATTTTTGGGTTTCCTTTCTTTCCGCATAAGAATTTAAGGCGGATGCCCTCTCGAGAGTTTTCCCTTCGGACTCTCCTGAGCTATCTGATCCCTCTGTTTTTTTTGAAGGAGGGGGTAGTTCTTTCCGCCTCTCGCCCAATTTGAGATTTTCTCTGGAGGTGTCAGGAGGTAGGCCCGACGCGCCCTGTTGAAAATTGTTTGTCCCGACCAAGGGAAAAAGAGTGGATGCTGGATTCATTGTTCCCATTGGCTGGGCACCCCGGAATTTTTGGTACCGAGACTTGGTTAGTCGGGTCCTTTGGTGGCCTACCTTGTCTCCATGCAGGAATTGTGCAGTCCGGGCGGGACTTGCTCTCCGCTCCCAAGCCTTGCTCTCGCTCTAGTTTGTTATGCCATTGCCGTGCCCAAGAGACCATGGCCCATATCTCATGGATTTCATTTCCGTCTTCCTGTTTCTCCAGAGAATGACCACCATCTGGGTAATTTTTGATAGTTTTTCCAAAAGATCACTTGTGCCATTACCTAAGTTGCCTTCTCCCGAATTGGTCCGTTGTTCCTTCAGCACGTGGTTCGTTTACACGGCATTCCTGAAACATTGTGTCGACAGGGGATCCATTTGTTTCCAGATTTTGGAGGACTTTTTGTTCTAAACTGGGTGTTCAATTGTCTTTCCCTCGGCATTTTAAATCCTCAGACCAATGGCCAACAGAGAACAAACCAGACATTGGAGACTTTCTAAATGCTTTGTGTCTGCTGATCAGGAAACTGGGTCCTTTTTTCCTTTGGCTGATTTTTGCTCTTAATAATAGGGCTAGCTCTGCCACTTTGATGTCTCCGTTTTTCTGTAATTCGGGGTTTTTCCCCCCCGATTTTCTTCAGGACAACGGGGTTTCTGTCGTCCAGGTGTTACTCTGTTGTTGAGCTATGCAGCAGATTTGGGACCAGGTTAGTGGAGGGTTTCCCCCTCTCTCAGGAGAAGGCCCACGGTTTTGCAAACCCCAAATAGGACGGTGGTCCCGGTTTAAAGTGGGGGACTTGGTCGGGTTTCCTCAAAGAATTTCCTAGAGAGTAGCATCTCCTAAATTAACCAGGTTTCATTGGACCTTATAAGATCATGGAGATTTTTAAAATCCTGTTTCTTTTCGTTTCTTCTTCCAGGGACATTTAAAAGATCCATAACGGTTCCAAAAGGGTCCTTTTGAAGAGGTTTTTGACCAGTGTTCCTGCTGCGTGCCTCCTGACCCTGTTTTTGGTTGAGGGCAACGGAGATGTGGTTAGAAAATATTGTTTCTCGTTTTTCTGACAAACCCAGTATTGGTTAAATGGAGAGGTTAGGCAGGAAGATAATTTTTTGGGTTTTTTGCTTGGGACATCCATCTAGGAACTTATCCTGCGATCATAGAACCACCGACCGACCTGGTTGCTCAAATGAGGGTTGGGACCCCTCCTCAAGGGGGGGGTACTTTGTGAAGGGGTTTGAGAGAGTTCTAGCAGAGGCTCCCTCTGGTGGTTTAAAACGGTACTAGAGGGATTGGGAATCAGGTGTTACTGATTGGTCTTTTTAAGGGAAAATTTTCCCCCCCCCGGGTGCCGGTGATCAAAATTTTTCTGGTCTGAATCCTTCTTTCCAGTTCCCCTTTTACCTGCTGTTCGTGCTCATCCCTGCTATCAGATAAGACAATTTTTTTATTTTGTGTTTTTGCTATATTTTTGCATTTGGTCCTCACTTCTTTGGGGGCCTTCTGGGTCCCCTCCGGGGGGTTTTGCCCTCTCAGTTTAGCCAGCCACTGTGTTTTGTACTTTTCTTTTTTCCATTTTTTCAGTGGCTGCTGTTTTTTTACACCAGAGAACTAATTTAAAGGGGGTAAGGTCGTGGATCTCAGGTGATTTGAAATTATAAGTTGGTGTTTTTCAGGGTTTTTTTTGGGGTTGCAGTAATACCCTTTCTGTCCTTTCTATTTAATAGTTTGGGCCCCACGTTTGCTCATAAAATATTTTCTTTCTGTGTCGTAAATTTTCCCCTTGTCTAACCGCCATTTACATTTTTGGGGGCTTTCTATTATCTTTGGGGTTCTGCCCGGGGAGATAGCTTTCCCTATTTCTATCTTTAGGTGTTTAGTTTCTCAGGCTGTGACGAGGCGTCTGGACCATCGTAGGAACGCCCCACGGCTGCCCAGTTGGTGTGGTTTAGCAGGGTACTGCAATCCCATAGATTCCAACTGCTCTTGTTTCCCCTTTTTTACCCCGCACCCTCACACCGAAACATAAACTCCACAATTATGCCCAATGTTCCACAGATTATGCCCCCAATGCTGCACAGATTAGGCCCCAATGTTCCACGATTAGCCCCATATGTCCCCAGATTATGCCCCCATAGCACACAGATTAGGCCCCATATGTTCCACAATTATGCCCCCATATCTCACAGATTAGGCCCCAAATTTCCACAATTATGCCCCCTAGCCCACAATTATGCCCAAAATGTTCCACAGATTATGCCCCATATGTTCCACAATTATGCCCCAATGCCACAATTATCCCCATTTCCAAAATTGCCCCATATCCCTCCACAGATTATGCCCCATATGCTCCCAGATTAGCCCCATATGTTCCACAGATTATGCCCCATATTTCCACAGATTATGCCCCATAGGTCCACAATTATCCCCCATAGTCCACAATTATGCCCTAATTTCCACAGATTATGCCCCATAGTTCCACAGATTTGCCCCCATTGCTCCACAAATTATCCCCCATAGGCCCACAGATTATGCCCCATATGCCCACAGTTAGCCCCATATGTTCCACAGATTATTCCCCATATTCCACAGATTATGCCCCATTTGTTTCCACAATTATGCCCCCAAATGCTCCACAAATTATGCCCCATATGCTCCACAGATTATGCCCCATATTTCCACAATTATGCCCCATATGTTCCACAGATCATGCCCCATGTGTTCCACAGATTATGCCCCATATGTTTCCACAGATTATGCCCCATATGTTCCACAGATTATGCCCCCATATGCTACACAGATAGGCCCCATATCTCCACAGATTATGCCCATATGTTCCGCAGATTATGCCCCATATGTTCCACAATTATCCCCATATGCTCCACTGATTATGCCACATATGCTCCACAGATTATGCCCCATATGCTCCACAGATTAGCCCCATATGCTCCACAGATTATGCCCCATGTGCTCCTGAGCAGGCGGGGACAACAGCCGCTATGGGGGACAGGTGCTGGTGTCACCGCTCGCTCAGGGCCCACACCTGAGATATTCACCTGCCCCCCGGTCCACCGCTGCGCGCCGCTGTCTTCCGGGTCCTCTTGTCAGTGGACGCTCAGGCAGAGGGCGCGGCGTGCACTAACCACGTCATCACGCCCTCTGCCTGAACATCACAGCCAGAGGATGAGGCAGTCAGAGCAGCGCACAGCGGGGGGACCGACAGGTGAATATCGCATATACTCACCCCCCCCGCGCCGGCGCGTCTCTGCAGGCCCCTGCTCTTCTCCCGCAGCTCTTCCTTCCTACACGGTCACATGGTACAGCTCATTAAAGTCATGAATATGTGCATATACATGACTTTAATGACGGTACCTGTGACCACTGCAGAAAGGAGCCGAGATGGTGGGAGAAGCAGGGGGGCTGCAGAGACGCGCCGAGAGGGGTATGATCTGACCCCCCCGCTCCCCCTCCCCTGCCAACCCCCCGGAAATAAGACTCGAGTATAAGCCGAGAGGGGACTTCAGCCTTAAAAAATGGGCTGAAAATCTCGGCTTATACGTGAGTATATACGGTTTCTAATTTACTGAGATAATGACTTTTGGGTTTTCATTGGCTGTAAGCCATAATCATCAACATTAACAGAAATAGACACGAGAAATAGATCACTCTGTGTCTAATAACTCTATAATAATATATGAGTTTCACTTTTTGTATTGAAGAACTGAAATAAATTAAATTTTTGATGATATTCTAATTTTGTGAGATGCACCTATATATATCTACATACATATTTTTTTTAATTATTTTTTTATTGTATATAATATATATATATATATATAATATATTTTATATATAATAATATATACCGTATATATCTCCTCATTAACCTGCTGCCCTCTTTGTGGCTGTACCTTGCAATTAAATATTTATTTATTTTATTTTTATTTTTTTACAGGTTTGGTGTTTGTATATTAGTTAGTTAGAGTTAATAAGTCGTTAAGCAGCCGACGCGTCTTCCATGACACAATTAGAAGCTGATCTATTTGGAAGACTGCATGGGTGGAGAGAAACAGCATTAGGTTCTTTGTGAGTCACGTCCTACCTTGATATTGGCACATACAATGAATACCACCTGGGGGGGGGCTTATGATGAATAAGCTCATTCTCTCTCTCTCTCCCTGGCTATAGAATGTAAACCCAGGCAAGAACAGGACTTGAGCCTGAGCCAAACGAGTGGGCCAAGAGGCTACATATGGAACTAGCAATCACAGAGCCGTGAAGGATGTTAGTGATTTAAAGTTATGTATAGCAAAGTCAAAATGTTGAAAAGAATTTATAAATGGAAAGGTAAGTAAAAGGGGAGAAAAGAGAGAATGACAGAGAAAGCTTCCCTCATTTTTTTTACTCCCCTCCCGAATTTCAGAGAATGCCAAGCCAAGTTTCTGTCCCCTCTACTTTTTTGAGCGCGGCTCAGATCTCAGCAGAAAACCTTTTTACGTGAAAAGAGAATTATTGTGTCACCTTACTTTTTCTAATTTATTTCAAATCCATTTCTCCGCAGGCTCTCATCCTCAAAAATATAATAGAGTAAACAAATAATAAAGAGGAAAAAATTTAATATAAATAAGTAAAATAAAATAAAAAAAATATACAGTCATGGCCAAAAGTGTTGGCACCCTTTAAATTGTTCCAGAAAATGAATTTTTTCGCATAAGATTATTTAATTTGCAGATGTTTTGTTATACACATTTTTTTCCATTGTGTGTATCCGAACAACTCAAAAAACAAAAAAATGGCAAATTAGACATAATTTAACAAAAATTCCCAAACTGGGCCAGACAAAATGTCTGGCGCCTTTCCAGAATTGTGGCTAAACAACTTTGTTTCAAGCATGTGATGATCATTCCAAACTCAAACAGTGACAAAAACAGGTTTGGGCAAAATGAAAATCACACCTGAAACCAGATAAAAGGGGGGAGGTTGACTTAATTTTTGCATTGTGTGTCTGCGAGTGCCACACTTAGGGCTCATACTCGCGAGAAAAATGGACGAGTGCAATCCGAGAAAAAAACGGATTGCACTCGTACCAATGTTATTGAAATGGGTGACATCTCATCTGCGATTTTTTTTTCTCAGCTGAAATCGGACTGAGAAAAGAATCACACCGATGGAAGTCTCCAGGGACTAGGGGCTGTATTATCATAGGTAAAGGACGAAAAGAATGATGATTGCCTACGCGAGCCAATCTCTCCAATGACTCACAATAAACCCAACAACTATAGTTTCTTTTAAGCTGGAATTACTGGCGTTTTGTGTGGGCAATGACCGAGAAGTTTGTCGAGTACCTGTCGGGATCCGAAGTCTTGGTATGCACTGACAACAATCCCTAGCCCACCTAGAAAATGCGAAACTGGGGGCCTTGGAGCAAAGATGGATGGCCCCTATGGCAAAATATCGATACAAGATCGCATAACAAAAAGAACTGAGAATACACATGCCAATGTCCTTTCCAGGTGACCCACAAGCGACCTGGCCATGACTAGATGAAGAGTTAGAATCAGAGGAATCCCTGGGTTCCATAACCTCACCAGGACGCTGGTGACGATGCGGGAACAGGCGAAGAAGCGTCAGAAAAACACCTGTTGGGACAACCTTGAGATGACTGGGTGCGGCTTCAGCAGGAAGACAGAGAACTTGCACAGTTGAGACAAAGGTGGCCCTAAAACAACTCCCCAGCCAAGCGAGCAATATGCTTGTCCCTCAGGACTGTTGCAGATTCTCCGACAATGGGAGAGGGCTCCAACGGAAGAGGTTTGCTGTTCGGAAAGTACAGTTGGTGTGAGAATTGGGAGTCACCGGCAAGGTTTACTCCCTAAAAAGGTGATCGTGAGAGGGTGAAGAGGAGCTCACTTTGGTCGGAGAAGACGTTTTCACTGGTTCAGAACTGGTCTATCATCCCAGACGAAGACTGCAGTGGAAGAGCCGCGATAATGTCAAAGTTGTGAATTAGCTAAACCCCAGACAGAGGGGCCGCTATGCAGACTATTGTGACTCGCTCCCTTGGAACTGCTAACACATTTGCCCGTGGCCCGCTCATCTCAGATATAACATTGTCTTGTGATGACCGATATTTCACTGAATTTGCCGTGGGATTTTCCGCCCCGGATAAAGCGGTTTGGACAGCAAACAGGCCATCGTCGAGATTTCTTCCGGGTGTATGGATCCCGAAAAGGATCCTTTCTGACCAGGCCTTGCTTGCAAGTTGAGTATGGGAGCTCCACAGCCTGTATCGGATTGAAAAGTCCAGGACGCACCTTATAAACCGCGGGGGAATGAAGACTGTGAACTTTTCAACCGACCTAATTCGATGTTGAAAACTTTTGCGAAACCCAGAAATCTTTGCCTGATATTAGCGTTGGTTTGGGTGTTACCACAACCGAGTGCCATAAACCAGATACTCACCATACATCCTGCTTTTGACTGAAAAGGACAAAAATTGCCGAGCTAGAGTTGGACCCAGAGGAGGACAACCCACGGACAGGGGTGTCCACCTGGTTTTTTGAACATCGACATCGCTTGCAGCTCAACACGACGGTACAGACCAAGTTTCGGGAACTTGGGCACCATAAGGTGTGCCCCGCAAGGGACAGCTCCAAGGCTGGAGACCGAGTCTTGTCCGGACAACGACCTCAAGGCAAGTTAGACATCGATGGGAAAAAACTTGATCGGGTGGAACGCCGAATGGAACAATTTGCCTGCTAGAAGTCAGCCTGATGGGAAGAAGGGCCCCTACCTTATTGTCCACCAATCATCTACGTCCAGCCTTCACAAGACCTGAAAAGAAAAGGGAGTCCCAAAGTTTCCCGAAATGTCCCTCCACGACCTTCGATTGTGAAGAACCGCCGACCACCCCCTGATTTGACGGTCCCCCACCCACTGGCTCAAGGAAGTGTGAGAACCTAAACTTCCCAAATGGCTCTCCATTGAACCCAGACGCGTCCCGTTCTCAATGCTCACCTGACCTCACCACCCAACCTGACTTACGCCACAAATGAACGACGCTGGAATACCACCCAAACGTTATGAGCAAGACCAATTTATTTGCAACGGTCATTCAAGAGAAGGAGATGTCTACTGCAAGACCTCTCGCCCCTGGAATGGCAACTAAAGGAAGGAGTATAAGGAGAAGACCGGGCTGGCGGGTACCTGCATCGAGCATGCCGGAACTGTTGAGGCTGCCTCCCATGTTGCCTGGGGAAGAAATAGGACCGGCCAACCTCAGACTCGGTAGAGGGCCAGATAAAAGAAAAGCGCGCGCAGTAGCAGCAGTTTTGGCGCGAATCACAAAAAATGTGCAGCCGGGTGATCGCGTGCTTCGTCCCCCGAGACCGACGCAGCAAAGGCCGTGTGTCGGGTCCCGCCATCTTTAGCAGACCGCTGGGGAGAGGGTTTGTGTGCCAGTACTGTAAGAGAAGAGGTGCCGTGCGCTCAGTGGCCTAATACCGCGCACTGCGGAGGAGAGAAGGCCGGTACCAACATACTGTTGCACTTTCCCTGCCGTTGCTTCCCAGCTCATGTTTGACTCTTGGAACGCGCGGCCCCTTTTTTCTTCACTGCACATTTCATGGACTAGGGGCTCAACGGAAGGACCGGAGACCAACCCTGCCACCAGAAGACTAACAATCATTCCAGGGACCCCCTTTGTGGACATTCCCCCGGGCCCCTGCCGAGTTTCAACACCTGTGGGATCATCTGCGTGGACAGCATAAAGGACAAAAAAGTTCCTTCACTGGACTGCCATTATTTTGCACTTGTTTCATGCCTTCCTTAACCAGTAACCTCCCTGTGAGGATTAAACCTTGTTTAATTAAATTGTTAAATTTTTTTGGTTTTAAAACCCCTTTCTCTGCCTCCTGTCACGCCCCGCAACCTTGTTGCATCTGGGTGATCTACTGTCGACATTTGAAGGAAAAGAAACTTGTAGCCCAGCGCCCTACACCAGCCCCTTTCTGTTTGGGACGACAACTCACCATTCACGGCCCCCCTCTCGCACATCTTGCCCCCCTGCTGCTGTGCAGGCTCTGCATCCTCAGATTCCCGGGCACGTGTTTAGGATTGCAGTGCTCCCTCATTCATAAAGGGCGCATTCCATCCTAAAATGTCACCAGCCAAGGCGGTAACACTTAAAAACTTAAAGCACCTCCACCTGATATGATGTGGCAGCAATGTGTTTAGTCATTAGTCTGCACACTTCCTTCCAGTCCCCTGTCTGTGTGTCCCACCTACCTCTAGTACCTGCCAACCCTTGCTTGGCTCGTTCCTCTTGTGCCTTCTACGTATCTTCGGCACAAGCTGTGGAGTCTGCAACCACTGTACCTGCCTCACCGCCGTGCCAGCTACACGTTTCCAAATTATTATGCAAAAAATTTTTTAGGAGTGATAAGGTAAGAATTTTTTTGTTTTTCATTAAACTCATTGATGGGATGTGTGTCGGGGTCTTTTTATATCATGTAAGCAATTGCAGACACCTGTGCTAATTATTTTGGGGCCTTTTGTCCAATGAAAGGCAAGACTACTTAAAAAGGGGCTGCCCAATTTTTAAAGGGCCCTACATTTTCGCCAAAATGGGAAAGAAAAAGGATGTGACGGCTGGAGAAGAAACAAATTGGGAGTGTTTAGGTCAAGGCATGCACAATCAATTTGCCAAGACACTTCATTGTGATCATCGCACAATCAAAATTTAGCTGAATCACAGTACACACGTGTGCGTGCTGATAATGGAAAATTGAGGACCTTTCCTAAGCAATTACATCATGTTAAAAAGCAACGGCAAAAAACCTTGTCATACACAGACAATTTTTTTAAAGCTCTGGTGCCTCCAACGTCCCCCGACCAACAAGATGCAGGGCCTTCAAGGTTTTGCAGCTCTGCGTAAGCCACCTTCGCCCCTCCTCTTCCCACGCACACAAGCAAAAAACGGCTCCATGGTCCAAACAATACAGAAGACTGCTTCAAAACTATTTTGTTCACCATGAGTGCCATGCAACGCTCATGGTCCAGATGTATGGAGGGAGGATGGAAGGTTATGGACACCTCATGCAAACATGTACGGCGCCAACAAGGGGAGGGGGAGTAATGTTTGGGCGGAATCATGGGGAGAGAGATTTTTGGGCCCCCTTTTTAGGACCCGAAGGGGAAAAAGATGAACCCATAGTGTTGTTGATTTCTCAAACACACTTCCGCCAGGTTCAAGAAGAAGAATCGTCATTCCGCAGCAGAACATTTTTCATATTATAATCACCTCCATGCTGCACATAACACATCTGCATCTCTGCTGCTATGGCTAAAAGGGACAAACTTATGGTGTGGCCCCCATCTCCCTGCCCACCCCATTGAAACCCTGGGCATCATCAAAAGGAGTGTCTATGAGGCGGGATGCAGTTCACATCTAACAACAGCTCGGGAGGGTATTCTGCCTCAAGCAAAAAAGAAGCAGAACCATCCAAACCGACAAATCAATGGCTGAGAATTTCAAAGTCCTTTCGAACAAGGGGTCCTATGTGCAAATGTAACATAAACCTAAAATAAAGTTTTGAGCAAAACTGTTTTTGATTTCATTTTTGCAATAACCTCTAATGTTTTATAATTTCAAAAATAAACCATTTTTTTGTTCTTTATTAAATGAAAAGGTTGAAAACCTGCTGTGCATAAAAATTTGGAACAAGCATTTTGAGTGCAGTTTTGATTGTTTTTATTTTTAAAAAAAACTGTTATCATAGGCAGTTTGTACAAAAACCCTTTCAATTGTACTCTAATAGTTTTGACTGGAAAATTCAATGACTGCAATTCATATAGGTAATTTGGGAAAATCTCAGAAAATATTATTTCAAATAATTTGGAACCAGTGTATATACCAGCGGTACCTGCCGTGCCTTCCATGCCATCTTACTAGCTGTATACACCATACCTGCCTACACCTGCCTGCCATCTGAAACTATCTCCTGCCTGCACCTGCTGGTGGAATCGAATACCCAGCGGTACCTCCGGCCATCAGTATACCACTGTACCTGCCTACACCCTGTCTTGTCTTCCAGTATTCCGCCGTGCCCCTGTATTTGTCAAGTCCATCCTTCTTGGCCGTTCCCCTCATTCTTCCCCTTTGGGGGTCAGCTGGCTTTCCCCGGGGCTGCCCTTGGGGTAGCACCTGGCATCCATCGGGAGCCAAGCAAACCCCACCATCAGGGGCTCTAGCGAAAGTCAGTGTTCACCTAGTCACCCCCTCCAGGCCCCCCAAGCCACACGCAGTGGTTCCACTACCATAGATGTTACAAAACGCTATGGCAGGAGACCAGGAGGACCCCATGCTCACAAAAAGACTAAAAAAGCCAACTGCAGTTTGCAAAATTAAGTAAGCCAAATCCTTCGGGAAAGCGTCTTTGGACAATGAGATCAAGATAGAGCTTTTTGGAAAGCACATCATTCCACTTTTCCAAAAACGAATAAAACCCACAAAAAAAGAGCACAGCACCTACAGTCAAAAATGGTGGAAGTTCAAAGATTTTTTTGCTTTGCTGACTCTGAGTTGTCAAATGAGTCGCAGAAAACCCGGTTTGGGGTACTCGGCACCGAGCCCGTTGAGTTTAGGGGGATGTCAGGGGGACAGGCTCGGGGCCTTTTCCCCGGATCACTAAAAGGGAATTTTTTTCAGGGGAATTAATTTTAAAAGAAATTTTTTGTGACGCCACTGTGTTTCTGATCAGCGTGACCTCGCTGGGGTGAATCCTCGGGGGTTTTTTTTTTTGGGGACAAGGTGTCAGTCCCCACGGGGAAGACTGATCCCTCAGGAAAAGGGGTTGGGGGGGCGGTTTAATAAGGCAGACGCACACAAGCAATTCTTTTCTGTCCTTTTACTGAGGTAGATGGGGCCGCCCGGGAAGCGCAGGGGGGGGTTAGTCCAGAAAACCCGGGAAAAGGTGAGGGCCTCCTTTTCGCTTCATTTTGTGGATTTTCTGCCCCCCTTCATAAAAACAAACCTAACCCGCGTGAAACAGCTACGCCCCGGGGACCTTTGGTGGGGCCTTTTTTTGGGGCAGAACAAAATCCTCTAGGCGATAGGCCGACTTCTGTTCTTCCAACCCCGGGTTTCATCAGCCTTTTGGGCCCCCCTTTTGCCCCGAAGCCACAGGTTCTCCTTTTTTCCCCACAGCCTGAAGGTACTAGCAAAGGGGGAAACCCGGGGTGGGGAGTGCAGATGGGGTAACCAAACTTGCTTTTTTTTTCCTCATCACCTTTTCCCTTTTCCCTTGCCTGTCTCCTACTCACACCTTTAAAAAAGCACAAGCAGCAGAATGTCAGTTCCCCCTTAACCCGCTCTCCAAGCGTGGGACGCATACTTTCTGAAACCCAGGGGGGCATCTTTTTAACTAAATTTGACCAACTAATGGAAACCTTTCCCTAAAAGGGACCCACGTTTAACTATGTTTGCTGAAGTCCTGGGGTTTCGATAAGTCTTTCTTTCTGGCTATTTTCCCTCCACCGTCTGGGAAACTTGTCTGCTTTCAACAAATCTGCCGACATTTAATCGGTAGATTGGCTACTGCTCTATCTCTCCAACCCTTATATCCTGCGTACTCAAAGGCTCCCTCTGGGGCCCAAAAGGGAAAGTAATGTAATGAAATCGGTGTTGTAAATTTCCTTCATGTACCTCCAGGGTAACAGGGGGCACCAAGCGCAGCAGGGCTACACACCCCCCCCAGTTAATATACACCTCCCGGTGAAAAAAAAAAAATTTTTTTATACAAACAATAAAATAACTCACCCTTGCGGAGGTAAGGACACGAATTTTTCAATTATACAAATTACAAAAAAAAATATCAAATATTTCACATGAAAAAAAAATACAGGATTTTTGGGGGCCCCCCCCCAAACCTCCACGGGGGTCCTGGGTGGCTGCAGGGCTTCTCTGCTGAAACCTCACTAAGGGGCCCCCCTAGGGTTTTGCTTCTGAGTAGAATGGCTTCAAAAAAACCAAAAAGGGGCCCCTGATCCAACTATTTACAATACAGTTTTGGGCTGGAAATCCCCAGCCACCGTCCTCAAAAGAGCTTTAATATCACAACAATTATGCACACATTTCCCAACTGGGGTACAAAACTTCGACTTTACAACATCAAAATTAAAAGTGCAATTCTCTTTAAAATTTTTTTAAAACGTAAAACCCTCTGGGTCCTACTGGCTTCTTAATATGGAGCACACCCCACCCCGGGGGAAGCTACGGTGGCTCTGGAACGCATCATAAGAGATCTTGTCCTGCTACCTTTTGAGAGCCAAAGTCCTCTTTCAATTTTACTTTCGACTGCCTGGAGGTTACTTTTCCTCTCCTAAGTACAGGTCGCACAGGTTTGCTCTAGGGGCGCGAGCAGTCCTGCGCTCTGAGCGTTTCCAATGGTGACGAGGCAAGCCTGGGGCCAGTTTGGGGGGGGACTTGCAGTCGCTCCTCTGTTGGGTTTTAGAATAGGACGCAGGTAAGATCAGGTGCGCGGGGGGCGCTGTGTAGCGGGGCCGGGAGCTGAGACCGGGTGGTTTTTGGCTTCAGGGGCGGGCCTGATTCGGGGACTTCAGTGATACCACCCCTAAGTCCCCAATCCGCGGTGGAACAAACCCCTAAGCAAAACCTTCCGGGGCCCCTCGGCGGTGAACCCAATCCCGCAAATAAAAAAGACCCCTTAAGGCCAGCTCTGAATGAACCCCGCCTCCCTGGAGTTTGAAGTTCAAGGCCCCCTGGGCCGGGGTCCCGGGCGTTTTAAATTGCCTACGTTTTTCCCTTTTTCAGCAAACCCCTTCCCCCGGAAAACCCCGGGAAGCTGGCCCTCTCGTGCCCCCGCTGCTGCCGCCCTCATCCCCCCCGGGGGTCGCCACTCTTCCCTTTTAGGGGGGAAATCCCCGTCTCCAGGCCTCCCTCTCCTCCCCGATTCCATCGTTTTCGGCTGGGGGGCTTTTGGTCCCCTTCCGGGGGACTGCATTTGTGCCCCCGGGTTCCAGCCTGGCTGGCATTCCCCCTCCGGGCAGGGCCCCCGCCCCCTCTCCCCAGCCGCGCTTTTGGGGGGTCGGGGGCACCTTTTTGGGGGGCCGCCTCCGGTTTTTCCTTCGCCGCGGTTCCAGTGGGGGCGGGGGCTTTTTCGCATCCTGGGGGGGAGAAAGGTCCCACACGCCGCTGTTTCGGGGGCCCAGCTCTGTCCATCCCTCCATCTTTTTGCGCGTGGGGCCATGCCCTACCCGCATCCTACTCCCCATTCCTGCATTTTCTGGGCTTTTTCCCCCGGGGGGCTTTTAAGTACAGGCTGCACCTTCAGGGGAAGGGGGGCTGCGCCCGCCTTTTCCCCACCCCAGGGCCCTGTCCTTCTGCCATCTCACGCCAGGCCGACTGTGTTTTTCCCTCTGGAACAATTTTTTTTTCCAGGGGGGGGGGACTTTCGCTTTCTTTTCTTAGCAAAAGGTTTAAAGGGGCGGATCCCCCTTTCGTGGGGAGGCCGGGGCATTGTAAAGTTTTTGCGGGCCCCATCCCCCTTTCGCCCAAAGGGGGGGGGACCCCCACAAAAAAAACCCCCCTTCTTAAGGGGCCCTCAGAGGGAAATTTGGCGGAAAAATGGGGAAAAAAGGCCCAAAAAAAACACAAAAACTGCACACGTCTTTTTGCACAAAATCCCTTTAGGCCACAGGACTCGCATACAGCGAGCTCGGATCCTGTTCGTACGCCAAAAGATGGGTCGACGTACCAGGCTTTGGGGTCTCGGCACCAGGTTAAAAATTTTATGGGGTGTCACGGGGGGCACGGGTCATCCCCTTCCCCGGGCGCTCACTAAAAGGGGGAATATTTTTAGGGGAAGTTTTTATAGAATTTTGGACGCCCCCTTGGTTTCTATCAGGGTGACCAGCGCTGCAGGGAACCTCTGAGGGGTTTTTTGGGCGCAAGGGGTCAAGTCTCCCCGGTAAGACGGTCCCCGGGTATAGGCGGGGAGGGGGCGGGGTTCAATGGGGGAACAACAAAAGCAAGTCTTTTTCTTACCTTTCTGAGGGTAATGAGGAAAATCCCGGAAGTTTGAGGAGGATCCCCGTCCAAAAACCACGAGTAGGGGAGGGCCCTTTAGGGTTATATTTTAGTTTCGATTTTTATAAAAAAAAACCCAACTCCCAGAAAACTACGCCCCCCCGACCTTTGGTGGACCCTTTCTTTGGGGCAGAACAAAAATCCTCATGGCTGATCGGCCCTTTCTTCTGTTCTTCCGACCCCGGTTCGTATCACACTTTTGGGCCCCCTGTGACCGAAGTCCAGGGGGTCGGGTTTTTTAAACCCGGAAGGTACTAGAAAGCTCGGGCCCGGGCCCGGGTAGTGCAAGTGGGGGAAAACCATTTTTTCTATTCATCCTCAGTCACTCTCTTTCCTTTTCCACTTCCTTTTTCCACCCCACCTTAACATAAGCACAAAGCGTAGATTCAGCTTCCTTCCCTTCACCCTTCCAAGCGTGGGCACGCTTACTTTCTTGAAACGCCACTGGGGCACTCTCAGTAAACCCAAATTTTTGACCGACAAGGGGGCAATCCTTTCCACTAACGGACTCCACGATATAATTTTGGGTTTTGCGAACCCTCAGGTTCAAAAAATTTTTCTTTCGGCTAGTTTCCCCCCCTCACCGTTGGGTAACAGTTGTCTGCTTTGAAACACCTGACCAACTATGTAATTTTGGCTGATCGGCATGCCTATCTCTCCACCCCCCTTATATACGCTTTTTCTAAAGGGCCCCCTCGGGGGGCCCCGGGGGAAATGTGAATTGAATGAAACGGGGTGATTGTGAATTACCTTTTTCATCCTCCAGGGTAACATGTGGCCCAAGCGCAGCTGAGCTACACACAAAGATCATGAAATTGAAATTCCAAAGGGTTTTTGGGTCACAAATAGGCCAGTGTCAGAAAGGGTTTGCATCTAGGTCATGGTCTTCCAGCGGAAATGCCACAAACATTCTTCAAGACCACCCGAATAGGAAGCAAATGCTGGAGATTCTGAAGTGGCCAAAAATGAGTCCAGATCTAAACCCATTGAACACCTGGGGAAGATTTGAAATTCCTTTTGGGGGAAGGGTCTTCAAAAATAAGACCGGGGGCATTTTTTAAAAAAAGACAACCAAACTTCATTTGAGATAAAAAGCCTTTTGAGGGGTTTTGAGAAGGATTGATTCAGTTATTTTTCCAAAGGGAGTGCAACCAAAAATTTTAAATTGGGGGTGCCAAAAATTTTTTTCCCGGGTCACTTTTGGGTTTGTGTGAAATTATTTTTTTTTTGCTTTTTTTCCTCATTTTCCAAAACACATTTTTATTTCCGATGTGTGATAATGAAAAATAATTGAAAAATGGGAAATCTTCATTTTCGAAAATTTCAAAATTCCAAATTTTTTGCCATGACGAAAAATATAACGGGCCCCCCCCCGGACCGGGGATGGGGTTCAGGCCCTCCCCCCTCCGGGCCATGATTGGAAAAAGGACTGCCACCTGGGACCAGGGGAAACTTTCGGGGGGGCCAAAATGGGACCAGGGGCCTCAAAACTCGCTAGATACCCTTTTCAACTAATGATTTTCCCATGTTCTTGCAAGCCCCGGGGGGAAAGGGGGCCTTCTATACAAAAGCATCCCAGCCATTGGCGGGGGCCACTTGGGGGTTTTTCAAAATTATGTTAAATCCTCTTAGCAACAAGCGAGAACTTTAGAAACCTCTCGCTCCCCTTTTTTAAAAAAGGGGGAAACGGGCACGCACGTACGGGGGCGGCGCGGCACACTGAAGGAAGGTCAGGGAACAGGGGGGACCTGGGGACCACTCGGGGGGTGGAGTGGGAGTAAGCCGGCGCCCCGCATAGGGGGGAAGGGGACCTACCAGGGCAAACAAATAAAAAAAATTTTTATCTTTTATTTTAAAAAATTTTCGAAAAAAAAAGGGGTTTGACCAAAAATTTAAGGGTTTTTAAATTGTACAAAACACCCCAAAAGGGACTAATGAAAAAGCACTACCGAAAATCCCTGTATGGAAGGCCAAAAACTAAAAATTAAAATATGGTTACTAATTTTAACGAGGAGCAGAGAAGGATAATGAAATTCCGAGATTAAAGTGCATGTGCTATAATAAATGCTGTTTTAAAAATCAGAAATGTCGTGTGTAAAAACGCTAAATAGTGATGGCACTATAAAAAAAGTGCAAAGTGCAAAATGTTTTTGCAGAGAATAAAGCCTTTTTTGGAGTTGACACAAAACAGGGAAAAATTTAGAGTTGGAAGGGACCCCAGAGTCACAAACCAAAATTCAACAGTTCGTCCACCTCTTTTGAAGATTCTAAAAAAGGAGAACTCACCAGCACCCCCTTTCGCGCGCCTGTTTTCACTCATTGATATGTATTCACAGAAGGGGGGGGGCCCATAAGAGAGCCTTGTTTCTTGAAAAAAGGTTTTTTCTTTTTTTTTTTTATATACCGTGATATCATGTAAAGCCCCCCCCGTTTATAAGCCACCCCCCTAATTTTGCCACAAAAAACTTGGAAAATTTTTTGCCGCGAAAACCCCGGGTTTTTAAAGTTTCCTGCCTGTGCTCCCCCCCCCCAGCTCTGTGCGCCCCCATTCTCCTCTGGCTCCCCCCCCTCCTGCTCCATTATCCTGTGTGCTCCATCTTTCCATCCCCCCCCCCCCGCTCCGTGCCCCCCCCCTCCAGCTCTGCTCCCCCCCCTTCTCCCCTGTCCCACCCCCGTCCGCTGTGCTTCAGCCTCCCCCCGTTTCTCCGTGCTCCCATCCTCCCCCGTCCTGTCCGTGTCTTGTCCTCCCCAGCTCCCCCCCATCCTCCTCCATTTTCCCCCCCACCCCCCCCCCGTGCCATCGCTAACCCGTCCCGGCCGGGGAAATCCATGAATGGGGAGGCCACGCCATGGGAGTGGCGTCGCGCCAATATTACCTGACCTTAATGACGGGTATTACATAAACCGCTCACGCTGAAGCTGCAGGAAGGGGGGAGAAGTGGATTGCGGGACTTCCGTGGATGGGGGGGGGGGGAGTTACCCCCACCACCGGCTCCTGCCCGCATCCCCCTCCCCCCGGTTTCTGCCCATGCCGGAAAGTGGGGGGTTTTTTCAGAAAAAAAAAAGGTGCGAAAATCTCGGCTTATACACGATATATCGTATATGGAAAATTAATAAATTTTTAATTATTTAAAAATTTTAGTTTTGTGTCTTGGTGATTTGGGTATGTTCTTTCATGTTAGTGTCTAGTTCCCCCTTTTTTTTTGTATCACAACTTGTAAACCTTTTTGCTGCCAGCCAAGGGGGCTTTTTAAATTTTTTTTGGGGATTTCTCCATTCCCGGGGAAAATTCCTCCGTTCTGTGAGTTCCGGGGCGTCTTTATCCTTCTTTTTGAGGACAGCCACAGTTTTTCAATGAGTCCAGACGGGGGGAAGGCCATTGAAAACCTTTTGCTTGCCCCAAATCTATTGGGGATTTTAAGGTGTTTAGGTATTACCATGTGTAGAACCCCCTCCTCTTTTCAAATTCGTTTTTTTACAGCTATGCAATGTTTGCATCAAGAATTTGGTAAAAATTCAACACCCCCCCCTTAAATAAATTTTAAAATCTGTTCTAGACCGCAAAAATATATATTATATATATACACTTTTCTTTACTTTTTTATTTTATAAAGACTTTGGGGTTTAAAAAAAATAGTAAGAATAAACCTAATTTTTTTTTGCTCTTTTTCGTATGATTCCTGTATTCTTGCCCCTTAGCGGAGTTCAGCTGGTTTTAAAAGGAACCGGGCTGCTGATGTTTGGGAACACAGTGACGAAAAACCCCTTTTTTTTTATGGGATTTAGGGGCAGCATGAATCAGAAAAACCCCATTGCATTTTGGCTTAAAATACATTAAAAAACCGGCCAGGGAACATGGGCTCAATTTCATTCCCGTTGGAAATATGAAAACAAAAAGGGGTACATCGCACATCAAATTTCTTAAAGATTCCTTTTTGGGGAGATAATTTTTGACATTCCCTTTTTTTAAAAGGGGGCAATATCCATTTATTCCAACTGAAGGATAGAGATAAATGTGTGCTTGCTGAGGCCCCAAAAAATTTTTAGACCCCATAATCACAGAATGAATGTTGAAGCGCAGTAGTCCACCGCTTAATCATTTTTGGTTTTCCCTTTGGGACCACCGCCTTGGGGACGGGGAAAAAAAGTGATGTTTGGGGGGGGATTTCCATTCATTTAAAACCCTATTTGTGTCATTTGGGGGGCCAACCTTGGGGGCTAGGATCAAACATTTAACCCACATCTTAGAAAATAAAACACAACTTGATGAAAACCAAAAAAATTTTCGTATTGTGGGGGCTCGTAGGGGGAACAATTGTTCCAAAACCCCCGGTTTTCCCGCAGAAATCAGTATTTCATGGCCAAGATGGGAACCCTGAAACCGCCTGAAAAACCCGATGCCCCCCTTTTTTTTTGTGACCTGCACACATCTTTTTAGTGGCGTGATCCCCCTAATCAAAAGGGGTCCGCGGATGCCACAAGTAGGAGGCGGTTCTCGGGCCCCGCAGCACCTGGGGTTACTGACCTGACCCTTAACCAGGGGCCCGTAGCCATCAGTGTTTTAAAAAACCCCCCCCACCAAAATTGGAAAAAAAAAAAAAACCCAAACTTAAATGAGACGTTGCATCCACACAAAAAAAAATTGGATAGAAACGAAATGAAAGCCTTACATTGAATCTGCCTAATACAGAGGAGGGTTTGAATGAATGACATGAAAGAGGGGTCTTTGGACCTTCAAAATTTCAGGGCTGGTTTTTAACAATTTTCTCTCACCTCTTTTTACTACACCACCCCCGGGGCCAGTTGCAAAGAATTTCCAATATTTAGGTTTTCCTCCCCCCAAAAAAAAAAGCAAAAAAAATTTAAATTAAATTATTAGTATTATATTCTGCAATTTAACCAAAAAATCACAAACCTTTAAAAAAAAAAAAATATATATAATTTTAAAAAATAAAGCATATGCCTACAAAGGTTCCACAACCTTAAATCATTTAGAAGGTTTTGTTCCACAAAGTCTTAAAAAAAAAATTCCAAAAAAAGCAATAAAACAAAATATAGCCACCGATGGAATCGCAGAATATCCTAGAAAACCACTCTGCATAGATGTAAGGTACCAAATCAAATATTATAAAATTATACAATTTTTATGATATAATACAAAATTTTTTAAAAACCTTAAAGGGTGCGCTTACATTACAAAAATACTTTAATAGGATAGCAGAATTGCCTTCATCTAGGAGGGAATTAACTTTTTTGGGAATCAATGCTTTCAAAATTTTTCGATTGACAAATTTTTTTATGATTTTCCTTTTAAAAATCAAAAGGATGATGGCATGCTTTTTTAAAGGTTCAGGGGAAGCTGAGAAATGATATGAGGTCACACAGG
>JARQOD010000005.1:11466465-11541656 GCA_033576555.1 Oophaga sylvatica | reverse complement strand
GATAGACAAGGAGTCCAGTGAGCGGTCCTAACCAATGACTGATAGACAATGAGTCCAGTGTACGGTCATAACCAGTGACTGACAGACAAGGAGTCCAGTGGGCAGTCCTAACCCAAAACTGATAGACAAGGAGTCCAGTGGGCGGTCCTAACCAGTGACTGACAGACAAGGAGTCCAGTGGGCGGTCCTAACCAGTGACTGACAGACAAGGAGTCCAGTGGGCGGTCCTAACAGTGACTCACAGATAAGGAGTCTAGTGGGTGGTTCTAACCAGTAACTGACAAGGAGTCCAGTGTGCAGTCCTAACCAGTGACTGATAGACCAGAGGATGACACTAATCAGTGATTGACAATTATCTCTATATTCACTTATACACTGAAGGCTGTCAATCACTAAACAGGACATCTCCCTGGACTACTAAGCTGAATATTGCTGAGGACAGCCCATTGGACTCCTAAGCAATCAATGATTACGGATGACCACCCACTGGACTACTAAGCAATTACTGAAAAGGACCACCCACTGAACTCGAGCATTTAATCGCTGAGAAGGACAGCCCATTGGACTCCTAAGCAGTCAATGATTAAGGATGACCACCCACTGGACTCTTAAGCAGTCTCAATTACTGAAAAGGACCACCCTGTGGACTCCTAAGGAGTGAATCACTGAGAAGAACCTCCCACTGGACTCCTAAGCTCAGTATGAGCAGGGATTTAAATGAATATAATATAAGATATACTGACTTTTTCCTTGCAGTCCTACATATCAATCAGCTCCTCCTGCTCTGGACCATGCGTCCCACAGATCAGACACAGTTTAACCTGACAAGTTCCCTTTAAGCTCGGTCTCACATCTCACTACCTGTTTCTCATACCCAACACCTCTCCGACTTCCTTATGGTCAGGGCATTATCTCATCCTGAAACCTCATTGTGAAGTTTCTCTTCATTATATAACCAGGGGGGATTTTTGAGGGTTTTGATAATTTAATACTTTTTGGACACTTTTTATACCCAACTCGACAGGATATGCCATCACTTCTGGTAAAAGCAGATGTGCGGCCAATCCCTCTTTTCATCCTAACCCCGGCGTGCCAGGTGGTGGCGCTACTACCTAGGCCCCCTGGCTCGCACCACCCAGTTCTGACACCCATATGGTCAATTTATCATTCGATTGGAATCACATACCCCTAAGACGCCCGTGGGGCAGATCAGCGTGGCCTGGTGGACCGCCGTCAGTCATCACTGCATTACCCTATCTCCCCGGTCACAGACTGCCTGCACCAGTCAGATGGGTGCAACCAAAACCTGACATGTCTGACATGGAAAAGAAAGTTACAGGAAGGATTCCAGCGCATTGTTCACTTCTCCATTGTAACATCACCTCAGTAATGATTAATGACTGTTTGTGCAGGAGGTGGAGCGGGGCTCTGAATGCTGCACCCAGCTCCTACTGAAAGGCAGGTCACAGCTGCAACTGTGCTGCTGATTAAAGGGGTATTCCAACAATATGAGATCACATCTCTCAACACCAGCTGATGAGCGCTTCTTCTGCTCCGACAAAACTGTGCCTGCCACAGTCGTTTGGCTGCAGCGTTCACTTAATATTGTTTATGTCTCAGATACAGTAAGCACATTTTTTGTTTGCTTTATCCAGCACCCTAGGCCATTTATAAGGGATATTCCCCTTTAATATGGGTCATTGTCTCAATGCCTCGTCACTTTGGTAAATCACAGGCTGCATAAAGGGAATCTGTCAGCAGCCTTTTGCTATTTAATCTGAGAGCTTCATGGTGTAGGGACAGAGAGCCTGATTCCAATGATGTATCACCTGCACAGAGAATTGCTGTAGTTTCAAAACAATCAGTGTTTTATCAGCAGGCGATTATCACTGCAGGACTAGGCATCACACGCACAGCAGTCAGGCTAATCTGTATAACCCTGCCCCCACCACTGATTGGCAGCTTACTGACAGTGCACACAGGAAGTTGCTAATCAGTGGTGTGGGCGGGGTTATAGAGAGCTCAGCGTTCTGATCACTGCTACATCTACAGTAAAGAATACAGGGATTCTATCAAAACTGCACCAAGCAGATTAATAAGTGACACATCCCTGGAGTCAGTGTCTCAGCCCCCTAACGTAATGTTGCTCTCAGATTACATAGTAAAAACCTGCTGACAGATTCCTTTTAAAAGGACCAGTCACCAGGTGAAAAGTGTCTAGCTCTTATTTTATTCCCACTGATCCTGAGTGTTCAGTTTTTTTTTATTATTTGGTGCTGCTATCTTTTATAGTTTATATGTTTAGAAAGGAGGCTCACGGGATCCTATGTACAGTCATGGCCAAAAGTTTTGAGAATGACACAAATATTAATTTTTACAAAGTCTACTGCTTCACTTTTTCTAATGGCAATTTGTATATACTCCAGAATGTTATAAAGAGTGATCAGCTTAACAGCAATTACTTGCAAAGTCAATATTTGGCTAGAAAATGAACTTTATCCCCCAAAACACATTTCAACATCATTGCAGCCCTGCCTTAAAAGGACCAGCTAACCTCTTTTCAGTGTGGGTGTTGATGAGGACATGGCTGGAGATCAATCTGTCATGATTAAGTAAGAATGACACCACTGGACACTTTAAAAGGAGGCTGGTGCTTGGCATCATTGTTTCTCTTCTGTTAACCATGGTTATCTCTAAAGAAACACGTGCAGTCATCATTGCAATGCACAAAAATGGCCTAACAGGGAAGAGTATCGCAGCTAGAAAGATTGCATCTCAGTCAACAATCTATCGCATCATCAAGAACTTCAAGGAGAGAGGTTCCATTGTTGCCAAAAAGGCTCCAGGGCGCCAAAGAAAGACCAGCAAGCGCCAGGACCGTCTCTTAAAAGTGTTTCAGCTGCGGGATCGGGCTACCAGCAGTGCAGAGCTTGCTCAGGAATGGCAGCAGGCAGGTGTGAGTGCATCTGCACGCACTGTGAGGCGGAGACTCTTGGAGCAAGGCCTGGTCTCAAGGAGGGCAGCAAAGAAGCCACTTCTCTCCAGAAAAAACATTATGGACAGACTGATATTCTGCAAAAGGTACAGGCAGTGGACTGCTGAGGACTGGGGTAAAGTTATTTTCTCTGATGAATCCCCTTTTCGATTGTTTGGGACATCAGGAAAATGCCTCATTCGGAGAAGACAAGGTGAGCGCTACCACCAGTCTTGTCTCATGCCAACTGTTAAGCATCCTGAAACCATTCATGTGTGGGGTTGCTTCTCAGCCAAGGGAATCGGCTCTCTCACAGTCTTGCCTAAAAACACAGCCATGAATAAAGAATGGTACCAGAATGTCCTCCAAGAGCAACTACTCCGAACCCTCCAATAGCAGTTTGGCGATCAACAATGCCTTTTCCAGCATGATGGAGCACCTTGCCATAAAGCAAAGGTGATAACTAAATGGCTCAGGGAACAAAACATAGAGATTTTGGGTCCATGACCTGGAAACTCCCCAGATCTTAATCCCATTGAGAACTTGTGGTCAATCATCAAGAGACGGGTGGACAAACAAAAACCTAAAAATTCTGACAAAATGAAAGCATTGATTGTGCAAGAATGGACTGCTATCAGTCAGGATTTGGTCCAGAAGTTGATTGAGAGTGTGTGGCCCAGCTTCGCAAGGCACACATGTCTCCTGGAAAATGCACAGGAAGGTAACTGTAAAGCTTGATATTCATTCACGCACACTTCTCAGCATTGCCACTAGAGGCATTTCAGACTATTTAAGTAGTGTGACTAGCAAAGTTAGTCAGTCAAGCCTAGGGTGGCTCAGGAGTGAGTCATCCCATCCATCTTCAGATCAGTTTAGTTTCTGTTTCAGTCTGAGACAGACGGAGGGAGAGGAGAGAAGACTGAATCCTGACAGAGCTTGTGTAGCTCATCTTATACGGAAGTGGAGGCTAGTACGGGTGAAGTGAATCATCCTAGCCTAGTCAGAGCTACATCTTAACCTGCTACTCAGAACAAGCTGCCTGTGTTCCTAAGAAAGAAGGAAGGAAAGGAATCACAGCAGTTATACCAACGAGCCAACTGAGAACAGGTCAGTGAGCACTGAAGGAAAGCTGACCTTGGCACGATTGCTACACGTGCTTATGTTAAGGGCGAGAGCAGGGCGAAGGGCGAGTGGAGAAGTAAGAGTGACTAAGGTGACAGATCACCCTCATTCAATTAAACCGGACACCGGGGTCCGAAGCGTTGCTAGTACTTCACGTCTAGTAATAAGAAAACCAGAGGCCTTGCTGGACTTCAAGTCGCAGAAGGTAGCCCTAAGTGCTGATACGTAACCGGAGTCAGGGAGAACAGGAGTCTAGCCTGATCAGCAAATATAGACTTAGTTCTTTCAACATCTGATAATCAGAGACATAGAAGGCTCCACCACAATGTTGGCCGGGCGTAGTTGCTACAGAAAGAGTTGCACTTGACCTTATGCAAGTTTGTACTCACACATATTACAAGGATAAAGGAGGCCTCTAACCTGCTCAACAATTCCCTGAATGTGCATTCTCCAACCTGACCAGCTTCCCGGGACATACCTGCAACATCTACAAGTAAAGGTATGGAAAGAGACTGCATTGTGTGTGACTGAATTCTTATCTGCACCATGCATCACCACCATAGACTTTGAGGGACCAGTCCCACCTGTGGGGGACTTAACACCTAGCTGCCATAACATCCCCTCAGAGATCTACCCTGCAGCGCTGGTCAATCAGATCAGAAACCACAGGTGGCGTCACAAACTATTCTATTATCAAAATCCCCTGTAAATATCCCCCATTGCATGACCGCCAGGGCCACGGACCGAGCCACAGCTACCAGTGACATCTCCCACAGAAATCAATGGGCTCGGTGCCGAGTACCCCATAGCCCTGGTACCACCACATGTGGTGCGCGTCATCTTTTGGCGTCACGAACAGGATAAGAAGCTTACAATTTGTGAGTCCTGTGTGCCTATTGAACTGTTTTGTGCAAAAAGACTGTAGCGTTTTTGTGATTTTTGGCGCCATTTTCCGCCATTTTGCCGCCATATTCGCGCCCTGAGGCGCTGGTGAAGAAGGTGGGCGTGCCTTCGTGGGCGTACCCCCCCTGTGGCGCGAGAGTTATGGCCGCCCTCTCAAAATGCTACTATAATGTGAGATCCTACCCCACTGCAAGGGAGATCCGCCTCCTCTTAATCTTCTATGCAAAAAAGAGGAAGCGCAAATCCCGCCTCCACGGAAGAGACCAGATTGTTCCAGATGGAAAACACAGTCTGGCCTGGAGAGAGATGGCAGAAGGACAAGAGCAGCTGTGTGAGGGAGCGGTGGAGCGCAGGCCCTGTTCCCCAGTAAAACTGTTGCTTGAACCGGAGCCATCCCTAGTCCGGGACCTTCAACAAACCCTGCTGGAGATAAAGGAGGAGAATGCGGCGCTTAAAAAGTTGATCCAGCGCCAGGCAGACATGGAGGAGACCGAGAGACGCTGGTGTGCCCAGACACAGCGGCTGCTGTGGGACGCAGTGCTGTAAGGTTCTTTGTCTCTTTTGACATGTTCCTTGAAACTCAGTTTTCCGTCGGCCATTTTGCTTTCTGTCTTTCTGCAGCTCTTGCCCTCAGTTAATATGGAGTTTCCAGTTTTCATGTTCCCGCCCTGATTCTCTCCCTCTTGCTTCTTAAGCAGCCTCAGCTGAACAATCAGTGCTCCTAAATCAAGCCTCAGTCAGCCTGTGACCTGACTCCTGGAAACCTAGGATTTTGGACTCCAGCTATTTCCTACTGAGGAACTTTGGAACACTTTTGGACTTTGGAAACCTGCTGTCTGGTGAATCCATGTTTGCAGAGGAATTACGGTACAGAGAAGAGATCCTGAACCTGCTTGGAGAGTTATTGTAGAGCTTGAAGTTACTCTGGCCTGCTGTGTTCTCCTGCCTCTGTTCCTGCAAACTGTGTGACCTTTTCTGCATGCTTGTATGAAGTAATACAAGTCATTTCATATCAACCTATGTCTCATGTGTTTTCCTCGCACCCAAGCACAAGACGCTATAGGAACTGTACACTATACATGACAAGATTAAGGAGCCAATGTTTAGTGTCTGCTGGGTCTGGGAAAGCCGTGTCTGCTGTGATTGTGGATATCAGATGTCCGTTTAATACCTTCTGTGATGACAGTGGTTGTGACTTCTCACAACCATTCCAGGTGAGCGCATTCCCTTAAATGTTACTCTGGAGTGTTACCACAGGTAAACACTATGTTTTTTTTTTTTTTCCTTTCCTCTTCTCCTTCCAGCACTTCTGCCTTAAAAGATCTGGAAGATGGAGGCCCGCATAAAGGAGCTTTGCGGAGTGACTGATACAATCCTTGCAGATATACAGACTATAAAGACCCGTTTTGCAAGCCTACAGGACCTCACTAATCATAATTTGCAAGTGTTTGGACAAACTACTCAGGAATTACGAGCCAGGATTGAGGCTCTAGAGGAACGAGTCCAGGCTCCTGCCATAACCCCGAGTTCTGGGATCCCCAAGTTACCTCCTTTTCGTTTTGGCGGTGAACGTGAGAAATTCAGGGGATTTATTAACCAATGCAATCTATTTTTCTCTGCACATGCTTCACAATTTCCCACTGAACGATCCAAAGTGCTTACTATAATCATGTTGCTTACCAATAAGGCTTTGATGTGGGCAAACCCTCTGATTGAGACTGAGGATGATTGTTTGAATCACCTTGATGCTTTTATTTCAGCCATGGGGCAGGTGTTTGATGACCCCAATCGAGGTGCAACAGCTGAAGCAGCCATGTTAACTTTGCGCCAAGGTAAGCGTTCAGTAGCCGAATATGCCTTGGATTTCAGGAGATGGGCTCTTGATACCACTTGGGACACTTCCGCCAAAAAATCTATTTTTCGAAAAGGGTTGTCTCCACTGATTAAGGATGAACTTGCTCGTGCCGACCCTCCCACTGCGTTAGGTGACTTTATTAACTATTGTATCCGTATTGATGCTCGTCTGACTGAACGCAGACAAGAGAGATGGTTCGAAAATAATCGCACTAACCTTTTCCTACCTCCCTCCTCAGCTAAGGAACCTTTGAGTAGGATCACAAGGGAACCAGAACCTGAACCCATGCAGGTGGACTCTTTACAAAGACGGGTTAGTGATGCACGCAAAGAACATCGTATAAAGGAAAATCTATGTTTTTACTGTGGTAAGTCAGGGCACTTCATTATAAACTGCCCAGCCGTTCTCGTAAGACTACTGCAGCAGTCATTCACTGTGAGTGTTGCGAGAGGAGCTCTGTCATGTCCGAGCCTCAGACTCCAGAGAGATCTGCTGCAAGAGATCTTGATTTTTCGGACTTAAACTCTGTTAGTTCTGGGGACAATGACGGTATAAACGCTGCAATTTTTCAAGTTTCCTCAGCGGTGTCCCAGCTGAGTTGTAAAAGAAATAATTCTCATTGCTTCCTTTCCATCAAACTCTGGGTGGACTCAGTCTGGGTGTCTAGCTCTGCTATGATCGACTCAGGAGCAAGTGGAAATTTTATGGATATCTCCTTTGCTCTGAAACAGGGGATACGTTCAGTGAAGAAGGCTACTCCAGTACAGATGGAGACTGTGGATGGCTCCCTGCTGACCTCTAGACCAGTGGATCAGGAAACACAGCCTTTGAGGGTCCTTATGGGTAAAGATCATCAGGAGAAAATGTCTTTCATGCTTATCTCTTCTCCCCACTTTCCCATTATTCTAGGGCTACCATGGCTGCAGGCGCAGAATCCTACGATTAACTGGGAGACCAAGGAATTACACTTTCCGGAGAAACAGATGAGTCAAGGAGTTTCAGCTTTCTCTGTTCCTAAAGGAACCATGTCAGTCCCTGAACTACCAGCTGTATACCAGGACTATGTGGATTTATGTGACAAGAAGAACGCTGATCAGCTTCCTCCTCACCGTCCATATGATTGTCCAATCGAATTATTGCCTGGAGCCGAGATACCTTTTGGTAAGATCTACCCCCTAGCGGGGCCCGAGCTAAAAGCTTTGAAGGACTACATAGATGAAAATCTAGCCAAAGGCTTCATACGCCCCTCTTCATCTCCCGCAGGTGCACCCATCTTCTTTGTGAAGAAGAAAGATGGATCTCTGAGACCCTGCATAGACTATAGGGAACTCAATAAGGTTACTATTAGAAACCGTTATCCATTGCCTTTAATCCCTGAGTTGTTGGAGAGAGTGCGGCACGCCAAAATTTTCTCTAAACTGGATCTTCGTGGGGCCTATAACTTGGTCCGTATTAGACCTGGGGATGAATGGAAGACTGCATTCAGGTCACGCTATGGACACTTTGAATATCTAGTTATGCCTTTTGGTCTGAGTACCGCCCCAGCCACTTTCCAACACTTGGTGAATGACATCTTCAGGGATCTCCTAGATACATTTGTGGTGATTTATCTGGATGATATTCTAATTTTTTCTAACTCCACAGAGGAATATCATGGACATGTGAGAATGGTCTTAGAACGCCTAAGACAAAACCATCTCTACATCAAACTTGAAAAGTGTGAATTCCATAGGACCGAAATTCAATTTCTGGGGTATGTACTATCTACGCAAGGGATTAGTATGGATGGAAGCAAGACCCAAGCCATCAAGGATTGGCCAATTCCTAGAAATGTGAAGGAGGTGCAGCGCTTCATCGGGTTTGCCAACTTCTATAGACGTTTCATTAGGAATTTCTCTGAGGTAGTGTCACCTATCACCCAACTTACCCGGAAACAGTCTAGGTTCTCCTGGACCCCGCAAGCTCAGGAAGCATTTTCCTGTTTAAAGGATAAATTTACCACCGCACCTATCTTAGTACATCCCAACCCCGAGCTTGCCTTCATAATAGAGGTGGATGCTTCAGACTGTGCCGTTGGAGCTATACTCTCTCAGAGAACAGGTGAGAAGAATGTCTTGCATCCCTGTGCCTTCTTTTCCCAGCAGTTGTCTTCGGCTGAGAGGAACTACGATGTGGGCAATAGAGAATTGTTGGCCATTATTGCCGCCTTCAAGGAATGGAGACACCTTTTTCAGGGAGCTGCACAGCAAATAGTCGTCCTGACAGACCATCGTAACCTTGAATTTATCAGGTCGGCTAAGTGCCTGACTCCTCGCCAGGCTCGCTGGAATCTTTTCCTAAACCAATTTAATTTTGTAATTTCTTATAGACCAGGATCGCGCAATGGAAAGGCTGATGCACTCTCTAGGATTCATTCAGCAGAGACACGTCCACTTACTCCTCCTAAGACTATTCTTCCTGACTCTAGATTCCTGGGAGTGATTCATAATCAAGACCTACTTAAGGACATCAAGGAAGCATACCATGCGGATTCTTTGTTGGCTCAACCCCCAAGGGACTTAAGTCTTGTTTTTAAGAATGGTGTGTGGATTCAGGGACAACGTCTGTATATACCTGAAACAGTCAGATTGAGAGTATTGCAACTCATCCACGATTCCAAGATAGCCGGGCATAGGGGAATTCTAAAGACACAAGAATTTCTTTCTCGTTTCTTTTGGTGGCCCACTTATAGGAAAGATGTTTTAAACTATGTCACTTCATGTGAAGTCTGTGCAAGATGCAAAACACCTCGCTCCTCACCAACTGGTCTGTTACAACCTCTTCCCACCCCGTCCCGCCCGTGGGGATCCATTTCTATGGACTTCATTGTGGAGTTACCAACCTCTCAAGGGAAGAACACCATTCTAGTGGTGGTTGATCGTCTAACAAAGGCAGCTCATTTTATCCCTTGTGTCGGCTTACCCACTGCAAAACAGACATCAGACTTGATGATTAAGAATGTGTTTCGCTTACATGGAGTACCGGATGAGGTCATTTCGGATCGAGGGGTGCAATTCACTTCAAGGTTTTGGCAAAATTTCTGTGCCGCATTGGACATTAAAGTAAACCTTTCTTCTGCTTTTCATCCCCAGACTAATGGACAGACAGAACGAACCAATCAGACCCTGGAGCAGTATCTCCGCTGCTTTATCTGCCACCTACAGGATGATTGGGTGGATCTACTCCCACAGGCTGAGTTCTCTTATAACAACTCATGGGAACCAGTCAATAATGTAAATGCTCCTCGCCTGCTCCGCCAGTTTCATCAGAGGTACCCTGACAAGCCTGGTCTGAGGTCAACCGGAGGTTGTCCTTAAGGGGGGAGTAATGTAAGGTTCTTTGTCTCTTTTGACATGTTCCTTGAAACTCAGTTTTCCGTCGGCCATTTTTGCTTTCTGTCTTTCTGCAGCTCTTGCCCTCAGTTAATATGGAGTTTCCAGTTTTCATGTTCCCGCCCTGATTCTCTCCCTCTTGCTTCTTAAGCAGCCTCAGCTGAACAATCAGTGCTCCTGAATCAAGCCTCAGTCAGCCTGTGACCTGACTCCTGGAAACCTAGGATTTTGGACTCCAGCTATTTCCTACTGAGGAACTTTGGAACACTTTTGGACTTTGGAAACCTGCTGTCTGGTGAATCCATGTTTGCAGAGGAATTACGGTACAGAGAAGAGATCCTGAACCTGCTTGGAGAGTTATTGTAGAGCTTGAAGTTACTCTGGCCTGCTGTGTTCTTCTGCCTCTGTTCCTGCAAACTGTGTGACCTTTTCTGCATGCTTGTATGAAGTAATACAAGTCATTTCATATCAACCTATGTCTCATGTGTTTTCCTCGCACCCAAGCACAAGACGCTATAGGAACTGTACACTATACATGACAAGTACTCTCTCCTACAGGAACAACGCCATTACCTGACCTTCCTGTGTCACTGCTGAAGAAAGCTGAAGGAAAACCGGAGGCCGGCCCCAAAAGAGCTGTACCTGACCCCACCGATGGAGCGGTGGAAGAGAAGGAGGCTGAGGGAGTCCTGCCTGTTCCGGAGTGCCAGCTAGGCCAGGAAGCCGCAGCAGATTACAGTTCCCCGGCAGGGACACCAGAGGAGACCCAGCCGTCCGTGATGGAGCAGCGACAGCAGCAGGTTAGTGCGTTCTCAACTGAGCCACTGCGCGCACCTGCGTCCTACTCGGAATCGCAAGTCCCAGCAGCGTCATCTTTGGCGTCCGCACCAGGCCGTGCACCAGCATCACCCCTGCGTACTCCTCTACACCCAGGTCTTGCCCTGCAACGCAACCTGCGACCATTTCAGCATCACAATCTGCGACTACCTCAGCAACGCAACCTGCGTTCTACTACAGGGAGATACCCGTTGGGTTCCCAGTTCGAATAAAGGATGTAGCCACTCAAACACAGATCGCAGGACATGATCTCTTTGTTATGCGTTCAATAGAACACCGCGTCGTTCCAGCCCCAGGAGTGGAAGACGTTATTGAAGTTTGCAAGGATGAAAACCAGTAGGACCTAGACAGGGGTTTACTGCAACTGAACATGTACAAAGTTTGAAGAAGTTTTATGAAAAATTTGCACTTTATAGAAATATTGAATAATGTTTACTACTATGTTTATTTAAAGTAGAATACCCGGCTGGGTAAAGAGTTAAAGTATAATGTGATTTTACTTGAAAAGTGTTTTATCATGCAAAGGACTGCGTGGCTGTGGACTTTGCCAGCCCAAAAACTTTCATTGTAAATAGTTCGCACTTCGGTGCCCCATTTTGGTTTTACATAAAACCTAAACTACCTCTGAAGAAAAACCCGTATGGTGTGGCCTAGAGTGAGGTCTGCAGTAATGAAGTCCTGCAGCCCACCCAGGACCCACGTGGGAGGTTTTTGGTGCGGGTCTGTCATGTGTGCATCGCCACGAAGATCGTCGCGGTTGCACATTCTGACTTCTCACAGCTGAGTTGCTGTTTCTTTGTGTTTGGCAGCTAGGGAGTTAATTCTGTCTGTGCTCAGTTCTGGGACTGGGTGCAGTTTTCTCCCGGCTGCAATTAATTATTTGTTGATTGGTTTCCTTTAAATCTCTGGTTGTCTGTGTTGGGAGTTGCCAGTGAAATTCTTCATGCAGACCACAGATAGGATTGTATCTGTATAGACTTAAGTTAAAGAGCTCCTTAGTTGTTTTAAGCTCACCTTGCTTAGAGTTTAATATCCCAGATCATTTATGTTCCTTCTGTGTTTGAGTGTGTATGCAAGTCTGTGTTTTCTCCAGTCTGTCTTATATGTCTAATCTGTGTATTTAGCAGAGATCAGCCCATATCCCTTTGGTGGTAATCAGAATCCTTCTTAGGACTGATTACAGGGTTCAGGGACTGATAGGAGACAGGGTTAGGCTGGAGACTTGGACCTCTGAACCATTATCAGTACCTCCAAGGTGAGGGATTAGTTAGGACCCCAGTTTAGGGTCAGGTTAGACCCCCGGTCCTCCTCTTTCCTGTGACAGTGTATCAAGTCCTCAAGATTAACCCTGAGTTCAACGGATATCGTGTCAGGTAAATCTATTCTATATTTACATGCAGATGTTGCTAATCTATATGTTGTATAGAGTGTTGTTCTTTTAAGAATAGTTTACTGACATCGTACACATATCATAAGACCGCGTGACATTTTCACTGGCCCATAAAATTATTCCCAGTTGCCATGGATCCAGTAGCCCAGCTGGCTCTGCAGTTGCAGGGATTATCCATGGAGCTGACGGACATTAAGTCCAAAGTTTTGTCTCCCTCGGAGCAAACCAGATTTGAACCTAAAGTAGCTCTCCCGGACAGGTTCACTGGTGGGCGAGACAAATTTTTTACCTTCAGGGAAGCATGTAAATTGTATTTTCGGCTTCGGCCTCGATCATCAGGGAGTGAAGAGCAGAGAGTGGGAATTGTTATCTCGCTCCTACAAGGGGACCCTCAATCCTGGGCCTTCTCCCTTCCTCCGGGATCCCCGGCTCTACAGTCAGTAGATCGATTTTTTACTGCCCTGGGTTTGGTATATGATGACCCAGATCGGGTCTCTCTTGCTGAGACAAAATTACGTAAGATACAGCAGGGAGATCGTCCGGCGGAGGAATTTGCTTCTGAGTTCCGTAGATGGGCCACAGATACTCAGTGGAATGACCCAGCTCTTAGGAGCCAGTTTTGTCATGGGCTTTCTGACAAATTAAAGGACGTTTTGGCTCAGTATGATTCTCCTCCATCACTGGAGGCTGCTATGGCCCTAGCTATCCGTACTGATAGACGGCTCCGGGAGAGGTGCGAGGTAACTCCGCCCCCTGTTGTTACTCCACCTACTACTAAAGTCCCTTATGTTGAGGTTCCCCTTGTCTGTTCGGAGGAGCCTATGCAGTTGGGAGGGACATCATTTCGTAGGAGGGGATTGGCGGTACGCCGCAGGACTAGAAGGTGTTTCTTCTGCGGGAAAGAGGGACATTTTGTTGGGGGATGTCCATCCCGTGCCTTGTTGAGCAAAAAGTCGCCGGAAAACTGTTAATCCCAGGTTGTGTGGTGGACGACAACCTGGGAGTATGTATTTCGTCCGCTAGTTCTTCTCAGTTCCTTGTACCAGTGGAGGTGGTGGTTGGTACGAGAGTGGAGAGATTTTCTGTTCTTCTTGATAGTGGGTCCGGGGCTAATCTGGTTGACGCTCAGTTTGCTCAGGCTCAAGGTATGCATCTGAGTGTATTGGTCAAACCGATCCCTATATTCTCCATTGACGCCAGGCCTCTCGGCCAAGGTAGCTTTGTTCATGAGGTTCATAACATTGACCTTCGGGTAGGGGCAATACATAGGGAACTATTATCTTGTTATGTGTTGGAGGGTCTACCTACTCCTATTGTGTTGGGACTTCCTTGGTTGGTTAAACATAACCCTGTGATTAATTGGCAGTCCAGAGATATAAGCCAATGGGGGGAGTTTTGCAAAAGTAACTGCATGAACACAGTCATCAGTGCGGTCGTGCCTAGTACTTTGCCTCCTTTTTTGGAGGACTTTGGGGATGTGTTCTCTGAGGAGGGGTGTCAGGAGTTGCCTCCTCATCGCGTGTATGACTGCTCTATTAATTTACTTCCTGATGCTAAGTTACCTAAAGCTAGGTTATATAACCTTTCTGGTCCTGAGAGGCAGGCTATGAAAGATTATATTTCGGAAAGTCTGGCCAAAGGGCATATTAGACCTTCATCTTCCCCAGTGGCCGCGGGGTTCTTCTTTGTGAAGAAAAAAGATGGAGGCCTACGCCCTTGCTTGGATTTCCGCGAACTTAATCGGATTACTGTTCGAGATCCGTATCCACTCCCTCTGATTCCTGATCTCTTCAATCAAATTGTTGGCGCCAAATGGTTCTCTAAATTGGATCTCAGGGGGGCGTATAATCTGATTAGGATAAAAGAGGGGGATGAGTGGAAAACGGCGTTCAACACGCCGGAGGGACATTATGAGAACCTTGTCATGCCTTTTGGTCTGACTACTGCACCAGCAGTATTCCAACATTTTGTTAATGACATTTTTCGTCATCTGGTGGGGCTGTTTGTGGTCGTATATTTGGATGACATTTTAATTTACTCACCAGATCTTGTGTCTCACCAGGAGCATGTGAGACAGGTGTTGCAGATCTTGCGAGACAATAAACTATACGCCAAACTGGAAAAGTGTGTATTCGCCGTACAGGAACTTCAGTTTTTGGGTTTCTTGGTGTCAGCCTCCGGTTTCCGTATGGACCCTGAAAAGGTGAGAGCAGTGCTTGAATGGGATCAGCCAGAGGATCTTAAGGCTCTGCAGCGTTTTCTGGGGTTTGCTAACTACTACCGGAAATTTATTTGTAATTTCTCATCTGTTGTCAAACCTCTCACTGACATGACAAGAAAAGGGACGGATTTTTCTAAATGGTCGGACAAAGCTTGCCAAGCTTTTTCCTCTTTGAAAAAATGTTTTGCTTCGGCACCCGTTCTCATCCAACCAGATGCATCACAGCCGTTCGTTGTGGAGGTGGACGCGTCTGACGTAGGGGTGGGTGCAATATTGTCCCAGGGTCCGTCCCCTGGTAAATGGCATCCGTGCGCTTTCTTTTCTAAAAAATTGTCGTCCGCCGAAAGGAATTATGATATCGGCAATAGGGAACTTTTGGCCATTAAGTTGGCTTTTGAAGAATGGCGTCACTTTTTGGAGGGGGCAGTCCACCCGGTCACCGTCATTACTGATCACAAAAACCTGCTGTATTTGGAATCTGCTAAGCGTCTGAATTCCAGACAAGCTCGATGGTCGTTGTTTTTTACCAGGTTTAATTTTGTTGTCACTTATCGCCCTGGATCTAAGAATGTTAAGGCGGATGCCTTGTCTCGCAGTTTCCCAGGGGCCGGGAAAATGGATGACCCGATTCCTATCCTTCAGGAGGGGGTGGTAATGTCGGCTGTATGTTCTGAGCTTGAGGAGGAGGTGTTAGAGGCTCAGGGGGACGCCCCTGCAGGACCTCCAGGGAGACTGTTTGTCCCAAATCAGTTGAGACAAAAGGTTATTGAGGCACATCATAATTCTGCTTTAGCAGGACATCCAGGGAGTAAGGCTACTTTAGATCTCCTTTCTCGCCGGTTTTGGTGGCCTAACGTTAATAAAGATGTTTTAACTTTTGTCGCGTCCTGTGGGGTTTGTGCTCGCTCTAAGACCCCTCATACCCGTCCGTCTGGGACCCTCTTACCCTTGAAACTTCCGGAGCGTCCATGGACTCATTTGTCTATGGACTTCATCACGGACCTTCCTCAGTCGTCAGGGAAGACTGTCATACTGGTGGTTGTTGACAGGTTCAGTAAGATGGCACATTTCATTGCTCTTCCTGCCCTCCCTAATGCTAAAACTCTGGCGCAGGTGTTCATTGGGGAGATTGTGAGACTTCATGGGTTGCCTTCTGATGTGGTGTCAGATAGGGGGTCTCAGTTTGTGTCCAAGTTTTGGAGGGCATTTTGTTTACGTCGGGGGATGCAATTGTCATTTTCCTCGGCTTTTCATCCGCAGACCAATGGTCAGACAGAGCGTCTGAATCAAAGCCTAGAGACTTATCTTCGGTGTTTTGTCTCAGAGAACCAGGAGGACTGGTCTTCTTTCTTGCCTCTGGCAGAGTTCGCTCTTAACAACAGGCGGAGCGAGTCCACTGGTAAGTCCCCGTTTTTTGGGGCATATGGTTTTCATCCCCAGTTTTGTACATTCAATGGGGGGGGCCCTTCTGGGGTTCCTGAGGAGGAGCGTTTCTCGTCGTCACTTGCTTCAGTGTGGAGAGGTGTATTGAATAATCTGAGTGCTATGGGGAACCGTTATAAACGTATGGCTGATAGGAGGAGAGTTTCTGGTCCAGATCTTAATGTGAACGATCTGGTATGGTTGTCTACCAGGAATATAAAACTTAAAGTTCCCTCCTGGAAGCTGGGCCCCAGATTCATCGGGCCGTACAGGATCAGTTCCATAATTAATCCTGTGGCATTTCGTCTGGACCTCCCTCCTACGTTTAAAATTCATAATGTGTTCCACAAGTCATTACTTAAGAGGTACGTGGCACCAGTCATACCATCACCTCTACCTCCTCCTCCATTGGTGGTCAATGGTAACTTGGAGTTTCAAGTGTCAAAGATCATTGACTCACGTCTGAATCGCCGGTCCCTTCAGTACTTGGTGCATTGGAAGGGGTATGGTCCAGAGGAGAGGACGTGGGTTCCTGCGTCTCACATTAACGCAGATCGTTTGGTGCGGACCTTCCACAGAACTCACCCGGGCAAACCTGGCCCTGAGGGTCCGGAGGCCCCTCGTAGAAGGGGGGGTACTGTCATGTGTGCATCGCCACGAAGATCGTCGCGGTTGCACATTCTGACTTCTCACAGCTGAGTTGCTGTTTCTTTGTGTTTGGCAGTTAGGGAGTTAATTCTGTCTGTGCTCAGTTCTGGGACTGGGTGCAGTTTTCTCCCGGCTGCAATTAATTATTTGTTGATTGGTTTCCTTTAAATCTCTGGTTGTCTGTGTTGGGAGTTGCCAGTGAAATTCTTCATGCAGACCACAGATAGGATTGTATCTGTATAGACTTAAGTTAAAGAGCTCCTTAGTTGTTTTAAGCTCACCTTGCTTAGAGTTTAATATCCCAGATCATTTATGTTCCTTCTGTGTTTGAGTGTGTATGCAAGTCTGTGTTTTCTCCAGTCTGTCTTATATGTCTAATCTGTGTATTTAGCAGAGATCAGCCCATATCCCTTTGGTGGTAATCAGAATCCTTCTTAGGACTGATTACAGGGTTCAGGGACTGATAGGAGACAGGGTTAGGCTGGAGACTTGGACCTCTGAACCATTATCAGTACCTCCAAGGTGAGGGATTAGTTAGGACCCCAGTTTAGGGTCAGGTTAGACCCCCGGTCCTCCTCTTTCCTGTGACAGTGTATCAAGTCCTCAAGATTAACCCTGAGTTCAACGGATATCGTGTCAGGTAAATCTATTCTATATTTACATGCAGATGTTGCTAATCTATATGTTGTATAGAGTGTTGTTCTTTTAAGAATAGTTTACTGACATCGTACACATATCGTAAGACCGCGTGACAGGGTCCTCCACAAGAATCTTGTCTTATACTGTGTATATTTATTGAAAAGTATTTTGATAATTTTCTACTGATCTATGTACAAATTGTAACGTTCAAGAGTCCTTACCTCCCGCAAGGGATGAGTTATTATGTTGATGTTATATGCAAAACAAAAATGTTTTTCTTTTCTATTTCAGCCCGGGAGTGCTGAGTTTAACTAGGGGGGGATGTGTGGCCCAGCTTCGCAAGGCACACATGTCTCCTGGAAAATGCACAGGAAGGTAACTGTAAAGCTTGATATTCATTCACGCACACTTCTCAGCATTGCCACTAGAGGCATTTCAGACTATTTAAGTAGTGTGACGTAGCAAAGTAGTCAGTCAAGCCTAGGGTGGCTCAGGAGTGAGTCATCCCATCCATCTTCAGATCAGTTTAGTTTCTGTTTCAGTCTGAGACAGACGGAGGGAGAGGAGAGAAGACTGAATCCTGACAGAGCTTGTGTAGCTCATCTTATACGGAAGTGGAGGCTAGTACGGGTGAAGTGAATCATCCTAGCCTAGTCAGAGCTACACCTTAACCTGCTACTCAGAACAAGCTGCCTGTGTTCCTAAGAAAGAAGGAAGGAAAGGAATCACAGCAGTTATACCAACGAGCCAACTGAGAACAGGTCAGTGAGCACTGAAGGAAAGCTGACCTTGGCACGATTGCTGCACGTGCTTATGTTAAGGGCGAGAGCAGGGCGAAGGGCGAGTGGAGAAGTAAGAGTGACTAAGGTGACAGATCACTCTCAATTAAACCGGACACCGGGGTCCGAAGCGTTGCTAGTACTTCACGTCTAGTAATAAGAAAACCGGAGGCCTTGCTGGACTTCAAGTCGCAGAAGGTAGCCCTAAGTGCTGATACGTAACCGGAGTCAGGGAGAACAGGAGTCTAGCCTGATCAGCAAATATAGACTTAGTTCTTTCAACATCTGATAATCAGAGACATAGAAGGCTCCACCACAATGTTGGCCGGGCGTAGTTGCTACAGAAAGAGTTGCACTTGACTTTATGCAAGTTTGTACTCACATACATTACAAGGATAAAGGAGGCCTCTAACCTGCTCAACAATTCCCTGAATGTGCATTCTCCAACCTGACCAGCTTCCCGGGACATACCTGCAACATCTACAAGTAAAGGTATGGAAAGAGACTGCATTGTATGTGACTGAATTCTTATCTGCACCCTGCATCACCACCATAGACTTTGAGGGACCAGTCCCACCTGTGGGGGACTTAACACCTAGCTGCCATAACATCCCTCAGAGATCTACCCTGCAGCGCTGGTCAATCAGATCAGAAACCACAGGTGGCGTCACAAACTATTCTATTATCAAAATCCCCTGTAAATATCCCCCATTGCATGACCGCCAGGGCCACGGACCGAGCCACAGCTACCAGTGACATCTCCCATAGAAATCAATGGGCTCGGTGCCGAGTACCCCATAGCCCTGGTACCACCACATGTGGTGCGCGTCAAGAGCATGCCAGGGAGAATTGCAGAGGTCCTGAAGAAGAAGGGTCAACACTGCAAATATTGACTTGCTGCATTAACTCATTCTAACTGTCAATATAAGCTTTTGTTACTCATATGTTTGCAATTATTATATTTCTGTCTGTGATAAAAACATCTGTCAAACACACATAAAAACCAGAGGGCAGCAGATCATGTGAAAATATAATATTTGTGTCATTCTCAAAACTTTTGACCATGACTGTAGGCCTAGAAGAGGGAATTACTATTATTTGGAGGCACATAAGGGACGATTATTAATATATGGAGGCACAGAAGCGGCACTATTAATATGTGGAGGCAGAGAAAGGGTCTTAATATATGGAAGCACAGAAGGGTGCACTATTAATAGATGGGGACACAGAAAGGGGAAATATTACTATATGGAGGCACAGAACTGTCCATTATTAATATATAGAGGCACATAGGGGGCCAATGTTGATGTATGACGGCACATAAGGAACATTATTAACACATGGAGGCATTGAAGGGATCATTATTAACACAATGGGGAAAATAAGTATTTGATACACTGCCAATTCTACAAGTTTTCCCACCTACAGAGAATGGAGAGGTGTGTAATTTTTATTGTAGGTACACTTCACCTGTGAGAGACAGAATCTAAAAATAAAAACCAGAAAATCACATTGTATGATTTTTACATAATTAGTTTGCATATTATTGCATGAAATAATTGTTTGATCACCGAGCAACCAGCAAGAATTCTTGCCTGTTTGTTTTTCTTTAAGGATCCCTCCTACTCTGCACTCATTACCTGGATAAATTGCACCTATATGAATTCATTACCTGTATAAAAGACACCTGTCCACACACTCAATCACACTCCAACCCTTCCACCATGGCCAAGACCAAAGAGCTGTTTAAGGAAACTAGGGACAATATTCTAGACATGCACAAGGCTGGGATGGGCTACAGGACAGTAGGCAAGCAGCTTGGAGAGAAGGTAACAACTCTTGACACAATTATTAGAAAGTGGAAGAAACACAAGATGGCTGTGAATCTTCCTCGGTCTGGGGCTCTATGCAAGATCTTGCCTCATGGGGTAAGGATGATTCTGAGAAAGGTTTCAGCCCAGAACTACATGGGAGGACCTGGTCAATGGCCTGAAGAGAGCTGGGACCAGAGTCTCAAACATTACCATTACTGTAGTAACACTCTACGCTGTCATGAATTAAAATCCTGCAGGTGGCACACAAGGTCTCCCTGCTCACATAAGCACATGTCACGGCTTGTTTGAAGTTCACCAATTACTATCTGGATGATCCAGAGGAGGCATGGGAGAAGGTCATGTGGTCAGATGAGACCAAAATAGATCTTTTTGGAATCAACTCCACTCACCGTGTTTAGAGGAAGAAGAAGGATGAGTACAACTCCAAGAATACTGCCCAACCATGAAGCATGGTGGGGGAAACATCATACTTTGGGGCGCTTTTTGGCCAAGAGGTACAAGATGACTGCCCCGATGGGGACATATATCACAAGATATTGGCCAACAATCTCCTTCCCTCAGTAAGAGCATTGAAGATGGGTCGTGGCTGGGTCTTCCAGCATGACAATGACCTGAAACACACAACTAAGGCAACTAAGGAGTGGCTCTGTAAGAAGCATTTCAAGGTCCTGGAGTGGCCTAGCCAGTCTCCAGACCTGAACTCAATAGAAAATCTTTGGAGGGAGCTAAAACTCAAAGTTCCCCAGCGACAGCCCCAAAACCTGAAATATCTGGAGAAGATCTGTATGGAGGAGTGGGCCAAAATCCCTGCTGCAGTGTGTGCAAACTTGGTCAAGAACTACAGGAAACGTCTGACCTCTGTAACTGCAAACAAAGGTTTCTGTACCAAATATTAAGTCCTGTTTTTCTATTTAATCAAATACTTATGTGTGGCCCAGCTGCGCTTGGTACACATGTTCCCAGGAGTATGTACAAAAAGGTAATTGCAAAACCTGATATTCATTCACAACACACACTTCCCTAGATTACCACTAGAGGGAACCTTAGACTATTTAAGGGTGTGTGGGAGACATAGCAGTGGTTAGTTCCTGTCAGAGCTCAGTCTGAGCTAGAGACAGACGTGTGTGAGATTTCCTGTCAGAGACAGAGGAGAAAGATTGCAAGCTGTTATCTCAGAACAGACGGACTGTTAGTTCCCCATGCAAGTGGAAAGTGACTCTCGGGGCGGGCTTGTATTCAGTCTGAGGGAAAGGGCCCCGAAAGCTCCCTTTGGACAGAGTTTATGAAGGAATTAAAGGGAAAGGGAAAATTTCAGTTGCCAGAACATCGGGGTTAAAACTGAGAAAGGGTCATGAGCTGGGGAAAGGGGAAGGAAATTTTGGGACGATACCCCTACTGCTACCCGTGTGCTTATTTTAAGGGGGAGAGGGGGGGAAAGGGCGAGTGGTGACCCTGGGAAAGGGGTGACTTTGGTAAAAAGATCACCTTCACTCGACTTTCCCGGGCCCGGGGGCCAAAAAAGTTTTTGCTAGAACTTTTACGGTTTTGTGAGAAAAAAACCGGAACCCCTTTTCTGGACTTCAATGCAGAGGGTACCCCTAAGGGCCGATACGAAACCCCGGGGTCAGGGGAACGGGAGTTGGCAGGTACCCCCTTTTAAAGACTTATTTCTTGCCAAAAGAAGACTTCCACACAATTTTGGGCCGGGCAAAAGCTTTTGCTATTCAGAGTTAAACCTGACTTAAACGAGGTTAGGACTTTTAACCTTAAAAGGGAAAGGGGCCTTTTCCCTACTTGGCGATTACCGGGAAAATTGTAATAGTCCCCCATGAGCGTTCCGGGACGAAACTGCAAATACCCCCAAGAAAAGGGTTTATGGAAAGAAACCTGACTTGTGTGGACTAAATTATTCCCTCTCCCTGCCCCGCCATATCACCCTGAGGGATCCTTTAAAGTCCACCTGTGGGAGACTTATTTAACACTTGCTGCCCCAATCCTCAGAGGATTCACCCTCCCAAGCGCGGGTTCATCCTGATCAGAAACCACAGGTTTGGCGTCACGAACTTTTTTTTTTTTTTACAATCCCCTGAAAAATATCCCCCTTTGAATGAGCGCCCAGGGAAAAGGACCGAGCTGTGCTACTTGTGAAAACCCCCCTAGACTTCAATGGGGCTCGGTCCCCAGTACCCCCCCTAACCCCTTTTGGGCCCCCGTTGTGAAAAAACCCCACTTTGCCCCTGCATAAAATCCCTTTTTTTAAAAGAAAAAAACTTTTAAAAATTTTGATTTTTGTTTTTTTTTTTTTTAGATTTTTCTCTCACAGGTGACAGAAAACCCACGAAAAAAAGACGACTTTCCATTTTTGTAGGGGGGAAATAGAAAAAAAATTGGGGAAAGGCGGTTTTATCAAATACTTTTTTTCCCCCCCTGTATAGGGGGGACAGAAAGGGCCATCTTTTAAAATGTGGGGCACAAGGGGGCAGTGTCAGGGGTTTTTTAAAAAAATTTTGGGGGGCCCCCTAGTACTTAGTTACGCCCTTGTGGGGGGGGCCCCTTAAAAATGACCCCTTTTAAAAACCTTTTTTAAAAAAGGGGGTTTTAAAAATTTTCCCCATGGTATGAAATACAAAAAATTTGGTGCAGACAGGTTTGGGGGTTTCCCCCCGGGGTTTTGAGCTGATTGAATGATAACGTGGGGGAGCGGGTTTTTTGGTTTTAAAAAATAAATTTTGTGGTTGGGTTTTAAAAAAAGTACGGTTTAAGGATTTTGGGAAAATAGGTGTTTTGGGAAAAAATCCCAAAAATTTTTTTTTACCCCCTTTTTTTTTGGATAAATTTTAATCAAATTTTTTTTCCATTTTTTTTCAAAAAATTTTTTAAAAAAAGGGGAAAAAATATAAAAGGGTTTAAAACAAAAAAATTTTTTCCCCTTTTTTTTTTTAAAAACCCAAAATTACCAAAAAATTTCCCACATATGGGGGAAAAACCAAAAAAAAACCTTAAAAAAATTTTTCCAAAAATAAATTTCCCCCAAAAATTAAAAAAACAAAATTTTAAAACATTTAAAAATTTTAAAAAAAATTTTCCCATTCCTGAAAAATTCCCAAAAAAAAAACAAAAAAAATTTTTCACCCAAAAAGGGGTTAAAAAACCCCAAAAAATATTCATTTAAAAAACACCTAAAAAAAAAAAATTTTCTTTAAAAAAGTAAACTTTTTTTTTTATTGACCCAAAAAAAAAAAAAAAAAAATTAAAAAAAAAACTTTCAAAAAAAAAAATAAAAATTTTGAAAAAAAAACCCTTTTTAAAATTATTTAAAATTTAAAAAAAAAAAAAAATTTTTAAAAAAAAATTAAAAAAAACCCAAAAAAAAATAAAACCCCCCCAAAAATTTCCAAAAAAAATTTAAAAAACCCCAAAAAAAAAAACCAAAATCAAACAAAAAAAAAAATTGATTTTTTTTAAAACAATTTTAAAAAATTTTTTTTTCACCCCTTTGGGGGGGGTTAAAAAAATTATAAATTTCCCCCAAAAAACCCCTTTCCAAAAATTTTTTTTCTAAATTTAACCCCCTTAAAAAAACCCCCAATTTTAAAAAATAAAAAGGTTTTGGGGGAAAACATCATCCCTTTTTTATCTGGGCCCTTATAAATTTTTAAAAAAAATTTATTTCCCCAATTTCCCCCTTTTCCCCACAAAGGCCCCCTTTGGGAAAACCTTACAAAACCAAATCCCCCCCCAACATATTTTTTCCAATTTTAAATTTTCCCCCCTTGGGAAAAAAATTTCATTCTTTTTTTGGGGGGGAAAAAGGTTTTTCCCCCCAAAACAAAAATTTTTAACCCAAAAACCCAAACCCAACCTTTGGGAAACCCCCCTTTAAATCTATTTTGGGAAATTTAAAAAAGGGGGAATTTTACCCCCATTTGGGTTTTTAAATTTTTTTCATAAAAAAATTTTAATTTTTTATTTTAATTTTTTATTTTTTTTTTTTTCAAATGATTTTCCAATTTTAAATTTTCCCTTTTTTTTTTTTTTTCCTTCTTACCCCAATAAAAAATTTAAAATTAAAAAAAGAAATTTTTAAAAGGGGAAAAGGGGAAAAAAAATCGGGGTTTTGCCCCCAAATTTTTTTAAATTTTAAATATTTTTTCCCTAAAAAATTGAAATTTTGCCAGGGCCCCAATTTTTGGGCCAAAAAAAGGGTTTTTTGGAAAAAAATTTAAAAATTTTAAAAAACCCAAAAAATTTGGGGGAATTTGGGGTGCAAAAAATTAAAATAAAAGGGGGTTTTTAAAGGGGAAACTAGGGGTTTCAAAGGGGGTTTTAAAAAATTTTGGGGGGGAATTTGAAGACCCAAAACCGCTTTTTATACAAATTTTTTTCCCCCCCTTCATATTGGGGGATTTTTTAAATTTTTTAAATTTTTGTTTCTTGCTCCGGTTTTCAGCTTTGTTTAAATTTTGGAAGCTTTTTTTCAAAAAATTTTCCCCAACCCTTGGGGGGCAATTTTAGTTTTTTCCCTTTTTATTTTTTTGGGTTTTTTAAAACAATTTTTAAAAAGATTTTTGGGCCTTTTTTTTTGAAAAGGGGGACGGTTGTTTTGGTTTTAAAAATTTGGGGAAAAGGGGTTGGTGGTTTTTTAATTTTTGTTTTTGGGGTTTTTTTAGTGGGTTAAATTTTTCCCCTTTTTTTCCCCATTTTTTTTAAAAACCTTTTTCCCCCAAAAACCCCCAAAATTTTTTCCCTTTTGTTGGGTTTTGGGGGGGTGTTTTTGGTTTTTTTGGTTTTTTTTTATTTCCCTTTCCTGTTTTTAAACCTTTTTTTGTCTGGTTTTTGGGGTTTTACGGCCGACCTCCCTTTTGTGAAAAAAGTCAAAAAAAATTTCATTTTTCCCCAAGTAATTTGTGGGATTAAAATTTTGCCCAAAAATTATGGGGGCCCTTTTGGACCAAAAAAAATGAAAAAACCCCCATTTTCCAAAAAGTGTGATTTAAAAGGGGGGAGATTTGACAGGAGGGGAACATTTTTGCGTTTCGCTCAAAGGGGGACTTGTGACCCCCGGGGGGAACCCCGGGACCGCCATTTTTTCTTGGGGGATTTTTCCCCCATCCCCCCCGAAAGCAGGGGGGCGTGTGGGTGGTTTGACACATTTTTTGGGTTGCCCCAGGGAAGGTAAAAAGTTGTGATTGGGGTTTTTCCTCTTGCTTGGCCCCCCACAGTCAAAAGTTTGGTTTGCGAACCCCGGGTTTTGCCACCCCAAATTTTTTGGCCCCCTTCCCCGTAATAAAGAGGTCGAGCAAGGAAAAAAGGAAAGGAACGGTTATGGGTTTCCGGGGATTAAAAGGGAAAATCCCGGGGGGGTTTTTTAAAAGAATTAAGCCTTTTAAGGGGATTTATTTGGGGTTAAATTTTAAAATTAAAAGGGGGTGGGAAAAAAACCCTCCTTTGGGGAATTTTTTGGGGGATCTTTTTTTTTTTGGGGTTTTCTATAAAGGTTCTTTTAACCTTAAAATAATTTTTTTTGGGGTTTGGGGGAATAAACTTTAGATTTATTTGTAAAATTTTGGGGTTTAAAAAAAATTAATTTTGGAAATTTTTTCTTTTTTTTTTTGCTTTTTTTTTTTTTCTTATTTTTATTATTAGTTTGTGATTAAAAAAATTTTACATAATTATTTTTAGTATTATTGTTTTTTAAATTTTTTTATTTTGTTAAAATAATAAAAAGTATTATTTTTTTTAATTGTTATAAAAATTTGTGAAAATTTTAAAATAAAATTTTTTTAATTATTATTATAATTTTTATTGATAACAAAAATATTAATGAGTAATAAAATAAAAAAATAATGACAAAAAAAAGCTTACTAATATGTAATGTAAAAATTTTTAATAATTTTGAAAATTTAAAAAATAATAGCACAAAATATTTTAAAATTTTTAATATTTTTTTAAAATTAAGCCATCATTTTAAAAATGAAAATATAAATTGCAATTATTACTATTTCATTACTTTATTATATTAATGAAAATAATTGTAATTTTTTAGTGTTTTTAAAAATTATATTTTGTTATATTATTATATCTTAAAAATTTATAAAAATTCATTATAAAAAATTAAAAGAAATTCGAGCCAAATTAGTTAAAAAAAAAAAATTTTCCCAAATTTAAACGGGGGGGTTTTTAAAAAAAAAAAAATATCTAAAAAAAAGCAAATATGCAAACACACGTCCAGTTTTTGCGGGCACCTGTAACAGTAGCTCCCCCCCTCTCCATTCTCAGTCAAGACTGTCGGGGCAAAATTATAATTAAAAACTCCTAACAATCAGAAACAAGCAAAAACCCCACAATAAAAAGGGGCGACGAAAACCAAGAAAAACACAAAAATAGAGAAAAAAAAATTAAAAAGTGCCCCTAAAATGGGGGCTGTTGGGAATTCCTGTAGGGGTTTTCCCCGGGGGGGAGGGGCAAAAACCTAGGGGCCCCTTAAAAGGGGTTTTTTTTTAAAAAAGGTTAATTTTTGGGGCCCCTTTTCTCCTTTGGAGTGTTTTTGGGGGCTTTTGGTCAAAATTACGGTCTTTTTTAGAATTTTTTTCAAAGTAAAGTAAAAATAGATTAAAAAAATGAGAAACTAATAAAAAAAATGAAATAAAAATAAAATAAAACCACTAGAGCCTCTTCAATAATCTAGCCCTGACTAGGTGAGATTTAGGAGGCATCTTCTGGTTTGGAGATCAGTAGAAGACCTGAATTGTTTGCAGGAGAAGGAGCAGTCATGATCAGAGAGCAACAAGTCCCCAGCCGGATCCTGTATCCTCATGTGTCAGTGATCAGTTCACACTGACAGCTCAAAATAGCCCAGAGCTAGAGAGCAGAGGAGCAGAGGAGTGGCCCTGGGAGGGCTGTGTGCACCAGAGAGCAGCCCCAGAGCCAGGCTGCCCCTCCCTGCACAGTGTGCACAGTGCATGTCCTCCCTGCCACTCACAGCGTGTCCTCCCTGCCACTCACAGCGTGTCCTCCCTGCCACTCACAGCATGTCCTCCCTGCCACTCACAGCCTGTCCTCCTGCCACTCACAGCGTGTCCTCCCTGCCACTCACAGCGTGTCCTCCCTGCCACTCACAGCCTGTCCTCCCTGCCACTCACAGCATGTCCTCCCTGCCACTCACAGCGTGTCCTCCCTGCCATTCACAGCGTGTCCTCCCTTCCACTCACAGCCTGTCCTCCCTGCCACTCATAGCCTGTCCTCCCTGCCACTCACAGCGTGTCCTCCCTGCCACTCACAGCGAGTCCTCCCTGCCACTCACAGCCTGTCCTCCCTGCCACTCACAGCCTGTCCTCCCTGCCACTCACAGCGTGTCCTCCCTGCCACTCACAGCGAGTCCTCCCTGCCACTCAGCCTGTCCTCCCTGCCACTCACAGCGTGTCCTCCCTGCCACTCACAGCCTGCCCTCCCTGCCACTCACAGCCTGTCCTCCCTGCCACTCACAGCCTGTCCTCCCTGCCACTCACAGCCTGTCCTCCCTGCCACTCACAGCCTGTCCTCCCTACCACTCACAGCCTGTCCTCCCTGCCACTCATAGCCTGTCCTCCCTGCCACTCACAGCGTGTCCTCCCTGCCACTCACAGCGAGTCCTCCCTGCCACTCACAGCCTGTCCTCCCTGCCACTCACAGCCTGTCCTCCCTGCCACTCACAGCCTGTCCTCCCTGCCACTCACAGCGTGTCCTCCCTGCCACTCACAGCGAGTCCTCCCTGCCACTCAGCCTGTCCTCCCTGCCACTCACAGCGTGTCCTCCCTGCCACTCACAGCGAGTCCTCCCTGCCACTCAGCCTGTCCTCCCTGCCACTCACAGCGTGTCCTCCCTGCCACTCACAGCCTGCCCTCCCTGCCACTCACAGCCTGTCCTCCTGCCACTCACGCCTGTCCTCCCTGCCACTCACAGCCTGTCCTCCCTGCCACTCACAGCCTGTCCTCCCTACCACTCACAGCCTGTCCTCCCTGCCACTCACAGCGTGTCCTCCCTGCCACTCACAGCGTGTCCTCCCTGCCACTCACAGCCTGCCCTCCCTGCCACTCACAGCATGTCCTCCCTGCCACTCACAGCCTGTCCTCCCTGTCACTCACAGCGAGTCCTCCCTGCCACTCACAGCGTGTCCTCCCTGCCACTCACAGCGTGTCCGCCCTGCCACTCACAGCGTGTCCTCCCTGCCACTCACAGCCTGTCCTCCCTGCCACTCACAGTCTGTCCTCCCTGCCACTCACAGCGTGTCCTCCCTGCCACTCACAGCGTGTCCTCCCTGCCACTCACAGCCTGTCCTCCCTGCCACTCACAGCATGTCCTCCCTGCCACTCACAGCCTGTCCTCCCTGCCACTCACAGCGTGTCCTCCCTGCCACTCACAGCGTGTCCTCCCTGCCACTCACAGCCTGTCCTCCCTGCCACTCACAGCATGTCCTCCCTGCCACTCACAGCGTGTCCTCCCTGCCATTCACAGCGTGTCCTCCCTTCCACTCACAGCCTGTCCTCCCTGCCACTCATAGCCTGTCCTCCCTGCCACTCACAGCGTGTCCTCCCTGCCACTCACAGCGAGTCCTCCTGCCACTCACAGCCTGTCCTCCCTGCCACTCACAGCCTGTCCTCCCTGCCACTCACAGCCTGTCCTCCCTGCCACTCACAGCGTGTCCTCCCTGCCACTCACAGCGAGTCCTCCCTGCCACTCAGCCTGTCCTCCCTGCCACTCACAGCGTGTCCTCCCTGCCACTCACAGCGAGTCCTCCCTGCCACTCAGCCTGTCCTCCCTGCCACTCACAGCGTGTCCTCCCTGCCACTCACAGCCTGCCCTCCCTGCCACTCACAGCCTGTCTCCCTGCCACTCACAGCCTGTCCTCCCTGCCACTCACAGCCTGTCCTCCCTGCCACTCACAGCCTGTCCTCCCTACCACTCACAGCCTGTCCTCCCTGCCACTCACAGCGTGTCCTCCCTGCCACTCACAGCGTGTCCTCCCTGCCACTCACAGCCTGCCCTCCCTGCCACTCACAGCCTGTCCTCCCTGCCACTCACAGCCTGTCCTCCCTGTCACTCACAGCGAGTCCTCCCTGCCACTCACAGCGTGTCCTCCCTGCCACTCACAGCGTGTCCGCCCTGCCACTCACAGCGTGTCCTCCTGCCACTCACAGCCTGTCCTCCCTGCCACTCACAGTCTGTCCTCCCTGCCACTCACAGCGTGTCCTCCCTGCCACTCACAGCGTGTCCTCCCTGCCACTCACAGCCTGTCCTCCCTGCCACTCACAGCGTGTCCTCCCTGCCACTCACAGCGAGTCCTCCCTGCCACTCACAGCGTGTCCTCCCTGCCACTCACAGCGTGTCCTCACTGCCACTCACAGCCTGTCCTCCCTGCCACTCACAGCGTGTCCTCCCTGCCACTCACAGCCTGTCCTCCCTGCCACTCACAGCGTGTCCTCCCTGCCACTCACAGCGTGTTCTCCCTTCCACTCACAGCGTGTCCTCCCTGCCACTCACAGCGTGTCCTCCCTGACACTCACAGTCTGTCCTCCCTGTCACTCACAGCGTGTCCCCCCTGCCACTCACAGCGTGTCCTCCCTGCCACTGACAGCGTGTCCTCCCTGCCACTCACAGCGTGTCCTCCCTGCCACTCACAGTCTGTCCTCCCTGTCACTCACAGCGTGTCCTCCCTGCCACTCACAGCGTGTCCTCCCTGCCACTGACAGCGTGTCCTCCCTGCCACTGACAGCGTGTCCTCCCTGACACTCACAGCGTGTCCTCCCTGCCACTCACAGCGTGTCCTCCCTTGCAGTCACAGGCTCACTCTGGGATACCCATACAAATTGCTACAAAATTACTAATTATTTACATATGCTGCACATAAATATTTACAATGTTTAAAATCATTAAGAATATTACAGAACTTGAAAAAGTTTTTCGAAAAGTTGTAAAAAAATGATAAAATGTTTGCAAACTTCTAATTGACGGGATGTCTTTGCATCATGAACACTATGACAAGGTTTAGCATAATGCAGAGTTGATCAATATTTTTGGCAACATAATTAGTTATAAATTGATTTTAAAAAATAAAAATTCCAAACCGCTACAATACAGAAATAGCTGCAGATGTGCTCCGGGGGGATGGTGCTGAAATGAAGGGAAATGCAAAATGGAAATGTTATTGGGTGAATTGTGCCTCTACTGCAAATCATACAAAATGAGCAGTCACTGATGAGGTTCTGCAGCAGCTGAAATGATGTGTATATTATGCTGTTCTGCAGCAGCTGAGGTGTATTTTGAGGTTCTGCAGCAGCTGAGGTGTATTATGAGGTTCTGCAGCAGCTGAGGTGTATAGTGAGGTTCTGCAGCAGCTGAGGTGTATAGTGAGGTTCTGCAGCAGCTGAGGTGTATTATGAGGTTCAGCAGCAGCTGAGGTGTATTATGAGGTTCTGCAGCACCTGAGGTGTATTATGAGGTTCTGCAGCAGCTGAGGTGTATTATGAGGTTCCGCAGCACCTGAGGTGTATTATGAGGTTCTGCAGCAGCTGAGGTGTATTATGAGGTTCTGCAGCAGCTGAGGTGTATTATGAGGTTCTGCAGCAGCTGACTTATATTATGAGGTTCTGCAGCAGCTGACTTATATTATGAGGTTCTGCAGCAGCTGAGGTGTATTATATTATGCAGCAGCTGAGGTGTATTATGATATTCTGCAGCAGCTGAGGTATATTATGAGGTTCTGCAGCAGCTGAGGTATATCATAAGGTTCTGCAGCAGCTGTGGTGTACTACGAGGTTCTGCAGCAGCTGAGGTGTATTGTGAGGTTCTGCAGCAGCTGAGGTGTATTATGAGGTTCTGCAGCAGCTGAGGTGTATTATGTTCTGCAGCAGCTGAGGTATATTATAAGGTTCTGCGGTTCTGCAGCAGCTGAGGTATATTATAAGATTCTGCAGCAGCTGTGGTGTACTATGAGGTTCTGCAGCAGCTGTGGTGTACTATGAGGTTCTGAAACAGCTGAGGTATATTATGAGCTTCTGCAGCAGCTGAGGTGTATTATGAGGTTCTGCAGCAGCTGAGATGTATTATGAGGTTCTGCAGCAGCTGAGGTGTATTATGAGGTTCTGCAGCAGCTGAGGTATATTATGAGGTTCTGCAGCAGCTAAGGTGTATAATGAGGTTCTGCAGCAGCTGAGATGTATAATGAGGTTCTGCAGCAGCTGAGGTGTATAGTGAGGTTCTGCAGTAACTGAGGTATGTAATGAAATTCTGCAGCGGCTGAGGTGTATAATGAGGTTCTGCAGCAGCTGAGGTGTATTATGAGGTTCAGCAGCAGCTGAGGTGTATTATGAGATTCTGCAACAGCTGAGGTGTATAGTGAGGTTCTGCAGCAGCTGAGGTGTATTATGAGGTTCTGCAGCAGCTTGGTGTACTATGAGGCTCTGGAGCAGCTGAGTTGTATTAGGAGGTTCTACAGCAGCTTTGGTGTACTATGAGGTTCTGCAGCAGCTAAGGTGTATTAGGAGGTTCTGCAGCAGCTGAGGTTTATTATGAGGTTCTGCAGCAGCTGAGGTGTATTATGAGGTTCTGCAGCAGCTGAGGTGTATTATGAGGTTCTGCAGCAGCTGAGGTGTATAGTGAGGTTCTGCAGCAGCTGAGGTGTATAGTGAGGTTCTGCAGCAGCTGAGGTGTATTATGAGGTTCAGCAGCAGCTGAGGTGTATTATGAGGTTCTGCAGCACCTGAGGTGTATTATGAGGTTCTGCAGCAGCTGAGGTGTATTATGAGGTTCCGCAGCACCTGAGGTGTATTATGAGGTTCTGCAGCACCTGAGGTGTATTATGAGGTTCTGCAGCAGCTGAGGTGTATTATGAGGTTCTGCAGCAGCTGAGGTGTATTATGAGGTTCTGCAGCAGCTGACTTATATTATGAGGTTCTGCAGCAGCTGACTTATATTATGAGGTTCTGCAGCAGCTGAGGTGTATTATATTATGCAGCAGCTGAGGTGTATTATGATATTCTGCAGCAGCTGAGGTATATTATGAGGTTCTGCAGCAGCTGAGGTATATCATAAGGTTCTGCAGCAGCTGTGGTGTACTACGAGGTTCTGCAGCAGCTGAGGTGTATTGTGAGGTTCTGCAGCAGCTGAGGTGTATTATGAGGTTCTGCAGCAGCTGAGGTGTATTATGTTCTGCAGCAGCTGAGGTATATTATAAGGTTCTGCGGTTCTGCAGCAGCTGAGGTATATTATAAGATTCTGCAGCAGCTGTGGTGTACTATGAGGTTCTGCAGCAGCTGTGGTGTACTATGAGGTTCTGAAACAGCTGAGGTATATTATGAGCTTCTGCAGCAGCTGAGGTGTATTATGAGGTTCTGCAGCAGCTGAGATGTATTATGAGGTTCTGCAGCAGCTGAGGTGTATTATGAGGTTCTGCAGCAGCTGAGGTATATTATGAGGTTCTGCAGCAGCTAAGGTGTATAATGAGGTTCTGCAGCAGCTGAGATGTATAATGAGGTTCTGCAGCAGCTGAGGTGTATAGTGAGGTTCTGCAGTAACTGAGGTATGTAATGAAATTCTGCAGCGGCTGAGGTGTATAATGAGGTTCTGCAGCAGCTGAGGTGTATTATGAGGTTCAGCAGCAGCTGAGGTGTATTATGAGATTCTGCAACAGCTGAGGTGTATAGTGAGGTTCTGCAGCAGCTGAGGTGTATTATGAGGTTCTGCAGCAGCTTTGGTGTACTATGAGGCTCTGGAGCAGCTGAGTTGTATTAGGAGGTTCTACAGCAGCTTTGGTGTACTATGAGGTTCTGCAGCAGCTAAGGTGTATTAGGAGGTTCTGCAGCAGCTGAGGTTTATTATGAGGTTCTGCAGCAGCTGAGGTGTATTATGAGGTTCTGCAGCAGCTGAGGTGTATAATGAGGTTCTGCAACAGCTGAGGTGTATTATGAGGATCTGCAGCAGCTGAGATGCATATTATGAGGTTCTGCAGCAGCTGAGATGCATATTATGAGGTTCTGCAGCAGCTGAGGTGTATTATGAGGTTCTGCAGCAGCTGAGGTGTATTATGAGGTTCTACAGCTGCTGAGGTGTACTGTGAGGTTCTGCAGCAGCTGAGGTGTATTTGTGTAGTACAGCACCTAGCGGTCACATCCTTTAGCACTGACACATTGAGATTTTAGGAAGAACATGTTGCGGCTTTGCAGTTGTCGGAATCTTTACTGATGTGTCAGTTTCTTCTTATGAGGAGACACAAGCTTAGTGCCAGTCAGTAATTTCCTGACCTTTCTCAATGTGGAGAGTTCTGTGGATTAATGATTGTCTATAAGGCGTACGGCTGTATAATGAGGTGTGCGTCTGCGTGTACCGGACACTTCCTGTAATCCAGCAGCACTAGGTACAGAACAGAGGGTGAATATTCTGGATTACTGAACAGTCCAGGAAAAGTGTAGATGCTTCAGTAGGGGAGAGGACGGCCCGAATACTGACAGCTGGTATCACTGTCCATATCTCGGGTGGTATACAGATGTCATCAGCGCCAGTTTTAAACAAAGTCGGGCCCTGGGCAAAAGTTTAAAATGGGGCCCCAAATGCTCACATATTGCACATCACACAGAAGCATTTCGGATGTATTTACATGCGCTGATCTCAGACCGTTAAACGAGCGTGATTGACAATATTGAAGTCTATCAACACTTGTTTCCGGCCTCTATCCACCGTCTGAGAAAGAATGATGGGGACAGAACAATCACTATTAGATCAATCTGCCCCCATACAGTATCATGTTATCAGCAGCATGTCTGCCCCATAGTCCTCCATATAGTATGATGCACTCCACATAAATTATATATAGTATAATTCACTCCCCATATAGTACATATAGTATAATGCACCCCCCATATAGTACATATAGTATGATGCACTCCCCATATTGTACATATAGTATAATGCACCCCCCATATAGTACAAATAGTATAATGCACCCCCCATATTGTACATATAGTATAATGCACCCCCCATATTGTACATATAGTATAATGCACCCCCCATATTGTACATATAGTATAATGCACCCCCCATATAGTACATATAGTATAATGCACCCCCCATATTGTACATATAGTATAATGCACCCCTTATATAGTTCATAAAGTATAATGCACTCGCCGTATACTGTAGTATATATTCCTCATATAGTATATACTGTATAGTATAATGTACTCCCCATATAGTATATGCTCCTCATATAGTATATATATATAGTATAATGCACTCCCCATATATTATATATAGTATAATTCACTCCCAATATAGTACATATAGTATAATGCACTCACAATATATTGTTTTTGGTGGCACACTGAGGGGGCATTTTTACTCTTTGGGAGCACTTGAGGCATTATTCATAGTTAAGCGGGACATTACAAATTTTTAGTGACACTCATGGGAAAATATTAATTGCTAAGTGGGCACTTAAGGGGCATAATTACCCTATACGGGGCACAGAGAGTATTATAGCTGTCAAAAGGGCTCTCAGGGGCATTATTAGTTTTGGGGGCAAAAAGATGGCACTAATATTTTTGGGACATAGATGTGTGTGATTATTGCATGGTTACTTTCTAGGACATAGACGGATAAAAATAACATTACCCTCTGCTTTATTATTTTCTAGGGAGTAGTTTTACCATCTAGAGGGCACAAAGGCGGTATTATTAATATGTAGAGGACGCAAAGCTGGGAACTATTACTATGTAATGGCACAGTGGGCAGTTTTACTATGTAGAGCACTGTTATCCTGCAATAGTGCAGGTGCAGGTTGGTAATAGGTAGCAATTGTTGTGATTTGGTAGCCGAGGAGGACAGGAACAAAAATAGCCAAGACAGCCGAACACCCAGAGAGGTTGGGAACTAATGGGTTGCAGTCCCCTAAACGAACTGCACAACTAGAAGCAGCCGTGGGTCGTACCTACGGTGACCTAGACGCCTCGACACAGCCAGAGAGTTAGCTAAGCCTAAAGATAGAAAGGGGAAAGCTAACTGCCCCGGAGTAGCGCCCCAAAGGAATAGGTAGCCCCCACACATATATTGGCGGTGAGACAAGATGAAATACAAACACAGGTAGAAAATAGAGTAAGCAAATGCTGGGCCAAAAACTATCTAGATAGGACAGGACAGGAAAGTATACTGTCTGCAACCCAGCAAAACCCTAGGAAAAATTCCAACACTTCTGATTCCAAAAATGCTGAGACCACACGATCTCGCCCCCGCTAAGTCTGAACTCTGGTGTGAACAAGCAGCTACCCAGCAACCACTGAAATAACAGGGACAGAGCAAATGAACAGAAATCAATGAGAAACAGAGACCAGCGCTGGCCCCAGCAGGGGGACCCGGCTGACCTCACTCAGAAGGGCAGCAAAAACAAAGAAAAGCAAAACCACAGAAGCAAGGCAGAAAATAACTTATCTGAATTTTCGCAGGAGACAGCAGGAAACCAGCTGACTTCCAAACTAGACCAGGAAGAGAAGCTAATCACCGGCGAGGATCATGGGAAGGCAGCTCACTTATATCTGCTCAGTCCGTCCCCCTGATTGCCACTCCTCGCTTCCAGGTGATGGACCTCTGTCATTCAATACAGCTTCAATACCATCAGCAACTACCAGAGGGAGCCCCAGCTCAGAAGTCATCTCCAAAGTGTTCACAACAGCAATGGTGCTGGAAATGTGAGAAGTGAAATGTGTGTTGGTTGCGAACTTTGCAGACGACTTGTGGCTAGAGAAGTCATCAATGCAGTCTGGGCCAAAAGGGAAACATGAGAAAAGAGTAAAAAGTCCATAAAAAATAATCTCAGCTGCTAGTTACTATATATAACTGTGCTGTAAGCACTTCTATAGTCTGCTGAACTAGTATCTTCCACTATAAGGGCACCTATGGTACAAATAGTGCCGTAAGCACCAAACAAAAAGGCTGATCACTGTGTAGCGTCATTTAGTACTAGGTGTGTTGTCATACCCACAGGTGGCGCATGTGGTTCACGGATGCACTGTGCCACAGGGCCGGGCCTGCCTAGGAAGGGGCATAGCTAAGCCGCTATGTGGTGTTCACTGGAGCTCCAGAAGGTGGAGGGAGACTGCGCTGCAGGTGACACGTTCAGACTGGCCTCATTCGAAGACTGGTTCTAGCAGACCGCATAGACATGGACCAGGGGATGAAGTTTCAAGCTTTGGCCGTACATGGACCAGGGGAGCAGGTTCAGGCACTGGTCGCACACAGACCAGGGGTTCGAGTTCAGGGCAATGGCCACATAAGGACCAGGGATTCGGGTTTGGGACCCTGGCCACATCGGGACCAGGGGACCTCACACTCAATAGTAGGAAAACTACACACTAATGAATATTGTTGCTTTGGCGACTCCCTAAGAGGCAGAGTGTCTTGCAGGTTTACACTGATACTAAATGTCTTCCAGCCATTCTCTGTGGGCATTAAGGTCCGGAGCAGTGAGTATGCTAGCGTCCCTGCATGTAGGGGGAAGGGGAACCATGCAGGGACACTGACAATGGCGTTACATGTGTAATGGGTGTGCATAGCATGTGTATTGTATATAGTTCAACAGTATTAGTAGGATATAGAACATGGTTGGCTTTAGGGTCTGAATTGATCCAATGAACTGGGACCCCCATTTTCTAGCTGTCCTCCAAGGACTGCACCCGCAGAGAAACATTACTACTTTCACTGTTGTATCTGTGAGGTGATTAATGGTTGTCTGAGGAATGTTCTGGGGCGCTGAATGCACTTGGGCAAATCATCAAGATCCACTGCTGGCAGCTCTCATTACAACTGTCGACAATGATGTCCAAGATGTGCTTGAAGGACGTTTAGGGCAGGGGCATACATAAAATTCATGGGGCCACATGGCAAAGTTTTTAATTGTCCCCTCCTCCCAAAAAATAAAAAATATTCATCAGAGTAGATGGGGTCATTGTCATGTGTGCATCGCCACGAAGATCGTCGCGGTTGCACATTCTGACTTCTCACAGCTGAGTTGCTGTTTCTTTGTGTTTGGCAGTTAGGGAGTTAATTCTGTCTGTGCTCAGTTCTGGGACTGGGTGCAGTTTCTCCCGGCTGCAATTAATTATTTGTTGATTGGTTTCCTTTAAATCTCTGGTTGTCTGTGTTGGGAGTTGCCAGTGAAATTCTTCATGCAGACCACAGATAGGATTGTATCTGTATAGACTTAAGTTAAAGAGCTCCTTAGTTGTTTTAAGCTCACCTTGCTTAGAGTTTAATATCCCAGATCATTTATGTTCCTTCTGTGTTTGAGTGTGTATGCAAGTCTGTGTTTTCTCCAGTCTGTCTTATATGTCTAATCTGTGTATTTAGCAGAGATCAGCCCATATCCCTTTGGTGGTAATCAGTATCCTTCTTAGGACTGATTACAGGGTTCAGGGACTGATAGGAGACAGGGTTAGGCTGGAGACTTGGACCTCTGAACCATTATCAGTACCTCCAAGGTGAGGGATTAGTTAGGACCCCAGTTTAGGGTCAGGTTAGACCCCCGGTCCTCTTCTTTCCTGTGACAGTGTATCAAGTCCTCAAGATTAATCCTGAGTTCAACGGATATCGTGTCAGGTAAATCTATTCTATATTTACATGCTGATGTTGCTAATCTATATGTTGTATAGAGTGTTGTTCTTTTAAGAATAGTTTACTGACATCGTACACATATCATAAGACCGCGTGACAGTCATATCTCCCAACTTTTATAAACAGGGAGAGAGACATGTACTGTGGCCCATACACAGTAATTATGACTCTATTGAACACCCACAATACTACTATCATGGCCATTGTACAGTTTCATAATCTTAAAAATGCCACCACACACAAAGAGTATAATACTTTCACACCTGTCAGTATGATTGCCCCATAGCTAGCTCGGCACACAGTATGTTGCCTCCCACAGCCCATCCCCACTCGGTTTAATATCCCCACAGCCCATCCCCACTCAGTTTAATTTCCCCACAGCCCATCCCCTCTCAGTCTGATGACCCAAAAACCAGCTCCTAATCAGTATTATGTTCCCACAGCCCACCCCACTCAGCATGATGTCCCCCACAGCCTCCCATTCAGCATGATGTCCCCACAGCACACCTCAACTCAGTATGATGTCTCCACAGCCCAACCCTTCAGTATGATGTCCCACAGCCCTCCACTTAATATGAAAGTCCCCAGAGCCCCCACTTAATATGAGGGTCCCTGCAGCTGCTGACATAAAAAAAAAGAAATAAACACTATTCACCTTGCCCTGTTCTCCCGGCACGCTGCTCCGTTCTGGGCAGTTTGAGTACTGATGCTCAGCACCGCAGGTGTGATGTAGTGATATCATTATGTCTGCAATACACACAGTCTCAGAATCACAGGTACAGGCAGAATAATGGATCACACAACCTTCAGCTATGGCTGTAACACTCTACAACCAATCAATGTAATGCCGAGCTGTCAGTGCACCTGAAATGAAGACTTAAGGTGTCCGGCTACCAAACATTATGCGACCCCACATCATAATCCGGGGAGTAAGACAGGGGTAACATTCCCTCATGAAGGCCTATTTACGGCACTGCCCACCTAGTCTCTTCAGATTTGAAGAATGGCGCGTGTGAAGAAACCAGATTGTGTCTTAATTTCCCAGATGACTATGTTTTTGCAAACCAAGAAGAATTGACTTATCTGTATGTTGGCTTGAGGATTCAAGTGTTTATTTCTGGTGGGTCAAGAAGACAGACTTGCAAACTGATATACTATTTAACATACCGTGTAAGTCTGTAATAGTGACTTGTACATAGTGTGTGTTTATCTTTGTTTATTGATGTGTGCTGATATGCTAATTGTGCATTGTATTCTGGAACCAGCTTGTTGACTTTGAAAGTAGATAGAGAAAGGCTGTGAGGGTGAATTGAAGGACACTGGGTTATTCTAAAAATAGCTTACATGCCTCGGGTATAAAAAGACTCAGAGATCTCATCACTAAAACTGAAGTAACACAGAGCTACCAGCTGGAAATTCTGCAAAACACCCAACGTATGAGAGACAGGACTGCAGCCAATTCATCATGGCACCATCACGAGGGACACGGATCTATGGTTCTATAGGAAACAAGCTAGGGGTTTTTGGATCCGGTTGGAAAGATACAGATCTGATCCATTGAGCATCGCTGAACCATGGAAACGTTTGGAAAGAGCCAGGTTTTGGGGCCTGCTGGTCACCTGGTTTCATGGAGATGGTCGGATAAGCCAGGTGGTGACTCTCGTGTCAACTGGATTTGGACCTTGTATGGACTCTATGGACTGTTCTCTGTCATCTCCTTACACTTGTCGTTACCTCTTCTCTGTGTATCACAGGTGGAATAGTGACCCTGACAGCCTTGACGTAACATCTACCATTATCCCGGTGAGTCAGCGGAAGGGTGAGACCCTGTAATGTGCACCATCTTGGGGAAATTGCTGGGATTGTTCTGTTTGCTATTGGGTGTTGTGGTTTAATAAAGTATTGCCACACTGTTTTATCCTAACCCTGCATTGTCTGTGTAGCGTTATGCCCACGTTTAAAGGGAGAGCGGGCATTAGACGGGACGATCCCTGGTCCATGCGGTTTCGACTAGCAGACTTGGGCGCCCTTCCGACCCCCCGTTTCTCCACAGCGCGTAGTGATCCATTTTGTACTGGAAGTGAAATTGGACTTTACATGTCAAAAAAAAGGCTTCAAACAGTGTCTCCAATCAGAAGGCATTTGCAGGACATTGGACTATGAGCCAGACGTCCAGCTACCGGTGCTCCATTGACCGCACAACGCTGCTCTCAAAGTCTATTATGGCAATAGAGCAAGATGGCAATGGAGGCCTGAAAGGAGGTCGGCCTTCTTAAGTGATGAGTCCCATTTTGACTTAGACACAATAATAGTCGGAGATTGGTCTGCAGACCACAAGGGCAGCGTCATGAAGAGGCCTTCATGCAGGAATGTGTGTGTCCCAGGAGCCATTTTTCACCACGACATCACTAGGCCGCATGTTGCTGGTGCTACTGTGAGCACCTGTGTGGGCTAAATATGCTACCATAGTCTGCAATATCTCCGGACTTGTCTCCCATGAAGCATATCAGGGACGACATTGATGGGCAATTGCACAGGAGCTGCCAGCAGTGGATCTTGATGATTTGGCCAAGTGCATTCAGTGTGACAGAACATTCCTCAGACGACAAGTAATGATGTTATTGATAGAAGCCGAGGCTGTAAGTGCGGGGATTTCTGCATGTGGTGCTCAGACTTCATACTGAATAAATACATGTTTTGAAAATGTTATTTCCATTATTTCATCATTTGCATGTCAGTAGCATGTCTATCCACTCTGTCATTTCCATAATTCCACTTATTCTTTTTATTTTGTCATTTCAATTGGTAAAATGTTTGGGTAAAAATGTGCATGTGTTTCTATGCCCGGGACTCTCAGTGAATCTTGTAGTGCTGACATATCCTGCGGAATATATACTGTCAGGAAAGACAATCCCTGTATTATAGCGCTTCCTCTGCATTATAAACATTGCAACCAGCAACCAGAAGCTTTTTATTATAACAGGAAAGCATTCTCTGAGCTTAGTACATACCTATATACAGCACAATATAAGTTACATGGCAAAAAACAACAACCGGATAATTCTAAAAAGAAAGTACAAAACCAAGAAATCTACAATGTTTCCTTCCATGAGACGTTTAGTGAGAAAGCTTTCAATAATAAATAAAAACACAAAAAGAGAAAAATATTTTTTTATACCAAATTATAATAATTCTTCAAAATAATAATTCTTTCTTCAAAAATGGTAATATGCTTGCAAGAAAAGATAAGTCCAACATTATTTTTGGACATTATGTGACTTGTATCCTACATTTTTACCCTCTCAGTTGTCTCTGAGCTAGTGGGTATAGACTAGATGACATGCCCATGATGTCTCCAATGCATGGCACACACAGACATGAGAGATTCCTGCTCCTCAGTCTCTGTGTAGTGTGGTGCTCAGCTCTCCGTTAAGGAGGGGGCACTAACCAGTACTCAGACATTTGCATCCAACACCACATAACCTCAGGCATACGGGGAGGAGCCCCAGTGAGAGTTGGATGAGAAGCTCTGAGGAGAGGGAAGAGAGAGGAGCTGCTGACAGGAGCAGTGTGGAGAAGAGAAGCTTCTAGAAGGAAGAAGTGGTCCTAGGGGCCAGGGAAGTGAGGAATCCACCCTGGGCGCCAGAATCTATGCTGACCAGAGTCAGGAGGAGGGACTGGACGCAGTAGGGGACCGGCCCCAGACTAGTGGAGAGACTGTAGGACTCAGCTAGCAAACCGGAGGCTGTGGTAACTGTATGTGCTGCAGCCACATCCACACACATTCGCTGAAAAGGTAGTCACGTAGGATCAAGGGGACCAGGAGCACGTAGCCCGGGTTGCCGACAGGATCTGAGACTGCTGGCTTGGGACACTGTGTGTGAGTCGCAGGGTAGGAGGGAGTGAGCCAGGGCAGGGAGACGGTCAGAGAAAGGAACATAAGAAGGGGGTCCCAGTAAAGTATACCCCAAATTACCTGAGAGCTGGCTGGACCACCGACGCGGAGGACACAGCACCCCGGCTGGGGATTGTAACCTAAGAACTGTGAGTAAAGTGAGAAGATTGCACCCTGCTGTGTCCTCAGACTTATTTACTGCGTCATCTGCCCTGCACTACAACCATTACCATCTTTGAATTTAACTTTTTAACAGCCCTGGGGCCTAGCTCTACCTGTGGAGAGCTGTAACATCTCTGCTGCATCACCAACTGTCCCAGTGGATCTGAATCGCAGCGTCGGCCATCTTATTGCCGAACACCACGGGTGGCTTCACGAACTAATCCCCTATAAACTATTCCCTATTACTTTTCTTTACTTAAAATTTATTGGACACCTAGGGCCACAGACAGTGGTCATTGCTGCCATGACTTCCCAACAAGAACTGTCCGACCCGGACCGAGCATCCCAAGGCCCTAGGGGCGCTTCACATGCATGACTCTTTTCAGGGGCGTAACTAACGATCATGATCCTCAGACGCACATTTAGCTGAAATGTATTACAGTGCAGCGACCCTGCACTGCAATTCATGCCACTAGCCAATAAGAGGTCAGCAGCTGACATCAGAGTGCCAGTCACATGCAGCATATAGCAGTGATGCCATGCATGGGGGACTTTATTACCGGAGGGGACTCAGGATGGATGACAATATACCAGGAACGGGCCCCTTATGGGTGACATTATTACAGAATGGGGGATATTATTATATTTAATAGGAAAGGCAGCACCTATGTCTTTATATGATTTAATATACAAATCTCTTCATAGAGGAAGAGGACTAGAACTCTAGTGCCACCTATTGGAAGTAGTGATCCTAAAAGTGAATATCAACCCTTTAACGAGCCTTGCCAAATGACTTAGGATAAAAGCCAAAACCAGAATCCCAATTTGCAGACACAGTGTTTTGGGGCATTGCCCCTCATCAGTGAAAAGCATGATATCTGATTTGGCTAGGTGAGAGGCTAAGACTGAGATCTGAAGAGGCAATTTGCATATTTCATTTCCAAAAGGAGCATGGCGTCAGGTCTGGTATGTCACTCTCCACAAGGAGAAATGTTACTCTTTAGATCCCAGTCTTTGACTCTCATTTAGACAAATTAGATCTAATACTTTGCACTGATGAAGGGCAATACCCTGAAACACCATGTCTGCAAATTGAGATTTGGCTTTTATCCTGAGTCATGTGGCAAGGCTCGTTAAAGGGTTGATATTGACTTTAAGGATTTCTTCTTCTAGTAGGTGGCACTATAGTTCTAGTTCTCTTTTTCTCTAACGAGGCTATTTGCATATTTAATTTCCCAGAGGAGCATGCAAGGCATTTAATTCTCCTCACTCTGACATGCCAGGCTTGGCTTGTCGCTCTCCACAAGGAGAAACATTTCCCCTTAGATCCCATTTATAGGATTTAGAAGGCTACAAGGGCTAATACATTTGACCAACATGTAGGTGGGGGCCTAATGACTTTTTTGTGTCCTGTAGTCTTAGTTACTTGGTTTATAGCTTGATGCACTGAGTGGTGGCAGCTCTCAGTCCTGCAGCTCAGATCCCATTGCAGTGGCTGTGATCTGACCTGCAGTACGGGATTCGTTCCGGACAGTTAAAGAGTCCGATGCTAAACTCCGGAAACGGACTTCTCCTGGAAGTCTTTTGTAATGTTAGAGTTCTGGGGAAAATCTGGGAGGAGAGAAAGAAAGACAAAACCTGGTACCTGAACCGAACTTTGAAAAAAATATTTGGGTCACGTACTGGAAATCAAACTTCCAAGGGTCCGCTCATCCCTATTACATGCATCAGGATATGAGGCGTAACGGAGGTGATTCTACTCCTGAAAAGAATGCACATGAGTGATTACAGGGATCCGTATGCAAAAACAAAATGTCAATTCACAAGTGCTAGACAGGATTCCGGCATACTTGGAGAGACAGGAATTGTCCAAAAGTCACATGTTTTGGTTGTGCTTCGATTTTTTAAAACTGAGCAGGTTTTGCCACAGCAACAACGAGGCCGCAATGTGTGAATGCAGCCCAAAAACTTGGCAAAAAACTTGCAAGATTTTTTGTGCTCCGCTGCCTCCGAAACAGTAGAGGCCAAGATGTAGTGGTAACTGAAAATCGACATGTAGGGGTGTGAACAGATTTCCTCACTCCTGACACTTACTAACATTAAAGCATCGGGAGAAGAAAAAAAATCTGCACTATAATGTAATGTCCCCCTGGATCTATCCCAGCTATCGAGGATTTATGTCTTGACAACTGGAAAAGATGCAGACCAGTGAATGTGATACACTGCAGGTCTCATCTCACAGCACTGTCACATCCTTCATAATGTAATGACATGACAGTGCCAGAACATGAGAGCTGCAGAATGAGAGCAGAGTGATACATGCACTGCTCTGCATTCATTACAAGTATCATGACTTTATTCCTTGAAAGAGGAGGAAGACCTGTGAAGACTCAGACGTCAAGGTTAGATTTCGGAAAGGCAGATTTTAAGGGACTCAGAAAGAGAATTGGAGGGATCCAATGGCTGGATATCCTTAAGGACAAAAATGTCCAGGAAGGATGGCAAATCTTGAAAAATGAGATTCTCAAAGCACAATTGTTAACAATTCCGAAAAGAGGGAAGAATGGGAAGCATTTAAGGAAACCAGGATGGATGAACACAGAACTTAAACACATACTAAAATGGAATAAAGAAATGTTTATCAAATGGAAAGAGGGAGGCATATCTAAAGAAGAATATAATGCAGTCTGCAGAACCTGCAGGGCACAAATCAGATTATCTAAAGCTGACAATGAATTAAGGCTTGCAAGTGACATCAAAAGCAACAAAAAAGGATTTTGGGGATACGTCAAAAGTAAAAGAAAAGTCAAAGATGCTATAGGATTTTTACAGGATGAAAATGATGAAATGGTAAGACAGGATGTTGAGAAGGCTGAACTGTTAAATTCCTATTTTGCATCTGTTTTCTCTCAGAAAGGAAATGTAACATCAACTGATCTTCACTGTCCTATTAAAGGAATAGAAGAATCCAGAATATCTATAAACAGAAAGACAGTGAGGAAACACTTAGCTAACCTAAATGAATTCAAGTCTCCAGGTCCAGATGAATTACACCCCAGAGTATTGAAGGAGATAGCAGAAGAAATTCTTGAACCACAGTCCATAATCTTTGAAAATTCTTGGAGAACAGGAGAAGTCCCAGAAGACTGGAGAAGAGCAAATGTTGTTCCTATCTTCAAAAAGGGGAAGAAGGTGGACCCAGGGAACTACAGGCCGGTGAGTCTGACTTCTATACCAGGAAAGATCTTTGAACAAATTATTAAAGAACATGTATGCAAGTACCTGGATAAGAATGAAGTGATTAAACAGAGTCAGCATGGGTTTGTAACTAATAAGTCATGTCAGACTAACCTAATTTCCTTCTATGACAGAATCACTGACTGGGTGGATCAGGGAAATGCTGTAGATATATTATATCTTGACTTCAGCAAAGCATTTGACAAAGTATCTCACACAATCCTTATAGAAAAAATGACTAAGTATAAAATGGACAAGGCAACTGATAGGTGGATTCATAACTGGCTTAGTGATCGGACCCAAAGAGTGGTCGTAAATGGCTGCACATCCAGTTGGAAGAATGTATCAAGTGGGGTACTACAAGGCTCTGTTTTGGGCCCTGTATTGTTCAACATCTTTATCAATGATTTAGATGAAGGAATTGAGGGTAAACTGATCAAATTTGCTGATGACACAAAGCTAGGAGTGGTAGCTAATACTAGAGAAGAGAGAGAGAGGATTCAAAAATATATAAATAAACTGGAGCAGTGGGCAGCAACTAACAGAATGGATTTTAACAGGGAAAAATGCAAAGTACTACATCTGGGCAATAAAAATGAAAAAAGCATATACAAAATGGGAAGAATAGGGCTAAGTAACAGCACATGTGAAAAAGACTTGGGTATACTAATTGATCACAGACTGAACATGAGTCAACAGTGTGATGCAGCAGCAAAAAAGGCAAATGCAATTCTAGGATGTACCAACAGAAGCACACAGTCTAGATCACGTGAGGTCATTATTGCCCTCTGCTCCTCTTTGGTCAGACCTCATCTGGAATACTGTGTCCAGTTTTGGGCACCACATTTTAAAAAAAACATCAACAAACTGGAGCAAGTTCAGAGAAGAGCCACCAGAATGGTGACCGGTCTGCAAACCATGTCCTATGAGGAACGGTTGCAGGATTTGGGAATGTTTAGCTTGCAAAAAAGAAGACTGAGAGGAGACTTAATAGCTGTCTACAAATATCTCAAGGGCTGTCACATTGTAGAAGGATCATCTTTATTCTCATTTGCACAAGGAAAGACTAGAAGCAATGGGATAAAACTGAATGGGAGGAGACACAGATTAGATATTAGAAAAAACTTTTTGACAGTTAGGGTGATCAATGAGTGGAACAGGCTGCCACGAGAGGTGGTGAGTTCTCCTTCAATGGAAGTCTTCAAACAGAGGCTGGACAGACATCTGTCTGGGATGATTTAGAGAATCCTGCTTTGAGCCGGGGGTTGGACCAGATGGTCCAGGAGGTCCCTTCCAACTCTACCATTCTATAATTCTATGATTCTATGATACCCGGGATAGATCCAGAATATTGTATGTAAAGACAATACAGAGCAGCTCTCCTCTCCCGGCGCTGTCATTTCAGTAAGTACAGGCAGTGAGATCTGAGTGTGATAAAGTTAGACACATCAGTCTTACCAGATCACTGCGAAAAAGTTGATCTAGGGGCATTTTATTTTTTCCTCTCTGTATGCCGCTGCCTTCTTGTGATTGGGCAATGTGTCATATAACTGAAAAAGTAAATACCACCAGAGAAGAATCTCTGCTTAACCCTCCTCCTAGTTGAAATGTAGATTAGCATATCGGGCACCCTAAACTTTAGTAACCTAAATCTCTGCAAAGGAGAGGAGAAATAAAAAAGTATATATTATGTCACAATTTCCTTTAGCAGAAAAATGAGCTCTGTCCCCTGTGAACGTATATGAAGAAATATTTAGCGATTTGAATGCATGTTCTATTTAGAATAAAAAAAGGATCTTAAAAGACAGAGATTCACATTCAGTAAGAAATAAAACAGTGAAATAGAAATAGTGTGAGGTGGTGATAAGCAGTCTCGAGCTTTTAATGACAATATGTATTTTAAGGTATGTTACATGCTTAAGTTATCGAAGGGTAAAAAAACAATATTGAGACTTGATTTCAATATTCTTTTCTCAGAATAAAGTAAAAAAAGCTATAATTAAAATAAAGTGTGTTTCTAATGATGACCACTAGAGGGCAGTGCTGTCTATGGAACTGAAGGGAACGCCAAAACAAAATGTAGAGGATAAGCACCTTATAAAGGGACACTGTCAGCACAGAATGACTGTTCAAACCAAGTACAGGCTCTCAGTGCTGATGGGAGGGTCAGTCATTTACATACACCTTCCAAATGCTTGTTTTCCAACTTTCTCCACCCTTCTCTGGCTCTGTGAAGCCAGAGCTGTCAGTCAAGGAAGAGGGGAGGGGGTGATAGAGGAAAGAAGAGGGTGGGAAGGTGTATTTATGATTTGCCCCGCCGTGAAGCACTGAGCGACGGGGCTTAGTTTGAACAGTCATTCTGTCCCTTTAAACAGCAGGAAAGTGGGTTAAAGGGGTTGGTCCTACAGCTGCAGTATATGGAAAAAATAATTGTGCTATCCATCAGTGACTCTCAGTCTCTGCATTGGTTCTCTGGAATTGGCTCCAGAGCGGATGTCCTGTCGACGGTGTGGCAGCCACTCAGTGACAGGGCCAGCATTAGGGGAAGGCAGGTCAGGCAGCTGCCTAGGGCCCCCGCTCCCCCAGGGGCACCCAGATAGCGGCACGTAATGAAGCCGTTATGGGGCCCCTGTAAGGCAGGGGGGCCCGCCATCAGCGCCGACTCCCCCTGCCGCTGCCGCATTGAACTATACCGGCGTCTGCCGGTACAGTTCAAAGCAATGATGGAGGAGAGAGCGTCAGTTGATGCCCCCTCTCCCATCATTCCCCTCTGCCTCTGACACTGCGGGTGCATGATGACGTCATCACGCACTCTGTGTGCCGGGCAGTGCAGCCGCTGAGACAGGAGCCGGAAGCAGCGCTGGGCTGTATTATATTTATTATATTCTATGAGGAGTGATTGCATCATACTCTATGAAGGGGCTACTGTCATGTGTGCATCGCCACGAAGATCGTCGCGGTTGCACATTCTGACTTCTCACAGCTGAGTTGCTGTTTCTTTGTGTTTGGCAGTGAGGGAGTTAATTCTGTCTGTGCTCGGTTCTGGGACTGGGTTCAGTTTCTCCCGGCTGCAATTGATTATTTGTTGATTGGTTTCCTTTAAATCCCTGGTTGTCTGTTTTGGGAGTTGCCAGTGAAATTCTTCATGCAGACCACAGATAGGATTGAATCTGTATAGACTTAAGTTAAAGAGCTCCTTAGTTGTTTTAAGCTCAACTTGCTTAGAATTTTATATCCCAGACCATTTATGTTCCTTCTGTGTTTGAGTGTGTATGCAAGCGAGTGTTATCCTGTCTGTCTTATATGTCTAATCTGTGTATTTAGCTGAGATCAGCCCATATCCCTTTGGTGGTAGTCAGGATCCTTCTTAGGACTGATTACAGGGTTCAGGGTCTGATAGGAGACAGGGTTAGGCTGGAGACTTGGACCTCTGAACCATTATCAGTACCTCCAAGGTGAGGGATTAGTTAGGACCCCAGTTTTAGGGTCAGGTTAGACCCCGGTCCTCCTCTTTCCTGTGACAGCGTATCAAGTCCTCAAGATTAACCCTGAGTTCAACGGATATCGTGTCAGGTAAATCTATTCTATATTTACATGCTGATGTTGCTAAACTATATGTTGTATAGAGTGTTGTTTCTGTAAGAATAGTTTACTGACATCGTACACATATCATTAGACAGCGTGACATTTTCACTGGCCCATAAAATTATCCCCAGTTGCCATGGATCCAGTAGCCCAGCTGGCTCTGCAGTTGCAGGGATTATCCATGGAGCTGACGGACATTAAGTCCAAAGTTTTGTCTCCCCTGGAGCAAACCAGATTTGAACCTAAAGTAGCTCTCCCGGACAGGTTCACTGGTGGGCGAGACAAATTTTTCACCTTCCGGGAAGCATGTAAATTGTATTTTCGGCTTCGGCCTCGATCATCAGGGAGTGAAGAGCAGAGAGTGGGAATTGTTATCTCGCTCCTACAAGGGGACCCTCAATCCTGGGCATTCTCCCTTCCTCCGGGATCCCCGGCTCTACAGTCTGTAGATCAATTTTTTACTGCCCTGGGTTTGGTATATGATGACCCAGATCGGGTCTCTCTTGCTGAGACAAAATTACGTAAGATACAGCAGGGAGATCGTCCGGCAGAGGAATTTGCTTCTGAGTTCCGTAGATGGGCCACAGATACTCAGTGGAATGACCCAGCTCTTAGGAGTCAGTTTTGTCATGGGCTTTCTGACAAATTAAAGGACGTTTTGGCTCAGTATGATTCTCCTCCATCACTGGAGGCTGCTATGGCCCTAGCTATCCGTACTGATAGACGGCTTCGGGAGAGGGGTGAGGTAACTCCGCCCCCAGTAGTTGCTCCACCTACTACAAAAGTCCCTTATGTTGAGGTTCCCCTTGTCTGTTCAGAGGAGCCTATGCAGTTGGGAGGGACATCATTTCGTAGGAGGGGATTGGTGGTACGCAGCAGGACTAGAAGGTGTTTCTTCTGCGGGAAAGAGGGACATTTTGTTGGGGGATGTCCATCCCGTGCCTTGTTGAGCAAAAAGTTGCCGGAAAACTGTTAATCCCAGGTTGTGTGGTGGACGACAACCTGGGAGTATGTATTTCGTCCGCTAGTTCTTCTCAGTTCCTTGTACCAGTGGAGATGGTGGTTGGTACGAGAGTGGAGAGATTTTCTGTTCTTCTTGATAGTGGGTCCGGGGCTAATCTGGTTGACGCTCAGTTTGCTCAGGCTCAAGGTATGCCTCTGAGTGTATTGGCCAAACCTTTCCCTATATTCTCCATTGACGCCAGGCCTCTCGGCCAAGGTAGCTTTGTTCATGAGGTCCATAACATTGATATTCGGGTAGGGGCGATACATAGGGAGCAATTATCTTGTTATGTGTTGGAGGGTCTACCTACTCCTATTGTGTTGGGACTTCCTTGGTTGGTTAAACATAACCCTGTGATTAATTGGCAGTCCAGAGAGATAAGCCAATGGGGTGAGTTTTGCAAAAGTAACTGCATGAACACAGTCATCAGTGCGGTCGTGCCTAGTACATTGCCTCCTTTTTTGGAGGACTTTGGGGATGTGTTCTCTGAGGAGGGGTGTCAGGAGTTGCCTCCTCATCGCGTGTATGACTGCTCTATTAATTTACTTCCTGATGCTAAGTTACCTAAAGCTAGGTTATATAACCTTTCTGGTCCTGAGAGGCAGGCTATGAAAGACTATATTTCGGAAAGTCTGGCCAAAGGGCATATTAGACCTTCATCTTCCCCAGTAGCCGCGGGGTTCTTCTTTGTGAAGAAAAAAGATGGAGGCCTACGCCCTTGCTTGGATTTCCGCGAACTTAATCGGATTACTGTTCGAGATCCGTATCCTCTCCCTCTTATTCCTGATCTCTTCAATCAAATTGTGGGCGCCAAATGGTTCTCTAAATTGGATCTCAGGGGGCGTATAATTTGATTAGGATAAAAGAGGGGGATGAGTGGAAAACGGCGTTTAACACGCCGGAGGGACATTATGAGAACCTTGTCATGCCTTTTGGTCTGACTACTGCACCAGCAGTATTCCAACATTTTGTTAATGACATTTTTCGTCACCTTGTGGGGCTGTTTGTGGTCGTATATTTGGATGACATTTTAATTTACTCGCCAGATCTTGTGTCTCACCAGGAGCATGTGAGACAGGTGTTGCAGATCTTGCGAGACAATAAACTATATGCCAAACTGGAAAAATGTGTATTTGCTGTACAGGAACTTCAGTTTTTGGGTTTCTTGGTGTCAGCCTCCGGTTTCCGTATGGACCCTGAAAAAGTGAGAGCAGTGCTTGAATGGGATCAGCCAGGGGATCTTAAGGCTCTGCAGCGTTTTCTGGGGTTTGCTAACTACTACCGGAAATTTATTTGTAATTTCTCATCTGTTGTCAAACCTCTCACTGACATGACAAGAAAAGGGACGGATTTTTCTAAATGGTCGGACAAAGCTTGCCAAGCTTTTTCCTCTTTGAAAAAATGTTTTGCTTCGGCACCCGTTCTCATCCAACCAGATGCATCACAGCCGTTCATTGTGGAGGTGGACGCGTCTGACGTAGGGGTGGGTGCAATATTGTCCCAGGGTCCGTCCCCTGGTAAATGGCATCCGTGCGCTTTCTTTTCTAAGAAGTTGTCGTCCGCCGAAAGGAATTATGATATCGGCAATAGGGAACTTTTGGCCATTAAGTTGGCTTTTGAAGAATGGCGTCACTTTTTGGAGGGGGCAGTCCACCCGGTCACCGTCATTACTGATCACAAGAACCTGCTGTATTTGGAATCTGCTAAGCGTCTGAATTCCAGACAAGCTCGATGGTCGTTGTTTTTTACCAGGTTTAATTTTGTCGTCACATATCGCCCTGGGTCTAAGAATGTTAAGGCTGATGCCTTGTCTCGCAGTTTCCCAGGGGCCGGGAAAACGGATGACCCGATTCCTATCCTTCAGGAGGGGGTGGTAGTGTCGGCTGTATGTTCTGAGCTTGAGGAGGAGGTATTAGAGGCTCAAGGGGACGCCCCTGCAGGACCTTCAGGGAGACTGTTTGTCCCAAATCAGTTGAGACAAAAGGTTATTGAGGCACATCATAATTCTGCTTTAGCAGGACATCCAGGGAGTAAGGCTACTTTAGATCTCCTTTCTCGCCGGTTTTGGTGGCCTAACGTTAATAAAGATGTTATAACTTTTGTCGCGTCATGTGGGGTGTGTGCTCGCTTTAAAACCCCTCATACCCGTCCGTCTGGGACCCTTTTACCCTTGAAACTTCCGGAGCGTCCATGGACTCATTTATCTATGGACTTCATTACGGATCTTCCTCCGTCGTCAGGGAATATTGTCATACTGGTGGTTGTTGACAGGTTCAGTAAGATGGCACATTTCATTGCTCTTCCTGCACTCCCTAATGCTAAAACTCTGGCGCAGGTGTTCATTAGGGAGATCGTTAGACTTCATGGGTTGCCTTCTGATGTGGTGTCAGATAGGGGGTCTCAGTTTGTGTCTAAATTTTGGAGGGCATTTTGTTTACGTCGGGGGATGCAATTGTCATTTTCCTCGGCTTTTCATCCGCAGACCAATGGTCAGACAGAGCGTCTGAATCAAAGCCTTGAGACTTATCTTCGGTGTTTTGTCTCAGAGAACCAGGAGGACTGGTCTTCTTTCTTGCCTTTGGCAGAGTTCGCTCTTAACAACAGGCGGAGCGAGTCCACTGGTAAATCCCCGTTTTTTGGGGCATATGGTTTTCATCCCCAGTTTTGTACTTTCAATGGGGGGGGCCCTTCTGGGGTTCCTGAGGAGGAGCGTTTCTCGTCGTCACTTGCTTCTGTGTGGAGAGGTGTATTGAATAATCTGAGTGCGATGGGGAACCGTTATAAACGTATGGCTGATAGGAGGAGAGTTTCTGGTCCAGATCTGAATGTGAACGATCTGGTATGGTTGTCTACCAGGAATATAAAACTTAAAGTTCCCTCCTGGAAACTGGGTCCCAGATTCATTGGGCCGTACAGGATCAGTTCCATAATTAATCCTGTGGCATTTCGTCTGGACCTCCCTCCTACGTTTAAAATCCACAATGTGTTCCACAAGTCATTACTTAAGAGGTACATGGCACCAGTCATACCGTCACCTCTACCTCCTCCTCCAGTGGTGGTCAATGGTAACTTGGAGTTTCAAGTGTCAAAGATCATTGACTCACGTCTGAATCGCCGGTCCCTTCAGTACTTGGTGCATTGGAAGGGGTATGGTCCAGAGGAGAGGACGTGGGTTCCTGCGTCTGACATTAACGCAGATCGGTTGGTTCGGACCTTCCACAGAACTCACCCGGGCAGACCTGGCCCTGAGGGTCCGGAGGCCCCTCGTAGAAGGGGGGGTACTGTCATGTGTGCATCGCCACGAAGATCGTCGCGGTTGCACATTCTGACTTCTCACAGCTGAGTTGCTGTTTCTTTGTGTTTGGCAGTGAGGGAGTTAATTCTGTCTGTGCTCGGTTCTGGGACTGGGTTCAGTTTCTCCCGGCTGCAATTGATTATTTGTTGATTGGTTTCCTTTAAATCCCTGGTTGTCTTTTTTGGGAGTTGCCAGTGAAATTCTTCATGCAGACCACAGATAGGATTGAATCTGTATAGACTTAAGTTAAAGAGCTCTTTAGTTGTTTTAAGCTCAACTTGCTTAGAATTTTATATCCCAGACCATTTATGTTCCTTCTGTGTTTGAGTGTGTATGCGAGTCTGTGTTTTCTCCAGTCTGTCCTATATGTCTAATCTGTGTATTTAGCAGAGATCAGCCCATATCCCTTTGGTGGTAATCAGGGTCCTTCTTAGGACTGATTACAGGGTTCAGGGACTGATAGGAGACTAGGTTAGGCTGGAGACTTGGACCTCTGAACCATTATCAGTACCTCCAAGGTGAGGGATTAGTTAGGACCCCAGTTTTAGGGTCAGGTTAGACCCCGGTCCTCCTCTTTCCTGTGACAGCGTATCAAGTCCTCAAGATTAACCCTGAGTTCAACGGATATCGTGTCAGGTAAATCTATTCTATATTTACATGCTGATGTTGCTAAACTATATGTTGTATAGAGTGTTGTTTCTGTAAGAATAGTTTACTGACATCGTACACATATCATTAGACAGCGTGACAGCTACATTATACTATATGAGGGAGCTACATTATATTCTATGGGGGTGCTGCATTATATTCTATGGGGGGCTAGATTATATTCTATGGGGGCTTCATTATACTTTATGAGCGAACTGCATTATATTCTATGAGGGCTACATTATACTATATAAGGGCTACATTGTATTCTATGGAGGGGCTACATTATACTATATAAGGGGGCTGCATTATATTCTGTGGGGGGTTACATTATATTCTGTGGAGTGGCTGCATTATACTCTGTGGGGTGGTTGAATTATTCTCTGTGGGGTGGCTGCATTATGCTCTATGGGGTGGCTGCATTATACTATATGTGGGCTGCATTATACTGTATCGAGGACTATGAGGAATACATTATACTATATGAAGAACTATGGGGTGCATTATACTATGGGACGTGAATTGTACTACATGGATGACTATGGAGGTGCATTATACTATATGGAGCACTATGAGAAGTGTATTATACTATATGGAGGGCTGAGCGTGTATTTTAATATATGGAGGGATATTAGGAGTGTATTACACTATTTGAGGACTATGAGGAGTGTATTATACTATATGGAGGGCTATAGGGAGTGTATTATACGATATGGAGGACTATAGGGAGTGTATTACACTATATGGAGGACTATGGGGAGTGTATTATACTATATGGAGGACTATGGGGTATATTATATTATATGGAGGACTATGGGGTGTGTATTTTACAATATGGAGGACTGTGGTGCACATTATAATATATGGAGGACTATGGAGTATATTATGCTAAACAAGCAAAATGCTGCTTATTCATCGAGTGATTGGATTGTTTATGCCGGAACAAAAATCATTGTTCTCAGCAGCACATCACTGGTGTAAACTGTACATATGCTGCTGATAACATGATACTGTATGGTGATCTGTTAGTTATCCATTAGTGATCATTCTGTCCCCATCATTCTTTCTCAGATGGTGGAAAGAGGCCGAGAAACAAGTGTTGAACGATTTCAATATTTGTCGCTCACACTCATTTAGCGTCCTGAACTCAGCGCGTGTAAATACAATCAAAATGCTTCTGTGTGATGTGCAATATGTCAGCATTTGGGGCCCCATTTTAAACTTTGCCTAGGGCCCCATTTTGCCTAAAACCGGCCCTGCTCAAAAATGAAGGAGACATAAAAATGACCAAGACATAAAGCTAAAGTGTAAATTCATATAAGAGTACATACCTAAGTAATGTACTGGAGCTTTATAGATAATTAATGGAAAACCAGGGCCAAAAAGAATCCTATAGAGAGAGGATTTGATTGTACTCTTATATGAATTTACACTTTAGCTTTATGTCTTGGTCACTTTTATGTCTCCTTCATTTTTGATTATAACATTACATACTAGCTATGATGTTTCTTGGTGTTTTAGGACATTTATTTTCCCTGCTCATAACTTTCCCTGTTACCCATAATTTTGTTTACCTATGTATATACTTCTGTTTTTTATTGTTCTTTTCTGTAATTTATTTGCCTTACAGTACTTTGATTAAGTTCGATGTGACCGAAACGTCTATTGTATGTACTGTCAGGGCCGGCGTCAGCACCCGGCACACCCGGGCAAGTGCCGGGGCCCTGAGCAGGTGGGGGGGGCCCACTGACACTCTTTCGCCCGGGGCCCATAAAAACCTGGAGCCGGCCCTGTGTACTGTACACTATTACATTTTTTCATCACTGGAATCACAGATTGTGTGTGCCAAGTTTCTATATACTTACGGTTACGGATTGGGATTGTCAAGGTAAAATATAATTTTCTACTATACTTTTATATTCATAGTGTGTATATGTGTCTTGTTATTTTGATATGTCAAGGTAAACACGAAGTTTTCCTTAAAAGAATACTATTCAGATTGAAACTTATTTTAAGATAATGTCAGTATCTGCTGGTGTCTGTCTCCATCTTGTGTCCTATCACTGTATTACACTAACTATCTAATAACTTGAACTGGATCCACTGAAATGCCCCCCACCTTTGGGGAATTGAGGAACCACATGATACACGAGAACAATAGAATCTTTCTTCAAGAAATGAAACTAAGGATGACAACATGATCAAGGAGGACTTAGAAGAAGATCTAAGGACCAATTAGGATGACCAGATGCTGGACGTGTACATATATGGACATGTTCAGTATACCTCCCTCCCCCAATCTTTCCTTTACTCCACCCTAATGTTCTGTGTATGTAATCTTATGTATGTGAATAAAAAGTTCAGTGCTTGCTGAAGATGGTCGCCTAATAGCACCGTTTTTTAGAGCACGTTCTGAAGTCTGAACCAGCTTATTGCCTGATTCATTCTTGGTCGACCCGTGCTCGTAGTCTAATTTGGAGTGACTGAGGACGAGTAGTATGTCGTTACGACCCCGACAATTTGGCGCCCAACGTGGGGCAGTGGATTGCCGCCCGTCCGGACCCGTCCCGAGGACTTTGCGGTGGTGCCCGCGGTGACTGAGTGCGAGGACTGCAGCCTCCGTTGAACACGGTAAGTTGGGATCATATACTATATATGCGTCCCACTTGCCTGTGTGTCAGTCATTGTTGGCTTAAGCTGTATTGTCTTTTTGGGTCTGGGTGGGTGACCGGTTGAGTGGTGAGATCGAGGGCAAACCCACGCCACGAACCAGCAAGTGTGACCGAGTGACGTTGCATGCCTGCACGTACTTGAGTCAAAATTACCACGTTCCTCCTCCTCCAGTCACTGTACTTTTATATATAAAGTCGTCTCCCGTGATTATTTGGCAGTGTCTAAATTTCTAGTATTTTATAGAGAATTGTGGGAGGGGTGCGCATACCTAAATTTTGCTAGGAGACAAGTTGAGGGGGTTCTCTTTGTCTCGGACAAATGGACGGGGTCCTCTTTGTCTAAACACTGGAAGTCTCATTAGGAGAAGCCCAGGTGTCAGCACATTAGAGGGGGACTCTGTGCTGTGTAGAGTGTCACGGTGTACTGCGCTGTAACGTCACCATCCACAGTTAGGGAAAAGACAGAATAGAGGGGGACTCTTTGTCTTGTCACAGTATTGAGGGGGACTCTGCAGTGACGGGTGGTGACCTGCGAGTGACGCCGGTGGTCTGAGTCGCGACAGATCATTACACTCTGTTAATATTGTGATGCGCATGTTTAAATCAAACAAAACCCACAAGTTAGAGGGTGGTGCTTTGGGAGTGGTTGAATTGATGAAATCACGTGGAGGCAAGAAGGCTGTTAAGAAAGTGAGGAGTTTGTATAAGATAATGAGCTTCCGAGTACAGGCAGGCTTCAGCCTTCAGTGTGAAGGACTTTGTCGCATAGAATGAGGGAAAGTTGAGAGATCAGGGGCTCTTGTATCAAGCCCAAGGCACATTTGAGAGTAGTAAATGATTTGAAAGTTGAGGTTGGAAGAGGTAATGGATAAGGAGGTTCGGAAAGTGCTGAGCCTTTGTTTCGGATATGTAAAATGCTCTGCATGTGAATTTGTTGATGTAACTAAAATGGCCGCTCCAAGCCCTCGGCCACCGCCCTATAATGGTGCCGATCTCGGAACAAAGGGAGGTTGGACCTGTCATGCGTGTGGTGAACAGAATCCGCCCTGGGCGGAGACCTGCCGTGTTTGTGGGGCGGGTCGCCCCTGGTGTAATGCCCAGCCCATCGCCCCTCCCACACCCAGCGGCCATCTTGGTAAATCCAGTGGCCATCTTAATACACCTGGAAATTACCAACACCCCATCTCCTCCGGCGGCCATCTTGAGACACCCAAGCACACTCAGTCAGGCCTATATCCCTTGCTGACACCAACCAGGGCCTACTACCAGCCCCCGCCCGCACCTGTGCAGGCCACAGCTCCCAATATGGCACCAGATGCAACACCATTGTTCCCTTTCACACACCCCAACCCGGCCATTGCTGCAATGCATGAATCTTCAGTTTTTCAGACAATGATCAGAAGCCGCTGCCGTGATATTATGGGATCTAACGAAGGGGAGGAGGATCAGGAGAGGGAAGAGGGGTGGGCCCCTCAACAGCCACCACTATCCCCAGTAGCACCAGTATCTTTTCTTCCCTCCTCCATTCCCCCACCATCATTGTCAACCCCTGGTCCTAGGGCCTATTCCACCCCTACTTCAGAGATGAGGCACCTTCCTCTCCTTCACAAATCCTCAGAGAGGACAGTCGCTCTGTAAGGTTCACGGAAAATCCGGTCAGGCCCCCAGCTCCCGGTGTACTTGAAAACAGGTATCCCTGCCATTCACAGCATTACACAGACCGCAACGGAAATCCAGTGACATTATCCATAGGGTACGGTGATATCCTGACACATCGGGTTGGTGCTATAGTTAGTCCTGTCAACTCCAACTGCTCCAAGAAAGGGGGTCTGGCTCTATTAATAGCCCAAGCTGGTGGTCCCATCGTCACTGCAGAATGCATGGCTCATATACACACTCATGACCCTTTGCCACCTGGACAGACTCTGACAACCCATGCAGGGGACCTTCCCGCTGATATCATCATCCATGCAGTAGGTCCAGTCCATGATCCTTTAAACTCAAATGAGTCACGGGCCACCCTTCGGGCCACCATACATTCAATATTCCATCATGCTGGTATGTTAAAAACAGAAGACATTAGGCACCAGGAGTTATTTGAAACCAATGATAAAATAGCAAATTTGTGATTGCTTTGTCTAAAGAGTTAACTAACACCCACTCTATAGTGTCTGCTTCTCTCCCAGAATTTACAGGTGACACGGTGCACGATTTCTCGCCTGGTGACCTTGTATACATAAAAAATTTATGAGAAGAGACTGTCTCCAGCCCAGATTTGAGGGTCCCTACACTGTGGTCCTGTCCACCCCTACTGCCCGAAGCTCGAGGGCAAGAGCACCTGGATTCACGCCTCCCACTACAAGAAGGACAAGATTAGCCAGCAGTCATGAACCTTCCGTTACATATCCTTTTGAGCTATATCCTGATCTCCAGTAGTGCCAGCATGCCCACCTTCTGGGTTAATACTACAACCCCTGTGGTTGTCTTTAAGTTCATTTCTATTAAATATTCAACTGTGATAGGAATGATTTCAAGGGAAAATTGGCAGATGAAGCTAGATACAATAGATTGATAAATGAGATATACAAGTATTATATTTGTAGGAATGGATCTGAGAATGCAGAAGTCAGTGACAGCAAGCAAAGATATAAGGAGGGAGGAAGTGCTGGTAGCAGCCAGATGGTATTTTGCTGTACACCAAGGTCATTCTACAGATAAGCAACCTGCAGGCTGAGGGAGAGAGGACACACAAACTACGCAGTGGTTTGACCAGCCCCTCCCGTCGGGTATTCGTGAGGATGCACAGGGTTTTAGTCAAATTTGTTGAATATGTTTTTGGAATAGACACAATACGTAAGAGTCGAAGGGCTAGCATGTGAATAGAAGGTACAGTAAGTTAATTTGAACGGACTAGGAAAGTGATGTGTTGTCACAATTGCAAGCACATATTGAGTATCATCCGGTTGGAACTGTCACTATGACACCAGGACTGAAGCAGAGCACTCTTTGTAAAATTATGTCGCTAGATGTTGCCAGTACAGAGGACACAAATGAATTTCCTTCAATGTTAGAAGGTGTGATACCGCATGATTTCTGGGCTTCAGATAAAACAGATGTGGGCAGATTAAAGGTGCAGCCAGTCATGGTCAAATTAAAGCCAGGTGCAATTTTGCCCCAACAGAGACAGTATCCTCTTAGTTTAGCTCAAGAAATGGCTATTGCTCAGCAGATGCAGAAACTGGTAACAAGGGATGTTTTAGTTAAAACCTAGCCCCCACCTTCGGCATCTCTGCAGCTAAGAGTAAGGTTCCTTATCAATGGCCTTGACAGTACAAATTCCAATCTTCAGCTTCCCCCTTCGGCTACGAGATTTAACCCTCTATGTATTGGCTGTACAATATATATATATACACTTTTGTTCCAGATATCTCAGGATGCTGTTAGTTTATAGTTATTGATTTTGCCAATGTTATTTTTATAATATATTGAATGATTTACTGATTTGTGCCCCCTCCAGGAAACAGTGTGTATTGCAACAATATTACTTATGTTGTTTTGTACCAAGCTGGTTAGTAAAGCGTTAAATAAACTGCAATTTTGTAAATCTTCAGTTATCTTTTTGGAATATTGTATTATACCGGGGGAACGACATCTGACCAGCGCTCGCAAAGAAGCTGTACAGAATTTTCCTATTCCTGTTAATGTTGCTGCTCTTAGGATATTTCTTGGACTGATTTTCTACTGCAGGCAGTGGATTCGTGCTGTGTCAATCCTCATGCAGCCTCTCTATGACTGTATCACCATTGTGTTTTTTAAACTAACTCCTGAAGGTATAGACTGTTTTCATTCCCTCAAAAACAGGATTGTGGCAGCTCCAGCGCTAGGAACCCCCAACTATGAACTACTATTCACCCTGTATCTCCATTAGCAGCAGGGACCGCGGCAGGAGTATTGACTCAGTTACATGGTGACAATCAAAGGCCAGTGGCCTGTTTCAGTGGAAAACTAGATGCAGGTGGCTAGAGTGCTCCGTCCTGTGTACGGGCAGTACATGCTGTAGGACAATTGCTCCACAAATATTCAGATATCGTGCTTGATCATCCACTGACAGTAACTTACACCTTATGATGATACACCATACTGAACCAGGTGCAGCCGGCACACTTTCAGCTGCACGTCATTTTTGATTGCAATGTGCACTTTTAATGCCTCCAAATGTTTCTTTGCAGAGATGTACCACACTTAATCCTGCCACATTGTTACCTCTCTCGGATCTAGGGGGGAGGCCAGGTACGGTATTGTACAAAGAAGATCCAAGAGAGGAGATTCCTTATGATTATGTTCAGCTTATGGCACAGGAAACAGCAGGCCTACCCATAGTGTTTAAAACTGAAAGACGTAATGTTGATTTTAAATCTTTTGTAGATGGAACTCGCTACCAAGATGACTCAGGTATCTTCCACACTGGGTATGCCATCGTCTCCCGAATGCAGTAATCAAAGCAGAACCAATGCTCCCATATCAGTCGGCCCAGGAGGCTGAATTTAAGGCTCTGCCCTGAGGCCTGTAAGATAGCTGAAGGTAGAATTGTTAACATCTACACAGATTTAGATACGCATTCGGTATAGCTCATGATTTGGGTCCAATTTGGAAGTCTAGAGGATTCCTGACGGCAGCAGGACATCCCATTAAAAATGCTGACGCAGTCCAGCAGTTAATTGATGCATTACAATTATCAAAAGAAGTAGCTGTCATAAAAGTTAAAGCACATACCAGATGCACTGATCAGGTGAGTAAAGGAAACGCAATGGCCGATGCAGCAGCAAAAACAGCAGCCAGTAGACCACTCCAAGGGGTAACGATGCACCAGGTAAGCGCTCCCAAAAATCCCTTTGTGTCGGAGGATGCCTTATCCCAGATGCAGGCTCAGGTGCGCCAGGAGGAAGTAGAAAAGTGGGAAAAAGAAGGTGTATGTCTGAATGAAGCAAATGGGTATGGGGAAGAGGGATGTCGTCGATGCCTTCCAAGAGCGTTGTACCCTGCGTCGCCCAGATGTTACATGGGCCAACCCACCAGTCCAAAACTGCTGTAATGAGCGTGATGCAGAAGCATTGGGCGGCACCAGGCTTTTCCACCTGTATAGAGGTTTGATCCAGGGATGCATGGTATGTGCTACACATAATCAGGAAGGGTAGTAAGACACCATCCAAACACGCCCCTCGGCCCTTCTATCCTTTCCAGAGACTGCAAATTGATTATATTCAGCTGCCAAAATCAGGTTCATGGGAGTACGTGTTGGTGTGTTTTTGATTTATTCTCAGGTTGGCCGGAGGCCAAGGCTACGGCTGCGGCAATCGTAAAGAAGCTGCTTGCGGAGGTGGTGTGCAGGTATGGAGTACCAAAGGTGACCGAAAGTGACAGAGGTACACATTTCACAGGTGAAATAATGAATGAAGTCTTGACAGCTCTGGGAATTTAACAAGTTTTCCACACCCCATAATATCCACAAAGCGGTGGAAAAGTAGAAGGACTAAATGGGACATTGAAGTTAAAAATCCAAAAGGCCATGGCTGAAACAGGGAAATCTTGGCCTGAATGTTTACCATTAGCCCTATACTCAGTAAGGTACACTCCAAATAGGAGAACTGGACTTTCTCCGTATAAAGTACTATTTGGCAAAGTGCCTAGTTTAGGATGTTTCTTTTCCCAAGCATTGGAAATGAGTAACCATGTATTAACTCATATGTAAGGGATTTGCATAAAAGACTCAAGAAAGTATATGATAATGTTTTCAGTTCTCTTCCAGATCCGAACCTGGATCCTGGGAGTCTGCAGCCTGGAGACTGGGTAGTCATTAAAAGACACGTGAGAAAGAGTCTGGATCCGAGAATATAACTCCACTGATATCCAGAAAGAGAAGGAGTCTGGGTCAGCTGACACCGGTTATGCTGAGGATCCCAAAGTTTATATGGATCCCATAGGTGTTCCTAGGGGGGTCCCAGACAATACAAAGCTCAGAATCAGATCCTGGTGGGTTTCCGTTCTCTCATCCCAACTGTGCAGATCAATTACAATGTAGATTGGATAAAATTATATATACTACACCCGAGCAAAGATTTATCAATTTTAGTCAAGATACTTTCCAGGGTATAGTTGAGGAATTGGGCCCCAACACAAGAATGACTCTTCAAAATAGACTGGCCATTGACATGATTCTAGCTGAAAAAGATGAAGTCTGTGGGATGATAGGGGAAGAATGTTGTACTTATATTCCTCAGAATTCTGGAGTCAATGGTAAAACTATAGTGGCCCTTACAAAGATTAAAAATCTGGCTCAGGAAATAAAGGCCAATGCAGGAGTAGATACCTCTTTCTTCTTAGGGTGGCTTGGAGGACTCAAAGGATTTCTCCAACAAGCCTGCTTAGTGGTAGCAGGGCTTTTTGGTGCTAGGATTGATAATTCTATGTTGTGTGATATCTATGTATAGGAAAGCTGTGACCAATGCAGCCGCCTCCTCAGGTACTTTCCTTCATCAGGAAGTTGTGTCGCTACTATATGAAGACACTGATAAGGGTGATATGGAGAAATATACTCTGCAGGATAAACCTGATAAAACCCCCTATAACAAATTACAAATGGAAATAAGAGATTTAGTTTAGGGATAGTGGGAGAACTCCATGTGCAGGTTTTGGTAGGGACTTGGTTGTTTGGGGACGGTCCATAAGGGGCCAGTTTCTAAAATGACCAAGCGAAGAAATCCATTACCCCTGTCCCCACACATGGACAGTCTCGAAGGCCGCATAAATTAAGGGAAAACTTAGTGTTTAGGGGGGATTGTCAAGGTAAAATATAATTTTCTACTATACTTTTATATTCATAGTGTGTATATGTGTCTTGTTATTTTGATATGTCAAGGTAAACACGAAATTTTCCTTAAAAGAATACTATTCAGATTGAAACTTATTTTAAGATAATGTCAGTATCTGCTGGTGTCTGTCTCCATCTTGTGTCCTATCACTGTATTACACTAACTATCTAATAACTTGAACTGGATCCACTGAAATGCCCCCCACCTTTGGGGAATTGAGGAACCACATGATATACGAGAACAATAGAATCTTTCTTCAAGAAATGAAACTAAGGATGACAACATGATCAAGGAGGACTTAGAAGAAGATCTAAGGACCAATTAGGATGACCAGATGCTGGACGTGTACATATATGGACATGTTCAGTATACCTCCCTCCCCCAATCTTTCCTTTACTCCACCCTAATGTTCTGTGTATGTAATCTTATGTATGTGAATAAAAAGTTCAGTGCTTGCTGAAGATGGTCGCCTAATAGCACCGTTTTTTAGAGCACGTTCTGAAGTCTGAACCAGCTTATTGCCTGATTCATTCTTGGTCGACCCGTGCTCGTAGTCTAATTTGGAGTGACTGAGGACGAGTAGTATGTCGTTACGACCCCGACAGGAGCCTACTTGATGCACCACCTTCCATAGTAGTGCTAACGGTTTTGTACACAACCCCTTTATAATCAGCACAAAAACTGTGCTGGCAGGTTTATGGCATGGGTTTCCAAGGTCAAGTAGCTCCATGCAGCCTTACATCACCAAGCACAGTGCCGAGCGTTAGATGGAGGGGTGTATGCCACCACCACTGAACTCTGGATGAAACATGTTCTGTTCAGTGACGGATCACACTTCACTATCTGGCGTCCGATGGACGAGTGTCAATTTGGTGAATGTCAGGAGAGCGTTACCCCCGGTACAGATGGTAGAGGGAAGATAATGCTATGAGCTGATTTTCAGGGGTAATCCTCAGCTTTTTAGCTCCAGTGATGAGACATCTTAATACTTCAGCACAAGACATTGTGGACAGTTGTAGCTTCCAGCTTTGTGGGAACAGTTTGGGGAAGACCCTTTTTGCTCCCCATGACTGTGCCTAGTGCACAAGGTCCATACAGACATGGTTGGGGGAGTTTGGTGGGAAGAACATGACCGGCCCAGAGCCCGGACCTCAACCCCATCCAACACCTGTAATGGAGATTGTGAGCCTGGTATCCCCCAACATCAGAGTCTGACCTCACAAATGCTCTTCTGGATCAAGGGGAAAAAAATCCTACAGACCCCTTCAAAATCTTGTAGAAATCCTTCCCAGAAGATCGGGAGTCATTATATCTACAGACTAAAACGGGCAGTCGGAGAAGCTCCAGGAGGTGTAATGTGTAGGGTCCCAATACTTTTGTTGCTCATGATATTCATTGACTTTCATGGCTTCTCACATTCCAGCACATGTTGAACCCATAACCAGGATTGCACTTTCCTGACACACAGAATAACTTTTCATATCATTTATTGCTCAAACCTTATCGGAGTCAATTAAGGACATATCAGACGCGTGTAATAAGACTTTATCAGTTATTGTACCAGTTTTAATGACTCTGGTCTTATATAAGCATAAACCACGTAGATGACCAATTCGTGATGATATCGTGTTCATTTTTTCCGCATCATAAACTAAGCAAAAGGATTTTTAACATGGAAATTTGACACTATATCCTCATTTATCAGTGCACAACAACCAGACTATTGATACTAGTTTTCTCTGCTATGTGGTTATGGCTCCATCATGGCAACGTCAGACACATCATCAATGAGATCTTATAGGATAAGAGATAAATCCTAGCGTCTAGCGATTTCCCTACCCTCCAAATAGGGTTATCTTATACTGGATGTTTGTGGTTCCTTATTGTATTTAAGCCTGGAAACTCGGCAGAATCTTCTGTGAGAATTCACCGGTGCTGGGAGTGGTGGGCACGTGAACGTAAGTATGTGATTTGCATACATGCGGTCACATGCAAGCTAGACACGCAGGGTCGGATGAGTCTAGTCAGAATATGGCCGGAAGTATGCAAATTGCATACACACGTGGTCAAAATTGTTGGTACCCCTCGTTTAATGACAGAAAAACTCACAATGGTCACAGAAATAACTTGAATCTGACAAAAGTAATAATAAATAAAAAATCAATAAAAATGGACAAATGAAAGTCAGACATTGCTTTTCAGCCATGCTTCCACAGAATTTAAAAAAAAATAAAACTCATGAAATAGGCCTGGACAGAAATGATGGTTCCCTTAACTTAATATTTTGTTGCACAAACTTTTGAGGCAATCACTGCAATCAAACGATTCCTGTAACTGTCAATGAGACTTCTGCACCTCTCGACAGGTATTTTGGCCACTCCTCAAGAGCAAACTGCTCCAGTTGTCTCGTGTGTGAAGGTTGCCTTTTCCAGACGGCATGTTTCAGGTCTTTCCAAAGATGCTCAATAGGATTTAGGTCAGGGCTCATAGAAGGCCACTTCAGAATAGTCCAATGTTTTCCTCTTAGCCATTCTTGGGTGGTTTTAGCTGTTTGTTTTGGGTCATTATCCTGTTTCAAGACCTATGACCTGCGACTGAGACCAAGCTTTCTGACACTGGGCAGCACATTTCTCTCTAGAATCCCTTGATAGGCTTAAGATTTCATTGTACCCTGCACAAATTCCAAACACCCTGTGACAGATGAAGCAAAGCAGCCCAGAACATAACAGAGCCTCCTCCATGTTTCACAGTAGGGACAGTGTTCTTTTCTTGATACGCTTCATTTTTCCGTCTGTGAACTTAGAGCTAATGTGCCTTGCCAAAAAGTTCCATTTTTGTCTCATCTGTCCATAGGACAGTCTACCAGAAGCTTTGTGGCTTGTCAACATGTAGTTTGGCAAATTCCAGTCTGGTTTTTTTATGATTTTTTTTCAACAATGGTGTCCTCTTTGTTCGTCTCCCATGAAGTCCACTTTGGCTCATACAATGACGGATGGTGCGATCTGACACTGATGTTCCTTGAGCTTGAAGTTCACCTTTAATCTGTTTAGAACTTTTGTTTCAATTCATATTATCCGTCTCTTTGATTTGTCATCAATTTTCCTCCTGCGGCCACGTCCAGGGAGGTTGGCTACAGTCCCATGGAGCTTAAATGTCTGAATTATATGTGCAACTGTAGTCACAGGAACATCAAGCTGCTTTGAGATGGTCTTACAACTTTTACCTTTAACATGTTTGTCTATAATTTTCTTTCTAATCTCCTGAGACAACTCTTTCCTTCGCTTCCTCTGGTCCATGTTGAGTGTGATACACACCATGTCACCAAACAGCACAGTGAGTATCTGTAGTTCTCTATACAGGCCACTCACTGATTCCAAGATTGTAGACACCTGTGATGCTAATTAGTGGACACACCGCGATTTAAAATGTCCCTTTTGTCACATTATTTTCAGGGGTACCATCATTTCTGTCCAGGCCTATTTCATGAGTTTTATTTTTTTTTTAATTCTGTGGAAGCATGGCTGAAAAGCAATGTCTGACTTTGATTTGAAAAATATTTAGACTTGAGAGTCCTCAGTGGTTGATACCTTTTAATGGCTAACTGAAAAGATGGTAACAAATTGCAAGCTTTCGAGACTACTCAGGTCTCTTCATCAGGCAAAGACTAATACAACATCTGAAGAATCACATATTTATACACAACAGGACACAGGAATAATGCAATTGGTAAAGCAAGTGACGTGAAGCAGAACTGTCATTATGGACAGTACGAACACGGTACGAAGATACACATCTTTCCTATATCAAACTGACTTTGATTTGGTCATTTTCATAGATTTTTTAGTTATTATTACATTTTGTCAGATTCAAGTTATTTCTGTCACCATTGTGGGTTATGTCATTAAACGAGGGGGTACCAACAATTTTGACAACGTGCATGTGTACTTGTGATTTAATGCCGTTCCGGCACCTGAGACTCCACACAGCACTATGAGAAGTCACGAGTCTCAAGTCATATAGAGTAGAGTGACTGCAGACTTGTACCCTAAGTCCAGTAAGGAGTAACTAAAGCTTTTATTTTAATTTAATTATTGATCAGTCTTTGTAAAGTTATGAATATTTGTAATATACTCCGTTACCTTATTTTTGTTCACTTTCTTACAAGCTCCATGTTAAAAGGGGTGTTGTCACGCACAGTGTGGGAAGACTAAGTGCAACACGAAGGGATGAGGGGAAGGAAGTCCAGGCACTAGGGAAAGGATGAGTGGAGACCCCTAGGCAGATCTGATAACACCCTACCTACCCTACCGTCCCTAAATTGGTTCCTCACCAATCACCGAGCAGGAACCAAAGCCCTGTATCTCTCTAGAGCTAGGCCTTGAAAAGGGAGGGGAGGGGATGTGCAATGGTCCATCCCCACTGAAAACAAAAGACAAAATGGTAGACAGACAAGGGGAATGAACAGGGCCGGCTCCAGGTTTTTGTGGGCCCCGGGCGAAAGAGCCTCAGTGGGCCCGTTTAACACAGACCATGATTCATGATGCAAAGATACAGCGGAGAAATTGTCATGGGTGTATCGCCACGAGGATCGTCGCGATTACACACTCTGACTTCTCACAGCTGAGTTGCTGTTTCTTTGTGTTTGGTAATGAGGGAGTTAATTTTACCTAGCTCTTTGCTAAGACTAGGTCCAGCCTCGCCCGGCTGCTTTTGATTATGTTCTAATTAGATTCCTTCATATACCTGCCAGTCTGCTTGTTAGATGCCGGTGAAAGCATTCATGTAGTCTAGCAGACTGGATCGGTTCTGAGAATACTTAAGCTAAGAGTTCCTTAGTTGTTTTTACTCTTATAGCTTATAGTTTATCTCTGAGACCTTAGGTGTTCCTACTGTGTGTGAGTGTTGTATGTAAGACTTTATTTACTTTATTTCTTGTCTTTCTTGTATGTCTTTCTGTTCATTAACCGTTACCTGTTCATTCCCTTTGGTGGTAATCAGGGTCCTTCTTAGGACTAGATTACAGTTGGCAGGGATTGATAGGAGACAGGGTTTACGCTGGTGGCCTGGACCTCTGTACCTTTAACAGTACCTCCAGGTAGAGGGATTAGTTAGGACCCCAGTTTAGGGTCAGCATAGACCCCGGTCACCCTCTAGCCGGAGACAGCATATAACGGATTCCGTGTTGACCCACTGGACATTCTGTCAGGTAATTCTATGTTATCATATATCTATGCGCATGTTATATAGTATGTTGCCCTTTTGATATAGATTACTGTCATCACATATATATATATATATATATATATATATATATCTGCTATACAGCGTGACATTTTCACCGGCCCTACTAAAGATTCTCCCCAGCTGTCATGGATCCAGTAGCCCAGCTGGCCCGGCAGTTGCAGGGGTTGTCCATGGAGTTGGCAGACATTAAGTCCAAGGTTTTGTCCCCCCCGGAGCAAACCAGATCTGAACCTAAGGTTGCTCTCCCGGACAGGTTCACTGGTGGGCGGGACAAATTTTTTACTTTCCGGGAGGCATGTAAATTGTACTTTCGGCTGCGGCCTCGGTCATCTGGGAGTGAAGAGCAGAGGGTGGGAATTGTTATCTCGCTCTTACAAGGGGACCCTCAATCTTGGGCGTTCTCTATTCCTCCAGGCTCCCCAGATCTCCAGTCAGTGGATCGATTTTTTACTGCCCTGGGTCTGGTATATGATGATCCGGATCGAGTTTCCCTTGCTGAAACAAAGTTACGTAAAATACGGCAAGGAAATCGTCCAGCGGAGGAATATTCTTCTGAGTTCCGTAGATGGGCAACAGATACTCAGTGGAATGACCCAGCTCTTAGGAGCCAGTTTTGTCAAGGGTTGTCTGACAAATTAAAAGATGTGTTGGCTCAGTATGATTCTCCTCCATCACTGGAGGCTGCTATGGCCCTCGCTATTCGCATTGATAGACGAATTCGGGGAAGACGCGAGGTAACTCCGCCTCCCGTGATGACTCCACCTACTACTAAAGTCCCTTATACTGAGGTTCCCCTGGTCTGTTCTGAGGAACCCATGCAGTTGGGAGGGACATCTTTTTGTAGGAGGGAATCGGCGGTGCACCGCAAGACTAGAAGGTGTTTCTTTTGCGGGAGAGAGGGACATTTTGTTGGGGGGTGTCCATCCCGGGCCTCTTTGAGCAAAGGAGTTAACCTGGGAGTGTGTATTTCGTCCCCAAATCCCTCTCAGTTTCTCGTGCCTGCGGAGGTGGTGATTGGTACTAGAACTGAGAGGATTTCTGTTTTTCTTGATAGTGGGTCCGGGGCTAATCTGGTGGACGCTCGGTTTGCCCAGGTGCATGGTATGCAACTGAGTGTATTGGCCAAACCAGTCCCTATAGTCTCTATTGATTCTAGACCTCTCGGTCAAGGTAGCTTGGTACAAGCGGTTCATAACATAGATCTTTGAGTAGGGGCAATACATAAAGAGCAATTGTCTTGTTATGTGTTGGAGGGTCTACCTACTCCTATTGTGTTGGGACTTCCTTGGTTGGCTAAACATAACCCAGTGATTGATTGGCAATCCGGAAAGATAAGCCAGTGGGGTGAATTTTGCAGGAATAACTGCATGAGCACGGTCATCGGTGCGGTTGTGCCTAGGACTTTGTCTCCTTTTCTGGAGGACTTTGGGGAGATGTTCTCAGAGGAGGGGTGTAAAGAGTTACCTCCTCATCGCGCATATGACTGCTCAATAAAGTTGCTTCCTGATGCCTTATCTCGTACTTTCCCAGGGGCCGGGAAGACGGATGATCCGGTTCCTATTCCTCAGGAGGGAGTAGTAGTGTCAGCTGTATGCTCTGAGCTTGAGGGGGAGGTATTGGGGGCTCAGGGGGACGCCCCTGTGGGACTTCCAGGGAGACTGATAGTTCCAGATCAGTTAAGACTGAAGGTTACGGGGAACCGTTACAAACGGATGGCTGATAGGGGGAGAGTTTCTGGTCTAGATCTGAAGGTGAACGATCTGGTTTGGTTGTCTACCAGGAATATAAAACTTAAAGTTTCCTCCTGGAGGTTGGGTCCCAGATTCATCGGGCCGTACAGGATCAGTTCCATAATTAATCCTGTGGCATTTCGTCTGGACCTCCCTCCTACGTTTAAAATTCATAATGTGTTTCACAAGTCATTACTTAAAAAGTATGTGGCACCAGTCATACCGTCACCTCTACCTCCTCCTTCAGTGGTGGTCAATGATAACGTGGAATTTCATGGGTCGAAAATCATTGACTCACGTCTCAGTCGCCGATCCTTTCAGTACTTGGTTCATTGGAGGGGGTATGGTCCTGTGGAGAGGACGTGGGTCCCTGCGTCTGATGTTAACGCAGATTGATTGGTTCGGACCTTTCACACAACTCACCCGGGCAGACCTGGCCCTGAGGGTCCGGAGTCCCCTCGTAGAGGGGGGGGTACTGTCATGGGTGTATCGCCACGAGGATCGTCGCGATTACACACTCTGACTTCTCACAGCTGAGTTGCTGTTTCTTTGTGTTTGGTAATGAGGGAGTTAATTTTACCTAGCTCTTTGCTAAGACTAGGTCCAGCCTCGCCCGGCTGCTTTTGATTATGTTCTAATTAGATTCCTTCATATACCTGCCAGTCTGCTTGTTAGATGCCGGTGAAAGCATTCATGTAGTCTAGCAGACTGGATCGGTTCTGAGAATACTTAAGCTAAGAGTTCCTTAGTTGTTTTTACTCTTATAGCTTATAGTTTATCTCTGAGACCTTAGGTGTTCCTACTGTGTGTGAGTGTTGTATGTAAGACTTTATTTACTTTATTTCTTGTCTTTCTTGTATGTCTTTCTGTTCATTAACCGTTACCTGTTCATTCCCTTTGGTGGTAATCAGGGTCCTTCTTAGGACTAGATTACAGTTGGCAGGGATTGATAGGAGACAGGGTTTACGCTGGTGGCCTGGACCTCTGTACCTTTAACAGTACCTCCAGGTAGAGGGATTAGTTAGGACCCCAGTTTAGGGTCAGCATAGACCCCGGTCACCCTCTAGCCGGAGACAGCGTATAACGGATTCCGTGTTGACCCACTGGACATTCTGTCAGGTAATTCTATGTTATCATATATCTACGCGCATGTTATATAGTATGTTGCCCTTTTGATATAGATTACTGTCATCACATATATATATCTGCTATACAGCGTGACAGAAATATATATATATAGATAGTACAAGGCCAAAGATTTCACTTCTTACATTACATGAGTGATATCTATTGTAAATTCTACAGTAGCTCAGAAACCAGCGAATCCTCGCAGCGCACAGTGCAGACCAGATAGTATAGTCCTCCATACAGTATTATGGGCTCCACATAGTCCTCCATACAGTATTATGGGCTCCACATAGTCTTCCATACAGTATTATGGGCATCACATAGTCCTCCATACAGAATACTGATCCCACTGGCGGACACAGAGAGAAAAGGGCCCCTGTGCAAGAATTATACATGGGCCCATTACAGCCCAAAAGCTCTTAAAAATGCAAAATTGCACCGGTTTTGGAGGTAAGAATGGGCCCCCTAACCTCTTGGGCCCCTGTGCGACCGCACAGGTTGCACCAATGATAAGTCCACCCCTGACTGGTCCCCATATAATGCTCCATACAGAATAATGGACCCCATATCATGCTCCATACAGAATACTGGTCCCCATATCATGCTCCATACAGAATACTGGTCCCCATATCATGCACCATACAGAATACTGGTCCCCATATCATGCTCCATACAGAATACTGGCCTCCATATAATGCTCCATACAGAATACTGGCCCCATATCATGCTCCTTACAGAATACTGGCCCCCATATCATGCTCCATACAGAATACTGGCCCTCATATCATGCTCCATACAGAATACTGGTCCCCATATCATGCTCCATACAGAATACTGGTCCACATATCATGCTCCATACAGAATACTGGTCCCCATATCATGCTCCATACAGAATACTGGCCGCCATATCATGCTCCATACAGAATACTGGCCCCAATAAAATGCTCCATACAGAATACTGGTCTCCATATAATGCTCCATACAGTATACTGGTCACCATATAATGCTCCATACAGAATACTGGACCCCATATAATGCTCCATACAGAATACTGGTCCCCATATAATGCTCCATACAGAATACTGGCCCCCATAAATTGCTCCTTACAGAATACTGGTGCCCATATCAAACTCCATACAGAATACTGGTCCCCATATAATGCTCCATACAGAATACTGGTCCCCATATAATGCTCCATACAGAATACTGGCCCTCATATAATGTTCCATACAGAATACTGGACCCCATATAATGCTCCATACAGAATACTGGCCCTCATATAATGTTCCATACAGAATACTGGACCCCATATCATGCTCCATACAGAATACTGGTCCCCATATCATGCTCCATACAGAATACTGGTCCCCATATCATGCTCCATACAGAATACTGGCCCCCATATCATGCTCCATACAGAATACTGGCCCCATATCATGCTCCATACAGAATACTGGTCCCCATATCATGCTCCATACAGAATACTGGTCCCCATATCATGCTCCATACAGAATACTGGCCCCCATATCATGCTCCATACAGAATACTGGTCCCCATATAATGCTCCATACAGAATACTGGTCCCCATATCATGCTCCATACAGAATACTGGTCCCCATATCATGCTCCATACAGAATACTGGTCCCCATATCATGCTCCATACAGAATACTGGCCCCCATATCATGCTCCATACAGAATACTGGCCCCCATATCATGCTCCATACAGAATACTGGTCCCCATATCATGCTCCATACAGAATACTGGTCCCCATATCATGCTCCATACAGAATACTGGCCCCCATATCATGCTCCATACAGAATACTGGTCCCCATATCATGCTCCATACAGAATACTGGTCCCATATCATGCTCCATACAGAATACTGGACCCCATATCATGCTCCATACAGAATACTGGCCCCATATCATGCTCCATACAGAATACTGGCCCCCATATCATGCTCCATACAGAATACTGGTCCCCATATCATGCTCCATACAGAATACTGGACCCCATAAATTGCTCCTTACAGAACACTGGTCCCCATATAATGCTCCATACAGAATACTGGCCCTCATATCATGCTCCATACAGAATACTGGCCCTCATATAATGCTCCATACAGAATACTGGCCCTCATATCATGCTCCATACAGAATACTGGCCACCATATAATGCTCCATACAGAATACTGGTCCCCATATCATGCTCCATACAGAATACTGGCCCTCATATCATGCTCCATACAGAATACTGGCCCTCATATCATGCTCCATACAGAATACTGGTCCCCATATCATGCTCCATACAGAATACTGGTCCCCATATAATGCTCCATACAGAATACTGGCCCTCATATCATGCTCCATACAGAATACTGGCCCTCATATAATGCTCCATACAGAATACTGGCCACCATATAATGCTCCATACAGAATACTGGACCCCATATAATGCTCCATACAGAATACTGGTCCCCATATCATGCTCCATACAGAATACTGGTCCCCATATAATGCTCCATACAGAATACTGGCCCCCATATCATGCTCCATACAGAATACTGGTCCCCATATCATGCTCCATACAGAATACTGGTCCCCATATCATGCACCATACAGAATACTGGCCCCCATATCATGCTCCATACAGAATACTGGACCCCATATCATGCTCCATACAGAATACTGGACCCCATATCATGCTCCATACAGAATACTGGTCCCCATATCATGCTCCATACAGAATACTGGCCCCCATATCATGCTCCATACAGAATACTGGTCCCCATATCATGCTCCATACAGAATACTGGTCCCCATATCATGCTCCATACAGAATACTGGTCCCCATATCATGCTCCATACAGAATACTGGCCCCCATATCATGCTCCATACAGAATACTGGTCCCCATATAATGCTCCATACAGAATACTGGTCCCCATATAATGCTCCATACAGAATACTGGTCCCCATATCATGCTCCATACAGAATACTGGTCCCCATATCATGCTCCATACAGAATACTGGTCCCCATATCATGCTCCATACAGAATACTGGCCCCCATATCATGCTCCATACAGAATACTGGCCCCCATATCATGCTCCATACAGAATACTGGTCCCCATATCATGCTCCATACAGAATACTGGTCCCCATATCATGCTCCATACAGAATACTGGCCCCCATATCATGCTCCATACAGAATACTGGTCCCCATATCATGCTCCATACAGAATACTGGTCCCCATATCATGCTCCATACAGAATACTGGACCCCATATCATGCTCCATACAGAATACTGGTCCCCATATCATGCTCCATACAGAATACTGGTCCCCATATAATGCTCCATACAGAATACTGGTCCCCATATAATGCTTCATTCAGAATACTGGTCCCCATATAATGCTCCATACAGAATACTGGTCCCCATATAATGCTCCATACAGAATACTGGCCCCCATAAATTGCTCCTTACAGAATACTGGTCCCCATATAATGCTCCATACAGAATACTGGCCACCATATAATGCTCCATACAGAATACTTGACCTCATATAATGCTCTATACATAAAACTGGAACCCATATAATGCTCCATATAGAAAACTGGTCCTCATATAATGCACCAGTCAGGCTGTGCCCCCCATATAATGCCCCATGCAGGATGACAGGATGTCCTCCCTATACAATGCCCCATGGAGGATGTCATCCCCCCATACAATGCCCCATGCAGGATGACAGGATGTCCTCCCTATACAATGCCCCATGGAGGATGTCACTCCCCCTTGCAGGATGTCACTCCTCTCTTTATAGTGCCCCATGCAGGATGTCTCTCCCCCCCCCATATAACGCCCCACGCCTCCATACATTAAAAAAAAATACTCACCTCACTGCTCACCTGCTGCTACCGCTGCCATTGCTCTGCTCCGGACTCCAGCGTCGCCGCCCGGGGTCTTCCCGCTCTGCACTGTGACAGCTCAGCAGAGGGCGCGGTGACGTCACCGCGCCCTTTGACCTGAGACGTCACAGTCAGGAGTCGCGGAAAACACAGGACCTGCAGCGGAGGCACGGGGAGAGG
>JARQOD010000005.1:11406215-11466365 GCA_033576555.1 Oophaga sylvatica | reverse complement strand
CATAGAACAGGGGGTGAAAGTCGCATACCCCCTTAAAAATACCAAAAACCCCCCCACCCACCCCCACCTCCACCCCTAAACCCCCAAGAAGGGGGACCAACCGCAGCTTTACAAACCCTTTTATTTTTCTTTTTACTTTTTTTTCCCCCCCTGCCTTGCTCTAATTTTTGCTAATTTGGCCCCCCCTTTCTTAAACAATAAAAAATAATACGCCCTGGGGGGCGAAAAAAAAATACGGGGATAAAAAAAAATTTAATTAAATTTTCGCTTGGGGAAACAAAAATTTCCTAATAAAAAAAATTGGGGTATGGCTCACTTTTTTCCACGAAAAATAGGGGCTTTTTTTTCATTTATCTCTGGTATTTACCATAAAAAATAGGGTTTTGTAAATGGCAATAAATAAAAAAACATTTTTTACTGACGGAAAATCTCAGTGATCGTTAAAATTTACTTTTTTCCCGCATTTTGGGAAATTGCTTTTAAACATTTAACAAAGCGATACTCCCCCCTATACCCAAATTACTAAAATAATGCTCCCCCCATTAAAAAAATTTAAAAAACACTTAATACTCCCCTTGTACAAGAAAAACTACTAAATACTTCCCTATTACAAAATATAATACTATAATACTGCCCCTTGTACAAGAATAAACTATTAAAAATACTCCCCCTATGTACAAGAAATACTATAATATGCCCTATGTACAAAATATAACTACTATAATACTGTCCCCTACTGGGGGGTTGTTGTTTGTAGTTTCCCCCCTGTTCGGGACAACCCCGGGGGGGGCCACCCTGGGGGGAAAAACTTCCCCAAGGCCCGGGGTTTCCCGGCCTCACTGGGGAAAAAGCGCCCCAAATGTTTCTAATCGATGCAAATCCTAAAGTGATTTCTGATGGAAAAAACTCCGAAGGGAAATAGAGCAGCAACAACAAGGTAAACTGTAAAATGAGTAAAGTAACGGGAAAAAGGAAAAAAAAAACCCAAAATTGTATGTGAAGTTGCAGTTTAAACGTCGGCCACCAACAAACAAAATGAAAGGCAATTAGGAGAAATCCAGAAGAAATCTCCTGGTGAGAAGCTGAATGGAGGAAAGCAGCCTGCAGCTCAGGAAGAGCCATCAGCGGCCTCAGGTGTGCAGCTGACTTCCAGCAGACAGAGGAGAACCTCACTGGAGAGACAGACGCTCCAGGAAAACTTGCAGCAGAAACATGTGGTGACCAGCATGGCGAGCTCTGGACGCACAAGGTCGCAGTCAGGTGGCAGCAGTAAAAGTGCTGTGGAGCCTGGAGCCATGAAACCAGCGGAGGTGAAAATTAAGGGGACGTCTGGATTCAAGCAGCCGGGGACATCGCTGAATGCAGGATCCCAGGAGGAGACGCCATGTGCACCTGAGCTTCAGCTCGCAGAGGAGATCCCAGGACTGGTCAAGAAGTTGGGTGAGTTACAGCAGCAGAAAGACTCACTGCAGATGCAGATAGAAACTGGCTATAAGCTAAAGGCTGTTAATCCCGGGAGTCACGACTTTTATGACGAGGCTCTGAACACACTGGGTGTATTGCTGGCAAAAGTGGTGAGGGACATGGACTGCGTCCTAGAGAGGATGGGGCCCCTGGCAGAGACTTATAGGAACCAGGAACTGTATGTCACAGAAGCAGAACTCTGCAGGTTCCAGGTCAGACATTGTCCCAGGTGGACCCCAGAAGCAGGTGCGGCCAGTGCTGCAGCCTGCAAGTTTCTGCTTCCAAAAGGGGCAAATGCAGCAGCAGCCTGTAGTGCAGACCCAGCAGAGATACCACAAGTCTCAGAATGCCCAGCACAACAGCCTGCAGCAGATTCCAAGCAGCAGCATGAAGGGCACATTCCAGTAGAGGTACAACAAGTCTCAGAATGCCCAGCACAGCCGCCTGCAGCAGATTCCAAGCAGCAGCATGGACATATTTCAGCAGAGGGACTACAAGTCTCAGAATGCCCAGCACAGCCGCCTGCAGCAGATTCCAAGCAGCAGCATGGACATATTTCAGCAGAGGGACTACAAGTCTCAGAATGCCAAGCACCACAGTTGGGCAGTGGACATGTGCCGGTAGTTCCTGATGGTGCCCAGCAGGGCTCTGATGCGGGGGATAACCACGCTGTATCTGAGGGGTCGGGGGTTTGGGGGAGCACAGTATCTTTGGTGGACGCTGCGCAGTCTGATAGTGACATTGATGTTGATGATAATAATGTACATGATAATATCTGTGATTTCCCCCTTTAATTCCAAGCACACAAGGTGTAGCAGCCCCCCCTGCTGCTGACCCTCACCCCGTCAGTCAGCCTTGTGTGACCCCGCAGGTTCCCCCCAGTAATGCCTGGAGTCGTGGTGCTCCGTCCTTCACCTCTGGTGCCAATTATACCGGCCAGGCATTTAAACGGAGAAACGTCGTGCGTTTTCGGCACAGAGGTGCCAAGGAGGATCTGCCAGATAGGAGGTTTGTGGTCAGGGAGCTCTTGTGTCGCCAGATGGGGTTTGCGCCAGTTAGCATCTTGGCAGTGATTAATCTTCCAGACAGGCAGGGCTATGACGTCAGCTTTAAGCTCATGACTGACCTGGACAGATTCTGGTCTAATTTCCCCAAGTTTAGAGACTCTGAGGGCTGGAGTAAGTTCAGCTTTATTCCTATCTCTAAGCCAGATACTGTTACGGTTAATCTCATCTTCTGGAATGAGTCTGTTCCCCCGCAGGACATTGTGGTGTGGCTCCGGAGGCATTGTGACCTGGTCTCTGACCTCACCAAAAGCAGAGACAATGATGGTATCTGGACGGGAGGGTGGAGGGTTTTGGTGAAACTGCGCCAGTGCGATAATATTACTGCCCACTTACCCAACTCCTTCTTTATTGGCAGGGAGAGGGGTGTGTGTTTCTATCCTGGGCAGCCTCGTAAGTGCTTCAAATGTGGCAAGGCAGGTCACCTGGAAAATACCTGTACTGTGGGGGGAGGTCGGCCATGTGGCTGCAGACTGCCAGAACATCAGGTGCAACCTTTGTGGGAAGATCGGTCACCCTCACAGGGACTGTCCTGACGCCTGGCACAATATCTGTAAGGACTTTCCTGATGAGGATTTGGTGGCAGGGCCAGAGATTCTGGAGGAGCCAGCTTTACTGTCAGGGGAATTACTGGCCAGACCGGAGGTCCACCAGGGGACCACTCAGGTGACATCAGAGCAGCTGGATTCAGAGGGTGCACAGGGGAGTATGGAGGTTGTCCCTCAGGGTCAGCAGTCACAGGAAGGCATTACTTCAGTACTACCATCTGTGTCTGAAGGAAATAGCAAAAATCAGACTAAAAGGAAGAAGAAGGACAAGAACTCCCGTAAACCTGAGAAGGAGTATGACACTGGCCAAGGAGCCAGGAAGAAAGTCCAGAGTTCTGCAGGTGTAATGGACTTATCTAATAGGTTTGGTGTTCTGTCTGAGTCTGACGGTGATTTTGAGGATGACCTTAGAAGAATTGACGCAGAGTTTGATAGGGACGCAGAGGACTGTCCTCCGCTAAAGCGGAAGCCATTACCTGAGGGCTCTCGGGTAGAGTCTGAAATGGAGACCGGTGGTGACCAGAATAACTCCGACTCAGATCTGTGACGCTGTCAACCACATAATGTCCGAGCCCAGATAGATAAAATCATTTGGAAAATTAGGAAATGTTAAGTTATGGAAGGATGTGTCACTAGGTTGAAATATGATGTTTTTTTTTTGTTTGTTTTTTTTTTCCAACCAGGTGTATGGACTCTTTAAGATAATTTTATATGTATAATCCGGATATGTAATGAATGTATGTACAATCCAAGTGAATGTAGTTTTGTATTACTGGAGGAATGTCATTATATTTGTATTTGTATGGTTTTTACAATAAAAATTGCCCCTATGTACAAGAATATAACAACTATAATACTGCCCCTATGTACAAGAATATAACTACTATAATACTGCCCCTATGTACAAGAATATAACTACTATAATACTGCCTCCTAGCTGTGAGGTTGTGTTTTGTGGATCTCCTCATGTCTGGAGCAAGCCCAGGGAGGGGCCACGCTGGGCGGGGAAGCTCCCCAGGCAAGGCCCAGGCTTCCCGGCCTACACTGGGAAAAGACCGATTAATATCCGTGGCCAGTCGGACGCACCCCCAAGGCCTCAAACCATAAGCAAAAAAGAAAAATAAAAAATGCGGTTTTAATGATATAATATCAGTAAGTAAATAGATCCGCACAAGGAGGATTTATTGCAAAAAATATATAATTTATTAAACACAATATTAAGACAGAGACAAATTCCCATAGTATAAATTGTATAAAGTCAAAAAGCACCTACTGACTACTGCAGTTAAAGAGGTTATTTACCTTGCGACATTCTGGACTAAAATAGTGCCGGTGGAACAAGAGAGAGCCCCGACGCGCGTTTCAACTTGCCTCCTGAAGAAACCGAGGACGTTGAAACGCGCGTCGGGGCTCTCTCTTGTTCCACCGGCACTATTTTAGTCCAGAATGTCGCAAGGTAAATAACCTCTTTAACTGCAGTAGTCAGTAGGTGCTTTTTGACTTTATACAATTTATACTATGGGAATAGCTATTAGAGACCTTCCTATTGTTTATATTACGGGTGTCATTGCACAGGTTTGACACCTGTATTTTCATTATCAAATTCATTACTATATAGGTAATTCCTTGTTAAAGTCAAATTATACTCCCCGTTATTAGCATATATTTTTTCCTCCTGACTCTAAGATCATTTACCATTTCAAAAGTGACATAAGCCAACGGGACATATTTCTGTCTTGTATATTTTACATCTTATGAATTTATCAATAGCTGCTTGTTATATCTACCTCATGTTGACACCTTTGTCTCTGTCTTAATATTGTGTTTAATAAATTATATATTTTTTGCAATAAATCCTCCTTGTGCGGATCTATTTACTTACTGATATTATATCATTAAAACCGCATTTTTTCTTTTTCTTTTTTTGTTCCCGGCCTACACTGGGACAAGCCTCCCAGGCCTCTCCTAATGGGAATGTTAATCCCAGAGCCACTGTCAGACCAGTGAATGCAGCGAGCCAAAGCTGCAGCAGTTCTGTGAAGGAGGAAAAAGCCGTCAGTAAAGTTTTGGGAGGAAAACCTTCTCCAAGCCCAGCAAAGAAGCAAGAAGGAAAAGTGTTGGTCAGCGATGGGTTACAGCACATTGTGAAGTCAGGTAACTCCCCAGTCAGCAAGCAGCTCCTGCCGGGTGCACAGGTGAGATCAGCCCCAGCTGTGCAGATCACCTCTCCTGCTCCCAGGCAGAGACGGACGCCTTTGGAAAGACAAACTATCCAGGAGAACTTACAGCAGCATGTCAGTGTGGCGCGGTCAGGACGCACACGGTCGCAGTCAGGTGGCAGCGATAAACCTGCTGCGGAGCCTGCATCCAGCCAAGGAGCCACAAAACCATCTGTGGTGGAACCGCACAGGACTGTGTTCAGAAGCCCTGTACCCGTGGTGAAGACTAAAGCTGTGGAGCCGGTGCGTGCACCCGAGCTGCAGCTAGGGATGAGATACCGGGACTGGTCAGAAAACTGGGTGAGTTACAGCAGCAGAAAAAAGCGCTGCAACTGGAGGTAGACTTTATCTATACCCTAAAGACCACTAATCCTGCCTGTAATGATGCGTATGACCTGAGACTGAACACACTGGGTGTACAGCTGGCTAGTGTTGTGCAGGACATTTGTGTGGCCAGCTATGTCAGGCACACATAATCCAGGAGAATGCACAGGAAGGTAACCGCAACGCTTGATATCCATTCACGTCACTCACACTTTGAGACACACCCACCAGGGGTATAAGAGGTAGTGACACGTAGCAGTCAGTGTGATTCAAGCCTTGGGAGGCTCAGGAGTGAGTCATCCCCCAGATAGTTTCCTGTCTCAGGACAGTTGAGATCATTGAGATAGCTTCCTGTCTTAGGACAGTGCAGTTCAGTGTCAGTCCAGTCTGGACTTGGAGGATACTGAGAGCGGATCAGTGAGCTCTGGAGAAAGCTGACATTTCCATCGAAGCTACAAGTGCTTATGTTAAGAGCGGGAAGCAGGGCGAAGGGCACAGTGGAGAAGACAGAGAGAAGTGCTTCAGGTATTGGATTACCTGCACTAATTCACCGGACACCGGGGTCCGAAGAGTTGCTAGTGTTTCAAGCATAGTAACAAGAAAACCGGAGGCTTTCTGGACTACAGGTCGCAGAGAGCAGCCCTAAGCGCTGATACGTAACCGGAGTCAGGGAGAACGGGGACTTTGAGTCAAGTGCACGACAAAAGTAAGGACTTAGTTCTCTCAACATCTGATAATCAGAGACATAGAAGGCTCCACCACAATGTCAGCCGGGCTTGGCAGCTATTGAGAAAAGCTAGAGATTGCAGAGTTAACTTCGCTTCATGCAAGTTTAGACTCAGATATATATGAAGTAAAGGAGGCCTCTAACCTGCTCAGCGGTTATCCCGAATGTGCATTCTCCACCCCGACCAGCTCCCCGGGACCTGCCTGAAACATCTACAAGTAAAAGGTATGAAAAGAAGCTGCATTGTGTGTGACTGAATTATTACCTAGACCCTGCATCATCACCATAGACTTCCAGGGACCCGTCTCACCTGTGGGAGACTTACCACCCAGCTGCCCCATAACATCCCCTGTGAAGATCCTTATAGCAGCGCTGGTCCAATTGATCAGACACCACAGGTGGCGTCACGAACTACCTATCCTTATAATCCCCTGTAAATATCCCCCATTGCATGACCGCCAGGGCCACGGAACGAGTCCCGCTGCCAGTGACAACTCCCATAGACTTCCATGGGCTCGGCTCCGAGTACCCCATAGCCCTGGTACCACCTCAGTGTGGTGCGCGTCATCTTTTTGGCGTCACGAACAGGATGCGAAACTTGCAATTGTGAGTCCTGTGTTGCCTATTGAACTGTTTGGTGAAAAAGACTGTTTGCTGCATTTGGCGCCAAATACCACCATTTTACCGCCATATTGGCGCCCTGAGGCGCTGGTGAAGAAGGTGGGCGTGCATTCGTGGGTGTGTACCCCCCCTGTGGCGCGAAAGTTATGGCTGCCCTCTCAAAATGCTACTATAATGTGCGATCCTGTCCCACTGCTAAGGAAATCCGCCTCCTCTTCATTTTCTATGCAAAGAGGAGGAGACGCAAATCCCGCCTCCACGGAAGGGACCAGACAGTTCCTGATGGAAACTACAGTCTGGCCTGGGACGAGATGGCGGAAGGACAGGAGAATCTGTGCGGAGGAGCGGAGGCGTACAAACCCTTCTCACCGAGGATTTACTGCCTGTGCCGGAGCTGTCCCCAGATCGGGACACTGACCCCGCTATGCTGGAGCTGCAGAAAGAGAATGCGGTGCTCAGAAGATTAATCCAGCGTCATGCAGACTTGCAGGAGACAGAGAGACGCTGGCGTGCCCAGACACAGCGGCTGCTGTGGGACGCAGTGCTCTCTCCCACAAGCATAATGCCGTCACCTGATTTTCCAAGTTCCCTGCTGAGGAAGGCTAAAAAGAAACCGGAGGCTGCCCCCAAAAGTGCTGTACCTGATCCCACCGATGCGGAGGTGGAGGAGAAGGAGGCTGAGGAGGCCCTGCCCGTTCCGGAGTGCCAGCCAGGCCAGGAGGCCGCAGCAGATTACGGTCCCCCGGTAGGAACACCGGAGGGGTCCCAGCCATCATTGCCGGAAATCGACTGGGACGAGATGGAGCGTCTGGATGATGTGACTTACGACCTCCAAACCGGAAATGCCTGGCAACACTGCGAGAAGGAGAGACAGCGGCAGGAGGAAGAGAGAAAGATACAGCGAGACCGACAGGAATGGCATGAAAAGTTCTTCGCTGATAAAGAAACCGTCCGCCAAGATAAAGGTACCCGACGGGAACCGCGGCGTCAGGGGTGCGTCACCGAATTTCAACTCCGCAAGGGCTGGGGCTTTATCCGTGAGCCAGGCCTCTATCCGGGGGTCTTTGTGAGCCGCAGGGACGTAGAGTCCCACCTGCCCATCGGTCATCCGGGAAGGGACCTGGTAAATGGGGACATTGTAAGCTACACGCGACACTGGGGTTTAAAGGGATGGTATGCCCTAAATGTTTCCATTGTCAGAGAACCCGTCCCCGACGCCGGTAACGTATACAATACTGGAGCGTCCCAGTCCCGAGCTCCCACAGCATCAGACCGTGCATTGGAGTCGCCCCCTGCTTACTCATCTCAACCTACGTCGCCCCCTGCATCGCAATCAGTGACCCAATCTGCATCGCAAGTTACTGTGGCCCCTGCAGCGACGCAATCGGCGTCCTACAGAAAAGAAGTACCCGTTGGGTCCACTGTTAGAATGAGAAATGTGGCCACTCAAACGCTGATAGCAGGCCATGACTTGTTTGTTATGCGTTCAAAAGAACACCGCGTCGTTCCAGCCCCAGGAGTGGAAGACGTTATTGAAGTTTACAAGAAGAATGAAAATCAGTAGGACCCAGACAGGGGTTTACTGCACCTGAGGAAATGTAAAAAAGTTGGAAGAAGTTTGGCAGAATTGCACTTTATTGTCTTTTATTGATATGTATGAAAATGTTACATAGCTTACATATTTAAATAGAATACCCGGCTGGGTAAAGAGTTTAGAAAGTTAAAGTGAAAGTGAAGAATTAATGATTTTATTTGAATTGTGTCTTTTCTCATGCATGGACTGCGTGGCTGTGGACTGTGCCAGCCCAAAAACTTTAATGTAAATAGTTTGCACCACGGTGCACTATCTTGGTTTTACACAAAACCATTGCTATCTACCTCTGAAGAAAAACCCATATGGTGTGGCCTAGAGTGAGGTCTGCAGTCAGAAGTCCTGCAGCCCACCAGGACCCACGTGGGAGGTTTTTGGTGCGGGTCCTCCACAAGAATTTGTCTTGTATAATGAGAATGTTTTGATACTTTTGATACTTTTGTATTTAGTATAGTGTACAAATTGTAACGTTCAAGAAGTCTTACCTCCCGGATGGGATGAGTTAAAATGTTAATGTTATATGCAAAAACAAAAATGTTTTTCTTTTTCTCTTTTACAGCCCGGGAGTGCTGTGTTTAACCAAGGGGGATGTGTGGCCCAGCTATGTCAGGCACACATAATCCAGGAGAATGCACAGGAAGGTAACTGCAATGCTTGATATCCATTCACGTCACTCACACTTTGAGACACACCCACCAGGGGTATAAGAGGTAGTGACACGTAGCAGTCAGTGTGATTCAAGCCTTGGGAGGCTCAGGAGTGAGTCATCCCCCAGATAGTTTCCTGTCTCAGGACAGTTGAGATCATTGAGATAGCTTCCTGTCTTAGGACAGTGCAGTTCAGTGTCAGTCCAGTCTGGACTTGGAGGATACTGAGAGCGGATCAGTGAGCTCTGGAGAAAGCTGACATTTCCATCGAAGCTACAAGTGCTTATGTTAAGAGCGGGAAGCAGGGCGAAGGGCACAGTGGAGAAGACAGAGAGAAGTGCTTCAGGTATTGGATTACCTGCACTAATTCACCGGACACCGGGGTCCGAAGCGTTGCTAGTGTTTCAAGCATAGTAACAAGAAAACCGGAGGCTTTCTGGACTACAGGTCGCAGAGAGCAGCCCTAAGCGCTGATACGTAACCGGAGTCAGGGAGAACGGGGACTTTGAGTCAAGTGCACGACAAAAGTAAGGACTTAGTTCTCTCAACATCTGATAATCAGAGACATAGAAGGCTCCACCACAATGTCAGCCGGGCTTGGCAGCTATTGAGAAAAGCTGGAGATTTCAGAGTTAACTTCGCTTCATGCAAGTTTAGACTCAGATATATATGAAGTAAAGGAGGCCTCTAACCTGCTCAGCGGTTATCCCGAATGTGCATTCTCCACCCCGACCAGCTCCCCGGGACCTGCCTGAAACATCTACAAGTAAAAGGTATGAAAAGAAGCTGCATTGTGTGTGACTGAATTATTACCTACACCCTGCATCATCACCATAGACTTCCAGGGACCCGTCTCACCTGTGGGAGACTTACCACCCAGCTGCCCCATAACATCCCCTGTGAAGATCCTTATAGCAGCGCTGGTCTAATTGATCAGACACCACAGGTGGCGTCACAAACTACCTATCCTTATAATCCCCTGTAAATATCCCCATTGCATGACCGCCAGGGCCACGGAACGAGTCCCGCTGCCAGTGACAACTCCCATAGACTTCCATGGGCTCGGCTCCGAGTACCCCATAGCCCTGGTACCACCTCAGTGTGGTGCGCGTCACATTGAGTCTGTGATGGAGGGCATGGGGCCCCTGGCAGAGACCTACAGGAACCAGGAGCGGTTTGCCTCCTATAAGCAGGGCTGTGCTGTAGAGACCAGGACCCCTGATGTTCAGGACGGGACCCCCCAGCAGCGGACACGGCCAGTGTTACAGGCTGCCCGCTTCTGCTTCCAGGAGGGAAAACAACTGCAGCAGCAAGCAGCGAAGTGTGAACAGGAGCATACACTTCAGACTCCAGCAGAGGCACCACAGGTCCCAGAGTGCCCCACACAGGAGCAGGACAGTATATGTGAGACTGTTTGTGCTGATGAGGCTGAGGCAGCTGAGTGTGAACAAGAACATACACTGCAGACTCCAGCAGAGGCACCACAGGTCCCAGAATGCCCCACACAGGAGCAGGACAGTATATGGGGGACTGTTTGTGCTGATGAGGCTGGAGCACAGACTGTGGCTGGTGATGTTGTGCCCATGCGGTCGGGGGTTGGAGGGGTTTCAGATTCTGTAATTGACGTGACACTGTCTGATGATAATGATGCTGCTAATGATAATGTGCATGATATGTGTGACTATCCCCCTTTACCATCTAGTCCACAAGGTGTGACAGCCCCCCCTGCTGCAGGCCCTCTCCCTGTCAGTCGGCCCAGTGTGACCCGGCAGGTGCCCCCCAGGAATGACTGGAGCCGCGGCGCCCCATCCTTCACTTCCAGCGCCAGGTATACCGGCCAGACATTCAGACGCATTAATGTGGTGCGGTTTAAATACTTAGGTGCCAAGGAGGATCTGCCACAACGCAGGTATGTGGTGAGAGAGCTGCTATGCGGCCAGATGGGGTTTGAGGTAAATGAGATACTTGCGGTGTCTAATCTTCAGGACAGGCAGGGCTATGAGGTCAGCTTCAAGCTCTCGTCTGACCTGGACAGATTCTGGGCCAGTTACCCCAAGTTCAGGGATGCTGAGGGATAAGTTTCTGATGGTTCCTATCTCCAGGCCGGACACAGTCACAGTAAATGTCACCTTCTGGAATGAGGCCGTTCCCCCACAGGACATCGAGGTGTGGCTCCGGAGACACTGTGACCTTGTCTCTGGACTCACCAAGGTCAGAGATGAGGACGGTATCTGGACAATGGGGTGGAAAGCTTTAGTGAAACTGCAGCAGTATAATAACATCACTGCCCACTTACCCAACTCCTTCTTCATTGGGAGGGAGAAGGGAAGATGTTATTATCCCGGGCAGCCCAGAAAGTGCTTTAAATGTGGTGGGAAAGGTCATCTGGCTAATGTCTGTACTGTGGTGAAGTGCAGTCTGTGTGGGGCAATCGGCCATGTCGCTGCAGACTGCCGGGACGTCAGGTGCAACCTCTGTGGTCAGATGGGCCACGCTCACAGGGACTGTCCTGATGCCTGGCACAACATCTGCAGAGTCTTCCCTGATGAGGATGTGATGGCAGGGGCAGAGGCTCAGGAGGATGAGGATGTGGTGATAGGGGCACATGGGGAGGAGGATTCAATGTCAGGAGAGATGCTGACCAGTACAGATGCCCACCAGGAGTCCACTCATGTAACACCAGAGCAGGAGGGTGCAGAGGGGAACATGGAGGTCGTTCCTCAGGTCCAGCAGCCTCAGGTAGCCCTACCTTCAGCATCACTGTCTGTATCTGATGACTGGAGTGTTAATCATAACAAAAGAAAGAAAAAGAACACGTCCTCCCGTAAACCTGAGACAAAATATGACACCGGTCAGAGTGCGAGTAAGAAGGCTCCAAATCCTGCAGGTGTGATGGTCATGTCCAACAAGTATGGAGTTTTATCTGAGTCCAACGATGATGACTATGAGAAAGAGTTGAGGAAAATTGATGCTGAGGGTGACAGGGACATAGAAGACCATCCCCCGCCAAAGCGGAAGCCCTTATCTGTAGACCCTCAGGTAGAATCTGACATGGACACCAGTGGTGGACAGAACATCTCTGACTCATGATGATGGCTGTTTCTCTGCTCCTTCTATATTGTGTTGTGATGGCGGGGTTCTCATTAACACTGACCTCCAGTAATGTCAATAGTATTAAGGCGAGGAGGACGAGACAAGCGGTGTATGAACATCTCACATAACTGGACACAGATGTCATCTTCCTGCAGGAGACACGACTGACATCTCTGGGGCTTATGAGAGAGGCTGAGAGGGAATGGCGGTCCGGTCCATCTTTCTGGTCGCTGGCTGTGGAGCCTTATGCCGGGGTCGCTGTCCTGTTTAACACCAATGATGTGACTGTGCATAGGATGACGGAGGTGGTCATGGGAAGATGTCTGGTCCTGGAAGTCACTATCCATGGTAGGCGACTCCGGCTTATTAACATCTATGGGCCACAGACGGTGACTGACAGGATCCAGCTGTTTAGTGACGTCAAGCCTTACCTCTTCACTTCTCTTCCAGTGGTGATGGCGGGGACTTTAATGCCATACTGACATCAGGTGACAGCTCTTCAGGCAGGACAGTGACCAGGGACGGTAAGGTCCTACATAACGTCATAACACAGGCTGGACTGACTGACGTTTTCACACAGGGAGGTCGACAGCCAAAATTCACGTATTCATGTTCCAACAGGAGTAGTAGGATAGATTTTGCTTTTGTGAGTCCTACTGAGGCTGTCGGCACCCTAAGTGAGAAGGTCGTCCCTTACTCTGATCACCTCGCCTTGTGCTTCTGTCTGGGGACCTCTAACCGTCCGGACATTGGTAGAGGGTTGTGGAAGCTCAATTCCAGTCTTCTGGATGATGCCTATGTTCAGAGTCGTGTCCACTCCCTTATCCAGCTTCATCTAGACAGGGTTGACTTCTATGACAACATGACCGACTGGTGGGAGGACGTCAAGGAGGATATCAGATCCCTCTTAAAGAGACTGTCAGTTAATAAAGGGAGGAATAAGTACAGCCAGTACCTAAAGCTGCGCAAAGAATTGGAGTCACTGTATTCGGCGGGTGGGGATGACAAAGTGAAGATCGACCGGCTGAAATCTGAGATAAGGCAGTATCAGTATAGCCGGTATACCTCTCTGGTTCTTGAACGGGATTATGGGTACTTAGAGGCCCCTGATCCCTTTGAGAATTGCAGGGAGAGGGTGGCCAAAAAAAATGGTCACAGGTCTCATTGACTCCCAGGGTGTATTGCAGGATTCACGGGAGGGTATCCTGGAGGTGGTGAGATCTTACTATGCTGACTTGTTTCAGACGAAAGTTTTGGATAAAGATAAGATGGCTCAGTTCTTGGAGGCAACTGCAGTGCCTGATACTAATGATCTGGACTTTTCTCCTTTGACAGCAGAATTAACGGTGGAGGAAGTTAAGGAGGCTATTGATAAATTATATCTGAAGAAGGCACCAGGTCCAGATGGTATAACAGCAGAATTCTATAAGAAATTCAGAGACCTCCTGGCTCCAATCCTCATGGATGTGTATAGAAATTGTCTAGAAAATCACCTGATGCCTCCATCCATGAGAGTGTCCTCGTTAATTCTGCTATCTAAAGGTAAAGAGCCGAGCGACATCAAGAACTGGAGGCCGATTGCCCTCTTGAATGTGGATAGGAAGATTCTAGCAAAGATCCTATTTTCTAGATTAGTCTGTTTGTCCCCGGCACTGTTGGCAGGCTCTCAGTTTGGCACAGTAAAAGGGCGGAACATCTCTGGAGCAGTCATCTCGATACGAGAGATGTTTGAGAGATGTAAAGCTCTGCGGTGTGGGAGATATGTTGTTAGTCTGGACCAGGCTAAAGCCTTTGACAGGGTTGATCATGACTATCTGTGGGCCACTTTGTCAAAGTACGGTATTCCGGGACAATTTGTGGATTGGCTGAAGACTTTGTACAGAGAGGCGGTGAGCTTTCCTCTGATTAATGGTTGGCAGGGTGACATTTTTGGAGTTGGGGCGGGGGTGAGGCAGGGTTGCCCACTGAGTCCGCTCCTGTATGTTTTTGCCCTAGACCCGTTTCTGAGGTCACTGCAGGAGTGCGATTTTCAGGGGTGCCGGTCCCCCACTGCCTGCCTCTGAATGTTGTTGCCTATGCGGATGATGTGACGTTGGTGATCTCTAATCCTCGAGAGGTGCAGATGTTATCTGCGTCCATCAGAAGCTACTCAGAGGCCTCCGGGTCTCTGCTCAACCTTGAAAAGAGTCAAGCTCTGTGGACATTAGATACTGATCCCAGCTTTGATCTGCCTCAGTTTGCCAAAGCCTCCACCCATATTAAGATCCTAGGGGTTAAATTTGGGAGGGATGATAATGCCACGCTAAATTGGGAGGAGAAATTGGAAGCCGGAAATGCAAAGGTTCAGCGATGGAAGAACTGGAGGCTGACCTACAGAGAAAGGGTCAAAATGTTGAATACTTACCTGGTCCCCGTTTTCTTGTATGTCTCTGTCATTTTCCCTTTGCCAGAATCTTTCTCAGCGAGGCTCTTCAGCCTGTTCTTCCAGCTCTTGTGGGGGAATAGGTTGAACCTAATAAAGAGGGGAATAACGTACCTACGGCGGAGAGAGGGTGGGCTGGATATGACGCGCTCCTGGTTCCTGTAGGTCTCTGCCAGGGGCCCCATGCCCTCCATCACAGACTCAATGTGACGCGCACCACACTGAGGTGGTACCAGGGCTATGGGGTACTCGGAGCCGAGCCCATGGAAGTCTATGGGAGTTGTCACTGGCAGCGGGACTCGTTCCGTGGCCCTGGCGGTCATGCAATGGGGGATATTTACAGGGGATTATAAGGATAGGTAGTTTGTGACGCCACCTGTGGTGTCTGATCAATTGGACCAGCGCTGCTATAAGGATCTTCACAGGGGATGTAATGGGGCAGCTGGGTGGTAAGTCTCCCACAGGTGAGACGGGTCCCTGGAAGTCTATGGTGATGATGCAGGGTGTAGGTAATAATTCAGTCACACACAATGCAGCTTCTTTTCATACCTTTTACTTGTAGATGTTTCAGGCAGGTCCCGGGGAGCTGGTCGGGGTGGAGAATGCACATTCGGGATAACCGCTGAGCAGGTTAGAGGCCTCCTTTACTTCATATGTAGGTGAGTCCAAACTTGCATAAAGCAAAGTTAACTCTGCAATCTCCAGCTTTTCTCAATAGCTGTAACGCCCGGCTGACATTGTGGTGGAGCCTTCTAAGTGGTGAGAACAGAGTCCTTCTATGCTTGGCCTAGCTAAAAGTCCTTGTTCCTCCTGACTCCGATTACGTATCGGCACTTAGGGTTGCTCTCTGCGACCTGTAGTCCAGATAGCCTCCGGTTTTCTTGTTACTATGCCTGAAACACTAGCAACGCTTCGGACCCGGTGTCCGGTGATTTAGTGCAGGTAATCTTGTACCTGAAGCACTTCTCTGTCCTTCTCCACTGCGCCCTTCGTCCTGCTCTTGCTCTGTTCAAAAGCACTTGTAGCATTGATGGAAATGTCAGCTTTCTCCAGAGCTCGCTGAGCAGCTCTCAGTATCCTCCTTGGTTCAGCTTCTGTTGAGGTACTGATTAAGGTAGCTCTGACTAGGCTAGGATGATTCACTTCACCCGTACTAGCCTCCACTTCCTTGTCAGGTGAGCTACGCTAGCTCTGCGAGGATTCAGTCCTCTCTCCTCTCCCTCCAAGTCCAGACTGAACTGGCACTCAACTGCACTGTCCTAAGACAGGAAACTGACTCTCTGATCTGAGCTCTTCTCAGACAGGAAACTATCTGGGGGATGACTCACTCCTGAGCCTCCCAAGGCTTGAATCACCCTGACTGCTACGTGTCACTACCTCTTATACCCCTGGTGGGTGTGTCTCAAAGTGTGAGTGACGTGAATGGATATCAAGCGTTGCGGTTACCTTCCTGTGCATTCTCCTGGATTTATGTGTGCCTGACATAGCTGGGCCACACATCCCCCCTTGATTAAACACAGCACTCCCGGGCTGTAAAAGAGAAAAAGAAAACATTTTTGTTTCACATATAACATTAACATTTTAACTCATCCCATCCGGAAGGTAAGACTTCTTGAACGTTACAATTTGTACATTAGAAAAAATACAAAAGTATCAAAAGTATCAAACATTCTCATAAATACAAGACAAATTCTTGTGGAGGACCCGCACCAAAAACCTCCCACGTGGGTCCTGGGTGGGCTGCAGGACTTCTGACTGCAGACCTCACTCTAGGCCACACCATACGGGTTTTTCTTCAGAGGTAGATAATAATGGTTTTGTGTAAAACCAAGATAGTGCACCGTGGTGCAAACTATTTACATTAAAGTTTTTGGGCTGGCACAGTCCACAGCCACGCAGTCCATGCATGAGAAAAGACACATTTCAAATAAAGCCATTAATTCTTCACTTTCACTTTAACTTTCTAAACTCTTTACCCAGCCGGGTATTCTATTTAAATATATAAGCTATGTAACATTTTCATACATATCAATAAAAGACAATAAAGTGCAATTCTGCAAAACTTCTTCCAACTTTTTACATTTCCTCAGGTGCAGTAAACCCCTGTCTGGGTCCTACTGGTTTTCATCTTTGCAAACTTCAATAACGTCTTCCACTCCTGGGGCTGGAACGACGCGGTGTTCTTTTGAACGCATAACAAAGAGATCATGTCCTGCGATCTGTGTTTGAGTGGCTTCATCCTTGGTTTGAACTGGGGACCCAACGGGTATCTCCCTGTAGTAGAACGCAGGTTGCGTTGTAAAAGGTGCGGCAGTATATGTGTGGCCCAGCTATGTCAGGCACACATAAATCCAGGAGAATGCACAGGAAGGTAACCGCAACGCTTGATATTCATTCACGTCACTCACACTTTCAGACACACCCACAGGGGTATAAAAGGGAGTGACACGTAGCAGTAGGGGTCAGTCTTTCCAGACAGTCTGTGCAGGAGGAGAGGAGTGGGCACAGTCTGTTCAGTGTTCAGTCTGTTTCCTGTCGGAGTACAGGGTAGTTCAGTGTCAGTCCAGTCTGGACTTGGAGGATACTGAGAGCTGATCAGCGAGCTCTGGAGAAAGCTGACATTTCCATTCATGCTACAAGTGCTTCTGTTAAGAGCGGGAAGCAGGGCGAAGGGCACAGTGGAGAAGACAGAGAGAAGTGCTTCAGGTATTGGATTACCTGCACTAAATCACCGGACACCGGGGTCCGAAGCGTTGCTAGTGTTTCAAGCATAGTAACAAGAAACCCGGAGGCTATCTGGACTACAGGTCGCAGAGAGCAGCCCTAAGCGCTGGTACGTAACCGGAGTCAGGGGGAACAAGGACTTTTAGCTATGCCAAGCAAAGAAGGACTTAGTTCTCTCAACATCTGATAATCAGAGACATAGAAGGCTCCACCACAATGTCAGCCGGGCTTGGCAGCTATTGAGAAAGCTGGAGATTGCAGAGTTAACTTCGCTTTATGCAAGTTTGGACTCAAGTACATTTTGAAGTAAAGGAGGCCTCTAACCTGCTCAGCGGTTATCCCGAATGTGCATTCTCCACCCCGACCAGCTCCCCGGGATCTCCTTGAACATCTACAAGTAAAAGGTATGAAAAGAAGCTGCATTGTGTTTGACTGAATTATTACCTACACCCTGCATCATCACCATAGACTTCCAGGGACCCGTCTCACCTGTGGGAGACTTACCACCCAGCTGTCCCATAACATCCCCTGTGAAGATCCTTATAGCAGCGCTGGTCCAATTGATCAGACACCACAGGTGGCGTCACAAACTACCTATCCTTATAATCCCCTGTAAATATCCCCCATTGCATGACCGCCAGGGCCACGGAACGAGTCCCGCTGCCAGTGACATCTCCCATGGAAATCAATGGGCTCGGCTCCGAGTACCCCATAGCCCTGGTACCACTTCAGTGTGGTGTGCGTCATATACAATTCAGATTGCGCTTCAGAACTGGTCGCAGGTTGCGATGCTGAAATGGTCGCAGATGGCGATGCCGAAATAGTCGCAGGTTGCGTTATGGGTGCACGGCCTGGTGCGGACGCCAAAGATGACGCTGCTGGGACTTGCAATTCCGAGTAGGACGCAGGTGCGCGCAGTGGCTCAGTTGGGAACGCACTAACCTGCTGCTGTCGCTGCTCCCAGTCGTTTTCTATCGCTGACAGTTGGGTCTCCTCCGGTGTCCCTACCGGGGATTGGCATTCCGCTGCGGCCTCCAGGCCTGGCTGGTACTCCGGAACGGGCAGGGCCTCCTCAGCCTCCTTCTCTCCCGCCGCTTCATCGGTGGAGTCGGGATCAGCACTTTTGGAGGCAGCCTCCGGTTTCTTTTTAGCCTTCCTCAGCAGGGAACTTGGAAAATCAGGTGACGGCATTATGCTTGTGGGAGAGAGCACTGCGTCCCACAGCAGCCGCTGTGTCTGGGCACGCCAGCGTCTCTCTGTCTCCTGCAAGTCTGCATGACGCTGGATTAATCTTCTGAGCACCGCATTCTCCTTCTGCAGCTCCAGCATAGCGGGGTCAGTGTCCCGATCTGGGGACAGCTCCGGCACAGGCAGTAAATCCTCCGGTGAGCAGGGTTTGTACGCCTCCGCTCCTCCGCACAGATTCTCCTGTCCTTCCGCCATCTCGTCCCAGGCCAGACTGTAGTTTCCATCAGGAACTGTCTGGTCCCTTCCGTGGAGGCGGGATTTGCGTCTCCTCCTCTTTGCATAGAAAATGAAGAGGAGGCGGATTTCCTTAGCAGTGGGGCAGGATCGCACATTATAGTAGCATTTTGAGAGGGCAGCCATAACTTTCGCGCCACAGGGGGGGTACACGCCCACGAAGGCACGCCCACCTTCTTCACCAGCGCCTCAGGGCGCCAATATGGCGGTAAAATGGCGGTTATTTGGCGCCAAATGCAGCAAACAGTCTTTTTCACCAAACAGTTCAATAGGCACACAGGACTCACAATTGCAAGTTTCGCATCCTGTTCGTGACGCCAAGTAAGATGACGCGCACCACACTGAGGTGGTACCAGGGCTATGGGGTACTCGGAGCCGAGCCCATGGAAGTCTATGGGAGTTGTCACTGGCAGCGGGACTCGTTCCGTGGCCCTGGCGGTCATGCAATGGGGGATATTTACAGGGGATTATAAGGATAGGTAGTTCGTGACGCCACCTGTGGTGTCTGATCAATTGGACCAGCGCTGCTATAAGGATCTTCACAGGGGATGTTATGGGGCAGCTGGGTGGTAAGTCTCCCACAGGTGAGACGGGTCCCTGGAAGTCTATGGTGATGATGCAGGGTGTAGGTAATAATTCAGTCACACACAATGCAGCTTCTTTTCATACCTTTTACTTGTAGATGTTTCAGGCAGGTCCCGGGGAGCTGGTCGGGGTGGAGAATGCACATTCGGGATAACCGCTGAGCAGGTTAGAGGCCTCCTTTACTTCATATGTAGGTGAGTCCAAACTTGCATAAAGCAAAGTTAACTCTGCAATCTCCAGCTTTTCTCAATAGCTGTAACGCCCGGCTGACATTGTGGTGGAGCCTTCTAAGTGGTGAGAACAGAGTCCTTCTATGCTTGGCCTAGCTAAAAGTCCTTGTTCCTCCTGACTCCGATTACGTATCGGCACTTAGGGCTGCTCTCTGCGACCTGTAGTCCAGATAGCCTCCGGTTTTCTTGTTACTATGCTTGAAACACTAGCAACGCTTCGGACCCGGTGTCCGGTGATTTAGTGCAGGTAATCTGGTACCTGAAGCACTTCTCTGTCCTTCTCCACTGCGCCCTTCGTCCTGCTCTTGCTCTGTTCATAAGCACTTGTAGCATTGATGGAAATGTCAGCTTTCTCCAGAGCTCGCTGAGCAGCTCTCAGTATCCTCCTTGGTTCAGCTTCTGTTGAGGTACTGATTAAGGGTAGCTCTGACTAGGCTAGGATGATTCACTTCACCCGTACTAGCCTCCACTTCCTTGTCAGGTGAGCTACGCTAGCTCTGCGAGGATTCAGTCCTCTCTCCTCTCCCTCCAAGTCCAGACTGAACTGGCACTCAACTGCACTGTCCTAAGACAGGAAACTGACTCTCTGATCTGAGCTCTTCTCAGACAGGAAACTATCTGGGGGATGACTCACTCCTGAGCCTCCCAAGGCTTGAATCACCCTGACTGCTACGTGTCACTACCTCTTATACCCCTGGTGGGTGTGTCTCAAAGTGTGAGTGACGTGAATGGATATCAAGCGTTGCGGTTACCTTCCTGTGCATTCTCCTGGATTTATGTGTGCCTGACATAGCTGGGCCACACATCTATGTTGAATCCAAGGGTTTTCTTTGACTCCTTGTTTCTAAAGGTGAATTTTGGGAACATGGACTCAAACAGTAGCTCCCTGTGGGTAAATAGTATCAGGATTGGATATTGCCTTTTGCAGAATCTTGGGTGCGAGGCGGCAGTCTCAAGAGGAGGAGATGGACAGGTGACCACCTCCCCCAGTATCTGGACTACGGTCTGAAGTGTGTTAGGAGGTGGGGACTGGAGAAGTCTTACATTGAGAGCAGTATGAGAAGAGACCTGTATGCTCATGTATGTAGGACTTTCTTCTTCTCTCCACTGGCCCTGATAGATTGTGTCACCACCACCCTTCAGGAAAGCCTTAGGTTTCTAAACGGGAAACGACTTACTCCTAAACTGTTTGATGTTACTTGGCTTTCACTGCATAGTCGGCTCTTTGTCAGGGGGAACATGAAACATCTGAGTGTCTCTGATCGGAATTGTCCCCTTGGTTGTCAGCAGGAGGAGACTATGGAGCACTTTATATGTGATTGCTGGGGAGGGAGGAAGATCTGGGAGGAAGTGTCAGCTAATCTAAAGATCCCCAGACTGCGGACCCTAAAGTATCCATTCCTGACATAATCTATGGTGTCCCCTCCACTGTTAGTAACATCGACAGAGAGACGATGTACATCATAATCAGTGTCATCAAATATTATCACTGGCACATGAGAACCCGGGTGTCACTGCACAATGAGCCGTTCGATCACACCGCTGCAGCCAATCAGGTTTTGTCAGAACTCCGGTGGATAAAATCACTAGAAGTTGGAAGGAGTATGAGAAACATTAAGTTATGGAGGAACGTAAAATTCAGTTAGGAAATATGATGAATTTTTTTTTTTTCTTTTTTCCTTCCCAGGTGTGGACTTTAATTTATTTATGAATATGATCTGATTATTTAATGCTTGTCTATATATAACCTAAGTGATTTGTGTTTTGTAATCCTGGATGATTTTTGTTTTATTAATTGTATTTATGTTTGGTTTTATAATAAAAATTGCCCCTATATACAAGAATATAACTACTATAATACTGCCCCTATATACAAGAATATAACTACTATAATACTGCCCCTATGTACAAGAATATAACTACTATAATACTGTCCCCTATGTACAAGAATATAACTACTATAATACTGCCCCTATGTACAAGAATATAACTACTATAATACTGCCCCCATGTACAAGAATATAACAACTATAATACTGCTCCTATGTACAAGAATATAACTACTATAACACTGTCACCTATGTACAAGAATATAACTACTATAATACTGCTCCTATGTACAAGAATATAACTACTATAATACTGCCCCCATGTACAAGAATATAACAACTATAATACTGCTCCTATGTACAAGAATATAACTACTATAATACTGCCTCTATATACAAGAATATAACTACTATAATACTGCCCCTATATACAAGAATATAACAACTATAATACTGCTCCTATGTACAAGAATATAACTACTATAATACTGCCCCTATATACAAGAATATAACTACTATAATACTGCCCCTATATACAAGAATATAACAACTATAATACTGCTCCTATGTACAAGAATATAACTACTATAATACTGCCCCTATATACAAGAATATAACTACTATAATACTGCTCCTATGTACAAGAATATAACTGCTATAATACTGCTCCTATGTACAAGAATATAACTACTATAATACTGCCCCTATGTACAAGAATATAACTACTATAATACTGCTCCTATGTACAAGAATATAACTGCTATAATACTGCTCCTATGTACAAGAATATAACAACTATAATACTGCTCCTATGTACAAGAATATAACTACTATAATACTGCCCCTATCTACAAGAATATAACTACTATAATACTGCCTCCTAGCTGAGAGGTTGTGTGTTTGTAGCTCTCCTGATGTCTGGAGCAAGCCCAGGGAGGGGCCACCCTGGGCGGGGAAACTCCCCAAGCAAGGCCCAGGCTTCCAGGCCTACACTGGGAAGAAGCGCCCAAGCTGTTTCCAATGCAGATACAAATCCTAAAGTGATTTCTGATGGAAAGAAAGCTCCGAATGGAAGTAGCAGCAGCAACAAGAAGGATGAAGCTGTGAAAGTGAGTAAAGTAACGGAACAAGGAAAAGCCATTGTATGTAAGAAAGTTGCAGTTAAGCAGTCGGCCAGCCAAGGCAAGCAAAGTGAAGTGCAATTAGGAGAAATCCAGAAGAAATCTCCTGGTGAGAAGCTGAATGGAGGAAAGCAGCCTGCAGCTCAGGAGAGGCCATCAGCGGCTTCAGGTGTGCAGCTGACTTCCAGCAGGCAGAGGAGAACCTCACTGGAGAGACAGACGCTCCAGGAAAACTTGCAGCAGAAATATGTGGTGACCAGCATGGCGAGCTCTGGACGCACAAGGTCGCAGTCAGGTGGCAGCAGTAAAAGTGCTGTGGAGCCTGGAGCCATGAAACCAGCGGAGGTGAAAATTAAGGGGACGTCTGGATTCAAGCAGCCGGGGACATCGCTGAATGCAGGATCCCAGGAGGAGACGCCACGTGCACCTAAGCTTCAGCTCGCAGAGGAGATCCCAGGACTAGTCAAGAAATTCGGTGAGTTACAGCAGCAGAAAGACTCACTGCAGATGCAGATAGACACTGGTTATAAGCTAAAGGCTGTTAATCCCGGGAGTCACGAATTTTATGACGAGGCTCTGAACACACTGGGTGTATTGCTGGCAAAAGTGGTGAGGGACATGGACTGCGTCCTAGAGAGGATGGGGCCCCTGGCGGAGACTTATAGGAACCAGGAACTGTTTAAGTCACAGAAGCAGAACTCTGCAGGTTCCAGGTCAGACATTGTCCCAGGTGGACCCCAGAAGCAGGTGCGGCCAGTGCTGCAGCCTGCAAGTTTCTGCTTCCAAAAGGGGCAAATGCCGCACCAGCAGCAGCCTGTAGTGCAGACCCCAGCAGAGGTACCACAAGTCTCAGAATGCCCAGCAATACTGCCTGCGGCAGATCCAAAGCAGAAGCGTGTAGTGCAGATTCCAGCAGAGGTACAACAAGTCACAGAATGCCCAGCACAACAGCCTGCAGCAGATTCCAAGCAGCAGCATGAAGGGCACATTCCAGTAGAGGTACAACAAGTCTCAGAATGCCCAGCACAGCCGTCTGCAGCAGATTCCAGGCAGCAGCATGGACATATTTCATCAGAGGGACTACAAGTCTCAGAATGCCAAGCACAGCAGTTGGGCAGTGGACATGTGCCGGTAGTTCCTGATGCTGGGGCTAACCGCGCTGTATCTGAGGGGTCGGGGGCTTGGGGGAGCACAGTATGTTTGGTGGACGCTGCACAATCTGATAGTGACATTGATGTTGATGATAACAATGTGCATGATATTGTCTGTGATTTCGCCCCTTTAATTCCGAGCACACAAGGTGTAGCAGCCCCCCCTGCTGCTGACCCTCACCCTGTCAGTCAGCCTAGTGTGACCCCGCAGGTTCCCCCCAGTAATGCCTGGAGTCGTGGTGCGCCATCCTTCACCTCTGGTGCCAATTATACCGGCCAGGCGTTTAAACGGAGAAACGTTGTGCGTTTCCAGCACAGAGGTGCCAAGGAGGATCTGCCAGATAGGAGGTTTGTGGTCAGGGAGCTCTTGTGTCGCCAGATGGGGTTTGCGCCAGTCAGCGTCTTGGCGGTGATTAATCTTCCAGACAGGCAGGGCTATGACGTCAGTTTTAAGCTCATGACTGACCTGGACAGATTTTGGTCTAATTTCCCCAAGTTTAGAGACTCTGAGGGCTGGAGTAAGTTCAGCTTTATTCCTGTCTCTAAGCCAGATACCGTTACGGTTAATCTCATCTTCTGGAATGAGTCTGTTCCCCCGCAGGACATTGTGGTGTGGCTCCGGAGGCATTGTGACCTGGTCTCTGACCTCACCAAAAGCAGAGACAATGATGGTATCTGGACTGGAGGATGGAGGGTTTTGGTGAAACTGCGCCAGTGCGATAATATCACTGCCCACTTACCCAACTCCTTCTTTATTGGGAGGGTAAGGGGTGTGTGTTTCTATCCTGGGCAGCCTCGTAAGTGCTTCAAATGTGGCAAGGCAGGTCACCTGGCAAATACCTGTACTGTGGTGAAGTGTAACCTGTGTGGGGAGGTCGGCCATGTGGCTGCAGACTGCCAGAACATCAGGTGCAACCTCTGTGGGAAGATCGGTCACCCTCACAGGGACTGTCCTGACGCCTGGCACAATATCTGTAAGGACTATCCTGATGAGGATTTGGTGGCAGGGGCCGAGATTCTGGAGGAGGCAGCTTTACTGTCAGGGGAATTACTGTCCAGACCGGAGGTCCACCAGGGGATCACTCAGGTGACACCAGAGCAGCAGGGTTCAGAGGGTGCACAGGGGAGTATGGAGGTTGTATCTCAGGAGCAGCAGTCACAGGGAGGCATTACTTCAGTACTACCATCTGTGTCTGAAGGGAATAGCAAAAATCAGACTAAAAGGAAGAAGAAGGACAAGAACTCCCGTAAACCTGAGAAGGAGTATGACACTGGCCAAGGAGCCAGGAAGAAGGTCCAGAGTTCTGCGGGTGTAATGGACTTATCTAATAGGTTTGACGTTCTGTCTGAGTCTGACGGTGATTTTGAGGATGACCTTAGAAGAATTGACGCAGAGTTTGATAGGGACGTAGAGGACTGTCCTCCGCCAAAGCGGAAGCCATTACCTGAGGGCACTCGGGCAGAGTCTGAAATGGAGACCGGTGGTGACCAGAATAACTCCGACTCAGATCTGTGACGCTGTCAACCAGATAATGTCCGAGACCAGATAGATAAAATCAGTAGGAAAATTAGGAAATGTTAAGTTATGGAAGGATGTGTCACTGGGTTGAAATATGAGGTTTTTTTTTTTTTTTTTTTCCAGCCAGGTGTATGGACTCTTTAAGTTAATTTTATATGTATAATCCGGATATGTAATGAACGTATGTACAATCCAAGAGAATGTAGTTTTGTATTACTGGAGGAATGTCATTATATTTGTATTTGTTTGGTTTTTACATTAAAAATTGCCCCTATATACAAGAATATAACTACTATAATACTGCTCCTATGTACAAGAATATAACTACTATAATACTGCCCCTATGTACAAGAATATAACTACTATAATACTGCTCCTATGTACAAGAATATAACTACTATAATACTTCCCCTATATACAAGAATATAACAACTATAATACTGCTCCTATGTACAAGAATATAACTACTAACATTTGTGTAAAAATGTTGTGACTTTTTGAAAAACTGCAAATGATGAATTAGGCGAAAACATCTGGAAAGTCTATAATAAGAAGCTAAAAAAAAAAGAAAACCATAAAAAGTGACTTTAAAATGGTGAAAATGAAAAGATGAATACAGCGCAAATGAAAAACAGGTGAAAAATACGCAAAACTGAACAAAAAAGGCGCAAGAGCAATGATGGATCGGCCCTTAGGTGTGATTTCTATACAATATTCTGCAGGGGGCGCTGCTCAGTAATAAAACAATTAACGTCATTTCACTCAGGTCTTCAATAATATAGTAAAATGTATGTGGAGAAAGAGGACCCCTCTTAGTTGTTGGGCCTGTTAGTTACAGCAGGCAGACACCTGAGAAGGAAGCAGTAGTATAAATCGCATGAGATGGCGGTGCACTGGAACAAGGGGTGCCACCAATCTACTATCTCCAAAAGATTAGAATCCTATCTAGAGATGAGCGACTTTGGCTCCAGGAGGGTCGAGTCGGGTTTCGGGCCATCCGACTTTCCCAAAAGTCGAGTAGAACGAAGTCGGCCGACTAACGGAAAACGTCGAGACGGAGTCGAAAATCCGACCCCAATGCAAGTCAATGGGGAATAAAAGTCGGCAGGGAGTGGAGGATAGTAAACACACCTACAGTGCCCATTTCAATGCGGACATCAATTGTTATTACTTAAGCTTGTCAACCTTAATTTACTTTATAATAATAGTAACGCATTGAAAACTGGGGGTTATTTGCTAAAGTTGTGGGGGGGCAGGGCTGGCTCCAGGTTTTCGTGGGCCCCTTTAACACATACCACAATTCATGATGCTCCGACACGAGAAATATAGGTATAGTACAATGCCAAATACTTCACTTCTTACATTACATGAGTGATATCTATTTTAAATTGTACAATAGCTCAAAAACCGGACAGTATATTCCTCCATACAGTATTATGGGCACCACATAGTGCACCATACAGAATAATGAGCCCCATATAATGCTCCATACAGAATAGGCCCCATATGTGCTCCATGTGATGATATTGTGTGGCCCAGCTTCGCAAGGCACACATATCTTCTGGAAAATGCACAGGAAGGTAACTGTAAAAAGCTTGATATTCATTCACGCACACTTCTCAGCATTGCCACTAGAGGCATACCAGACTATTTAGTAGTGTGACTAGCAATAGTGAGAGATTCAGTTCAGTCTGTTTCCTGTCTTAGGACAGTGCAGTCAAGCTCCGGGTGGCTCAGGAGTGAGTGGGTGGAGGAGCACTTTCTGCCAAATCCACATCCCTCCAGTCACGCACAAACCCTGCACCTGACCTTGGCAAGCCAACATTTTCTCTTGCCCCCTGAGAAGCATCCTCCTCCCCAAAATAATCGTCCCCCTCATCCTCCTCCTCTTCCTTCACCTCATCCAGGACAGTTCCCTGAGCAGACAATGCCTGACTGTCATCAAGGCTTCCCTCCTCCTCCTCTTCCTCCTCCGCTGCAGACGCCTGATCCTTAATGTGCGTCAAAGTTTGCATGAGCAGATGCATAAGTGGGATGCTCATGCTTATGATGGCGTTGTCTGCGCTTACCAGCCGTGTGCATTCCTCAAAACACTGAAGGACTTTACAGAGGTCTTTCAGCTTTGACCACTGCACACCCGACAACTCGATGTCTGCCCTCAAACTGCCTGCCTGTGTATCCTCCCACAAATGCATTATAGCCTGCCTCTGTTCGCACAGTCTCTCAACCATGTGCATGGTGGAGTTCCACCTTGTTGCAACGTCTATGATTAGGCGGTGCTTGGGGAGGTGGAGCGATCGCTGCAGCCTCTGCATACGACTGGAGTCTACGGGCGAGAAACAGATGTGTGAGCACAGTCTTCGCACCTTATGGAGCAGGGCTGGTAACTCCCGATAATTATTTATGAAGCACTGCACCACCAGGTTCAAGGTGTGAGCCAGGCAAGGTATGTGTCTGAGTTTTGCCAGGGATATGGCCGCCACAAAATTACGGACATTATTACTGACTACCTTGCCTGGCTCAAGATGTACACTGCCCAGCCATGACTCAGTTTCTCGCTGCAAGTAGTCGGCCAGTACCTCCACGGAGTGTCTGTTGTCGCCCAAAGACATCATCTTTAAAACAGCCTGCTGACGCTTACCACTAGCTGTTCGATAGTGGGACAACTCATGTGCAACACTGGCAGCTGCGGATGGAGTGCTCGTGCGACTGCGCTCTGTTGACGAGCTTTCGCTTCTGGAGGAGGAGGAGGGTCGAACGCCTACAGCCAACTGTTGCCTATACCGTGAGCTAGGCAGCATTGTCCCACCGCCGCTGTCCCCTGTGGACCCTGAATCCACCACATTAACCCAGTGCGCAGTGATGGGCACGTAACGGCCCTGGCCATGCCTACTGGCCCATGCATCTGTTGTGAGGTGCACCTTTCCACTCACTGATTGTTTGAGTGCATGGACAATGCGGTCTTTCACATGCAGGTGGAGGGCAGGGATGGCTTTTCTAGAAAAGAAGTGCCGACTGGGTAGGTCATAGCGTGGGACAGCGTAGGCCATGAGCTCTTGGAACGCTGCGCTTTCAACCCAACGGAAGGGCATCATCTCTAATGAGATCAGTTTGGCAATGTAGGCGTTCAAAGACAGTGAGGTTTTGTAGTCCGTCCACGCTTGCAAGTGCATGGTGTTTAAATGTCTAAGCATGCAACTGGTATTTAATTTTCAGAGATTTTTCCTTCGGCTAAAGGTCCTTCCGCACTTCTTACAGATAACCTTTGCCTCATCAATAGGATTTTGGTCAAAAAAGTGCCACACTGCACTCTTCCTACTATGGGATAAATTTTCAGGGCTTGCATGCTGTGCTAATTTGACGGTCTGGCCAAGCTGTCCTGCAACTCTTTTGTTTTTTTAACACGTTTTTGGACTGCTACGGGCCTGCCAGATAACCGAAGCTGCGATGTCGATGCCTGTGGGGATCCTCCTCCTCTTCTGAGCTATTGCCAGCGGCACCCTCTTCCCCCAATGGATGCCAATCCAGGTCAACAACTGGGTCATCCATCACCTCCTCTTCAATTTCATCTGCACCTTCCTCTGTGTCACCGCGTAAGGTGGTATAGTATGCGGGAAGGGGCACCTGAGTTTCATCAGGGTCAGATTCTGGCTCAGTAGACTGCGAGGGCAATGCAGTGCTCTGGGTCAATGTAACAGCAGAATCATCTAGCAGTGGCTGTGCATCAGTGCAGTCCATGTCAGATTCATCTTGGACTGGGGAATTCGGGATTTGACTTGATAACCCGGGCATGGTATGTGAAAAGAGCTCCATGGAGTAATCTGAAGTGTGGCCTGCCGCATCATTCACTTTTGGTGGTGGTGAAGGACACAAGGAAAGGTGTTGTTCCTGACCAGGAGCCTGCACTGACGACTCAGTGCTTGCATTTTTTGATACTTCAGAAGAGGAGGCGATAGAGCTGGAGGCTGTTTCGGCAATGTAAGCCAAAACCTGTTCCTGATGCTCCGGCTTTAAAAGCGGTTTACCTAATCCCAGAAAAGGGAGCCTTCCAGGCCTTCTGGAGCCAGACGATGATGCAGGCTCAACACCTCCTGCCTTAGGTGCTATTGTGCTTTTGGCACTACCAGTAGATGCACCACCACCATCACCAGTCCCAGCTGGTCCCCCCCGCCCATGTCCGCGGTCTCTTCCACCATACTTCCTCATGTTTAGGAAAATGTACCAAAAATACCAGCAGATATATGGTACTGTATGAGGAGCATACCGCTGTACACGGTGTAGGGAAAAATTTAAATCTCCGTATATATTTCCGGAGTCACACACAGACGCTCTCTCAGTATGGATTTCACCGTAATACAAAGAGCAGATATATGGTACTGTCTCAGAAGCGGACAGCTGTATACAGTGTAGGGGAAAATTTCAACCTCCGTATATATTTCCGGAGTCACACACAGATAGTCAGCATGTATTTGTACAGGATGTCAGCCGGTACACAGTAGTGTGTGAGTAGCGTACAGCTCTATACGGTGTGGGAAAAAATGAATGGTCAGTAACTGTGCAGAAAAAAAGAATAAAAGTATTAGTGCTGTGTAAAAAGCAGTCTGCACAGCAGTGTACTCACAGCAATACAGCTATCAGGCAGCGTAATAACCAGTGGTGCTGCACACAAGAAAATCCTCCCCTGTCACTGCACACTAACTGTACAGCACAATTGCTATCAGCACAAGCACAGAAGAACTTTTCTTTCCAGCCCTAACTCTCTCCCTGCTGATAAACAGCGTCAGCAACCTCTCTCTACTGTTAAGATCGGCAGAAGTAAAATGGAGGTCGGCGGTCAGGGCTTTTATAGCCACTGTGACGCCACACAAAGCAAGCCAATCACTGCAATGCCCTTCTGTAAGATGGTGGTGGACGCTGCCCATGTCATCTCGTTGCCCATAGTGTACGTCCTTGCTCATTGGCTGAAAAAAAGGCACCTGAAAGCATTATGGGATAACCGACTTTGGCGCTCGTTTTGCCGACTGCATGGCCGACCTCACGCTATGGTCGGGTTTCGGCCAACGAAACCCAACTTTGGCGAAAGTCGGCGACTTTTGAATCTGACCGACCTGTTTCACTCAACTCTAATCCTATCACATAGATTATATAACAGTACATATTTAGAAATTTTATAGCATAGTTATTCGATTAATTTATGTATGGAGCCACTATATTATGAGTACTATATGGTGGTATTATTTAGTCAGTGTATGATGGTTGTATCTGGTCACTATATGGTGGAATCATGTGGCAACTGTACGGTGGCATATTTTGAGAACTCTATGGTGGCATGATTTAGTCACTATGTGTGGTTGTATTTGAGCACTTTATGGTGGTACTATATGGTCACAGTATGATGATATTATCTGGTCAAAATGTGTTGGTATTCTTTATGCACGGTATGGTGTTATACTTGGTCATTGTGTAGTCATATCATTTCAGCAGTTTGTTGTGGCATAATTTGGTTACTATAAGGTAGTGTCATTTGAATAGTGGTATTCAAGCAATTTATGGTGGTATTACTTAGTCACTGTTTGGTGGTATTATTGCACTATATAGTGGTATCTTGTGGGCACCATTGTGTTTGATTTGAACACTGTATGACGTTATTTAGCTACTGTATCGAGCAATTATTTGTCCAATGTGTGTTGTCATTCATTGAGGACTGTATGGTGATATTGTGTGGCCCAGCTATGTAAGGCACACATAAAATCCAGGAGAGTGCACAGGAAAGTAATCGCAACGCTTGATATGCATTCACTGCCACTCACTCTTTTAGACACACCCATCAGGGTATAAAAGGGAGTGACACGTAGCTGAAAGGGGTGAGTCAGTCAACCTAGGAGGGAGAGTAGTGGAATCTGTTTCTTGTCTTCAGACAGATCAGTTCAGTGTCAGTCCAGTCTGGACTTAGAGGATACTGAGGGCTGCTCAGAAAGCTGACCTCTCCATCGAAAGCTACAAGTGCTTATGTTAAGAGCGGGAAGCAGGGCGAAGGGCGCAGTGGAGAAGACAGAGAAGTGCTTCAGGTAATGGATTACCTGCACTAAATTGCCGGACACCGGGGTCCGAAGCGTTGCTAGTGTTTCAAGCATAGTAACAAGAAAACCGGAGGCATCTGGACTACAGGTCGCAGAGTGCAGCCCAAAGTGTCAATACGTAACCGGAGTCAGGGAGAACGGGGACTTTGAGTCAAGCGCAGACAAAAGTAAGGACTTAGTTCTCACCACTTAGAAGGCTCCATCACAATGTTGGCCGGGCGTTACAGCTATAGAGAAAGCTGGAGAGTTCAGAGTTAACTTCGCTTCAGGCAAGTTGGGCTCACATACATATTGAAGTTAAGGAGGCCTCTAACCTGCTCAGCGGTTACCCGAATGTGCATTCTCCACCCCGACCAGCTCCCCGGGATCTTCCTGAAACACCTTCAAGTAAAAGGTATGAAAAGAAGCTATTTCGTGTGTGACTGAATTCTTACCTACACCCTGCATCATCACCATAGACTTCCAGGGACCCGTCTCACCTGTGGGAGACTTATCACCCAGCTGAACCATAACATCCCCTGTGAAGATCCTTATAGCAGCGCTGGTCCAATTAACCAGATACCACAGGTGGCGTCACGAACTACCTATCCTAAATAATCCCCTGTAAATAACCCCCATTGCATGACCGCCAGGGCCACGGAACGAGTCCCGCTGCCAGTGACAACTCCCATAGACTTCCATGGGCTCGGCTCCGAGTACCCCATAGCCCTGGTACCACCTCAGTGTGGTGCGCGTCATCTAACTTGGCGTCACGAACAGGATGCGAAACTTGCAATTGTGAGTCCTGTGTGCCTATATTGAACTGTTTTATGCGAAAAAGACTGTTTGCTGCATTTGGCGCCAAATACCGCCATTTTACCGCCATATTGGCGCCCTGAGGCGCTGGTGAAGAAGGTGGGCGTGCATTCGTGGGCGTGTACCCCCCCTGTGGCGCGAAAGATATGGCCGCCCTCTCAAAATGCTACTAGAATGTGAGATCTTATCCCACTGCAAGGGAGATCCGCCTTCTCTTCCTCCTCTATGTCATGGAGAAGGTGGATGCGTTGCTGGAAGATGTGGCCCGCCACCGCAAAGAAGTGGAGGAGATGGAGAAAAGCTGGCGTGCCCTGAAACAGCGGCTGCTGTGGGACGCAACACTCTCCCCTCCAGGAGCGCAACCATTACCTGTGGCACCAGTGCCAGCGGCTGATGAGAAACCGGAGGCCGCCTCCAAAAGTGCTGATCCCGACTCCACCGATGAAGCGGCGGGAGAGAAGGAGGCTGAGGAGGCCCTGCCCGTTCCGGAGTACCAGCCAGGCCTGGAGGCCGCAGCGGAATGCAGTTCCCCGGTAGGGACACCGGAGGAGACCCAACTGTCAGCGATAGAAAACGACTGGGAGCAGCGACAGCAGCAGGTTAGTGCGTTCCCAACTGAGCCACTGCGCGCACCTGCGTCCTACTCGGAATCGCAAGTCCCAGCAGCGTCATCTTTGGCGTTCGCACCAGGCCGTGCACCAGCATCGCCCCCTGCGTACTCATCGCAATCTGTATCACAATCAGTGACCCAATCTGCATCGCAAGTTACTGTGGCCCCTGCAGCGACGCAATCGGCGTCCTACAGAAAAGAAGTACCCGTTGGGTCCACCGTTAGAATGAGAAATGTGGCCACTCGAACGCTGATAGCAGGCCATGACTTATTTGTGCTGCGTTCAAGAGAACACTGCGTCGTTCCAGCCCCAGGAGTGGAAGACGTCGCTGTGATTTGCAAGAAAGAAGAAAGCAAGTAGGACCCAGACAGGGTTTACTGCTATTGTATAAAGTTTGAAAAATTGAGGAAGTTGAAAAATTTTGCACTTTATTGATAAGTATGAAAATGTTTACATAATTTGCTAAATGTGATGATGTTTGCATAGAATACCCCAGTTGGGTAAAGTGAAAGTTAAAGTATACGTGAATACTTGAAATATAAAAATGTGTCTTTTCTCATGCATGGACTGCGTGGCTGTGGACTGTGCCAGCCCGAAAACTTTAATGTAAATAGTTTGCACCACGGTGCACCATCTTGGTTTTACACAAAACCATTGCTATCTACCTCTGAAGAAAAACCCGTATGGTGGGCCTAGAGTGAGGTCTGCAGTCAGAAGTCCTGCAGCCCACCCAGGACCCACGTGGGAGGTTTTTGGTGCGGGTCCTCCACAAGTATCCTGTATTTATGAGCATGTCTTGATATTTTGATACTTTTGTATTTTTCCTAATGTACAAATTGCAACGTTCAAGAAGTCTTACCTCCCGGATGGGATGAGTTAAAAATGTTGTTGTTTAATGCAAAACAAAAAAATGTTTTTCTTTTTCTCTTTTACAGCCCGGGAGTGCTGTGTTTAACCAAGGGAGGATGTGTGGCCCAGCTATGTAAGGCACACATAAAATCCAGGAGAGTGCACAGGAAAGTAATCGCAACGCTTGATATGCATTCACTGCCACTCACTCTTTTAGACACACCCATCAGGATATAAAAGGGAGTGACACGTAGCTGAAAGGGGTGAGTCAGTCAACCTAGGAGGGAGAGTAGTGGAATCTGTTTCTTGTCTTCGGACAGATCAGTTCAGTGTCAGTCCAGTCTGGACTTAGAGGATACTGAGGGCTGCTCAGCGAGCCCTAGAGAAAGCTGACCTCTCCATCGAAAGCTACAAGTGCTTATGTTAAGAGCGGGAAGCAGGGCGAAGGGCGCAGTGGAGAAGACAGAGAAGTGCTTCAGGTATTGGATTACCTGCACTAAATTGCCGGACACTGGGGTCCGAAGCGTTGCTAGTGTTTCAAGCATAGTAACAAGAAAACCGGAGGCATCTGGACTACAGGTCACAGAGTGCAGCCCAAAGTGTCAATACGTAACCGGAGTCAGGGAGAACGGGGACTTTGAGTCAAGCGCAGACAAAAGTAAGGACTTAGTTCTCACCACTTAGAAGGCTCCATCACAATGTTGGCCGGGCGTTACAGCTATAGAGAAAGCTGGAGAGTTCAGAGTTAACTTCGCTTCAGGCAAGTTGGGCTCACATACATATTGAAGTTAAGGAGGCCTCTAACCTGCTCAGCGGTTACCCGAATGTGCATTCTCCACCCCGACCAGCTCCCCGGGATCTTCCTGAAACACCTTCAAGTAAAAGGTATGAAAAGAAGCTATTTCGTGTGAGACTGAATTCTTACCTACACCCTGCATCATCACCATAGACTTCCAGGGACCCGTCTCACCTGTGGGAGACTTACCACCCAGCTGAACCATAACATCCCCTGTGAAGATCCTTATAGCAGCGCTGGTCCAATTAACCAGATACCACAGGTGGCGTCACGAACTACCTATCCTAAATAATCCCCTGTAAATAACCCCCATTGCATGACCGCCAGGGCCACGGAACGAGTCCCGCTGCCAGTGACAACTCCCATAGACTTCCATGGGCTCGGCTCCGAGTACCCCATAGCCCTGGTACCACCTCAGTGTGGTGCGCGTCAATATTATTCGATAATTGAATAGCAGTATTATTTGAACACTATGTGGTGGCATTATTTTGGCACTGTATTGTAATAATACTCAAGCACTACTGTACATAGTGCTATTATTTGGTAACAGTATATTAATATTATTTGGGCATTATATGATTATATTGTTTCACCACTATATGTTGGCATCATTTGAACACTGTATGGTTTTATTATTAGATAATAATAATAATAATAATTTTATTTCTGTAGTGCCAACATATTCCTCAGCACTTTACATTATATAATTTTATGGTGGTATTATTTGGTCAATATGTGTTGGTACTCTTTGAGCACTATATGGTGATATTTTTTGGTCAATGTAGTTTGGTATGATTTCAGCACTATATGGCGGTATTATGTGTGTACTGTATGGTGATGATATTTCAGCAAAATGAGGTGTCATCATTTGGATCACTGTAATGTGGTTTTATTAGAACACAATATAGTAGTATTATTTGGACATTACCTTTTTAGATTATTTGAGCATTATATGGTGTTTATTATTTAGTTATTCAATAAGGAAGATATTTCAGCACCATATCATGGTATTTGAGCACATTATTGTAATATTACTTGATCACTATAGGTTAGCATTATTTCCTTATTTCCAAACAGTATGGTGGTATTATTTCTGTACGGTATGTTGGTATTATTTCCGTACAGTATGGTGGTATTTTTTCCACACAGTATTTTCATATTTCAGCACTTTATGGTAGTATTACTCGATCACTGTAGGTTATTATTATTTTTGCCCAATATGGTGGTGGTATTTCTATACAATATGGTGGTATTATTTCCTCACAGTATGTTGGTATTTGAGCACTTTATAGATTTTTTTTTATCACTGTAGGTTATCATTATTTTCGCACAGTATTGTAGTATATTTCCCCACAGTATGTAGGTATTTGAGCATTTAGTGGTAGTATTATTCGATCACTATAGGTTATCATTATTTCCCCACAGTATGCTGGTATTTGAGCACTTTATGGTAGTATTATTCCATCACTGTAGGTTATCATTATTTTTGCACAATATGGTGGTATTATTTCCACACAGTATGGTGGTATTATTTCCCCACAGTATGTTGGCATTTGAGCATTTTATAGTAGTATTATTCGATCACTATAGGTTATCATTATTTCTGCACAGTATGGTGGTATTTGAGCACTTTGTGGTAGTATTATTCCATCACTGTAGGTTATCATTATTTCCACACAGTATGGTGGTGTTATTTCCTCACAGTATGTTGGCATTTGAGCACTTAATGGTAGTATTATTCGATCACTATAGGTTATCATTATTTCTGCACAGTATGGTGGTATTTGAGCACTTTATGGTAGTATTATTCCATCACTGTAGGTTATCATTATTTCCACACAGTATGGTGGTGTTATTTCCCCAGAGTATGTTGGCATTTGAGCACTTTATGATAGTATTATTCGATCACTATAGGTTATCATTACTGCTGCACAGTATGGTGGTATTATTTCCCCACAGTATGTTGGCATTTGAGCACTTTATGATAGTATTATTCGATCACTATATGTTACCATTATTTCTGCACAGTATGGTGGTATTATTTCCCCACAGTATGTTGGTATTTGAGCACTTTATGATAGTATTATTCGATCACTATATGTTACCATTATTTCCCCACAGTATGTTGGCATTTGAGCACTTTATGGTAGTATTATTCGATCACTATAGGTTATCATTACTGCTGCACAGTATGGTGGTATTATTTCTCCACAGTATGTTGGCATTTGAGCACTTTATGATAGTGTGTAGCCCTGGTATGTAAGGCACACATTATCCGGGAGGATGAGTGGAGAGGTAACGGTTAAGGCTCGACATCACTCATATACATTTCAGACACACCCAGCAGGGGTGTATAGGGGAGTGTCCTGTAGCACAGTGCAGTCTGAAAGTTCTCCTGTGAGCGTGCAGAGAGTCGGGACTGGTGCCTTGTGGAGAGCCGAGATCTCCTGTCAACACAGGGAGACGGTACAAAAGTGGAGGCTAGTACGGATGATCGAATATTATCCTAGTCTAGTCAGTGCTGATATTAAGAGCGCGAGCAGGGCGAAGGGCGCAGTGGAAAGAATTATAGAAGTGCTTGAAGGATTGGACTATCCTGCATTAGTCACCGGTCACTGGGGACCGAAGTGTCGCTACAGCTTCAAGCGTAGTGATAGAATAGCCAGAGGTTCGCTGGACTTCAAGTCACAGGAACAAGCCCTGTTGTCAGTACGAAACCAGGGTCAGGTAGAACAAGAACTTTGAGTCAGTGCACGACAAGAGAAGGAACTTAGTTCTATCCATTAGAAGACTCGACCACCATGCTGACCGGGCAGTACAGCTACAGAATTAGCTGGAGTTTTTGAGTGAACTTAGCTTCATGCAAGTTGGACTCGTTACATTGAAGGTTAAGGAGGCCTCTAACCTACTCAGCCGTTACCTTGAAACGCATCCTCCATCCACCCCAACAGCTTCCCGGGACCTGCCTTATCACCTTGGAAAGTAAAAGGTATGGAAAGAAGCTTTAATGTGTGAGACTGTGTCATTTAACTGCATACCTTCACGACATCATAATCACTATAGACCCTGAGGGAAGAGTCCCACCTGTAGGGGACCCGACATCTAGCTGCCACACCATCCCCTCAGAGATCTACAGCAGCGCTGGTCTTAGTGATCAGAAAACTACAGGTGGCGTCACGAACTGTTATATACCAGTCCCCTGTAAATAATCCCCCCCAACACACGCCTGACCGCCAGGGCCACAGACCGAGCCACCGCTACCTGTGACAACCCCATAGACTTCCATGGGCTCGGCTCTGAGTACCCCGTTGCCCTGGTAACCCACAATTGTGGTGCGGGTCACGACAAAACTTGGCGTCACGAACAGGATCCGAAACTTGCAGCATTGCGAGCCCTGTGTGCCTGTGGAGTGTTTTGGTGAAAAAGACTGTTGCTGTTGTTTGGCGCCAAATACCGCCATATTTGCCGCCATATTCGCGCCCTGAGGCGCTGGAGAAGAAGGTGGGCGTACCTGAAAGAGCGCGCAAAGTCTTGGACACGCCGCCGGCTCTGACTCAGCGGCAGGTCCTGCGGCAGGAAGTGGACGCTCTGACATCAGAGCGCCTGCGACGAAGGTCCTGTCCCCACTGCTGTGCCTGTGAAACAGCAGCTTCTGAAACCGGTAGGCTCCGTTTAACCAAGGGGGCGCTAATATGTCACAACAACCGGCCGACAGTGCGGCCCCAGCCGGAGCCCCGACCCCGCACCGAGCAGGCCCAGCACCCAGTCCGGTAGTCCCGCTCATGCCACTAACGCTCCCATATATGCCTGGGGCGAAATGGCTTCCCCAGTACAGCGGCGAGCCAGGCACTTTAGCAGGATTCAAGCGGAAGTTATGCAGCATCCTAGAAATGTACTCCATGCCTGAGAGACAAAAAGCTGCTGTGCTGATAGGGCAGCTAACTGGCGCTGCTGAGAGGGAAGTGGAGACTTGGGATACCGTTGATCAGGAGTCGGTACCTGCGATCCTCTTTAAGCTACATGCCATGTTTGAAGACCGCACAGAAACGGATCTCCGGATGGCCTTCTACCACTGTACACAGCAGCCAGGTGACAGCATCAGGGACTACGCTTGCCGACTACAAGGAGCCCTGAGAGCCCTTAAGCAGATTAATATATAAATGCTATCGACGAAAATAAGATGCTGAAAGAACAATTTGTACAGGGATTGAGATCCCAAGAGGAACGCAGAACTGTAAACTGGTGGTCCTTAGATCATCCTGATGCTACCTTTGATGCCCTAAAGGACATGGCAATAAAAGGGCTGCGACCCCTGGGCAAATCTGAGGTGGCAACCCAACATCACCAGGGTGAAGTCACTCTGGAACCGGCAGTACCCCCCTTTTCCCCGCTAGTGGCAGAAGCCAAAACGCAGGTGACACCCCTAGTGAATTGGACTGTCTGCGCTCAGAGGTGCGCCAGCTGACTAAAAATCTGGCTGCTGTGATGAGTGCCCTGCAGCTGCGGAAAGAGGAAGAAGGGAAGATCTTATTAGCTGACTGCCCAGAAGACGTCCCGTGGATGAACCGGAGAAGAAGGAAGACGTCGCCCCCCCGGAGGAGGACAACGCCACCCCCAGGAGCGACCTCTGATCAACACCCTCCTCGTCGGGAGATCACCTGTTACCGTTGCAACCGGAAAGGTCATATGTCTCCACAGTGTCCTTTAAACGGGCAGAACCTGGGTCCGAGGGCCAACACCCAGGAGGAGATCCGTCAGGCCCCCTAGACTGGAACCGCAGGTATGTGGGTGGGCGACCCTACCTGTCTATCATTCTAGATGGTATTGCAGTTCCGGCATTGTTAGACACTGGGTCTCAGGTGACCCTAATACCTGATGCCCTATATACTAAGTTCTGGTCAATGGACAGTCTTAAACCCCGAGCCCTGACTTTACCGTGTATGCTTCTAATGGTCTTCCTGTAGAAGTACTCGGGACAAAATGTGTGGATGTGAAAGTGGGCAGAGAGGAGTTGAAAGACCAGGGGCTTCTAGTAGTAAAGACTGTAAATGAGGAGAACGGTTTAAATATAATTTTGGGTACTAACATTATCAGTAACTGTCTGGGAGAAGTTGTGTTCTTACTCCAACAGCTCGCTGAAATTGCCAGATCAAGACAAAAGGGAGTAATCCAAAGAGAGATCCGGGCCCTGATGTGTCAGCAGCAAGCGAAGCTTACAGACGGCGAAATTGGTAATGTACGGGTCACTGACTCGAATCCCATTGTGATACCCCCAATGAGTGAAATGATAATCTGGTGCAGGGCAGCCATAGGTCTGAGAGGACAGAGCTACCAAGCTGTAGTAGAACCCCACCATTTAGAACATAGACCTACACTTATGACTGCTAGGGGAGTAGTGGAAGTGGTGAATGGAAGAGTACCGGTACGGCTCCTCAACTGGGGAGATGATGAGGTAAACTTACCCCGTTATGCAACCATTGCTAAACTACATGCTGTCGACAATAATTCTATTCTCCCGACTGAGTCCTTAGACTCCCGCCAAATAGCGGAGGACAATGACCCGGCAACCCAGGTGGCGGAATGGTGTCAGCAACTCCATGTTGGGACGGACACCACTCCCGCTCACCAGAAGCAAGGGGTATTACGGGTGGTACAAGAGTACGCCCAAGTGTTTAGCAAGCACCCACTTGATTTTGGGATAATTAAGGGAGTACAACATCATATCCCTACAGGCAGTCATCCTCCCATCAAAGAGCGGTACAGGCCTATACCCCCAGCCCATTATCAGAAGGCTAAAGAAATGTTGCGAGATATGAAAGAAGCCGGAGTAATCAGGGATAGTTGTAGTCCCTGGGCAGCACCTCTAGTCCTGGTTAGAAAAAAAGATGGTAGCTTGAGAATGTGTGTGGATTACAGGCAGGTGAACCGCATAACACATAAAGATGCATACCGTTACCACGTATAGAGGAATCATTAGCTGCTCTGAAAACGGCTAACTACTTTTCTACCCTCGATCTGACTAGTGGGTACTGGCAAGTGGCTGTGGCTGAGGAGGATCGTGAGAAAACGGCTTTCACCACCCCAATGGGGCTCTGTGAGTTCGACAGAATGCCGTTTGGGCTCAGCAGTGCCCCAGGAACATTTCAGAGAGTGATGGAGAACTGCCTGGGACATCTCAATTTTGAAACCGTGCTGCTATACCTAGACGACGTCATCGTGTACTCCAAGACATATGAGGACCATCTGAAGCACCTGGCAGAAGTATTTGAGTCCCTGTCCAGGTACGGGATGAAGTTGAAACCCTCAAAATGCCATCTACTCAAACAGAAGGTACAATACTTGGGGCACATCGTCAGTTCGGAAGGAGTAGCGCCGGACCCAGAGAAAGTCACTGCTATCCAGAAGTGGCCGGAGCCGAAGAACCTCAAGGAAGTGCGACAGTTCCTGGGACTCACGGGTTACTACAGAAGGTTCGTGAAAGATTACACGAAGAAGGCAGCCCCTTTACAGGACCTCCTAGTAGGACAATCCCTAAAGAGCAGAAACCCTCCCTTTAATTGGGGTAAGGAACAGGCTGAAGCATTCCAAAAGATGAAAGAGATCCTTACAGGTGATGAGATCTTGACCTATCCTGATTACAGCCAACCGTTCCTGCTGTACACCGATGCAAGTAATGAAGGTTTAGGAGCAGTTCTCAGTCAGAAGCAGAATGGCCAAGAAAAAGTCATCGCATATGCCAGCAGAAAACTCAGGCCAACTGAGAGGAATCCGGAAAATTATAGCAGCTTCAAGCTGGAGTTTCTGGCGCTGGTCTGGGCCATTACTGAAAGATTTAAGCACTATCTGGCCTCCAACCAGTTCACTGCGTTTACAGACAACAACCCCTTAACGCACCTGGACACAGCCAAGCTGGGCGCCATGGAGCAGCGTTGGATGGCTCGGTTGTCCAATTACCAGTTTACCATCAAGTACCGGGCAGGCCGAAAGAATGCTAATGCTGACGCATTGTCCCGAATGCCGCATGAATCTGACACGGAAGAAGAATCGGACGACCTGGAAGAAATTGAGCTACCTGCGTTCCATCGAAATGGGATAGTCCACGAGCAGCGAGTCTACAGAAAGCAGTATGGTGCAACGTTAAATCCCTTACCCCATCACAGCTGGAAAGAGACTCAGGACAGCGATCCAGTGGTCAGCCGTATCAAGGAGTTGTTAAGACAGGAAGGTTCCTCCTTGGAAAAAGATGCACCTATGTCAGCAAAGCTCCTGTGGAACGAGAGAAGCCGGTTGTTCCTATACCGTGAGAAGTTGTGCAGGAGATACGTCAACCCCAGGACCCATGAGATGGTCTGGCAGATAGTGGTCCCCAAGGCAGACGTCCAAATGGTGTTGGAAGCATACCACGATCAAGCAGGACACTTTGGCTGGAGAAAGCTGGAGACCCTGTTGAGGTGCCGGTTCTACTGGGTAGGGATGCGCAGCTCCATCGAGAGGTGGTGTCGGAACTGTGGACCCTGTGGTCTCAGAAGAAAGGACTACGGTAGTCAGAGGGCACCCCTGCAGCCTGTCCGGACGACTCGTCCCTTGGAGATTGTGGCCCTGGACCACGTTAAATTGGCGCCAAGTAGATCTGGATACTCATACGCCTTGACCATGGTGGACCATTACTCTAGATTTCTGGTGGTTGTTCCAGTTAAGGATCAGACAGCAGTGACGGCAGCAAGAACTTTTCAAGCAAGCTTCTGCAGACCGCATGGGTATCCGGAGCAAGTATTAACTGATCAAGGACCTGCTTTTGAGGCTGACCTATTCAAGGAATTCTGTCACATGTATGGGTGTAAGAAAATTAGAACAACACCATACCATCCTCAAACCAACGGCCTTTGCGAGAAAATGAACCACATTGTCCTTGATTTGTTGAAATCCATACCGTTGGAAGACAGAAATCGGTGGCCGGACGTACTACCTGATTTGGTTGACTTGTATAACCATATACCTGTAAGTTCCACTAACTGCACTCCAGCCTATCTTATGAGAGCAAGGCCCGGAAGACTACCAATGGATTTAGAACTTGGAGTGGTAGAACCGGAGGCAGATGACGCCGTTGAAAACTGGGACATCAATCGGCAAGAGCAATACAGACGAGTGCAAGTCTGTGTAGAAGAAAGTCTCAACAAGGCACGGGAAAAACAGGAAGATATTTACAACAGGAATGCTCCTGCCAAGCCTTTGATGCCTGGAGAAGTGGTATTGAAAAGAAAAAGGAAGATGCACAAATTGGACAACCAGTGGGAACAAGAACCCTACGTCGTACAAGACTCCAAATATGACAACAGAAAAGTTTGTATCATCAGTAAGGACGGAGGAAGAACAATATCCACTGTGTCCAGAGACCATTTGAAATTGTGCCCAGAACCCTTAAAGCTTCGTGAAGAGAACCCTGTCGTCAATCGAGAAGAAAGAAAAGAAGAGGTCATACACACGGATCTGGGAGATTTCCCTGCGGATTGGCCCAGACTGGGAGATGCTGTAATCATTCCGGTGTTGCAGTTTTATCAGTCACAAGAGGAAGTTCTACCTCCAGTTATGCCCATGGTGCCAGTTGAGCCAGTTCAGGAGTTACCTATTCCAGTAACACCCCAGCCTACAGAATCTCAAGAAGGACCATCAGAAGCAGCGCCCCATGCTATGGGATCCCCTGGTGAAGCTGACTCACACCGCCCAGCCATCAGTACGCTTGCCAGATCCATAGAAAGATTGAGACAGTTCTATAGTTTGCCGTTACGCAGAGCAGGTAGATCACAGACTAATATACCTGAAGCTACTCCACGTAGATCAGAGCGAACCACGAAAGGGAAGATACCTATTCGATATCAACAGTAATTCTAGCAAAATAATGTAATTTAACCCAGAAAAAGTTTACCTTATGTGAATATTGTAAAAAGTATTGTTATGGTATTGTGCATTACTAAATAGGAGGAATAATGGACTTCGAGGCTGTGGACTATGTCAGCCCCAGAACTGATAATGTATATAGTTGCACTTTATGCATTCTCGTGGTTCTATATCCAACTGTAACAATTACCTCTGAACATAAAACCCGTGTGGTGTGGCACTGAGCGAGGTCTGCAGCCAGATGTCCTGCAGCCCACCCAGGACCCACGTTGAAGGTTTGGTGTGGGTCCTTCACAAGAATACTGTTTGATATGACATATTTATTGAAAGTATGTTTTTGTATTTTTCTATGTCCATTGTACATAATGCAACGTTTAAGAATTTCTCACCTCCCTGCTGGGAAGAGTTTGATGTTAAATGTTTAAATGCAAAACAAAAATTCTTTCTTTGTCTGTTTCACAGCCCGGGAGTGCTGTATTTTACCAAGGGGGAATGTGTAGCCCTGGTATGTAAGGCACACATTATCCGGGAGGATGAGTGGAGAGGTAACGGTTAAGGCTCGACATCACTCATATACATTTCAGACACACCCAGCAGGGGTGTATAGGGGAGTGTCCTGTAGCACAGTGCAGTCTGAAAGTTCTCCTGTGAGCGTGCAGAGAGTCGGGACTGGTGCCTTTTGGAGAGCCGAGATCTCCTGTCAACACAGGGAGACGGTACAGAAGTGGAGGCTAGTACGGATGATCGAATATTATCCTAGTCTAGTCAGTGCTGATATTAAGAGCGCGAGCAGGGCGAAGGGCGCAGTGGAAAGAATTATAGAAGTGCTTGAAGGATTGGACTATCCTGCATTAGTCACCGGTCACTGGGGACCGAAGTGTCGCTACAGCTTCAAGCGTAGTGATAGAATAGCCAGAGGTTCGCTGGACTTCAAGTCACAGGAACAAGCCCTGTTGTCAGTACGAAACCAGGGTCAGGTAGAACAAGAACTTTGAGTCAGTGCACGACAAGAGAAGGAACTTAGTTCTATCCATTAGAAGACTCGACCACCATGCTGACCGGGCAGTACAGCTACAGAATTAGCTGGAGTTTTTGAGTGAACTTAGCTTCATGCAAGTTGGACTCGTTACATTGAAGGTTAAGGAGGCCTCTAACCTACTCAGCCGTTACCTTGAAACGCATCCTCCATCCACCCCAACAGCTTCCCGGGACCTGCCTTATCACCTTGGAAAGTAAAAGGTATGGAAAGAAGCTTTAATGTGTGAGACTGTGTCATTTAACTGCATACCTTCACGACATCATAATCACTATAGACCCTGAGGGAAGAGTCCCACCTGTAGGGGACCCGACATCTAGCTGCCACACCATCCCCTCAGAGATCTACAGCAGCGCTGGTCTTAGTGATCAGAAAACTACAGGTGGCGTCACGAACTGTTATATACCAGTCCCCTGTAAATAATCCCCCCAACACACGCCTGACCGCCAGGGCCACAGACCGAGCCACCGCTACCTGTGACAACCCCATAGACTTCCATGGGCTCGGCTCTGAGTACCCCGTTGCCCTGGTAACCCACAATTGTGGTGCGGGTCACGACAATAGTATTATTCAATCACTATATGTTACCATTATTTCTGCACAGTATGGTGGTATTGTGTAGCCTTGATTGGCACTGTCCAGTACAGGGCATGGTATTATATTTCAGGTGCATTGTGGGTAGCGGAACTGTATGACACTGTCATTTAGACAACTGTTTGGAAGCGATACCAGGCTGACTACAGTGCTACTATTTAGAAACCGCACTCTGTTCAGATATTTGGGCAGTGTAGAGTAGAGCACCATATGGGCAAGACGCAGTGCAGAGCCGGTCGTGTGTTAGGGGCTCAGTTACAGAATTTACGATGAAGCTGAGGTCTTTGTATATTGAAGCTCATCTGCACATAATACCATTCAGCGCATTAGGCGGGATTGATTTGCTGATGACCTTTCTCGTATTGACCTCTCAGCGCAGCACCTTCCCCATCTACAGTCCACATCCCCTATAGGATGCGCAGGTCCTCTCAACTATATGACAGCACTCAGCCTTTGACTTCAAAGTTACTCTGACCCTATGAGAATCCCCACGTTGCTGCGCGCAGGATTAGTATTGCACAGCTGATGATAAATCAATGAACAAGCTCAGGCTTCAGGCGGAAGAGGAGCTGCTTCTCAATCATCGCACGCCACCTCCTGCCGCACCAGCACCTGCCAGGAGCTATTACTTTCCTCTGTACGCCTCATCACTCCGAGAGCGGAGCGCAACGCAGGGAGCGGGGCGAAGGGGAGAGGAGCGCGATGCCCCCAAATGCATGATGGGAGTTGTAGTCTGTACATGTTGGGGACTAAAGGCTTGTGTGGACACGTGCAGAAATTACAGACAGTATCACACAGGAGAGGATTAGATACACGGCTCAGAAAACGGTATCACACAGGATAGGATTAGATATACGGATCAGCAGTCAGTATCACACAGGATAGTATTAGATACACGGCTCAGCAGTCAGTATCACACAGGATAGGATAAGATACACAGCTCAGCAGACAGTATCACACAGGATAGGATTAGATACACGGCTCAGCAGACAGTATCACACAGGATAGGATTAGATACACAGCTCAGCAGACAGTATCACACAGTATAGGATTAGATACACAGCTCAGCAGTCAGTATCACACAGGATAGGATTAGATACACAGCTCAGCAGACAGTATCACACAGGATAGAATTAGATACACGGCTCAGCAGACAGTATCACACAGGATAGGATTAGATACACGGCTCAGCAGACAGTATCACACAGGATAGGATTAGATACACAGCTCAGCAGACAGTATCACACAGGATAGGATTAGATACACGGCTCAGCAGACAGTATCACACAGGATAGGATTAGATACAGGGCTCAGCAGACAGTATCACACAGGAGAGGATTAGATACACAGCTCAGCAGACAGTATCACACAGGAGAGGATTAGATACACAGCTCAGCAGTCAGTATCACACAGGAGAGGATTAGATACACGGCTCAGCAGTCAGTATCACACAGGATAGGATTAGATACACGGCTCAGCAGACAGTATCACACAGGATAGGATTAGATACACAGGTCAGCAGACGGTATCACACAGGATAGGATTAGATACACAGCTCATCAGACAGTATCACACAGGATAGGATTAGATACACGGCTCAGCAGACAGTATCACACCGGATAGGATTAGATACAGGGCTCAGCAGACAGTATCACACAGGATAGGATTAGATACACAGCTCAGCAGACAGTATCACACAGGATAGGATTAGATACACAGCTCAGCAGACAGTATCACACAGGATAGGATTAGATACAGGGCTCAGCAGACAGTATCACACAGGAGAGGATTAGATACACAGCTCAGCAGACAGTATCACACAGGAGAGGATTAGATACACAGCTCAGCAGTCAGTATCACACAGGAGAGGATTAGATACACGGCTCAGCAGTCAGTATCACACAGGATAGGATTAGATACACGGCTCAGCAGACAGTATCACACAGGATAGGATTAGATACACAGGTCAGCAGACGGTATCACACAGGATAGGATTAGATACACAGCTCATCAGACAGTATCACACAGTATAGGATTAGATACACGGCTCAGCAGACAGTATCACACCGGATAGGATTAGATACAGGGCTCAGCAGACAGTATCACACAGGATAGGATTAGATACACAGCTCAGCAGACAGTATCACAGGATAGGATTAGATACACAGCTCAGCAGTATCACACAGGATAGGATTAGATACACAGCTCAGCAGACAGTATCACACAGGATAGGATTAGATACACGGCTCAGCAGACAGTATCACACAGGATATTATTAGATACACGGCTCAGCAGTCAGTATCACACAGGATAGGATAAGATACACAGCTCAGCAGACAGTATCACACAGGATAGGATTAGATACACGGCTCAGCAGACAGTATCACACCGGATAGGATTAGATACAGGGCTCAGCAGACAGTATCACACAGGATAGGATTAGATACACAGCTCAGCAGACAGTATCACAGGATAGGATTAGATACACAGCTCAGCAGTATCACACAGGATAGGATTAGATACACGGCTCAGAAAACGGTATCACACAGGATAGGATTAGATACACGGCTCAGCAGTCAGTATCACACAGGATAGGATAAGATACACAGCTCAGCAGACAGTATCACACAGGATAGGATTAGATACACGGCTCAGCAGACAGTATCACACAGGATAGGATTAGATACAGGGCTCAGCAGACAGTATCACACAGGAGAGGATTAGATACACAGCTCAGCAGACATTATCACACAGGAGAGGATTAGATACACAGCTCAGCAGTCAGTATCACACAGGAGAGGATTAGATACACGGCTCAGCAGTCAGTATCACACAGGATAGGATTAGATACACGGCTTAGCAGACAGTATCACACAGGATAGGATTAGATACACAGGTCAGCAGACAGTATCACACAGGATAGAATTAGATACACGGCTCAGCAGTCAGTATCACACAGGATAGGATTAGATACATGGCTCAGCAGACAGTATCACACAGAAGAGGATTAGATACACGGCTCAGCAGACAGTATCACACAATATAGGATTAGATACACAGCTCAGCAGTCAGTATCACACAGGATAGGATTAGATACATGGCTCAGCAGTCAGTATCACACAGGACGGGATTAGATACATGGCTCAGCAGTCAGTATCACACAGGATAGGATTAGATACACAGTTCAGCAGTCAGTATCACACAGGATAGGATTAGATACACGGCTCAGCAGACAGTATCACACAGGATAGGATTCGATACACAGTTCAGCAGACAGTATCACACAGGATAGGATTAGATACACGGCTCAGCAGTCAGTATCACACAGGAGAGGATTAGATACATGGCTCAGCAGTCAGTATCACACAGGATAGGATTAGATACACGGCTCAGCAGTCAGTATCACACAGGAGAGGATTAGATACATGGCTCAGCAGTCAGTATCACACAGGATAGGATTAGATACACAGCTCAGCAGACTATCATACAAGATAGGATTAGATACACGGCTCAGCAGACAGTATCACACAGGATAGGATTCGATACACAGTTCAGCAGACAGTATCACACAGGATAGGATTAGATACACGGCTCAGCAACAGGATGTGCCAAAGGAGAGGACATCTTAATTCCAAGAATTCCACTAATTGTATCTGATTTGCTTTTGGATTTTAAACGCCTCCAGTTTCCAATTCGATCGGCATTTGCAATGTCCATTAACAAGGCTCAGGGACAGTCCTTGAAAGTGTGGCGCCCAGAGGGTCCAGTCGCCACAGAGATGTTGCATCGCACCCAGCGGTGTGGCACCTGACTCTCAGGTAAGGAGGAAGCACCCCATTGACTCCAACCACTGCATCCATCACACATCATGATAGCTGAGTGCAGGCGAACCCTTCGGGAGGATGGTCTGACTCAGGCTTATTAGAACAGGGTGTAGCTAGATGGGTGGGAGGGGCTTAGGCAGCATTAGGCTGCGTGTGAGATAGAGAATCCAGTTTGAGCCAGGCAGTCAGTGTGTGTGTACTGGACTGTCCTGCTGCTCCTCTGAGTCCACCTCAGGGAGCCGTGCTGAGAGAGAGAAAGGGTCCACAGGGCGAGACAGCAACTGAGGCTGTGCCCCATCCTGCAGCAGAAGGACCAGGCAAACATCAGGGAATGGTCCCTAGACTAGTGGAAAAGTTCAGCTCCACTAGTAACACCGAGAACAGTGGGTCTCTCCAAGGGACCACTAGCCACCATAACTCACCGGGAGGAAGCTTAGGGGTCAAGTACGTCCAGGACTTCCGTACTGGGTGGTCTTGTAACCCACTTCCAGTCCAGACTGGTAACTGAAAGGGCCCAATACTACCTCGTCCGAGGGCTCTGTGGTGGCGGGTGCATGGAAGTCGGGAGTGTAGCACCTAAAGCAGAAGCCAGAAAGGAACATACAAAAGGGAGTCTTTGGAAGTGCGACTAACTTACCTGAGGGTTGCTGGACCACTCTCTTGGAGGACACAGCGCCCGGCTAGAACCTGTACTGCAGACAGACTGTGAGTAAAAACCCTGAAACTGCAACAGAACTGTTTCCTGATTATTCCAGCGACGCACACTCCCCTCTGCTACATCCCTCCTGCACCATTACTACATCTTTCATCTACCTGCCCTGGAAGGACTCCGTCCACCTGTGGGAGACTTAACAACTAGCTGCACAACACCATCCCTTCCAGAGGACCTGCATAGCAGCGCTGGTCACCCTGACCAGATACTACAGGTGGCGTCACGACAAACTACACGAACACTAATCCCCTGTAAATACTCCCCCATTTATAGTGAGCGCCCAGGGCCATGGACAGAGCCGTGGCTGCCCGTGACATCCCCCATAGAAGTCGACAGGCTCGGTGTCGAGTACCCCACGGCCCTGGCGGTCGGCTCGTTTTTGGCATCACGAACAGGATCCTGAAGCTCGTGATACGCGAGTCCTGTGTGCCTAAATTGACTGTTTTGTGCTAAAAGACTGTAATTGCCATTATTGTGACTTTGCCGCCATTTACCGCCATTTTGCCGCCATATTCGCGCCATGAGGCGCTGGTGAAGAAGGAGGGCGTGAATTCGTGGGTGTACACTCACTCAGTGGCGCGAAAATAATGCCCGCCCAGTCTAAGTGCTATTACAATATCCGATCATGCCCCACAGCCAAGGAGATCCGCCTCCTCATCCTCCTCAGTGGGAGGAAAAGAACGCGAAGGTCACGCCTCCATACAAAAGACCAGGCCCCTCCTGATGGAATAATCAGTTACCACTGGGAACAGATGGCTGCAGGACGGGAATCGCTGTGTGGTGGAATGGAGGAGCTGACACTCTTCCCCCACGTGGGAGTGCAACCGGAGCCTGAGCCATCTCCTGGGCTCGAATCCGATGGAGCCCTCACCCAGTAGGCCGAGGCAGATGCCGCACTGGAGGACTTGACCCGGCACCGGGCTGAAGTGGAGAGGATGGAGCGGAGCTGGTGGGCTCTGAAGCTGCGGCTGCAGCAGAGCCGATCGCTCCACCCACCGGAGACCCCGCTACCCGAGGCTGAAACGGAGGCCTGTGTAGTGGCCGAACCCGATGCCGCTGTACCCGTCCTGGATGAAGAACTGGAGGAAGAAGGAGATGCGAACCATCTGCCCCGGTGTCGGGTATGCTGCCCGCGCCGGTATCCCAACCAGCGACGGAACCCGTTGCAGAGCCCATTGCTGTGGAGCACCATCAACCCGCGGGGACCCAGGAGGATCCGGAATCCCGTGCCACGCCGATTGACTGGCAGGAGATGGAGCGGCTGGCTGCAGCGGACTATGACCGGCGCCAGGAGGAGTGGAGGCGCCGGGAGCAGGAAGTTGAACGCCAGCGGGAACGCAGGGAGGCACAGCAGCTCCGTCAGCGGCAGCATGAGCGAGACCTGGCTGATAAGGACAAGATGAGAAAGGACAAAGGTACGCTGAGGGAACCGCAGCACAAGGGGGCGGTGCGGGGCTTCAAGCTACAGGACGGGTGGGGTTTCATCCAGGAGCCCGGGCTGTACCCAGAAATATTTGTCAGCCGCCGGGATGTGGAGGCCCACAGGGATCTGTATGTTGGGGATCTCGTTACCTATACCCGGCACTGGGGGTACAAGGGATGGTATGCCCTCAATGTGTCCAGGTACGACCTCTCTTCCCCAGAGTATGGGGAGGCGTCCGGGCCCACCTCATCACCGGTCCCCGAGTCTCAGCCAGTACCCCTGCCCTGCCGACAGCCCACTCAGCAACTCCCTCAGCTGCCTCTTCTGCTCCCCGCCCGGAGAGGGTGCAGGATGCTGACCTCAGTGAGGCACCTGTCAGGCCTCGCTGCACAACCTGTGATGCCAGCGTACAGACTGTGATTTCTGGACATGACCTGGTAGTCACAAGAAGGAAACGGCACCATGTCCTGGTGGCACCCGGTGTCACTGATGTCTGGGAGCTTCCAGAGGAGCACCAGCTGACCCCCGTAGGTCAGTCACCCAGTTCTAAGTAAATGTTTAGCCCAGACTGGGTCCTGACTGTAAATAAGTTAAAAGTGTTGCCTTAACCCGGAAGGGTAGTCTTTCCTTAAAGTTGTTTGAAAATGGAACTGCATGGCTGAGGACTTTGCCAGCCCGCAAACTCTTTTTGTAAATAGTTAGCATCTCGGTGCTCCATCTTGGTTTTACATATACCTCAGAAACTCAAAACCCGTTTGGTGTGGCTGAAGGTGAGGTCTGCTGAAAGAAAGTCTTGCAGCCCACCCAAGACCACTGTGGGAGGTTTGGAGCGGGTCCTCCACAAGCACAAGTTTTACCTGAACTCTAATGTCTTTGCTATTTGCACTTTATTGAATGTTGTTATTAAAAATGTTATTTATGCAACGTTTAACCTGAAGTGCCTCCCATAAACGGAAGAAAAGTTTAAAATGTTTTCTACCTGTTGAAATGCATTTATAAAATTTTGCATGTTTCTCTGTAACATCCTTACTCTTTTACAGCCCGGGAGTGCTGTGTTTAACAAGGGGGGAATGTGGCGCCCTGAGGGTCCAGTCGCCACAGAGATGTTGCATCGCACCCAGCGGTGTGGCACCTGACTCTTAGGTAAGGAGGAAGTGTGTAGCCCAGCTGCGCTTGGTGCCACATGTTACCCTGGAGGATGCATGAAAGGTAATTCACAATCACCCGATATTCATTCACACTTCACATTTCCCAGGAGCCACCAGAGGGAGCCCTTTAGAGTACACAGGTATATAAGGGTGTGGAGAGACGCAGCAGTAGACATTCCAGACAGACATTCCAGACAGAGATTCCTGTCAGACGAGCTCAGATTACACTAGTCTGTGTCAGAGCGTGTTGGAGAGCAGACGAGCTAGTTACCTCAGACATTCTGAGAGGGAACTCTAGCCAGAAAGAAAGACTTATCTGAAAGCCTGAGGACTTCAACAAACACTCAGCTTATATCGTGGAGTCCAGTGTAGTGGGAAGGATTGTCACTTGGTCTGGTCAAGGTTGAGTCCACTGAGAATCCAACAGTGAGCGTTTCAGAAAGTAAGCGTGCCGACGCTTGGAGAGCGGTGAAGGAAAGAAAGCTGACATCTACTGCCGCCTGTGCTTATGTTAAAGGTGTGAGTAGGACGACAGGCAAGTGGAAAAGGGAAAAAGAGAGTGACTGAGGAGAAATAGCAACGATAGCTTACCTCCACTCTGCACTACCGGACACCGGGTCCGAGCTTGCTAGTACCTTCACGGCTAGTGGGAAAAACCAGAGACCCTGCTGGACTTCAGGTCACAGAGGGGCCCAACAGTGCTGATACGTAACCGGGGTCAGGAGAACAGGAGTCTAGCAGTGCACTGCAGATAGAGACTTAGTTCTGTCCAAAAGAAGGCTCCACCACAATGTCAGCCGGGCGTAGCTGTTTCACACGGAGTTAGGCTTTGTTTCATGCAAGTCAGAAACTCACACGTATAAAGAAGGAAGGAGGCCCTACACCTACTCAGTGGATTACTGGACATGCATCCTCGACCCTGAGCAGCTTCCCGGGACGTGCCTGCAACTTCACCACCAGTAAAAGGTACAGAAAGAGACTTTCTTGTGTGTGTCTGGATTATTGCTCCTGCACCCTTACACCGCCATATACCCTGAGGGATCAGTCTCGCCTGTGGGAGACTTAACACCTTGCTGCCCCAAAACCCTCAGAGGATCTATCCTGCAGCGCTGGTCACCCTGACCAGGAACCACAGGTGGCGTCACGAACATTTCTATCATCCCCTGTAAATATCCCCTTTTTAGTGAGCGCCCAGGGCCACGGACCGAGCTGTGCTACCCGTGACATCCCCCAGTAAAGTGAACGGGCTCCGTGCCGAGTACCCCAAAGTCCTGGTACGTGCGACTCATCTTTGGCGTCACGAACAGGATCCGAAGCTCGCAATATGTGAGTCCTGTGTGCCTGAATGGACTGTTTTGTGCAAAAAGACTGTTGCTGTGTTTTTGAGATTTTTGGCGCTATTTTCCGCCATTTTGCCGCCATATTCGCGCCCTGAGGCGCTGGTGAAGAAGAGGGGCGTGTTCGTGGGCGTACCCCCCTGTGACGCGAAAGTAATGGGCGCCCTGTCTAAATGTTATTACAATGTCCGAGCCTGCCCCACTGCAAGGGAGATCCGCCTCCTCTTCATCCTCCATGCTAAGAAGAGAAAGCGAAAGTCCCGCTTCCACGGAAAAATCCAGAGTGTTCCAGATGAAACACACAGTCTGGCCTGGAGTGAGATGGCGGAAGGACAGGAGTCACTGTGTGGGGGAATGGCGGTGCGCAGGCCCCGTTCCCCTGAAGAAGTGCAGCCTGTACTCGAACCTTCCCCAGGTCGGGAGGATGACCAACCGATGCATAGAGCGGAAGAAGTGGATGCGGCGCTGAGAGATATAGCCCGACACCGCGCAGAGATGGAGCAGAGCTGGCGTGCCCTGAAACAGCGGCTGCAGTGGGACCGGCTGCTCTCCCCCCTGGATGCGCATCCGTCACCCGCGCCACCACTGGAACCAGCGGCTGAGGAAGAACCGGAGGCCGGCCCCAAAAGAGCTGATCCTGACTCCGCCGAGGACGCGACAGGAGGGAAGGAGGCTGAGGAGGCCTTACCCGGAACGCCAGCCAGGCCTGGAACCAGAGGCCGCAGCGGAATGCAGTCCCCCGGTAGGGACGCCGGAAGAAACCCAGCCTCAAGTGATGGAGATTGACTGGGAGGAGATGGAGCTCCTGGACGACGTGGAGTACGCCGCCCAGAAGGAGAACGAGTGGCGACGCCGAGAGCAGGAGGAGCGGCAGCAGCGGGAGCAGCGTGAGGCGCAGCAGCTTCGCCAGAGGTACCGGGAGCAGGATCTTGCTGACAAGGAGATCGTCAGGCGAGACAAAGGTACGCTCCGGGAACCGCGGCGTCAGGGGGCCATTAGAGACTTCAAACTCCAGGGAGGCTGGGGATTCATTCACGAGCCAGGCCTGTACCAGGAGGTCTTTGTTAATCGCAGGGATGTGGAGTCTCACCTGCCAGAGGGGCACCCGGGAAGGGATCTGCTTATTGGGGATGTTGTCACCTACACCCGGCACTGGGGTCTTAAGGGGTGGTATGCCCTGAATGTCTCCCGAGTCAGCGACCCAGTCCCTGAAGCCGGAAATGTACCCCGTGTCTCAGCGTCCCAGGCCCCAGCCACATCAGCGTCCGGCCGCGCACCTGCATCTTATCCTGCGTCCTATTCTGCATCTTATCCTGCGTCCTATTCTGCAACGCAACAAAGCGCAGCGACTGCAAGTGCGCCCCCAACTGAGCCACTGCGTGCACCTGCGTCATCATTGGAAATGCTGCAGAGCACAGCGATTGCTACAGCGATCCCCACTGAGCCAAACCTGTGCGACCTGTACTTAGGAGAGGCACCTGTCAGGCCTCCAGGCAATCGCAAAGTAAAAGTTGAAAAGAGGACTGTGGCTACTCAGACACTAGTAGCAGGACACGATCTCTTAGTGATGCGTTCCAGAGCGCACCGCATGCTTCCAGCCCCAGGTGTGGAAGGTGCTACCATGTTTAAAGAATACCAGTAGGACCCAGACCGGGTTTACTGTTTTGTAAAAAGTTATGAAGAATTGCACTTTATTGAAAATGTTATATGATGATGTTTACATGCTTGAAGTATGGTACCCCAGTTGGGTAAAGTGATATGTGAAATGTGATTTTTCTATAATGCTCTTTTGAAGGACTGCGTGGCTGAGGACTTTGCCAGCCCAAAAACTGTGTTGTAAATAGTTGGCACTCGGTGCCCTATCTTGGTTTTACGTAAACCATTCTACCTCAAGAAGAAAAACCCGTAAGGTGTGGCCTTGAGTGAGGTTTGCAGCAAAGAAGTCCTGCAGCCCACCCAGGACCACCGTGGGAGGTTTGGTGCGGGTCCTCCACAAGAATCCTGTATTTATTGTGTGAAAGTATTTGATATTTTCTATTGCTACTTTGTACACATTGAAACGTTCAAGTGTCCCTACCTCCCGCAAGGGATGAGTTATGTTTATTGTTATGTATAAAAATTGTTTCCTTTTTCAGCCAGGAGTGCTGAATATAACTAGGGGGGGATGTGTAGCCCAGCTGCGCTTGGTGCCACATGTTACCCTGGAGGATGCATGAAAGGTAATTCACAATCACCCGATATTCATTCACACTTCACATTTCCCATGAGCCACCAGAGGGAGCCCTTTAGAGTACACATGTATATAAGGGTGTGGAGAGACGCAGCAGTAGACATTCCAGACAGACATTCCAGACAGAGATTCCTGTCAGACGAGCTCAGAGCTCAGATTACACCAGTCTGTGTCAGAGCGTGTTGGAGAGCAGACGAGCTAGTTACCTCAGACATTCTGAGAGGGAACTCTAGCCAGAAAGAAAGACTTATCTGAAAGCCTGAGGACTTCAACAAACACTCAGCTTATATCGTGGAGTCCAGTGTAGTGGGAAGGATTGCCACTTGGTCTGGCAAGGTTGAGTCCACTGAGAATCCAACAGTGAGCGTTTCAGAAAGTAAGCGTGCCGACGCTTGGAGAGCGGTGAAGGAAAGAAAGCTGACATCTACTGCCGCCTGTGCTTATGTTAAAGGTGTGAGTAGGACGACAGGCAAGTGGAAAAGGGAAAAAAGAGTGACTGAGGAGAAATAGCAACGATAGCTCACCTCCACTCTGCACTACCGGACACCGGGTCCGAGCTTGCTAGTACCTTCACGGCTAGTGGGAAAAACCGGAGACCCTGCTGGACTTCAGGTCACAGAGGGGCCCAACAGTGCTGATACGTAACCGGGGTCAGGAGAACAGGAGTCTAGCAGTGCACTGCAGATAGAGACTTAGTTCTGTCCAAAAGAAGGCTCCACCACAATGTCAGCCGGGCGTAGCTGTTTCACACGGAGTTAGGCTTTGTTTCATGCAAGTCAGAAACTCACACGCATAAAGAAGGAAGGAGGCCCTACACCTACTCAGTGGATTACTGGACATGCATCCTCCACCCTGAGCAGCTTCCCGGGACATGCCTGCAACTTCACCACCAGTAAAAGGTACAGAAAGAGACTGTCTTGTGTGAGTCTGGATTATTGCTCCTGCACCCTTACACCGCCATATACCCTGAGGGATCAGTCTCGCCTGTGGGAGACTTAACACCTTGCTGCCCCAAAACCCTCAGAGGATCTATCCTGCAGCGCTGGTCACCCTGAGCAGGAACAACAGGTGGCGTCACGAACATTTCTATCATCCCCTGTAAATATCCCCTTTTTAGTGAGCGCCCAGGGCCACGGACCGAGCTGTGCTACCCGTGACATCCCCCAGTAAAGTGAACGGGCTCCGTGCCGAGTACCCCAAAGCCCTGGTACGTGCGACTCATCTTTGGCGTCACGAACAGGATCCGAAGCTCGCAATATGTGAGTCCTGTGTGCCTGAATGGACTGTTTTGTGCAAAAAGACTTGCTGTGTTTTTGAGATTTTTGGCGCTATTTTCCGCCATTTTGCCGCCATATTCGCGCCCTGAGGCGCTGGTGAAGAAGAGGGGCGTGTTCGTGGGCGTACCCCCCCTGTGGCGCGAAAGTAATGGGCGCCCTGTCTAAATGTTACTATAATGTCCGAGCCTGCCCCACTGCAAGGGAGATCCGCCTCCTCTTCATCCGCCATGCTAAGAAGAGAAAGCGAAAGTCCCGCCTCCACGGAAAAATCCAGAGTGTTCCAGATGAAACACACAGTCTGGCCTGGAGTGAGATGGCGGAAGGACAGGAGTCACTGTGTGGGGGAATGGCGGTGCGCAGACCCCGTTCCCCTGAAGAAGTGCAGCCTGTACTCGAACCTTCCACAGGTCGGGAGGATGACCAACCGATGCATAGAGCGGAAGAAGTGGATGCGGCGCTGAGAGATATAGCCCGACACCGCGCAGAGATGGAGGCAATGGAGCAGAGCTGGCGTGCCCTGAAACAGCGGCTGCAGTGGGACCGGCTGCTCTCCCCCCTGGATGCGCATCCGTCACCCGCGCCACCACTGGAACCAGCGGCTGAGGAAGAACCGGAGGCTGGCCCCAAAAGAGCTGATCCTGACTCCGCCGAGGACGCGGCGGGAGGGAAGGAGGCTGAGGAGGCCTTACCCGGACCGGAACGCCAGCCAGGCCTGGAACCAGAGGCCGCAGCGGAATGCAGTCCCCCGGTAGGGACGCCAGAAGAAACCCAGCCACAAGTGATGGAGATTGACTGGGAGGAGATGGAGCTCCTGGACGACGTGGAGTACGCCGCCCAGAAGGAGAACGAGTGGCGACGCCAAGAGCAGGAGGAGCGGCAGCAGCGTGAGGCGCAGCAGCTTCGCCAGAGGTACCGGGAGCAGGATCTTGCTGACAAGGAGATCGTCAGGTGAGACAAAGGTACGCTCCGGGAACCGCGGCGTCAGGGGGCCATTAGAGACTTCAAACTCCAGGGAGGCTGGGGATTCATTCACGAGCCAGGCCTGTACCAGGAGGTCCTTGTTAATCGCAGGGATGTGGAGTCTCACCTGCCAGAGGGGCACCCGGGAAGGGATCTGCTTATTGGGGATGTTGTCACCTACACCCGGCACTGGGGTCTTAAGGGGTGGTATGCCCTGAATGTCTCCCGAGTCAGCGACCCAGTCCCCGAAGCCGGAAATGTACCCCGTGTCTCAGCGTCCCAGGCCCCAGCCACATCAGCGTCCGGCCGCACACCTGCATCTTATCCTGCGTCCTATTCTGCATCTTATCCTGCGTCCTATTCTGCAACGCAATAAAGCGCAGCGACTGCAAGTGCGCCCCCAACTGAGCCACTGCGTGCACCTGCGTCATCATTGGAAACGCTGCAGAGCACAGCGATTGCTACAGCGATCCCCACTGAGCCAAACCTGTGCAACCTGTACTTAGGAGAGGCACCTGTCAGGCCTCCAGGCAATCGCAAAGTAAAAGTTGAAAAGAGGACTGTGGCTACTCAGACACTGGTAGGAGGACACGATCTCTTAGTGATGCGTTCCAGAGCGCACCGCATGCTTCCAGCCCCAGGTGTGGAAGGTGCTACCATGTTTAAAGAAGACCAGTAGGACCCAGACCGGGTTTACTGTTTTGTAAAAAGTTATGAAGAATTGCACTTTATTGAAAATGTTATATGATGATGTTTACATGCTTGAAGTATGGTACCCCAGTTGGGTAAAGTGATATGTGAAATGTGATTTTTCTATAATGCTCTTTTGAAGGACTGCGTGGCTGAGGACTTTGCCAGCCCAAAAACTGTGTTGTAAATAGTTGGCACTCGGTGCCCTATCTTGGTTTTACGTAAACCATTCTACCTCAAGAAGAAAAACCCGTAAGGTGTGGCCTTGAGTGAGGTTTGCAGCAAAGAAGTCCTGCAGCCCACCCAGGACCACCGTGGGAGGTTTGGTGCTGGTCCTCCACAAGAATCCTGTATTTATTGTGTGAAAGTATTTGATATTTTCTATTGCTACTTTGTACACATTAAAACGTTCAAGTGTCCCTACCTCCCGCAAGGGATGAGTTATGTTTATTGTTATGTATAAAAATTGTTTTCTTTTTCAGCCCAGGAGTGCTGAATATAACTAGGGGGGGATGTGTAGCCCAGCTGCGCTTGGTGCCACATGTTACCCTGGAGGATGCATGAAAGGTAATTCACAATCACCCGATATTCATTCACACTTCACATTTCCCATGAGCCACCAAGGGAGCCCTTTAGAGTACACAGGTATATAAGGGTGTGGAGAGACGCAGCAGTAGACATTCCAGACAGACATTCCAGACAGAGATTCCTGTCAGACGAGCTCAGAGCTCAGATTACACTAGTCTGTGTCAGAGCGTGTTGGAGAGCAGACGAGCTAGTTACCTCAGACATTCTGAGAGGGAACTCTAGCCAGAAAGAAAGACTTATCTGAAAGCCTGAGGACTTCAACAAACACTCAGCTTATATCGTGGAGTCCAGTGTAGTGGGAAGGATTGCCACTTGGTCTGGTCAAGGTTGAGTCCACTGAGAATCCAACAGTGAGCGTTTCAGAAAGTAAGCGTGCCGACGCTTGGAGAGCGGTGAAGGAAAGAAAGCTGACATCTACTGCCGCCTGTGCTTATGTTAAAGGTGTGAGTAGGACGACAGGCAAGTGGAAAAGGGAAAAAGAGAGTGACTGAGGAGAAATAGCAACGATAGCTTACCTCCACTCTGCACTACGGGACACCGGGTCCGAGCTTGCTATTACCTTCACGGCACCTTCTGACTAACTTACCTGAGGGTTGCTGGACCACTCTCTTGGAGGACACAGCGCCCGGCTAGAACCTGTACTGCAGACAGACTGTGAGTAAAAACTCTGAAACTGCAACAGAACTGTTTCCTGATTATTCCAGCGACGCACACTCCCCTCTGCTACATCCCTCCTGCACCATTACTACATCTTTCATCTACCTGCCCTGGAAGGACTCCGTCTCACCTGAGGGAGACTTATCATCTAGCTGCACAACACCATCCCTTCCAGAGGACCTGCACAGCAGCGCTGGTCACCCTTACCAGGTACTACAGGTGGCGTCACGACAAACTACACGAACACTAATTCCCTGTAAATACTCCCCCATTTATAGTGAGCGCCC
>JARQOD010000005.1:11319009-11406115 GCA_033576555.1 Oophaga sylvatica | reverse complement strand
GTCGGTCTGGGCCAGATGGAAAAGACAGGAAAAGTGAACGACTCCATCAGAAAGAACGTCAGCGGTAAGTCGGTAAGTCACCATCTGTAACTGTGCTGTAATCACTTATATATTTTGTAGGACTGGTATTTACCACTGACCATATGGCGGTAATATCCATGTTGGTCTTTATATATAGATTATTTTCAGTAACAGCTCTGTCATCTCCTGCATCCACTATTAGGGTGCGTCACTGAGTTGTAATCAATGTTACCTGGTTAGGGGCCCACTCAGAAGTTTCGCCCCCCCGAACCAAAACCCTAGCTACGCCTCTGGTTGGCATGATGTCATCTGTGCGTCCTGCTCATCTCTACTTGTGACCTATGGATTTATTTTTTGTTCATACATTCATAGTCGGAGCTGCCAGAACTTTCTCATTTTTACATATGCTTCACTTTATGACATCCGGGTTTTTTTGTGTCTGTTAGGCCGTGTTCACACGTAGCATAAATACTGTGCTTTTTTGTTTACTGCAGGATCCGTACCAAAGTACACAATTACAATCTCCTTTCACTATTGGATTTTTTATGCCTTTTACCCTTACTTGATGCTATTTAAGCGCAGATCTGAAGCAACAGTATTAATGTGGTTTATTAAACGGAAAAGCTTAGATTCTGCACTTAAAAAAGTAACTGTAGATTTTTATATGCACTTTAATTTGGCTCCACATAGAAGCCTCTAGATGAAAAACAAATGCATCAAAACTATACAGTTCAGCAGCGTCTTTAGACGCACAGTGCGCGGATTTTCCATGAAATCACATCCACTTTACTTGGACATTTAGCTGCTGCCTGTAATGATACAGGTTGGAGGTTTGATTCCTGGGGAGACCATATTTCAAGAAAAGAAGAGAATTGTTTATTTATTCAGTGTAAGTGTGTGCACAACAACAACAAACAACGGCAACAATTCATATGGGAAAGTTTGCATAAAAGAAATGGCTGTGATGAGGATAAGGCGAAAACCAAAAGATTCTTCTGGCTGTCGGTAAAAGATTAAATGACAAATTTCTTATTTTTTATTGTGTTCTGTTTACACTTGTGTTTGTTGTGTCAGTGTTTTTTTTACTAGAAAATATATTTAAGCCAATTTTAGCATACGGGTTTAAAGGAGTATTCCCAAATAATCAAGCTATGTCCTGTGAACAAGACAGTCTCATCATGAAAGGGGCAGATGTAGTTATGCACTGTCGCTTCATTCATTGTCTATGGGACTGCCTGACACAGAATTTGGCTATGTTCATCAATTCCATAGTCAATGAAAAAGGAGAGGCTGCATACGTCACCCTCTGCTTCATTTGGGACGCGCATGCAGAGCTCTGTTCTCGTTTTTTCATAGCCCATTCTCGGGATTCCAGCTGTCAGACCCACAGCAATCAGCAAGTTATCCCATTAACTATGGATAAAGGATAAGTTGATATTTTGAGAATAATCCTTTAATGTGCCTGTTCAGATTCCATACAGTGCCTTGAAAAAGTATTCATACCCCGAGAACTTTTCCACATATTTCATGTTACAACTACAAATTTAAATCTATAACTTTATTTCTAAAATACTATGTCTAATCGTCCAGACATTTGACAGCGCAAAATACTGGCCTTGCCAAGGGGGCTGGCGGCCCACGCTACGTCACTGCGAGGAACCACATGGATTCAGGGAGCCGCGGTTAGGAATCCTTGTCATATGGATTGCGGTGATCCAGGAGTTAGAGATATTTAAGAGCGGCCGGCGTCAGAGACACATGTGGGGTTCGACCTCTTAATTAATTATAGTGATATTTAAGCAATCTTTTGTTTGACCTAGTTAAGCCGTCTGCGGTGCGAATCTCAGGGGCCCGCTTCTCTGTGTCTGAATTATTAATGATATTTTCCTTGATTGGGTCTTAAGTTACAGCCGGCGCCGCTGCAGGGCTCACACTACCTACATGAGAGATCATTTCCTAATTTAAACGAATGTCCACTATAGTCAGATAACCTGTCGGAAAAAATGGTAAAAGTACATGACCTGAAATGTCGCTGTACATTATAAGTGCATGTACATTATTAATCAGAAAGGTTGATTTTTTTTTTTCGCACAAGAAGCTTGAAGTTTTGCCAATTTTTGGCAGATTTTGTTTGCAGGACACTAAGCCACTATCTATCCAGACTGTGTGTCTAATCTGTTTATCCAGAAAAAATAACACAGCTCATGCTTCAGAGTTTAGGATAGGTGCTAGGTTGCAGCCCAAAGCCAGTTGATATAAAAATAAAAAAGCAGGCAACCAGGGGTGTAATGACCGCTGTCGCAGAGGTTGCGACTGCAACCAGGCTCGTGTGGGTAGATGCCCGCTGACATCAGTAGAAACTTCAACTGGATGTGTGTCCTCAGACGACGCACATCCAGTTGAAATGTTTTGCAGCGCACAGATTTGTCGAGTTTGTGATAGGCAGTAGATGTTACCAGCCAATCAGAGGCCAGCAGCTGATGTTGGCAAGTACGTGATTAGGAGCACATGGCAGTGACGCTTGCACGCTTAAGTCAGCTGCTGGCTTCAGAAGAGGACACCGCACGGCGGGGGAGCTGGGAAGGATGAGAATAATTGTTTATTTTTTTCTATACCTTAAAGAACAGCAGCAGAACAAGAGATATATATCAGGATAAGGGACATATATACAAGGATGAGACCCAGGATAAGGGACATATATACCAGAATGGGGCCCAGGATAAGGGACATATATACCAGGATGGGGCCCAGGATAAGGGACATATATACCAGGATGGGACCCAGGATAAGGGACATATATAACAGGATGGGGCCCAGGATAAGGTACATATATACCAGGATGGGGCCCAGGATGAGGGACATATATACCAGGATGGGGCCCAGGATAAGGGACATATATACCAGGATGGGACCCAGGATAAGGGACATATATACAGGATGGGGTCACGATAAGGGACTATATACCAGGATGGGGCCCAGGATGAGGGACATATATACCAGGATGGGGCCAGATAAGGGACATATATACCAGGATGGGACCCAGGATAAGGGACATATATACCAGATGGGGCCCCGGATGGGACATATATACCAGGATGGGCCCAGGATAAGGGACATATATACAGGATGGGACCAGGATAAGGGACATATATAACAGATGGGACCCAGGATAAGGGACATATATAACAGGATGGGCCAGATAGGGACATATATACCAGGATGGGACCAGGATAAGGGACATATATACCAGGATGGGGCCCAGGATGAGGACATAATACAGGATGGGGCCAGGATAAGGACATATATCCAGTGGGACCGGATAAGGGACAATATAACAGGATGGGACCCAGGATAAGGGACATATATAACAGGAGGGGCCAGGTAAGGGACATATACAGAGGGGCCCAGGAAAGGGACATCTATACAGGATGGGACCAGGATAAGGGATATATACAGGATGAGACCCAGGATAAGGGACATATATACCAGGATGGGCCAGAATGGGGACATATATACCAGGATGGGACCCGAGAGTCTTTCAATTCTTGTTTGAGTGATTTTCATCCATTCTTCCATTGATAATTTCTCCAGTTCTGTGAGATTTCTTAGTCGTCTTCCATCCTCTGCTATTTTAATGTCTAGTCACAGATTTTCAATGATGTCCAGATCAGGGGACTGTGAGGGTCATTGTAAAACCTTCAGCTTGAATCTTTTGAGGTCATCTATTGTGGATTTTGACATGTGTTTAGGATCATTTTCCATTTGTAGATGCCATCCTCTTTTCAATTTCAGCTTTTTTACAGATGGTGTAATGTTTGCATCAAGAATTTGTGAAATTTTACTGAATCCATAAGTTCCTCACAACCTCAAAGCATGATTGATCCACCCTCATGCTTAATGGTTGGAGAGATGTTCTTTTCCTGAAATTTTGTGCCCTTTTTTCTCCACACATACCTCTGATCATTGTAGCCTAAGAGTTCTGTTTTAACCTCATTGGTCCACAGGACTTGTTTATAAAATGAAGCAGGCTTGTTCAGATGTTCTTTTGCAGACTTCTGACGCTGAATTTTATGATGAGGATGCATGATGACTGATGACTCTTCTATGAAGGCTATATTTGTGCAGGTGTCTCTGAACAGTAGAACAATGTTCCACAACTCCAGAATCTGCTAAATTTTTCTGAAAGACTTTTGCAGTCAAGGGGCGGTTCTGATTTTCCTCTCTGGCAATACTACGATCAGCGCTTACTGAAATTTTGCTTTGTCTTCCAGACCTTTTCTTGACCTCCACTGTTCCTGGTAACTGCCATTTCTTAATTACATTTCTAAGTGAGGAAAGGGCAACTTGAAAATGATTCGGTGTCTTCTTATAGCCTTCTCCTGCTCAGTGGACCTCCGCCATTATCATTTTCAGAGTGCTAGGCAGCTGCTTAGATGAACCCATGGCTGCAGTTTTTTTGGCACAAAGTTAAAGGAGGCTGGGTTTTCATAAAGCTGAGAAATTTACATCACCAGGCCTTACCTAAAGATGATGGTGAACAAGTCATAACCCTAACAGCCTAATTAAGATCTGAAACCTTGGCCAAAGTCTGAGCATACAGATTTTCCTTTTTGTAATTTTTATAATGTACAAAATGACAATTTATATATTTTTTTGCTTAAAATACACAGGAAATGTGCCATCTTTAACTTTAGGCCTTTGAAATTGTTGACCTCCTGCTGACACATACATAAAAAAGCTAGTCTGCAGCTTGTCAAAATTAACATAAGTAATACAAAATCCTTCTGAGAAAGCATCTTGTGGAAAGACGAGACCAAGATTGAGCTTTTTGGTAAAACACATCATTCTGTTTACCGAAAAGGAAATGAGGACTTCAAAGAAAAGAACACAGTGTCTACAGTCAATTATGGTGTCGATGACAAAAGTTTTTGGGTTTTTCCTGCTGCCTCTGGCACTGGGTGCCTTGACTTTGTGCAACGCATCATTAAATCGGAAATTGTAAAAGTATTTTTGGTCACAATGCAGTGCCCAGTGTCAGAAAGCTGGGTTTGTGTTCTAGGTCATGGGTCTTCAGGCAGGACAATGACCCCAAACATATTTCAAGAAGCACCCACTAATGGATGGAAACAAAGCGCCGGAGAGCTCTGACGTGGCGACAATGAATCCACATCCAAATCCCATTGAACACCGTTGGAGAGATCTTAAAATTGCTGTGGTGAGAAGACACCCTGAAATATGAGAGACCTGGAGCAGTTTGTAAAAGAACAGTGCTCTAAAATTCCAGGTGAGAGGTGAAAGAAGCTTGTTGATGGTTATAGGAAGCAATTTATTGCACTTATTTATTCCAAAGGGTGGAACCAAATATTAAATTGAGGGTGCCAACAATTTTATCTTGCCATTTTTGGGGTTTTGTGTGAAATTATGGCCAATTTTCCTTTCATTCTCTGTCTTTTTTGTGTTGTTCCAATGCATACAAAGGAAATAAACAGCTTCGTCAAGGGGGAGTTGTCTACATTTGCCCAGACAGGACCTTTTTTTGCCATAACGTCTGGTCATGTGACCGGATCGCTGTACAATAGGAATTATACAAGCGACGCATGCTCGGTCCACTGGCTAAGTCACAACCCAGGAATCAGGTACAGCGCGCATGCGCAGGAGCTCGGATGCGTCTCAATAGCTCCTGAGGATGAGCACTGCACCATAGAGATACCGTGCAGAAGGGGGACACTGGGCGGTGAGCGTACGCATCCGCACGTGATGAATTGGAAACATGGTGATATCAGAAAGAATGGGAATCGTATGGCAAGAACCATCGCCTGAATGGAAATATTACACAATCAATTATAACATATAATACACAGAATTTATAACAGTGTTAGATATTTAGGATGTTTCATCCTTGTGTGCGATTTCTGTGGGGGCTGAGGATCACAAATTAGAAATTCTATAATCATTATCCAAGTCCAGTCCCAAATATATCATGATTCCAAAGCCGTTCCCAGCAAGGCCATTATCCGGGGAAAGAGAGCAAAAAAGAAAAGAGAACAGATAAATACAAGAAACAAAAAAATATGAACATAGGAAACAATAAGAAGGGAAAGTTCCCATATATACAAGGGAAAAAGGAGAGATTATGAGGATGAGTGGTGGACACGTACAGGAACGGTGTAAAACTCATGACGTAATTTTGCCCGTTCAGAACCATAGACTCCAGGGTAGAAATCGAGCGCGTTTCCTTGTGGACCAATATCTTTTGAAGGTTCCTCCTCTGATCCCACCATGGACCACATTGATGCCCTGTAATGATATCCATTTTGCATTGCAATAATGGTAATAATGTCGTGGTAATGTTTTTAGGGTCAGAGGGTCTGCCATGAACTTGGCCGCGCCAATGTCCCCCACGTGCTCCCTAACGCTAATGCGTAGCTCCCTAGAAGTCAACCCGACATACACCTTGGGCAACCACATGTGGCATAGTATACCACATGGGTGGTGCCACACGATATATACTGGGTGATGTTGAACTGAAGTGTACCATCGACTGAGCTAAATGTGGTGGGGCGGGACACATTAGCATAAGCCCCGAATGGAGCGTCGAGATCCAAAAAAATTTGGTGCAGTTTGGGCATAATGGCTTTTGATTAGAAGGTCCTTGAGGTCCTTAGACCGTCTAAAGGTCATCAAAGGAGCATGGCAATGGTTATCAGCCAAACAGGGTTCAGTTAATAGAATAATCCAATATTTCTTAAGAATCATTCTTAAAGTTTGTTGTAACAATTGGCCACGTGGAGAACTTCTAGCCCTGTCATCACAATGCCTAACAAACAGGAAATCCCTGCATGTGTTGCGGCTGTCAAACAACCTGGAGACATGCAGCTGCGGGGACTCGAACATATTATTCTAGCCCACCCAAACACCCTTGGTTAGCACCCGAGCGTGGCGGAAAACACCTTATCCGAGCACGTTCACTCATCACTAGCAGCTACTATTATTACGCTGCTGCTATTTTTCCTACTAACTCTGCTGTTATCATTACCAATACTACTATTACTACGGAACCCAGAGGGATCGGCTGATTCTCCCAATGAAGGCTTTTATTAGAACAGTTGTCTTTCCTAAGACGACCCCTTTAATATTACATCCCCATCCGCACAATTTTATTAATCTGCACTCACAGGCAGTACTACAGAAATCTGCATAATCATAAAAAATCAATTAAACAAATAAAACTAAATTTTATATTACAACCGTTACTACAGTAATAATAATCTTAATTTTTGTTCATGCAAATAAATCATTTTTCTCATAAGCTCGAAAGTCACGTTTTGCGTCGAGCGGATGACTTCCTCGCCGCCATCGTTTTATTCCTCTCATTTAAATGAGAAGTGATTTCCAAAACCTGGCGTACGACTGAAATATTAAAAAACTTTTCATTCCAGACTGAAAGCTTCCTTATTGACTAAATGAATTGAATTAAACAGAGTCAAATAATCAGATGTTTAACGTACAAATGTCGGAAAATTGTTACAGATTTTTTTTTTTTATTCTGTGTTTTGCCTCAGTTATAATCTGTGTCATAATTAGAAAGTGAAATAATGCAAAAAAATATATATATAATATATTAAATTAAAAAAAAAAAGGAAAAAAATGAAATTGCCCCTCAGGCTCTAAATCACTAACTACCTTAACCCCAAACCATCACGTGACCTCTTCTCTTTCATCCCAGAGTAAAATGATGAGTGATTCCCCCAGAGGAGACCCCCTCACCCATCCTTGTAAAAAATAAAATGATATTGAATTAGATTATTAAGTAAATCGTTCCAGATAAGAAATGGTTAAAGACTAAATATCAGGGGTAGCAAAACAAATAATATAAAAAATTGTTAATTTATTTTTATTTATTTATTTCATTGGCCTAAAATAAATATATGTAATATAAAAATAAGTGATTTTATTTATTCTATTTTTATTTTTCATTTTTTTTATACATACTTATTTTATTTATTTTTTTTCTTATTTTCTTCTTTTTTGAAGGTCCCTTTTCTCATTTAGTCCGGCAGAGATTGTCCTCACGGAATGACCTTTTTTTCTTCTTTTTTTTTGCGCCTCGGGCCCTGTTGCCCTCATGCCAGCGACTAGATAAAACGCTCTATCAAAGAATTTAAAAAAAAATCATTGGCAAAGCACGAGGTCTGATAGGGGCATCAATCCTAACCTGACACGGACCAGGGTCAACCATTTATCTCTTGACTTTGCCTGTGGTCATGGTGGCGGGCCATCTTCACTCTGCATCTTTTTAACAGCTTTTTTTTTTAGAAGATGTTGTGTGGTTGATGCGGCGGCGGTCGCCTGCCAGAATACTTTCCTGCCTGGAATTATTTTTTTTTAGATGTGGATTCAGGTGGAATAATGTAAATTGTGCTTACAGATCTCATCCGTTCTCTAGTGAATATGTAATAATGTAATATACATCTTGCACTTTGTCTATACCATTAGTGTCTAATCATTGCCCGAAGAACTAGACCATTTCGGTAATATTAATAGCTAGTGGCATGGTGGAGAAACTAAGACTTAGGATCTGGAGTGGTTAAGAAACACTGTGTTTTCTTGTTAAACGGGTTGTCCATTCTTTTAGTTTGAAACGTCATCCAACAAAAAGTCAATTCTGCTGCTTCTTGACATTGTTGGTCATCACCAATTGGGTCACCTTTTGTGTGGCTCCCTCTATTATGGGAGGAATTTCCACAAGATTTTGGAGGCATCTGTCGGAATGTTTTCCCCTTCGTCCAGAAGACCATTTGTGAGCTCAGACCCTGATGTTGAGGAGAGGTCGGACTCACAAACTCCGTTCTAGGTCATCCCAAAGGTGTTGGATGGGGTTGAGGTCCGGCATCTGTGCAGTCAGTTATGTTCTTCCACACCAAACTCATGGATGACTAGTGTGCCCACATATGGGGTTTATAGGGTCACCACTTTTTGGCCTGAGATGTTGTTACTCCAAAACCCTTCTGCTTCATAATAAGAACATCAAAACTCAATAATTAGGAGAGATGTCCTGGTACTTTTGGCCATTGACCAAGGATCCTGGGGTTAAGGTTCAAAATGCTTAACACTCATCCAAGCATGTTTCTTTGCTTTAGATACTGATGTCAGAACAACCCTTTTTGTTTCCTTTTTTGACCATTTTAGAAATTTAACACCAAGTGCCTTGTTCTCCTGCAGCTCCTCCGGAGGAGAAAAGAAGTATTACACAATTACCATAAAAAATCAATTATGTGCCACATCCTCTACAGCTAGTGGAGACCTCTGTATCAGTTCCTGGTAATAGATGGAGGTACTGAATGAGGAACCCCTTTCTAAATTGGTTGAAACTGCTTAACCTGCACTGCTCTCCATTCCTCCGACAGGAAGTTGCGTGTGAGAAGCCAATCAGCAGACACTGAAACATAGTGACCACTTCCTATGCCAAGCTCTAAAGTCAGAGATGAGCACGGGAGAAGACAGCCTGGACACTTCTTTGACTTGGGATTGGATAGCATCTAGTCACAAATCACACCCAAGCACCAGATGTGTCCTCTCTGGACTATTATTTATATGCATAATTTTCTGAAATATCTGAGAAGCTTACGGGTGTCCTGGACTCCTGGAAAAATTTGCCAATTTCCCAACAACTGGCGAAAACCTTATGAGCTCTGATGTTCAAGAAAATTCAGGGGATGGGAAGGATGTAGCCTAAAACTCTAAGTCCATGACCAGAAATGGGATGGCTTTCTTGTAGAGATGAGCAAATCTATTCCCAGGACCCTGGTCTAGAGACCAAGTCGGAAGTCCATGGCTGCCAAAACGGAAGATGTGCAAATTACCTCCAACTTATTGGAATTCTAGCGCCTCTTCAGATTAGTAGGCCACGAATGGCGTCACGTATGCCTCACATCTCAGCACACCAAGCCTAGTAATCAGAGGAGGCACTAAGGATGATGGCAAGTAGGTATTTCTCAGGGATCCCGACTGGTGGTTACGGACAACTATACCAGCCTGGGAATTGATTCACTCATCTGTACACTCATTCACTCATATGTACAGCATAGAAAATAATGCAATCTTATGTATGATGCGGTCGTGTGCCGTCATATGATTATATCACTTTGCGATAAGCAGAATTATTACCTTTCTATAAGTCCCCAAGGAGTAGAAACCTGGTCAGTGGCATAACATGAAGCTTTTGATAGCTACAACTATCTTAGGTCTCTAATTGCATTGGTCTTCACGTTTTGGCCTAAGGGACCTTTACAGTTGACAAACACATCTCTGTTATCTATGACCAACTCAGCTCTGCTACATAAGCCGAACAGGATTATGTTATATGCGACGGTCTCGGCAGCACAACACCTAATCAAAGCATACATGCTACGTATCAAAACTCACATATATTATACTAAACAATGTGTAACCTAGAAAAGGCTGTCAGTCTGTTGCTGTGCCTTTTTAGTCTGACATGACGCATCCATTTTATCTATTTTTTTGTTACTGTATTAATAAAATTTTGTTATCATAAACATTCCTTATTTCTTGGGTTCTTATAAATATTTCGATACAGAGTGTAACCTGGTGGGTTCAGTCCCTCTGCCTTGTTCACATTTACGTCACTTGACAAGTGGAAAGGTTTTTAACATTAGAGTAGGACTGTCCCACAAAGGGTTGCCTTGACGTGGCGGGATGGCTTGTACATTCTTTTGATCAAAATTATGTTTACCAAATACCCTTATTATTATTAGTACAACTTCATGCATGTTTTGCAATATATTTATATATTTATTTTTTTTTTTTGTTTTATTTTAGATATTTGTTTCTTGTTTTTTGTTTTCTGTTTAATGTCATTTGTGTTGATATGCATTTACTTTGCATACTCACTTACTTTTCATCAGACCAGTTTTCAGAGTGTAACCTTTGTGGTTTAGGCTGTTTGTGGACTAATATACATGCAGATATATTAACTGGCTGATGTGGACTATACCCGATTGTTGGGGAAAAAAAGTCCCAGCAAATTTGCAACATCCCAGGCCAAAAAGAAGTGCTGGGGTTTGCATGAAACCCTTCTGGAAATTGTGCATTTTTAGACAGGATTAGGGTGGTCTGGTCAAAATGTCACTAAATTGCCAACACCAATGTTAGTAATTATGCTTTAGGCATAGCTGCCAACACCACTCCAATTTCTCCCGGTATCGCACTTAAGCCCTGCCTAATTTTGGATCTGGTGTTCCAGGAAATCTTGGCCAGTAGTAACAATCTATAGGGATATAGTCAGAGAGGGGGCACAGGTAGCAGTTGCACAGGTAGCAGTTACGTGGGTAGTAGTTACAAAGATTGCAGTTGAAGAGGTAGCAGTTGCGCGGGCAGCAGTTATGTGGTAAGTAGTTACAAAGATTGCAGTTGAAGAGGTAGCAGTTGCGCGAGCAGCAGTTGCGTGGGCAGCAGTTGCACAGGTAGCAGTTTTGTAGGTGGTAGTTACACAGTCTGCCGTTGCAGAGGTAGCAGTTGCAGAGGTGGAAGTTGCAGAGGTAGCAGTTGCAGAGGTGGAAGTTGCAAAGGTAGCAGTTGCACGATTAGCAGTTGCACAGGTAGCAGTTGCGCGGGCAGAAGTTATGTGGTAAGTAGTTACAAAGGTTGCAGTTGCACAGGTAGCAGTTGCACAGGTAGCAGTTACGTAGGTGGTAGTTACACAGGCTGCCATTGCAGAGGTAGCAGTTGCAGAGGTGGAAGTTGCAGAGGTAGCAGTTGCACGATTAGCAGTTGCACAGGTAGCAGTTGCGCAGGCAGCAGTTATGTGGTAAGTAGTTACAAAGGTTGCAGTTGCACAGGTAGCAGTTGCACAGGTAGCAGTTGCACAGGTAGCAGTTACGTAGGTGGTAGTTACACAGGCTGCCATTGCAGAGGTAGCAGTTGCAGAGGTGGAAGTTGCAGAGGTAGCAGTTGCACGATTAGCAGTTGCACAGGTAGCAGTTGCGCAGGCAGCAGTTATGTGGTAAGTAGTTACAAAGGTTGCAGTTGCACAGGTAGCAGTTGCACAGGTAGCAGTTGCACAGGTAGCAGTTACGTAGGTGGTAGTTACACAGGCTGCCGTTGCAGAGGTAGCAGTTGCAGAGATGGAAGTTGCAGAGGTAGCAGTTGCACGATTAGCAGTTGCACAGGTAGCAGTTGCGCGGGCAGCAGTTGCACAGGTAGCAGTTACAGGGGTAGCAGTTGCACAGGTAGCAGTTGTTACCCCAATGCTTCATTGCCACATAGGTAACAGGTATGAAAATGAAGCTCCTGGGCCAAAATGCATTTCATAGTAGAGACCCCAATTATTTATGTGCTATTCCTACTAGGTGACTTTTGTTTCTCTTTTGCTCCAAGTACAGCTGCATCCCCAAGGAGAGCCCAGCTAAGGATCTGGGATCCAGGTAGATTGAGGATCACCTCCAATCAGCTCTATGGTAAATAGTTTAGCTTTGCCGCATCCGACAAGTCTAGACCTAAGTCCTCACCCTACAGCCAGGACCCCGGCACCAACGGCTCAATCAACTCCTCCGCTACATAGAATTTTCCAAGTAGGAGAAAAGCAAAACTTTCTAAGTGGAGGAAGTTGAACTGAAAACGACTAATCCAGGGGTAAAGCTGTGAAGCAATCTCTCTTCCTGCAATTTCAGCAGGTTTTTATGTCTCCCCATCAGTGTCAATGCCATTGACATCTCATTATAAGCGACGGGTGGACGTGGACAGGTACATCGCGGAAGCGCTCTACAGCGTCTCCTCTTCATACGATGACATATCGGCTAATTAAGTCCTATGGGAAAGACAATCAGCGTGGATTTTTTTTTTTTTCAGGTGCTAAGCTTAAAATTATCTCACCTCCGCCACTGATACAATGTGGCAGAGGCGAGATCCTAGAGAGATTTCTCACCGCTAATAAACTCGGCTACAAAGGTAAAATTGATAAGTGGCTAATGAACCTGGCGCCCGAACACGCATGACCCAGTTAAGTCACGCGCCTGTCGATGCTTCCCACTCGCCCGTAATTCCAATTTGCTGTAAACGACGCATCATTTAAATGCAGATGCACAATGAATAACCACTTAAATGGACGCCGGCGCCCGGCTTCATGTATATTTTTATATTCTCGGCGCTTATGGTTTTTTTTTATATTTTTTTTTTTTACTTTCTCGGTCGTTTTGGAATTTTTTTTTTTCTCTTTTTTTCGAAGCTGCGTTGATTTTCAATGCATCATTGGCTTTTATTCCAAATCTAATGTGAGACGCATTAAGGCTGCTCTTGACTGTTTGCGTACATCCTACTGTTACTACGGATCTCCAGCTACTTTTCAGACAAACAATCTGTTGGCAAATGACAAAGCAGATGTGAGAAGAGTAAACCCCCTTTGATTAATGGTGATAGCCTCTCAATGAACCATGTGTAAACAGGGGAGGTGGGGAGGAATGGGGTGAGGTGGGGAGGAATGGGGTGGCTGGGGGGGGCGATAAATTCGGTAATTTTTCCGGGCTTTGTGCTGTGCTTTTATGTTGCAGGTATGAAATGTGTGACGTTAAGGGTTTTATTCGCAGGTGTATAATGGAAACGTAAAGAAGAGGTTAAGTAGAAAAAGGAAACAATGAGGAGTGTAAAATAAAAAAAAATGAGTAACAGAAAAGCAAAATAAAAAAAATTACATCAAAAGAAAACAAGACAAAAGAAAGAAATACAATAATAAAATAATAACCAAATAAGAGTATTATGAAGCAGCAGAAATTTTAGCAAATTTTTGAATGGAAGAAGCAAAGCAACAATCTTTTAGGTCCCTCATATAGGTGCCCCTAAGAGTGAAACTAGAAAAGGCTGGACTCCATAGCAAACTTTTGAATTGACCCCCATCTCACCCCCATACACACTTTGCCATCACAATTTAGAGCCCCCTCAAGATGCCCTCAACAGTACAACACATGCTTAGTCCCCCACAAACTAGGATACACCTTCAGTGACCTCACACAATACGGATGCTCCCTTGTACCCCACATCGTATGATGCTCCCTGTACCCCACACAGTATGATGCTCCCCTGTACCCCACACAGTATGATGCTCCCCTGTACCCAACACAGTATGATGCTCCCCTGTACCCCACACAGCATGATGCTCCCTGTACCCCACACAGCATGATGCTCCCCTGTACCCCACACACGTATGATGCTCCCCAGTACCCCACACAGTATGATGCTCCCTGTACCCCACACAGTATGATGCTCCCCCTGTACGCCACACAGTATGATGCTCCCCTGTACCCCACACAGTATGATGCTCCCCTGTACCCCACACATGTGATGCTCCCCTGTACACCACACAGTATAATGTTCCCCTGCACACCACACAGCATGATGCTCCCCTGCACACCACACAGTATGATGCTCCCCCTGTACGCCACACAGTATGATGCTCCCTGTACCCCACACAGTATGATGCTCCCCTGTACCCCACACATGTGATGCTCCCCTGTACACCACACAGTATAATGTTCCCCTGCACACCACACAGCATGATGCTCCCCTGCACACCACACAGTATGATGCACCCCCTGTACACCACACAGTATGATGCTCCCCTGTACACCACACAGTATGATGCTCCCCCTGCACACCACACAGTATGATGCTCCCCTGCACACCACACAGTATGATGCTCCCCTGTACACCACACAGTATGATGCTCCCCCTGTACACCACACAGTATGATGCTCCCTGTACACCACACAGTATGATGCTCCCCTGTACACCACACAGTATGATGCTCCCCTGTACACCACACAGCATGATGCTCCCCTGCACACCACACAGTATGATGCTCCCCCTGTACACCACACAGTATGATGCTCCCCCTGTACGCCACACAGTATGATGCTCCCCCTGTACACCACACAGCATGATGCTCCCCTGCACACCACACAGTATGATGCTCCCCTGTACACCACACAGCATGATGCTCCCCTGCACACCACACAGTATGATGCTCCCCCTGTACACCACACAGTATGATGCTCCCCTGTACGCCACACAGTATGATGCTCCCCCTGTACACCACACAGCATGATGCTCCCCTGCACACCACACAGTATGATGCTCCCCCTGTACACCATGCAGTATGATGCTCCCCCTGTACACCACACAGTATGATGCTCCCCTGTACACCACACAGTATGATGCTCCCCTGTACACCACACAGTATGATGCTCCCTGTACCCAACACAGTATAATGTTCCCCTGCACACCACACAGCATGATGCTCCCCTGCACACCACACAGTATGATGCTCCCCTGCACCCAACACAGTATAATGTTCCCCTGCACACCACACAGCATGATGCTCCCCTGCACACCACACAGTATGATGTTCCCCTGTACACCACACAGTATGATGCTCCCCTGTACACCACACAGTATGATGCTCCCCTGTACACCACACAGTATGATGCTCCCCTGTACACCACACAGTATGATGCTCCCCTGTACACCACACAGTATGATGCTCCCCTGTACCCAACACAGTATAATGTTCCCCTGTACACCACACAGTATGATGCTCCCCTGTACACCACACAGTATGATGCTCCCCCTGTATGTGTGGCCCAGCTACGCCAGGCACACATATTCCAGGAAAATGCACAAGAAGGTAACCGTGAAGCTTGATATTCATTCAAGTCACTCACATTTCCCAACACACCCACTACGCATTCCGATACCGCAAGTATCGGGTATCGGCCGATATTCGCGTTATCGGAATTCCGATACTTAATTCCGATACTTTTTCAATATCGTATACCGGAATCGGAAGTTCCCATAATTCTTTGAGAGGCAATGTGATGTTAGTCAGCCAATGATGAATCTTATGAAGTGTGGGCACATCCTGTAATGCTGCGGTCATCTTAACTAATGGCATGGCTGTGATTGGCTGCTGAAATGATGTCAGAATGCACTATAAAAGGCGCCGCAGCCATTTTAGCGTCACTGTGCTGTGAACTCAGTTAGGGACAGAACGCTACTCTGCTCACTCTGAGGGACAGTTAGATATTGCGATTTTGTGTACTACTGTGCTTTAGGCAGGCTAGTTTACCAACCGCTGTGTAAAGCTTCATTTTGCCAGTGTTGTTTTAACAGCTCTGTGCAAGGTGTGTGTGTGACAGTGCAGGTGACGCTGCAGTTTGCTCTGCATCCACCGCTGTTTGTAGGCATCTGCACGTGTCACTGACTCTTTTTTTTTTTTATTTTATTTAGTGGCATTGGTGCAGCTCCATTATATTAGAAAAAAATCAAATCTATTAGTGTGACGTGCTTCCATCCGTATACAATACATTGGTTGCAAACACTATAGAAGTACAGAAAGGAGCCTTTCACAGATAGTGAACAGTTGTCTGCAGGGTTTACTGTAGTCTGTGAGCTTTTAATTTTGTGAGTGCAGATTACGCTCCAGTTAGTTCTTCAACCACTGCCGGTTGTAGTCTGCTGAGCGTGTGTCACTGCCTCATTCTTCACATTTTTCTCTAATTGGTGCTGCTCCATTTTAGTGGAAAAAAATCTAATCTATTAGTGTGACACGCTTCCATCCGTATACAATACATTGGTTGCAAACACTATAGAAGTAGACAAAGGGGCCTTTAACAGCTACTGAACAGTTGTGTTTCAGTGTTCACTGTAGTCTGTGAGCTTTTCATTTTGTGAGTGCAGATTACGCTCCAGTTTGTTCTTCAACCACTGCCGGTTGTAGTCTGCTGAGCGTGTGTCACTGCCTCATCCTTCACATTTTTCTCTAATTGGTGCTGCTCCATTTTAGTGGAAAAAAATCTAATCTATTAGTGTGACGCGCTTCCATCCGTATACAATACATTGGTTGCAAACACTATAGAAGTAGACAAAGGGGCCTTTAACAGCTACTGAACAGTTGTGTTTCAGTGTTCACTGTAGTCTGTGAGCTTTTCATTTTGTGAGTGCAGATTATGCTCCAGTTTGTTCTTCAACCACTGCCGGTTGTAGTCTGCTGAGCGTGTGTCACTGCCTCATCCTTCACATTTTTCTCTAATTGGTGCTGCTCCATTTTAGTGGAAAAAAATCTAATCTATTAGTGTGACGCGCTTCCATCCGTATACAATACATTGGTTGCAAACACTATAGAAGTAGACAAAGGGGCCTTTAACAGCTACTGAACAGTTGTGTTTCAGTGTTCACTGTAGTCTGTGAGCTTTTCATTTTGTGAGTGCAGATTACGCTCCAGTTTGTTCTTCAACCACTGCCGGTTGTAGTCTGCTGAGCATTTGTCACTGCCTCATCCTTCACATTTTTCTCTAATTGGTGCTGCTCCATTTTAGTGGAAAAAAATCTAATCTATTAGTGTGACGCGCTTCCATCCGTATACAATACATTGGTTGCAAACACTATAGAAGTACACAAAGGGGCCTTTAACAGCTACTGAACAGTTGTTTTCAGTGTTCACTGTAGTCTGTGAGCTTTTCATTTTGTGAGTGCAGATTATGCTCCAGTTTGTTCTTCAACCACTGCCGGTTGTAGTCTGCTGAGCGTGTGTCACTGCCTCATCCTTCACATTTTTCTCTAATTGGTGCTGCTCCATTTTAGTGGAAAAAAATCTAATCTATTAGTGTGACGTGCTTCCATCCGTATACAATACATTGGTTGCAAACACTATAGAAGTACACAAAGGGGCCTTTCACAGATACTGAACAGTTGTCTGCAGGGTTCACTGTAGTCTGTGAGGAATAACCACACTTAGGCCTTATAACTTTTCTGACTTTCTTTATCAATCTACCAAGATGAAGAAGTCAGTGAGTAAGGCACGTGGTCGTGGTCGTGGCCGTGGATTTGCAGCAGGGAGAGGACGTGGGGATTCTGTGGCTGCTGCCGCACCCAGTGACACAGCATCCACCAGTTTTCCCCGTGAGCGTTCCTTTATGCGCACTTTTGTAGGAGCTCAGCGTACCCCCTGCTGCGTCAAGAACAAATTGAAGCCGTTGTTGGTTGGATGGCAGCCAATGCATCGACTTCAATAGCTTCCACCTCCTCTCAGGACCACAGCACTGTTGAACAACCATCAGTCTCTTCACCGCCTGCCAAATTGCCCAGGCAGTCAGAGAGCTCTGTACAGGAGCCAGCTGAGTCTCTGCTTCTGTTCTCAGAATCTGTTGGCTTGCAAACAGGGGCCCAGCCAAGCAGCATTCTGGAATGTGAAGAAGAGGCAGTATGCAGTGATGCGCAACAGCTGTGTCTCTCTGAATCTGAAGAGGCGGGTGAGCCAGTGCCGATGGTCAGCACACCGCAGAACGCATCTGATGATGATGAGACTCAGTTGCCAGTTTCTGTTGAGCATGGTGCTGGCCAGACCACCCAACAACAGCAGGTGTTGGAAGAGGGTAGTGGTGGAGATGATGAGGTCCAAGACCCAACATGGCGTGAGGAACAGGAAGGTGGTGGGAGCAGCTCTGAGGAAGAGATTGCCCCAACGGTCCAAACAGTAGGGAGGTAGGCTGCAGACTCGCTTGCCTGTAGCCTCCAGTTTGGCACCCGTTCGGAGCAGTTCTCTTCCAACAGCCAAACCGGGCGCTCCCAGGACTTGCTCTGCGTGGTCCTTTTTTGATACAGTTGCAGATGATATTTGCTACGTCAAATGCAAGCTGTGTAATCAAAAAATTAAAAGAGGTAAAAGTGTCAGTAACCTTAATACAACAAATATGTGGAAACATGTGCGGTCAAAGCACTTTGTTGAGTTACAAAGACACACTGGAGATGTAGGCCAACCTACAGCAGCACCTACATCTTCAGCTCGTGTTGGAGCCTCTTCCTCCAGTTCACACACAGCTGGTTCGGCTTCCTCAAAGGATCGCCATGGAAGAACCTCTGTCACTGTTGTCCAGAGACACAGTGTTATTCCACCCACAGCTGCAAGTTCCCTGTCATCCTCACACACCCAGGCCACAAAACAGCCATCGGTAGCACAGGCATGGGATAAAAGACGGCCATACTCGGCAAACCATCCACGAGCACAGGCTCTGAATGCTGGCATTGCAAAACTCCTGTCCCTTGAAATGCTGTCATTCAGGCTGGTGGAGACTGACAGTTTCCGTGAATTAATGGCATTGGCAGTCCCACAATACAATGTGCCCAGCCGATTTTATTTCAGCAGGCAAGCCGTCCCTGGTCTGCAAAAGCATGTTGAGGCAAAAATTAAACATGCGCTACTAAACGCCGTCAGTAGCAAGGTCCACCTGACCACCGATGCGTGGACCAGTACCCATGGCCAGGGACGATACCTTTCACTCACTGCCCATTGGGTGAATGTTGTGGAGCCGGGTACAGATCTTGCGAGTGGCGCTGTACGTGTTCTGCCAACTCCAAGGATTGCCGGAATCAAGTCTGTCCACATTGACTCCTCCTCCTACTCCAGTTCCTCAGAATCATCGCTGCAGGAGCCGTCACGGTCTACCTCCACATGGACCCGTGGACGCTTACCTGATGCGACCGATATGAGCACAGCCGTGGCCAAACGGCAACAGGCCGTTCTGAAATTAATTCCCATGGGGAATCGAAGCCACACAGCGCAGGAGGTCTGGAATGCCATCAAGCAGGAGAGCGACGTGTGGTTTTTGCCAGCGAATCTCCAGCCAGGCTTGGTAGTGTGTGACAATGGCCGAAATCTGGTGGCAGCTCTGGGCCTTGGCAAACTCACTCACATACCATGTCTGGCACATGTGCTCAACTTGGTCGTGCAGAGTTTTTTGAGGGACTATCCGGATCTTGATGCACTGCTGCACAAGGTCCGCCTAGAGTGCGCTCACTTGCGACGTTCCAGCATGGCCAGATCGCGCATTGCAGCTCTGCAACGCAGATTGCGCCTTCCTGAACATCGCATCATATGTGACGTATCCACCAGGTGGAATTCAACGTTACATATGTTGGAGCAGTTGTGTGAGCAGCAGCCAGCAGTAATGGAGTATCAGCTGCATCAGGCGCAATCAACACGCAATTTGCGCCGTCCACACTTCACCATTAATGAGTGGGCCAATATGAAGGACATGTGCCACGTTTTGCGTGCGTTTGATGAGTCAACGCGGATGGCGAGTGCAGATGATGCACTAGTCAGCCTGACTGTCCCCCTTATCTGCCTGCTTCAAAAAACACTGCAAGCAATAAGGGATGAGGTTTTGGAAGAGGTGGAGGATGAGGAGTCACAAATTCCATCACCTTCTGGAAAGTCAGCGCAACGTGGTTCCTCACAAAGGGCTGGGCAGGGCTCACTTTGTGAGGAGGATGATGAGGAGGAGTCAATGGAGGAGGAAGACATCGCTCCAGAGGGAGGTACACAACGCTCTAGTCAGTATGTAGAGCGAGGGTGGGGTGATGCAGAGCAGGCAGAGATGACGCCTCTTGCAGAGGACAGCGTTTCTTTGCCAGTTGGGAGTCTGCAGCACATGGTTGATTTCATGCTGCAGTGCCTAAGAAACGACCGCCGCATCGCCCACATTCTCACGACGTCTGATTATTGGGTGTACACCCTCCTAGACCCTCGCTACCGGGACAACGTCAAAAGCCTCATCACACCGTTGAACCGGGAGCGTAAAATGCGGGAGTACCAAGACACACTGGTGCAATCCCTAATGTTCTACCTTACTGCCGAGAGCACTGCTGCTGCTACTGCTTTACAAAGCAGCTCTGTGCGTCGAGGCAGTGTAGAGAGCTCTGCAACAAGAGGGAGCACACGCAGTGCCTCTGCACAGGGAAAGACCAGTATGTTAAAAATGTGGCAAAGTTTTGTGGCAGCGCCACAAATGTCTACACCATCCGAGAGGGCTCCAGTCAGCGGGAGGCAACGAATCCGTCAGATGGTGACAGACTACTTGGCTTTGCCTCTCAGTGTACTCCCAGATGGCTCTTCCCCATTCAAGTTTTGGGTCTCTAAGCTGGATACATGGCCAGAGCTTAGCCAGTATGCATTGGAGGTGCTGGCTTGCCCTGCTGCCAGTGTATTATCGGAGCGCGTCTTTAGTGCTGCAGGTGGTGTACTAACAGACCGTCGCATGCGACTATCCTCCGATAATGTAGACCGGCTTACTTTTCTGAAAATGAACAAGGCATGGATCTCGGCAGAATTTGTCTGTCCGTTTTCAGATTAAATAACTGGTTCGCAACGTTATCCATGTCTCCTGTTATGTTCATCTTTCTACGACCTGAACTCTACTCCCTGGGCTCCAACACTGCCAGTTGCTGCTCAGAAGTGTCGTGTCCACAGAACAAAACACAAGCTCTACTGTTAGTGGGGTTCAGTAACGCCAGCTGTTCCCCTGCTGTGTGAACGGCAAGAAGTCTCCTGTTCCCGACACATGGACAGAAAAACACATGACCAACATGCTCCAAATAGGGAAGAGCCGTCACCCTGCTTGTTATGCTGAAAACATGAAATTGTGAAGTTTTGCAGGCCTAGAATGATAAATTTTTATGACAAATATGGACAAATAATAATTTGTCATCACAGCGCATATCTGCACATGTCTATTAGAAATGGTAACAAAAAATAAAACATAGTCTACTCTTCACATTTTGAAATTAATGCATAAAAGTACATTTCATACTTATGAATTAATGCTTTTTAAGGAACTTTATCTGTACCTGTAAGATAATGCAGTCAATGGATGTACGAATCATTAAATCCTCATCATCATCATCATGAGTTTTATTTATGACAGACATTATAAAATACACATACTGATGCCAACTGTAACTTCAAACACCATATATGAAATGGCCAGCATGTAAACATGGTAATAATGTCCAATAATAAATTATTACATCTAGAAAGTGCATCATGCATACTGACAATAGGTAGTTATACCTGCAAGTGCTGTTGAAACAACCACAAGAGATATAAATTAATACTGGTATATAGGTATCACAGTGCATAGTTACTCATGGACAATGTTGATGTAATACTGTATCTCAATTAAGTCAGCGTCAACCATTAGGCTTGTTAGTCTTGTACATTGTTAAAGAGGGAACGTAATTTTTTTGTTTGTCATAGGTGGAGTATTACACATTAAATTATTACTGCTGTATTTTTTTTTGCGTCCCTAGTGCGCAATAACGCAGCCTAACCTCACATTTTATAGTCAGCTAATTGCCACACGCTACCCTACCCTACGCGTGACAGTAGGAAGGTAGTGTTGACGGATAAAGCTTTGCGCAACCAGACATTCTTTTACCCTCTTCAACACTCTACAAGCAAAAAATGCATGATTTCAGCCGCAGACTTTATTGACGTACAGTATAACATCGGCATTACCCATCAGAGGCTGTCCACTGTCTGATACAGACATAGAATATACCTTTGCTATCCGTAGCCTTTGTTTCACCTACACTTGCAGGCACACACTTAAATTGTGACAAACAATGCCTAATCTTTTTTTAAATGGTTATTTTTTATCGTACATTATTGTGTCATCAATCATCACATTGATGAGTCCATGCTGGACATGTCATACATGCTATAGAAAGTTACGATTTTATGAACTTAAATAATTGAAATGTCTGTGACTGTCACATAAAATTTGCGATGATGATGATGAGTGACTATTACAAAATCCATTGTCTTCACTATGTTATGGTTTAACATAGCGTTCCTTAAGCATTATTCATAAAAAAAAATGGACTTTTATTCTTAAATTTACAACACTATATTTTGTTACCAATTTTTTGGGTGTTGTGTTGTTCCATTTATTTTTGGCATGTGCATATATGCGTTTATATTTGTATTTTCTTTATTTTTCCTTCTTGAAATTAGAAAACATGTGTATCTTTGTACCGTGTTAGCCAGTAGATAGAAAAATATTTAGACTTCAGAGTCAGCAGTGGTTGATACCTTTTAATGGATAACTGAAAAGATGGAAACAAATTGCAAGCTTTCAAGGCTACTCACGTCTCTTCATCAGGCAAAGACTAAATAAAAAAAATTAAGCATCACATATTTCTATACACAACAGGACACAGGAATAGTGCAATAGGTAAGACAAGTAAGTGACGTGTATCAGAACTGTCATTATCTCACAGGGATGAACATAAATATTGGAACAGTTCCTAGATAAGGATAGAAAGTTTGATTGCCCTCTCATTGGCGTGTTTTTTTGGGTTTTCATGACCCTGGAAGGGCATAGACGCAGATTCCTTAATTGATATAGAATGACATAAATCCATGTGATCTATTCATTCCATCACTAACAGTGTCAAAGGTCATGATGAGCTTATATTCTGAAACCTTTGTACGTTTCTCATATTTGAAGTTATATTTTAATACCAGTAATTCCATATCCATCATGCTATGACCGGGCATACAAAAGTCTTTTGCCACAGGTAAATTCATTAATTTATCTGTGATTGTGTGGCGCTGATAATTCATCCTTGTTCTCCTTTTTGTTGCCGGTCTCCCTCACTTGTCCCTCCCTCACTTGTCTTAGCTATTCCTGTGTCCTGCTGTGTGTAGAAATATGTGATTCTTCATTTTTGGCTTTACTCTTAGCCTGATGAAGACACCTGAGTAGTCTCGAAAGCTTTGAATTTGTTACCATATTTTCAGTTAGCCATTAAACGTTATCAACCACAGAGGACTGTCAAGTATAAATATTTTTCTATTCTTGTAATTGAAATTCATCATTTTATTGTCGTAGTAAAACTTCATTTATTCTTGTTTGAAGTACATACATTTGCAATGGCCACGTAACAAGGCAATAACTCAATATTTTATGCCTACACCCTCCTTGACCCTGGGCTTCAACAGCGCCAGTTGCTGCTCAGAAGTGTTAGATGCACAGATGAAAACAATCGCTGATGTGTTTCTGGGGTTCAGTAACGCCTGCTGTTCCCCTGCTGTGTGTCTGGCAAAAAGTCCTGCTGCCTCCACCATGTTCTCTTCTCATCCCTGGGTTACAACACCGCCAGTTGTTTCTCGGAAGTGCTGTTAGCACAGTCTACACTTGCTCCTGTGTTACTGGGGTTCAGTAATGTCAGCTGTTCCCCTGCTGTGTGAACGGCAAACAGTCCTGCTGCCTCCACCATGTTCTCTTCTCATCCCTGGGTTACAACACCGCCAGTTGTTTCTCGGAAGTGCTGTTAGCACAGTCTACACTTGCTCCCGTGTTACTGGGGTTCAGTAATGTCAGCTGTTCCCTGCTGTGTGAACGGCAAAAAGTCCTGCTGCCTCCACCATGTTCTCTTCTCATCCCTGGGTTACAACACCGCCAGTTGTTTCTCGGAAGTGCTGTTAGCACAGTTAACACTTGCTCCCGTGTTACTGGGGTTCAGTAATGTCAGCTGTTCCCCTGCTGTGTGAACGGCAAACAGTCCTGCTGCCTCCACCCTGTTCTCTTCTCATCCCTGGGTTACAACACCGCCAGTTGTTTCTCGGAAGTGCTGTTAGCACAGTCTACACTTGCTCCCGTGTTACTGGGGTTCAGTAATGTCAGCTGTTCCCCTGCTGTGTGAACGGCAAAAAGTCCTGCTGCCTCCACCATGTTCTCTTCTCATCCTTGGGTTACAACACCGCCAGTTGTTTCTCGGAAGTGCTGTTAGCACAGTCTACACTTGCTCCCGTGTTACTGGGGTTCAGTAATGTCAGCTGTTCCCCTGCTGTGTGAACGGCAAAAAGTCCTGCTGCCTCCACCATGTTCTGTTCTCATCCTGGGCTCCAACACCGCCAGTTGTTTCTCGGAAGTGCTGTTAGCACAGTCTACACTTGCTCCTGTGTTACTGGGGTTCAGTAATGTGAGCTGTTCCCTGCTGTGTGAACGGCAAAAAGTCCTGCTGCCTCCACCATGTTCTCTTCTCATCCCTGGGTTACAACACCGCCAGTTGTTTCTCGGAAGTGCTGTTAGCACAGTCTACACTTGCTCCCGTGTTACTGGGGTTCAGTAATGTCAGCTGTTCCCCTGCTGTGTGAACGGCAAAAAGTCCTGCTGCCTCCACTGTGTCGACCCGCCACCACAATTGTGGGTTACCAGGGCAATGGGGTACTCAGAGCCGAGCCCATGGAAGTCTATGGGGGTTTTTGTCACAGGTAGCTGTGGCTCGGTCTGTGGCCCGGGCGGTCTGGCGTATGTTGGGGATAGATTTACAGGGGATAGATTTATGTACAGTTCGTGACGCCACCTGTAGTGTTCTGGTAATTAGTACCAGCGCTGCTGTAGATCTCTGAGGGGATGGTGATGCAGCTAGATGTCGGGTCCCCTACAGGTGGGACTGGTCCCTCAAAGTCTATGTGAGTTGTGAAGTCGAGTGCGGTTAAAGAACACAGTCTCACACGGTCAGCGTCTTTCCATACCTTTACTTGCAAGATGATAAGGCAGGTCCCAGGGAGGCTGATCCAAGGAGAGTGTATCTTGAGACGGCAGCTGGACAAGTTAGGGGCCTCCTTTATCTCCAATATGACGAGTGCAACTAGCATGAAGCGTAGTTCTCTCAATTCTCCAGCTTATCCAAAGCTGTACCTGCCCAGTCAGCTTAGTGTTAGGGGCCTTCCTATGAAGGAGCTGAATTCTTACGTGGTCCTGCAGAACTCCAAAGTCTTCACTTCCCCTGACCCCAGTTACGTACTGACTATAAGGGGCTTGTCTGCCGCGACCTAGGGTCCGGTAGATTCCTGGTTTTCCTATCACCGTGCCTGAAACAACAGTGACCCTTCGGTCCCCAGTGACCGGTAGCAATGTGCTGGACTTCTGCAATCCTGTAGCACTAATTCTATAATCCACTTGCCTTTCGCCTTGTCCACGCTGGTAACATAAGCACTCAAAACTAGCCAAGGGTCGAGCAGTCACTTCTTTCCTTTTCCTTCCAATGAAGTTAGCCACAGATGCTCAGTTATCACAGGCAGGAGCACGTCTCTGAACCTGATACCGTCCTCTAGACAGGGATGCTGAAGACTTTCCGTGCTAATACTTCTTCTTTCCTCAGTGTGTGTTGATAAGGTGATACAGCTCTGACTAGACTAAGGTGTATTCCAAACACCTATACCAGACTCCACGATATGAACTGGGATGAAGCAGGCTAGACTCTTTCCTCCCTCCAAACGTCTTCTCACAAAGAAGTCTAGACTCTACTCCACACGTCCTCACTGCCCGAAGACAGGAACTAGACTAATCACTCTAACACCTACTACCTTGACCACTCCCTCTAGAGTATACTCCACTACCCTAGGGGTGTGTCTAGTGTGTGTCGAGTGAATGGATATTTAGCATTAAACTGCCGTCTCGCCATACACTCTCCAGGGTACTGCGTGTGCCTACCACCAGGGCTACACACCACCATGTTCTCTTCTCATCCCTGGGTTACAACACCGCCAGTTGTTTCTCGGAAGTGCTGTTAGCACAGTCTACACTTGCTCCCGTGTTACTGGGGTTCAGTAATGTCAGCTGTTCCCCTGCTGTGTGAACGGCAAAAAGTCCTGCTGCCTCCACCATGTTCTCTTCTCATCCCTGGGTTACAACACCGCCAGTTGTTTCTCGGAAGTGCTGTTAGCACAGTCTACACTTGCTCCCGTGTTACTGGGTTCAGTAATGTCAGCTGTTCCCCTGCTGTGTGAACGGCAAAAAGTCCTGCTGCCTCCACCATGTTCTCTTCTCATCCCTGGGTTACAACACCGCCAGTTGTTTCTCGGAAGTGCTGTTAGCACAGTCTACACTTGCTCCCGTGTTACTGGGGTTCAGTAATGTCAGCTGTTCCCCTGCTGTGTGAACGGCAAAAAGTCCTGCTGCCTCCACCATGTTCTCTTCTCATCTCTGGGTTACAACACCGCCAGTTGTTTCTCGGAAGTGCTGTTAGCACAGTCTACACTTGCTCCTGTGTTACTGGGGTTCAGTAATGTCAGCTGTTCCCCTGCTGTGTGAACTGCAAAAAGTCCTGCTGCCTCCACCATGTTCTCTTCTCATCCCTGGGTTACAACACCGCCAGTTGTTTCTCGGAAGTGCTGTTAGCACAGTTAACACTTGCTCCTGTGTTACTGGGGTTCAGTAATGTCAGCTGTTCCCCTGCTGTGTGAACGGCAAACAGTCCTGCTGCCTCCACCATGTTCTCTTCTCATCCCTGGGTTACAACACCGCCAGTTGTTTCTCGGAAGTGCTGTTAGCACAGTCTACACTTGCTCCCGTGTTACTGGGGTTCAGTAATGTCAGCTGTTCCCCTGCTGTGTGAACGGCAAAAAGTCCTGCTGCCTCCACCATGTTCTCTTCTCATCCCTGGGTTACAACACCGCCAGTTGTTTCTCGGAAGTGCTGTTAGCACAGTCTACACTTGCTCCCGTGTTACTGGGGTTCAGTAATGTCAGCTGTTCCCCTGCTGTGTGAACGGCAAACAGTCCTGCTGCCTCCACCCTGTTCTCTTCTCATCCTGGGTTACAACACCGCCAGTTGTTTCTCGGAAGTGCTGTTAGCACAGTCTACACTTGCTCCCGTGTTACTGGGGTTCAGTAATGTCAGCTGTTCCCCTGCTGTGTGAACGGCAAAAAGTCCTGCTGCCTCCACCATGTTCTCTTCTCATCCCTGGGTTACAACACCGCCAGTTGTTTCTCGGAAGTGCTGTTAGCACAGTCTACACTTGCTCCTGTGTTACTGGGGTTCAGTAATGTCAGCTGTTCCCCTGCTGTGTGAACGGCAAAAAGTCCTGCTGCCTCCACCCTGTTCTCTTCTCATCCCTGGGCTACAACACCGCCAGTTGTTTCTCGGAAGTGCTGTTAGCACAGTTAACACTTGCTCCCGTGTTACTGGGGTTCAGTAATGTCAGCTGTTCCCCTGCTGTGTGAACGGCAAAAAGTCCTGCTGCCTCCACCATGTTCTCTTCTCATCCCTGGGTTACAACACCGCCAGTTGTTTCTCGGAAGTGCTGTTAGCACAGTCTACACTTGCTCCCGTGTTACTGGGGTTCAGTAATGTCAGCTGTTCCCCTGCTGTGTGAACGGCAAAAAGTCCTGCTGCCTCCACCATGTTCTCTTCTCATCCCTGGGTTACAACACCGCCAGTTGTTTCTCGGAAGTGCTGTTAGCACAGTCTACACTTGCTCCCGTGTTACTGGGGTTCAGTAATGTCAGCTGTTCCCCTGCTGTGTGAACGGCAAACAGTCCTGCTGCCTCCACCCTGTTCTCTTCTCATCCCTGGGTTACAACACCGCCAGTTGTTTCTCGGAAGTGCTGTTAGCACAGTTAACACTTGCTCCTGTGTTACTGGGGTTCAGTAATGTCAGCTGTTCCCCTGCTGTGTGAACGGCAAACAGTCCTGCTGCCTCCACCATGTTCTCTTCTCATCCCTGGGTTACAACACCGCCAGTTGTTTCTCGGAAGTGCTGTTAGCACAGTCTACACTTGCTCCCGTGTTACTGGGGTTCAGTAATGTCAGCTGTTCCCCTGCTGTGTGAACGGCAAAAGTCCTGCTGCCTCCACCATGTTCTCTTCTCATCCCTGGGTTACAACACCGCCAGTTGTTTCTCGGAAGTGCTGTTAGCACAGTCTACACTTGCTCCCGTGTTACTGGGGTTCAGTAATGTCAGCTGTTCCCCTGCTGTGTGAACGGCAAAAAGTCCTGCTGCCTCCACCATGTTCTCTTCTCATCCCTGGGTTACAACACCGCCAGTTGTTTCTCGGAAGTGCTGTTAGCACAGTCTACACTTGCTCCTGTGTTACTGGGGTTCAGTAATGTCAGCTGTTCCCTGCTGTGTTAACGGCAAAAAGTCCTGCTGCCTCACTTTAATTTCCTTGGGTCCCTTCTGCTACCCATCCGGGTTCCAGTACCGTCAGCTGGTTTCCGCAGTCCCTTTGCCTAGGTGCTCCATGTCGGTATCCGAGTTCCAGCAACGTCTGCTGGTCCTTGGTAGTGCTTTGGAGCACAGGTACCTCCTGCTTAGTAACCGTGTCCCAGTAACGTCAGCTGGTCCTCGTTGTGCATTGGCTCTTTTCTTCTGCTAACCTCCGGGTTCCAGCACAGTCAGCTGGTCCTCGTTACTTTCATTGGCTCTTGTACCTTCTGCTACCCATCCGGGTTCCAGTACCGTCAGCTGGTTCTCCGCAGTGCCTTTGGCCTAGGTGCCTCCATGTCGGTATCCGAGTTCCAGCAACGTCTGCTGGTCCTTGGTAGTGCTTTGGAGCACAGGTACCTCCTGCTTAGTAACCGTGTCCCAGTAACGTCAGCTGGTCCTCGGTTGTGCCATTGGCTCTTTTCCTTCTGCTAACCCTCCGGGTTCCAGCACAGTCAGCTGGTCCTCGTTACTTTCATTGGCTCTTGTACCTTCTGCTACCCATCCGGGTTCCAGTACCGTCAGCTGGTTCTCCGCAGTGCCTTTGGCCTAGGTGCCTCCATGTCGGTATCCGAGTTCCAGCAACGTCTGCTGGTCCTTGGTAGTGCTTTGGAGCACAGGTACCTCCTGCTTAGTAACCGTGTCCCAGTAACGTCAGCTGGTCCTCGGTTGTGCCATTGGCTCTTTTCCTTCTGCTAACCCTCCGGGTTCCAGCACAGTCAGCTGGTCCTCGTTACTTTCATTGGCTCTTGTACCTTCTGCTACCCATCCGGGTTCCAGTACCGTCAGCTGGTTCTCCACAGTGCCTTTGGCCTAGGTGCCTCCATGTCGGTATCCGAGTTCCAGCAACGTCTGCTGGTCCTTGGTAGTGCTTTGGAGCACAGGTACCTCCTGCTTAGTAACCGTGTCCCAGTAACGTCAGCTGGTCCTCGGTTGTGCCATTGGCTCTTTTCCTTCTGCTGACCCTCCGGGTTCCAGCACAGTCAGCTGGTCCTCGTTACTTCCATTGGCTTTTGTACCATCACCAACAGGACAAAGAAGGTTAAGACAAACTACAAGATACAGAACAAGAGACAGAAGAACAATAAGCAGAAGATCAAAAAGCAGAAGAACATTAAGTATAAGACCAAAATGAAGAGCAAAATATATGCTCTAAATTATAAGCAGAAGAAGACTAAGCAGTGTATGGGGGTGAGTCCGTTCCTCCTCGTGGTGCCCCTGGAAAATGCCTGCTGCTGCTGCAGGCTAAACTGAACACGGACAAATACTGTTGTAATTTAAATCTTTTGTGACAGCAAGAACGGAAGAATGAAAAATTCATACTTTGACAGATTACAAGTACAGGATTCTCTGTCACAAATAAGAATATGATGAAGAAGATGAAGTACAATATGAATTAGAATAATAGTTTAATAAGAAGAATATGAGTAATGTTAACAAAAAGATGAATAGCAAGAAGTTTAAGAAGAAGATAAAGAAGGTGAAGATGAAGAATAATTTGATGAAAAGATGATGCTGCTGAAGATTATGAAGGAGAAAGTGTGTCAAAAGTTAAAAAGGTGAAAAGCATGGAAGTTGTGAAATATACATATTTGCCAAAATAGAAAAAACAGTGAACAACATTGTCAATTTCTTCGTCAATCCGAACATCTTTAAAAAAAAAAATATTTATGCTATTCCATTTGATTGGGTTAAACATCTATGCCTTTAATGTCTCCTCAACCTTCCCCAATACATTCTACATTACTCTTTGTTGTTTTCCTTCATGTACAATTAACCAACAAGGCAAGAATGGGTTTTTTTTAATTCCGATATTTTGTTCCCATAGACTTACATTGTATTTCCGGTATCGGTATCGGGTATCGCCGATATTTTTTGGGTATCGGCGATACCATTCCGATTCCGATACTTTTGGATATCGGAAAGTATCGCTCAACTCTAGGGGTATAAAAGGTAGTGACACGTAGCAGTCAGCCATTCAAGCCTTGGAGGGAGAGGAGTTCAGTCAGAGTTCATTCAAGCTTCCTGTCTTAGGACAGTGCAAGTCAGTCTAGTCTTGGAGGAAGAGGAGAGCAGACTAGAGTCTGGCAGAGCAAGTTCATAAAGTGGAGTCTGGTTTGAGTGTAAGGAGTCACTCTAGCCCAGTCAGAACTGCAGGACCAGTACCTCAGCACAAGCTACCTGTATTCTTTGGAAGGAGGAAAGTAACTCTCGGAGCTACAGCGTGTACACAGTTGACAGAGTTCCTGTGCGCTGCTCTGGACAGGGTCTGAGGAAGGTGACTCTCGGAGCTACAGCATTTACACAGTTGACAGAGTACCTGTGCGCTGCTCTGGACAGGGTCTGAGAAAGGAGAGAAAGAAGGGAATCACAGGAGCTACAACAGTGAGTGTACTAGGAACTGTTCAGTGAGCTCTGGAGAAAAGCTGACATTTTACATCATTGCTACGAGTGCTTATGTTAAGAGCAAGAGCAGGACGAGAGGCACAGTGGAGAAAGATAGAGACTAGTGCATCAGGTACCGGATTACCCGCACTAATTCACCGGACACCGGGGTCCGAAGCGTTGCTAGTGCTTTACGCCTAGTAATAAGAAACACCGGAATCCTTCCTGGACTTCAAGTCACAGAAGGTAGCCCTAAGCGCTGATACGTAAACGGAGTCAGGGAGAACAAGATGGGCAAGGCCTGATCAGCCCTAACGACTTAGTTCTTTCCAACATCTGAGCATCAGAGACACAAAAGGCTCTACCACAATGTCGGCCGGGCGTTGCAGCTATTGAACAAGCTGGAGATTAACAGAGTTAACTTGACTTCATGCAAGTTTGCACTCAAATACATGTAAATGTAACACCCCTTCAGGGCTACCACGGTACGCTGGGTGTTATGGGGGGTCTCACCTCTTTAGGGCGCAGTGCCTCCACCCGAATCTTGATTGGAGCTCTCTCTAGGACTGCAGAAGGACTGTTATCTTCTGCCAGGGACTGATTCGGGAAACCCCTGCCTATAGCTCAGTACACACTCACCCAAAACAGGAGTAAAACTGTTTAACTGGTTTATGGATATGCAGCAGAAATGAAGTGTATTTAAAGAAACAACATGCAATACAGGTAACGGTGCTCTATAAAAATCATATACACATCACAACCTAATTCTTTCCCCAACCCTGCAAATATAACGTAGCAGGGTTCCCCTTTTCTTGTATTAACCCAGTCCAAACGTTGGGGCCCAGTTGCCGCGGATGTTGGCGCGCAAATTTATAACCGTTGGTGCACTTAGATGCTCACGAAGGTAAATAGTCTGGGGCGTAGTGTACTCACTGTAACGGGCTGGTTGAACCACAAGTCTCGAAAAGGGGCACTCACGGTGCGTCTCCACCGGTGGTAGTTTTCCCTGGACCCCAACTGGGGGCGGCAGGATTCAGGCCTTTATACGGTGGGAGTGCCGGTAGAACTCTCCGAGTCCTTAATGTTGCTTGCTTCACCTGATGACCGGGCTGCGCTTTCTCCAGATTCGCAGGTATATCAGAGGGGACGGGAACGCTCCGCTCTTTAGAGGAATACAAGTCCACAGCGCTCCATCTTTTACATGAACCATCCACTCTCTCACTTTTTTTCACTTCCTCTGCAGCTCCCTCCCCAAGTTCCTCCTCCCTCCTATCCCTCCAAGCTGTGTCATCTGACTGAAACAAGGGTCCATGGTAATTGGAGTCCCCCGCAGCTCAGGGAAAAAACCATTAATGTCTGAAGGTCCCTGTTTAACAGCAGCTGCAAAACTCTTCTTAGTGTCTGTAAATCCCAGTATACCAGTAGCTGCTCTGACAGTTCCATGTGCAGGTGTTACATTCTCCCCCTGGTGAGTCATTGAAAGTGTCCCATCACGACATGAGGACTCACCACCTGAAACATGAATGGGGGTTAAGGCATCCTGACTAACACCAAATTTACATGCATACAAACCACCTCCTGGACACATGGAAGATACCGAGAAATAAGGCCAAACAGAATTTGAATTTGGGTGTATCAACCTGGGGACCTCAGTGGTATGTCCCATTCTGTCATAAGTCAACATCATGGGTGGCCTAATGTCCCGCTTGGGACGAGTGTGTACCGAGGGGCCCACCTCCTCAGTCCCCGACTCTTGTCTCTCAAGAACGGGCTCCACCAGGTGAATCTCTTCATTCAATAAATGTCCCTCTTCTGAACTTTCCTCCAATTGTGGGCGGGGTGCACTCGCCTCCTGACAAATGTCCCTTTTCTTTGTTTCTACTTCAGGGGTCTGGTTTTCAGGGTCTACGCCCATGGGGCATGGGTCCTCGATCCACCTGTAGCTCCATTGACAGTCAGGTCCCCATTCATCCCCAGACTCGCTGTCACATCCTCCTGAGGCAACTCCAGTCTGGGGTGGGTTTTTACACCTTGGACTTCTCCTATTGCACTGAAGAGTTGTATGACCTCCTTGAGTTGGCAATGGGGGTAAAGGGATGTTTTTTCCCACAGGCAACAGATGATGTCGATGATAGGTTTTAACAGCTCCACCCCCTTTTTCGGGCTTACTCTGTAGGCCGGAACACCGGGCAACTTCTCCATCACCACGTAAGGGTCAGGACACCACCGATCAGCAAGCTTGTGCTTCCCAGGAAGGCCCAAAAGCTGAATAAGAACTCTGTCTCCAGGTAGTAAAACTTGTTCTCGAACCCTACAGTCGTAGCGAGTCTTATTGCGCTTCCCTGACCGACCAGAGGCCTGCTCTGCCAATTTGTAAGCTTTTGTCAAATCTTCTTTTAGCTGGGACACATATTTTAAGTAGGTCTTCCCATTAGAACGGTCACTGGATGTCCCAAAACTAATATCCACGGGTAGTCGGGCTTTTCTTCCAAACATGAGGAAATAAGGAGAATATCCAGTTGACTCATTTGTGGTGCAATTGTAGGCATGAACCAACTGGCTCACATGCCTGCTCCAGTGTCCCTTCTTCCTGGGATCTAAAGTGCCTAACATGTTCAGAAGGGTACGGTTGAATCTCTCAGGTTGAGGATCCCCTTGGGGGTGATATGGCGTGGTTCTGGATTTCTTGATCCCACAGAGAGCGCATAGCTCCTTGATTAGTCTACTTTCGAAATCTCTTCCTTGATCGGTATGGATGCGGGCAGGCAGCCCGTAATGTACAAAGAACTTCTCCCATAATGTTTTTGCCACAGTAATTGCCCTTTGATCTTTAGTGGGGTAGGCCTGGGCATATCGGGTGAAATGGTCAGTGACCACTAACACATTACTGACATTGCTTTCATCAGGCTCGATGGAGAGGAAATCAATGCACACTAGTTCAAGTGGGCCATCGCTGGTAATGTTCACAAGGGGGGCTGTTCTCAAAGGCAAGGTTTTTCTCAACACACACCGGGAGCATGATTTGCAGTATTCTTCAATATCCGCTTCCATGCGAGGCCAATAGAATCGGTCGGCCACGAGACTCGTAGTCTTTTCGATGCCAAGATGTCCATGGTCATCATGCAGGGACTTCATGACCATCTTCCGAAATCGGGTGGGTAACACCAGCTGCCTGCGGACTCCTCCCTTCTGGCCCCTTGTCTCTCGGTATAGTAGCCCATTTTTTACTACTAGCGACTCTAGCTGCCGAGTCAGCAGGACAGACTCCTCTGTTCTTAATGCATTCTTTTCGGGCCTCCAGCCCCTCTTCACCCACCATCGAACTACCCCCACTGACTGATCCTCCTGCTGCGCCTCCTGACTTGATTATGAGTCAGTTGAGGGAGAGAGTCTGGGGTTACATTTGTCACTCGACAGTACGACAACGGGAGCGCTTCGCTAGATGCTCCTAAGAATTTAGCACAGCACTGCAGAGTGAGGGCATCAGTTCGATGTCTATGGCACAGAGTCTTCACCTCAGGGGCAGGGACCTCTATCCATCCTCCTTCTTCTTCCTCATTTAAAGGTTCACTAGGCAGGCGAGAGAGTGTGTCTGCATCAATGTTACTGATCCCTGGTCGATATTTTAAGCTGAAATCATACAGAGAGAGTGCGGCAAGCCACCGGTACCCCGTGGCATCCAGTTTTGCTGTGGTTCTCACGTAGGTTAATGGATTGTTGTCGGTATGAACCACGAAGCGTACCCCATAGAGGTAGTCATGCAGCATGTCCACTACAGCCCATTTCAGAGCCAGAAACTCCAGTTTGTGAGCTGGGTAGTTGCGTTCACTGGGAGTCAATCCTCGACTAATGTAGTAAACGGGACGTAGACAGCCATCATGGTCCTGATAGAGAATCCCTCCTAGTCCGTCGAGAGAAGCATCTATATGTAACACATATGGTTTACTGGCGTCTGCATAGGCCAACACTGGAGTTTGGGTCAAACATGACTTCAGTTTCTCGAATGCCTCGTCGCATAAGGGTGTCCATCTTTCCCCAAAAGGTTCATTAACTCGGAAGTAGTCTCTTTTCCCTGACCTTGAGGGGCGGGCTGTCCCGCCGGAAGGGGGATACCCCTGGGTAAGAGCAGTTAATGGCTTCGCAATCCGAGAGTACTGGGGTACAAATCTTCGGTAGTATCCACAGAATCCTAAAAAGGACCTAAGCTCCCCCAGCTTGGTGGGCTTAGGCCAGTTTACCACAGCCTCCACTTTGGCGGGGTCGGTGGAAATTCCTTCTCTGCTGACTATGTGCCCCACATATTTCACAGTCGTCTGGCAAATCCGGCACTTATCAAGGGACAACTTCAACCCAGCCTCCTTCAACCGATCCAGCACCTTGAACAACCGCTGATTGTGTTCTTCCAGAGTCTTCCCAAAAACAATAAGATCATCGAGATAAACCAAGACCTCACGTAAGTGCATGTCCCCCACTACTTTGTCCATACATCTCTGAAAAGTGGCCGGAGCACCTGTCAGTCCTTGAGGCAGTCTTTGAAAGTCGAAAACCCAATGGGGCAGATAAAAGCGGTCTTCTCTTGATCTTCCTTTGACATGGGTATCTGATAGTAACCACTCCGGAGATCTAACACAGAAAACCATTGGCTCCCTTGCAGGCAATCTAAAGCTTCATCAATTCGGGGCACAGTGTACTGGTCAGGAACCGTACGTTTGTTCAAAGTACGATAATCCACACACATCCGAATAGCTCCATTTTTTTTTCGAGCAATCACAATGGGGGAAGCATATGGGCTACTAGACTCTATGATGACTCCTGTGTCTAACATACCGCGTAGATGCTGCCTAACATCTTCGATATCCGCCGGGGCCAATCTTCGGGATCTCTCTCGGAAAGGCTTTTGATCTTTCAACCGAATGCGATGCTCTACTCCTTGGGCGAGGCCCATGTCCCATTCGCCCAAGGAGAAAGCCGCCCCCCGCATCATCATGCCGTCGATGACTAGCCTCCTCTCTTCTCCTTTCAGCTCACTTCCTTCAAAACAAGGGTCAAAGCTTTCAGGCTGCAGTTCCCTCTTCTCCTCCTCCGTCCTCACATAGGCTTCCAGACAGACTGGGTGGATGGATAGGGTCTGCGAGTACTTTTCTCCCCCAGCTTCACGACACCACTGAGCTAACGTACGGAAAATGTTGGCATTTGTTCCCACTATGACAGGTGTGGGTCTCTCATCTGCCTCTGCCTCCGGGCAGATTAGCGCTATAATGGGTATCTCTTTATCCACTCCAACAACAGTCTCTGGGAATCGTAGTGTCACGGACACGTATCCTCGGTAGGGATAGCTGTGTTCACTCAGTCCCCACACCACGAGTCCAGACAGCGGTTTCAGAGGCACATTGGATAAATATCTTTTATACCATCCTTCAAAAATGATGGACACTTGAGATCCGCTATCCAGCAATACTGAACAAGATTTACCATTGATATATGCGGGGACATGCGGGGCTGGTCCCACTAACCCTTCAGGCAGTGTTTTCGATGAGGCACTATTGGATGGAGAGGTAGAGTAGGTCTTAGTTGCTGATGGGGCTCAGTATGGGGTTCTACTGGCCCCCTTTCCCGTTTCCCGACTGCCTCGGAGGGAGGTGGGGAGAATGTGAAGAGTTCTTTGAGCTCCACCTCTTTGGACACTGACGAGCTATATGGCCCGGACTCCCACAGACAAAGCACCCTTCTGGTTTCCTACTTTCCACTCTACACAGGTCATCATTCTCTCTTCCTGAAGCCAGGGTCTGCTTCTCGGCTACCTCTGCAGCACTTTGTAACCGCTGTATTGTCTTGGCCTGAGCACTTAACAATTGAGTAATCTGCTCCCCCTGTTTCTCGATGACTTTCAGCAGTTCCCTCTCTCGGCAGTCGGCTGCTGGCTTCAAGGCAACAGTAGTCACCCGAGGGGAGGTCTTCTCTCTTGCGGCCAAAATAACCTCTTCCTTGCGAACTTCCTTAAGCAACTCATGAAAAGAACCAGGAATCTTCTCTTTATCACAAGACCTCATCCGCTGAGCAATTGGATCATGAGTGAGAGCTCCTCTGAGTACTTGGTCCAGACGACACTGATCAACTTCTTTAGGGCTGACTCCACCTTTAGATACTATTCTATGAACCATCTTATCCAATCGGTATAGATAGTCGGACATCTTCTCATCTGGTTGTTGGTAGGTGGTACGAAGTTTATAGAGTAGATCAGCAGCATCTTCAGGGGATCCAAAAGCATCTTCTAAAGCACTCATATAATCTTGATAAGTTGCTAGTGGCTTGCTCCGCCAAGCAGCCTGCACCACTTCCATAGCAGTACCCTTCAAACTTTCTACTATTCTCTGCTTCTTCACGGCATCAGTGCACTGCCACTCTTCTAAGCACAGTAAAGTGACATCCCTCCAAGTATCATATTCTTCTTCTCCAGCAGGGGTGGGGAGGGCACCCGAGAAGGTTCTTAAACGACGGTAGTTCCCTTCTGGCTGCATCTTTGCAAACTGACTGACTAACTTTTCCATAGCTGTCATAAGCACATCAACAGGTGCCGCTGTCTCTTCAGGACTGGTTCTAAGGGGATAGAGGGCGGACGTATACTAGTCTTCCTAGACTGAGTGGTTGATTCCTGTTGCCGGGTCTCAACTTCGGACTCATTAGGCCAAGTGATCTTCCATTGTCGACCATACTCTGGGACACGGCTATCATGGATGGGAAGTAATCTTTCCTCAAGATCTGCCCGGTTGAAATCAGGGCTATGGGTAACTGTCCCCCCTTTTCCTTTCTGCGGTCGACCACTTCAGGGTGGGCAAGTTCAGTGAGTCGGTTAACTATTTTCAGTATCTCTTCATCAGATGCATCACAGAGCTCACCACTCACTGCAAAGCTTTGTCTAGCTGTAACATCCATCTCTTCACACCACAAATATACTTCTCGCTCTGTTAAAGTCTCCATAGTAAATACTCCTGTGTTAGTTCTGTATCTCAGCAGTGCCTCCACTGTAACACCCCTTCAGGGCTACCACGGTACGCTGGGTGTTATGGGGGGTCTCACCTCTTTAGGGCGCAGTGCCTCCACCCGAATCTTGATTGGAGCTCTCTCTAGGACTGCAGAAGGACTGTTATCTTCTGCCAGGGACTGATTCGGGAAACCCCTGCCTATAGCTCAGTACACACTCACCCAAAACAGGAGTAAAACTGTTTAACTGGTTTATGGATATGCAGCAGAAATGAAGTGTATTTAAAGAAACAACATGCAATACAGGTAACGGTGCTCTATAAAAATCATATACACATCACAACCTAATTCTTTCCCCAACCCTGCAAATATAACGTAGCAGGGTTCCCCTTTTCTTGTATTAACCCAGTCCAAACGTTGGGGCCCAGTTGCCGCGGATGTTGGCGCGCAAATTTATAACCGTTGGTGCACTTAGATGCTCACGAAGGTAAATAGTCTGGGGCGTAGTGTACTCACTGTAACGGGCTGGTTGAACCACAAGTCTCGAAAAGGGGCACTCACGGTGCGTCTCCACCGGTGGTAGTTTTCCCTGGACCCCAACTGGGGGCGGCAGGATTCAGGCCTTTATACGGTGGGAGTGCCGGTAGAACTCTCCGAGTCCTTAATGTTGCTTGCTTCACCTGATGACCGGGCTGCGCTTTCTCCAGATTTGCAGGTATATCAGAGGGGACGGGAACGCTCCGCTCTTTAGAGGAATACAAGTCCACAGCGCTCCATCTTTTACATGAACCATCCACTCTCTCACTTTTTTTCACTTCCTCTGCAGCTCCCTCCCCCAAGTTCCTCCTCCCTCCTATCCCTCCAAGCTGTGTCATCTGACGGAAACAAGGGTCCATGGGAATTGTAGTCCCCCGCAGCTCAGGGAAAAAACCATTAATGTCTGAAGGTCCCTGTTTAACAGCAGCTGCAAAACTCTTCTTAGTGTCTGTAAATCCCAGTATACCAGTAGCTGCTCTGACAGTTCCATGTGCAGGTGTTACATAAAGTTAAAGGAGGCCTCTAACCTGCTCAGCGGTTATCCTGAATGTGCATTCTCCACCCCGACCAGCTCCCCGGGACCTGCCTGAAACATCTACAAGTAAAGGTATGGAAAGAGATTGCCTTGTGTGAGACTGTTTCATTTACTACACCCTGCATCACCATAGACTTCCAGGGACCAGTCTCGCCTGTGGGAGACTTACCATCCAGCTGCCTCATAACATCCCCTAGGAAGATCCATATAGCAGCGCTGGTCAAATTGATCAGAAACCACAGGTGGCGTCACGAACTATCTATTACTACAATTCCCCTGTAAATATCCCCCATTGTATGAGCGCCCAGGGCCACGGACCGAGTCTTGCTGCCAGTGACAAACCCCATAGACTTTCATGGGCTCGGTGCCGAGTACCCCATAGCCCTGGTACTTAGTGCGACTCATCTTCACCCCACAGTATGATCTCCCCTGTACACCACACAGTATGATGCTCCCCTGTACACCACACAGTATGATGCTCCCCCTGTACACCACACAGTATAATGCTCCCCCTGTACACCACACAGTAGATGCTCCCCTGTACACCACACAGTATGATGCTCCCCTGTACACCACACAGTATGATGCTCCCCTGTACCCAACACAGTATAATGTTCCCCTGTACACCACACAGTATGATGCTCCCCCTGTACACCACACAGTATGATGCTCCCCTGTACACCACACAGTATGATGCTCCCCTGCACACCACACAGTATGATGCTCCCCCTGTACACCACACAGTATGATGCTCCCCCTGTACACCACACAGTATGATGCTCCCCTGTACCCCACACAGTATGATGCTCCCCTGTACACCACACAGTATGATGCTCCCCTGTACACCACACAGTATGATGCTCCCCTGTACCCAACACAGTATAATGTTCCCCTGTACACCACACAGTATGATGCTCCCCCTGTACACCACACAGTATGATGCTCCCCTGCACACCACACAGTATGATGCTCCCCCTGTACACCACACAGTATGATGCTCCCCCTGTACACCACACAGTATGATGCTCCCCTGCACACCACACAGTATGATGCTCCCCTGCACACCACACAGTATGATGCTCCCCCTGTATCCCACACAGCATGATGCTCCCCAGTACCCCACACAGTATGATGCTCCCCTATACACCACACAGTATGATGCTCCCCCTGTACACCACACAGTATGATGCTCCCCTGCACACCACACAGTATGATGCTCCCCTGTACACCACACAGTATGATGCTCCCAGTACCCCACACAGTATGATGCTCCCCTGTACACCACACAGTATGATGCTCCCCCTGTATCCCACACAGCATGATGCTCCCCCAGTACCCCACACAGTATGATGCTCCCCTATACACCACACAGTATGATGCTCCCCCTGTACACCACACAGTATGATGCTCCCCTGTACCCCACACAGTATGATGCTCCCCAGTACCCCACACAGTATGATGCTCCCCCTGTACCCCACACAGTATGATGCTCCCCTATACACCACACAGTATGATGCTCCCCCTGTACACCACACAGTATGATGCTCCCCTGTACCCCACACAGTATGATGCTCCCCAGTACCCCACACAGTATGATGTTCCCCTGGAACCCACACAGTATGATGCTCCCCTGGACCCCACACAGTATGATGCTCCCCTGTACACCACATAGTATGATGCTCCCAGTACCCCACACAGTATGATGCTCCCTTGTTCTCCACACAGTTTGATGCTCCCCAGTACTCCACACAGTATGAATCCCCTTTTGTTCCCCCCACACAGTACAGTGCCCCCTTCATGCCACCACACAGTATAATGGTTGTCAGTTTCCCGCACAGTATAATGTCCTCTTAGAGCCCCCATAATAGTACTATGCCCTATTACAATATGATGCCCCCTTTCTGGTACTCATACAGTATATTGCCACCTCTGTGCCCCTGCACAATATACTGACCCTCCTAAGTGCGACACACAATATAATGTCATCGAAATGCCCTCCACACAGCATGATGCATGTTAAGTGCCCCACACCATAATTTACCCTCTTAAAGCATAGCATAATGTCCTCCAAGTGCCCCCACACACAATACTGTACCATATATAGGATTTTTGCCTGTGCTACTTGGGTCGCAGGTTGAAGCGAAATGATCACTGCATTGCACTGGCCTGCACTGCAGTTACATGTGAGTGGTCACAAAGTGAGCCGGGACCCCTGATGTCCCGGGCCCTATAGCATTCGTTACAGCTGATATGCCTGTATTTACACACCTACCTACCGTTTTCTTGTTCTTTTCCTCTTCTGATAGACAATGAAGCTAGATGTGCTAGCCCCGGCTTTACTGGAGAACTGCGCTAGTGTCGGATTATACCAGCCAATCAACAGAGGAAAAGAACCATGGTCCATCTAGTGAAGCTCTACCCCGTTCTCAGGGACATCAAGCATGTCGGACTGGGTGAGTTTCGGACACCGCAAGCTTGAGTCTAATTCAACTGTCTAAAAAATGAGAAAATCAAAACCTACTGCTGCAGATTTTAGTGTAAATTTGTCAGAATTCACCATTCTATGTTTTTTTTTAAAAAAATATAAAATATTACCTAATAATCATATATACCTTAGTTTGACACTAAAGAGGAGAAATGAAGTTTCTAATCCCTGGTGGTCCAGTGTCTGTTTTATAGTTCATCAGGGAACTAGGGTTTATTTCCCTGCTGTCCAATGGGTCAAGTAGTAGTTATATTCCCTGGTGTGCAGAGCTTACATCTATAAAAGTTGCTTTTAAGCCCCAGGGGTTGTAAAGTATTTTTTTCATCTTATAAGTAAGAAATAATATTCTAATCCCTGGTGGGCTGGTGGAATAACCTTTCAACCACAGTTAGTTCAGGAAGGGACCCTACTTATATAACTTTCTATCCAATGTGTAAAAAGTGGTTCTATTTTATTGCCTTCAGGGTTAACTAGTTCATTTGGGTCCAGTGGGATGGTGGGACATGTCTTATCACCTAGTAGCAAAAGGCTGGAGTTAAGAACAAATTCTATTTCTTTGATCCTGGAGTCTTAAGTATGTGGTTATAGGTTATAATTGGTGACCAGTAGTGATGATCGAACGTTCTCCGACAAGGAGTTATCTGAGCATGCTCGGATGCTAACAGAGTGTCTTCGTCGTGCTCGAAAAATGTGTCCGAGTCCCCGCGGCTGCATGTCTAGCGGCTGTCCGACAGCCGCAGTACATGCAGGGATTGCCTGTTTGTTGGGCTGTCCCTCTGCATGTGTCGCGGCTGTCGAACGGCCACAAGACAAGCAGCCGCGGGGACTCGAACACTTGAACATATTATTCAAGCTGCCGAAGACAATCGGTTAGCACACGAGCATGCTCAGATAACACCTTGCCCGAGAACGTTCGATCATCACTAATGACCAGTTTACGGCAGGTGATGATGTTGCAAGGTTTTATTCCCTGGTTGTTGTTGTTATTTTTCTTGATGTTCAAGCCTTACAAACAATGATGCATTTTATTAACCCCATGCACTGGGATGTAATTTTTAGCTCAAAAGAAAAAAGAAAAAAGCTACTTGTTATCCCTGGTGGTCTAGTGGTATTACATTTCTTTTTAATTGGCTTGAAAGGAGGATGGATTATATATATTTTTTTGCTTTTTTCCTATGGGTAAGTTTGGGTATTATTTTTCCTTGCATTCGGTGCTAAACTAAATAGATCGTATTCTTTTGTGTCCACAGGCGTGGAGGGATATGTCCTATTTCTTTGTGTCCAAGTGGTTATCTTAGTGTCAGGTGGTAAGGATCAGTTATATTCTATGGAGCTTATTGGATATGGCGGATATTGTGTTGTTTTCATTCTCTTAATCTTCTTGATTGGACCTAATCCCTGGTGGTCTAGTGGAAGAACATTCTATTAGTTCAGAAGGTGGTTTATTTATATTCCTGTATGTACAGTGGGTCAGAGATGATAATATTTTCTTACTGTGACAAAGTCACTGGCAAAGTACTGGAGGGGAGATATCTATCACTGAGGTTGTTAGCTTCAGTGATGTGAACCTGGGAAAACGCTCCAGCACGCTAAGTGCTAAGAGGAGTTAATCGAACAGCTGTAGAGTGATTGGAGTCCAGAGGATAAATACACAAACATCTGGCTCATTCAGTGTTGGGTGTGTCTGGAGTTGGGAGCTCCAGGTCTGAGCTGTGTTTTCATGATAAGGAAAGCTAAACTTTTTGTTGTTTGTTCCTGAACGGGCGGATTCCTGCAGAAACACGGACTGTGCCATATTTTTGTTCTCCCATTAGGCCAAAAAGGCAGTGTTTGTTTTGCTAATACTTCACTGGTTTATGCAGTACCTTTACTTAATGAAAGGTAATGCCACTAGGCCACCAGGGATTATTATGTGTTTTTTTTTCTTCATGAGCTAAAATTAAATCCCTATCCATGGAGTTTGTTTGATGCTGATTTTGAGGTTATTACACTCCCTGGAGTCTAGAGTGTGCTTGTAAATTATACCTGATATCTAGTGAATTTGGTTGTAAGAATTTCCCTACCTGATGTCTAGTAGAGGAGAAGTCTTATGAATGCTACATTCCCAGATTATATTTCCTGCTGTCCAGTGGGTAGTATTGTAGTGATATTCCCTGATGTTCATGCCTCACACATGGTTGGGAAGTAATTTTTAACTTGTAATAAAAAAAAATAAGAATTATGATCCCTGGTGGTCTAGTGAAGAACCATTCAATCACAGTTAACTCAGAAGAGGATCTGAAAAAGTTGCATTACTCGGAGTCTTACGGATACTTAAATGCCGACTATTTTGTCCCACTAAAGTCTCACACCGGTGGAGCTAAGGACCTCATTTCCTATGAGCGTCTGAGCTAATTTGTAAGAAAGATAATGCCTCTAGAGCTAGGTCGGCCCACCAGGGATTAGAGTTTGATGTGTTCCTCATGAGCTAAAAATGACTTCCCAATCAATGGAGTTTATTGGATACTGACTTTCAGGTTATTACACTCTGTGAAGTTTAGAGTGAGGTTGTAGGTTATACTCGGCTCCCAGTGCTCTCTTTTGTAAAAATTACCCTACCTGATCTCTTGTATAGGAGAAGTCTTATGAATGCTACAGTCCCAGGTTATATGTCCTGCTGTCCAGTGGGTAGAATAGTAATGCTATCCCCTGATGTTAAAGTCTCACCCAGGGTTGGGAAGGAAGTCATTTTTTTTTACTTGTAATAAAAAATAATGAGTATGATCCCTGGTGGTGCAGTGAAGAACGTTACATTCCTCGGAGTGATTCCTAGACGTCAACTACATTGTACCACCAACAGGATCACGCCGGTAGCACTTGTGACTCATTTCCTACAGAGTTTCTGAGCTCATTTAGATGGAATGTAATACCTCTAGACCACCAGGATTTAACATTTAATTTGTTCCTCATGAGCGAAAATGACTTCCCAATCAATGGAGTTCATTGGATATTGACTATGAGGTTATTACACTCATTGGATATAGGTTGTACCTGGTAACTTTGATTGTAAAAATTACCCTACAGGAAATCTAGTAGAGGAGCTGTCTTATGAGTTATATTTCCTGCTGTCCAGTGGATAGCATAGTAGTTATATTCCCTGATGTTCAAGTCATTTTTAGCTTTTAAGAAAAATTTTTTAATTGTAATCCCTGGTGGTCCAGTGATGAACCCTTTAATCCCAACTCAGAAGAGTACTTGAAAAAGTTACATTCTTCTGAGTCTTAATCCTAGATGCCTCCTACTTTGCACCGCCAACTGGTTCACACTGGTGACACGAAGGACCTCATTTCCTACAGAGCTTCTGAGATAATTTTAATGGAAGGTAATGCCACTAGACCACCAGGGATTACATTTTTTTATATTCCTCGGAGTGTTATGTATTCCTAGATGTCGACCACTTTGCACAAGACCGGTGCTGCTAGTGTCCTCATTTCCTACAGAGCTTCTGAGATAATTTGAATGGAAGGTAATACCACTAGACCACCAGGGATCAAAATGTGGTTTTTTTTCCCTCATGAGCTAAAATTAATTCCCAATCCACGGAGTTTGTTGGATACTGATTTTGAGGTTAATATACTCCCTGAAGTCTAGAGCATTGGTTGTAGATTATAACCGATTCCCAGTGACCTCTATTGTAAAAATTACCCCTCCTGGTGTCTAGTAGAGGTGATGTCTTATGAGATCCACATTCCCAGGTTATATTTTCCTGCTGTCCAGTGGGTAGGATAGTAATAATATTCCCTGATGTTTTAACCTCACACAGTGCTGAGAAGTCATTTTTAGCTTGTAAGAAAAAAAAATACATTTAATCCCTGGTGGTCTAGTGAAGAACCCTTCAATCTCAGTCAGCTCAGAAGAGAACTTTGAAAAGTTACATTTCTCAAAGTCTTATGTATTTCTAGATGTCAACTACTTTGCACCACCAACAGGCTCACTCCGGTGGCACTCGTGACACCACTAGACCACCAGGGATTAACATTATTTTTTTCCTCTTGAGATAAAAATGAATTCCCAATCCATGGAGTTTATTGGATGCTAACTTTGAGGTTATTAAGCTCCATGGAGTCTAGAGTGTCCTTGTAGATTATAACTGATCCCCAGTGACCTCTATGGTAAAAATTACCCTAGGTGGTGTCTTAGTAGAGGAGAAGTCCTATGAGTTCTACACTACCAGGTTATATGTGCTGATGTCCATTGGGTAGGATAGTAATGATATTCCCTGATGTTCAAGTAAATTTTTAATTCTTAGAAAATAAAAATAATTCTGATCCCTGGTGGTCCGGTGAAGAATCCTCCAATCTCAGTGAACTCAGAAGAGAACTCTATACACATTCCTCGGAGTCTTATGTATTCCTAGATGTCGACCACTTTGTACAACACCGGTGGTGCTAGTGACCTCATTTCCTACAGAGCTTCTGAGCTCATTTTAATGGAAGGTAATGCCACTAGACCACCAGGGATTCAATTTTTTTATATTCCTCGGAGTGTTATGTATTCCTAGATGTCGACCACTTTGTACAACACTGGTGCTGCTAGTGTCCTCATTTCCTACAGAGCTTCTGAGCTAATTTGAATAGAAGGTAATACCACTAGACCACCAGGGATTAAAATTATTTTTTGTTACATTCCTCAGAGTCTTATGGATTCCTAGATGTCGACCACTTTGTACCACCCACAGGCTCACACCGGTGGCACCCGTGACCTCATGTCTTTCAGGGCTACCAGACTTCCAAAGCTCCAGAGAAAAGTTATTCTATTTACTTAACCACAAAGTTTCAAAAGTTCTCATCTTAACAGAGAGTAAACCTGGAGAATGGGCAACACTGGCAGAAAGCTGGTCTTGTGTAGGAAGAAGAACATAAATGAGTATATCTCCAGCCGTCATGAGGCTCAGACAGCCGGGACCGGTGCAAAGGACGGAAGGAGCGCAAGAGCTGACAATCTATTGTCATGACGCGACGACGGCATCGCAGCAGCGGTATCGATTATTCGCTGTAAATATTGACACAGTAATTAGCTTAATAGTCTGTAGGGATAGGCCTTAAGGACCGTTGTCCCATCTGGCCCGCTCCCTCCTAATATATTATTGACTAAGACATTGTTATTTGTATCATTTAAGTTTTCCTGAAATTAGAGGAGTGCTCCCGCGATGATTAATGGCGACCTGAAATCATTATCACTCTGAGGACCTGCGTGACAAATGACAACGTCCTGGGCCGTAGAGGAGATGAAATCATTAGTGGTGGCGAGTGGAGCGTGTCAGGGCTAAGGGGAATGATAAACTGCACCAACAAGTGGGGAAATGACCGGGCAGCCACGGCCAGGATGGAGCCACGAGGAAGAGAGAAAGTGGGCAACCTGGGGCCCCCAACTAAAGGAGACTACAGGTCCCAGAGTGCAAAGGGGCTCTCCACAATCAGCTCCTTCCAAAAGCAACAGTACTTTCTCTTGGATAAAACATCTAACTGCAGATATAGTTTCATCATGGAAACTGTAGGGTCATAAATACCTGCAGATGGCAAATTATCCCCATTATTATCATCAGAGAAAGTGGTCAAAGCTCGAAAATCCTGAGCCTCTTACCAGGAAAAGTAGTGATATTATATAGATTATCTATCCATCTATTATCTATCCAATATCTATCTATCTATCTATCTACTATCTATCTATCTATCTATTTCTATCTATATCTATCTATCTATCTATCTATCTATCTATCTATCTATCTTACTATCTATCTATCTATCTATCTCTATTATCTATCTACTATCTATCTATCTATCTATCTATCATCTATATCTATCTATCTATTATATCTATCTATTATCTATCTATCATTATTATCTATCTATCTATATCTATTTATCTATCTATTATCTATCCATTATCTATTTATCTATCTATTATCTATTATCTATCTATCTATTATCTATCATTCTATTTATCTATCTATTATCTATCTATCCATTATATATCTATCTATCTATCTATACTATCTATCATTATCTATCTATCTATCTATCCATCTATTATCTATCTATCATATCTATTATATCTATCTATTATCTATCTATCTATCTATCTATCTATCTATCTATCTATCTATCTATTATCTATCTATACTATCATTATCTATCTATCTATTATCTATCTATCTATTATCTATCCATTATCTATTTATCTATCTATTATCTATCTATCCATTAATATCTATCTATCTATCTATCATCTGTTTATCTATCTATTATCTATCCATTATCTATTTATCTATCTATTATCTATCTATCCATTATATATCTATCTATCCATTATCTATTTATCTATCTATTATCTATCTATCCATTATCTATATCTATCTATCTATCTATCTATCTATCTATCTATCTATCTATCACTATTTATCTATCTATTATCTATCCATTATCTATCTATCTATCTATATCTATCTATCTATCTATTATCTATCATATCTATTTATCTATCTATCTATCTATCTATCCATTATCTATTATCTATCTATTATCTATCTATCTATTATCATCTATCTATCTATCATATCTATCTATCTATCTATTTATCTATATATTATCTATCTATCTATTATCTATTATCTATCTATCTATTATCTATTTATCTATCTAACTATCTATTTATTTCTATCTATTATCTATCTATCTATCTATCTATCTATCTATCTATCTATTACATCTATCTATCTATCTATCTATCTATCTATTATCTATCTATCTATCTATCTATCTATTTATCTATCTAACTATCTATTTATTTTCTATCTATTATCTATCTATTATCTATCTATCCATTATCTATCTATCTATCTATCTATCTATCTATCTATCTACTATCTATCTATCTATCATCTATTTATCTATCTATTATCTATCCATTATCTATCTATCTATCTATCATCTATCTATCTATTATATCTATCATCTATCTATCTATTATCTATTTATCTATCTAACTATCTATTTATTTTCTATCTATTATCTATCTATTATATATCTATTATCTATTATCTATTATCTAATTATCTATCTACCTATTATCTATCTATTATCTATCATATATTATCTAATTATCTATCTACCTATGGACTATGGAACTCTCTGCCGTCTAATGTTGTAATGAGTGATTCCTTACTAACATTAAGAAGGGGACTGGATGCCTTTCTTGAAAAGTATAATATTACAGGCTATATTCACTAGTTTCCTAGATACAGCGTTGATCCAGGGATCTAGTCTGATTGCCGTATGTGGAGTCGGGAAGGAATTTTTTTCCCCAATGTGAAGCTTATGTTTGCCACTTGGTTTTTTTTTCCTTCCTCTGGATCAACATGTTAGGGCAGGTTAGGATAGGTATAGGGTGAACTAGATGGACTTAAAGTCTTCCTTCAACCTTAATAACTATTGTTACTATGTTACCTATTATCTACCTATTATCTATCTATCTATTATCTGTCTATCTTTCTATATATTATCTATCTATCTATCTGTCATCTATTATCTAATTAATCTATCTATCTATCTATCATCTATCTATTCTATCTATTATCTACTATCTATCTATCTATCTATCTATCTATCTATCTATCTATCTATTATCTATCTATGTGTATATCTATTATCTATCTATCAATCCATTATCTATAATCTAGCTTTATCTATCTATCTACTTCTATCAATCTATCATCTATTTATTATCTATCTATTATCTATCTATCTATCTAGATATTCCACACTATTTAGCTCTTCTGTTGTGGAAACAAGTGCCGAATTGTCAGACTTTCTGGATTAATGAAGCTGCTTTACAGGAATGTTACTAGTTACAGTAGTTTTTCTCTGCATTGCCACCTGAAGGGGCACAGTGTGGATGACATTGTAAGAGAAGACACTCTGGTAGAACACCGTACAGCCGCTGTAACAGCTTGTTCACACATTGCATTTTTTATGCTTTTTTTTTTCATGAGAAAAACATGCACAATTTTACAGTAACTGCAAAATGAATGAGATTTCTAAAATCTCAATCACTTGGTCAATTCCTCAGGGTTTTTCCCCATTGAGATCAAAATGGCTTAGTACTGCCCCCTTATGGCAGCTACATAGTGAGACCACAGTGAGTGCTCTCACAGTGTTATCCAGAGTGTCCGCCCTCACAGTGGTTATACTGAGGTACCTTAAAGTGCCCCCTTACAGTGGTTATATAGAGGGTGCCTTAGTGTGCCCCTTACAGTGGTTATATTGGGGTACCTTAGAGTGCCCCTTTACAGTGGTTATATTGGGTACCTAGAGTGCCCCTTACAATAGTTATATTGGGTACCTTAGAGTGCCCCCTTACTGTGGTTATATAAGGGTGCCTTAGTGTCCCTCCTAAAAGTGGTTATATTGGGGTACATTAGTATGCCCCCTTACAGTGGTTATATTGGGTACCATAGTGTCCCCTTTACAGTGGTTATACTGGGATACCATAGTGTCCCCCTTACAGTGGTTATACTGGGGTACCATAGTGTCCCCCTTACAGTGGTTATATTGGGTACATTAGTGTCCCCCTTACAGTGGTTATACTGGGGTAAATTAAGCACCAAAAAACGAATTAAAAAGAATCAAAAGTAAATCTGTAAATCTTCAGACGTCGCCTCCTTTATTCCTCGTCTAAACGATTTGTTTAACCGCTTTATTTTACTTCCCGTCACCAATAAATCCGCGGCATCTCACCAATGTTTAGCTTATAGATCACCCTTTCGCCTAAATTATTATTTTTTTTTTTTTTCGAATGTACACATTGTTACAAATTTAATTTTTAAACTGTTTGAATCAGTCTGTAAAAAAAGATTTGATTATACCTGAGTGTTCTGGAGCCAGTTTTTCCGTATCACAGTAATCTGAGTGGTAATTGGCTGATTAAGCGCCTTGCACTCCATCTCTGCCTCTGTTTCTATGGAGATGTTACAGGAGCCATTATAGATGAGAACTTCATCTTCTTCCACTTTAGGGCTGAAACGAGGAAAGGGGAGGGTAGACGGGGTGTCATCAATCTTAATGAAATGCAATTATTTTTGCTCTTATTAATCATTGCAAGCCATTAGCTTGTGGCAAGTGCAGGCCACCATTTATCAAACTTTGCAAATTTCGGTAATTTTGTTTCCATTCTTTTATCGTTTATTTGTTTTGCTGATCTGCTGCCTGTACCGCACATGGGCGAAAATATATTACACCAATTCCTATCTGTTTAACAAATCAGCCAGGATCACACACATACTAGGAACACGTGCTCCGAGCCAGGAGTCTCTTAGAAATACAAATTGCAAGATTACAAAGCCGAAAGCGTAATACAGTGTCGAACAGAAAAAAAGAAAAAAAAACACGTCGTCAATAGACCGGGCATGGTATATTGTTTCAGTGTTTAAGCTTTCCTTCTCGCCTCTAACAGAATAGTCTGGATTCCTCCAGGGCAATGGGGGGAAAATTGGAATTCTTTCTACGTAATTGGCTAAACCGGTCCCCAATTCCTACTGTGAAAAAATGAGGCAATTTAGGATTCCTATTCCCTCTCTTCAGTTTATTGCAATAAGATTCCCGGCAGATAGCGTGCAACATTAACTTAGTAACTTAATTAAACTTACTTAACAGCCCAGAATAAGCAGATTCGATATATGTGCTAGTTATTCTGCCAAATCAGGATTTTAATGCTTTCCAGTGAGACACAGAAATAAGGGATGTAAGGATGTGCCAGAGATGGGCTCACTATGGGGCCGACCCATGCAGCAGATAGGTAGGATTTTAATATATACTGCTCCCTCGAGTGAAAGAGGAAGAGAATGACACTTAAACTGTGAATAGTTATTACTGGGCTGATATTCAGGCACCTGCGGCATTGCGGCTAGTAGGGGGCAGTGTTGAGGTTGCAACAGTTTGGATAAGAAAAATGAACTGGAGAATAAGTTGGTATGCATGCAAAATAGGAGTATGTTCACACTGGTCAATAAACGGACAGAACCCAAGACACAAACAAAATGAACATACAGTTGTGTTAAAAAGTTTACATACCTCGGCAGAATTTTTGCTTTCTTAGACTTTTTTCAGAGAATATCATAGAATCATAGAATGGTAGAGTTGGAAGGGACCTCCTGGGCCATCTGGTCCAACCCCCTGCTCAAAGCAGGATTCTCTAAATCATCCCAGACAGATGTCTGTCCAGCCTCTGTTTGAAGACTTCCATTGAAGGAGAACTTACCACCTCTCGTGGCAGCCTGTTCCACTCCTTGATCACCCTAACTGTCAAAAGTTTTTTCTAATATCTAATCTGTGTCTCCTCCCATTCAGTTTCATCCCATTGCTTCTAGTCTTTCCTTGTGCAAATGAGAATAAAGATGATCCTTCTACAATATGAATGATCACACCTTTTCTACACTCATGGTTAGTGATTGGGTGAAGCCATTTATTGTCAAACTACTGTGTTTTCTCTTTTTAAATCATAATGACAACCCAAAAAATCCAAATGATCAAAAGTTCACATACCCTGGTGATTTTAATCAGGGGCTCTGTAGAAACAAAACCACGGTCAGGTAGACCAACAAAAATTTTGTCAACAACGGTCAGGAATATTCAGGGCCGGCTTCAGCACCCGGCATACCTGGGCAAGTGCCGGGGCCCTGAGCAGGCGGGCACCCCGGCGCCCGTTAGCGGTGCCAGTGCCGCCACTGGGCCCCCCCGCTTGCTCAGGGTCCCGGCAGCAGCCAGCGCAATACTCACCTCTCCCCGTGCCTCCGCTGCCGCAGCTCCGGGCGCCATGGGGCGCCTGCAGGGCACCGGCACTTCCTCTCTCACAGCAGCACCGCTGAATGACGTCATCATTCAGCGGCCGGCTGTGGCAGAGAGGGCGCGGACGCCGGACAGGTGAGAGGTGTGTGTGTGTGTGTGCATTTGTGTGTGCTGCGGTGCTGTATGTGTGATGGTGGTGGGGGGAGGCAGTGATGGTGGTGATGATGATGGGGAGGCAATGATGATGGGGAGGCAATGATGATGGGGAGATGATGATGATATTAATAGGGAGGCAATGATGATGATGGGGAGGCAATGATGATGATGATATTAATGGGGAGGCATGCCAATGATGATGATGATGATGATGATGGGGAGGCAATGATGATGGGGAGATGATGATGATGATATTAATGGGGAGGCGATGATGATGATGATATTAATGGGGAGGCATGCCAATGATGATGATGATGATGATGATGATGGGGAGGCAATGATGATGGGGAGATGATGATGATGATATTAATGGGGAGGCAATGATGATGATGATGGGGAGGCTATGATAATGGGGAGGCAATGATGATGATGATATTAATGGGGAGGCAATTATGATGATGATGGGGAGACGATGATGAGGAGGATATGATGATGGGGAGGCAATGATCATGATGGGGAGGCAATGATGATGATATGATGGGGAGGCAATGATGATGATGATGGGAAGGCTATGATGATGGGGAGACAATGATGATAATGATGATGGGTAGGCAATGATGATGATGATGATGATGGGCAGGCAATGATGATGATGGGGAGGCAATGATGATGATAATGGGCAGGCAATGATGATGATAATGGGGAGTCTTTCCACAGCGCCCTTTCCTGAGCCGTAACAGTGCAGAACGCAGCACAGTGTAGAGGAGAGCTCCATATTTTGTAAGGAGCATTATATGTGGTCCAGTATTCTGTATGGAGCATTATATTGGGTCCAGTATTCTGTATGGAGCATTATATGGGGATGGGGGGTGACATCCTGCATGGGATATTATATGGGTGATGAGGGGGAGACTATGTGGTGCCCATAATATTGTATGGAGGACTGTACTGTCCAGTCTGTACTGTGCGCTGTGAGGATTTGGCGGTTTTTGAGCTATTGCACATTTTACAATAGATATCACTCATGTAATGGAAGAAGTGAAGTGTTTGGCATTGTACTATACCCATATTTCTCTGCAGTATCTGTGCATCATGAATCGTGGTCTGTGTTAAGGGGGCCCACTGAGACTCTTTCGCCCGGGGCCCATAAAAACCTGGAGCCGGCCCTGGGAATATTGTTCGGGATGCAAAGAAAAACCCACAAATGACATCAGCTGAAATATTGGACTCTCTGAAACCTAGCGGTGTGGCTGTTTCAAGATGCACAATAAGGAGGCACTTGAAGAAAAATGGGCTGCATGGTCGAGTCGCCAGAGAAAAAAAGCCATTACTGCGCAAATGTCACAAAGTATCACGCCTTTAATATGCAAAACAGCACAGAGACAAGCCTCAAAACGTCTGGAACAAGGTAATTTGAAGTGATGAGACCAAAATTGAACTTTTGGGCGACAACCATAAATGTTATATTTGGAGAGAGGTCAATAACGCCTATGATGAAAGGAACACCATTCCTACTGTAAAGCACGGAGGTGGATCGCTGATGTATTGGGGATGTGTGAGTTACAAAGGCACAAGAAACTTGGTCAAAGTTGAACAAAAGATGAATGCAGCACGTTATCAGCAAATACTGGAGGCAAATTTGCAATTAAGAAATGGGGTATGTGAACTTTTGATCAGGGTCATTTGGATGTTTGGGTTGTCATTATGGTTTAAAAAGAGAAAACACAGTAGTTTGACAATAAATGGCTTCACCCAACCACTAACCATGAGTGGAGAGAAAGTTTTGGTGTTATCATTCATATTCTCTGTAAAAAGGCCAAGAAAGCAAAAATTCTGCCGGGTTTGTAAACTTTTGAGCACAACTGTATACCCTGCTGTAAATAAATAAGTAAAAGCAACAGTGCATAGAAAAAGACATAGGGTTTTTAGTAAGCAATGTTTTTGATCAAAAATACTAGACCATCCCGATTTGGGTACACCTTGACACTGGTAGGATGGCTTTTACGCTTTTCTTGATCAAAAATGGTGTTTACTAAGTACCCTATGTTACTTATATGCACTATTCCGTTTACGTACAGCAGGGTATATGTCCATTTTGTTTATGCCTTGAGATTTGTCTGTTTAGTGACCAGTGTGAAGATGCTCGTATATTTTGCATGAATACCAACTTAAACTAAAGTTTTTTTTTCTTTTTTTCGATCAAGTTTGAGGTTTCTGCACTCAGTGCAGGTAAGGCTGTTTCTCCCATTCTCACACTTTCACATTGACGTCACTTTAACACATGGTAAGGTTTTTAATACCAGAGGTTAGGACCATCCTGATTTGGGTACACTTATTGCAGTGGGATGAATTTTAAGCTTTTTTTAAAATCATAAACAGTGTTTACTAAGTACTTTATGCTATTTACATGGATTATTGATTTTACGTATTTACTTACAGCAGGTTAATTGTTCGTTTTGTTTCTATCTTAGGAAGACACAGAAAGGTGACTAAAAAACAGGTAAGACTCACTGCTGCAGCTTTCTCTGTCTTCATCATACATAGGTGGAATCTATTGTGGATAGTGCCAAAACGCGTGCTGGTATAGCTGTGACTCGCTCCACAATTGTGGACACCAGGGCTATGGGGTACTCGGAGCCGAGCCCATTAATTTCCATGGGAGTTGTCACTGGCAGCGGGACTCGGTCCGTGATCCTGGCAGTCAAGCGATGGGGGATATTTACAGGGGATTATTAGGATAGGTAGTTCGTGACGCCACCTGTGGTATCTGGTTAATTGGACCAGCGCTGCTATAATGATCTTCACAGGGGATGTTATGGGGGCAGCTGGGTGGTAAGTCTCCCACAGGTGAGACTGGTCCCTGGAAGTCTATGGTGATGATGCAGGGTGTAGATAAGAATTCAGTCACACACAATGCAGCTTCTTTTCATACCTTTACTGGTAGATGGTTCAAGAAGATCCCGGGGAGCTGGTCGGGGTGGAGAATGCACATTCGGGTAACCGCTGAGCAGGTTAGAGGCCTCCTTTACTTCCAATGTATGTGAGTCCAAACTTGCGTGAAGCGAAGTTAACTCTGCAATCTCCAGCTTTCTCAATAGCTGCAAAGCCCGGCCAACATTGTGGTGGAGCCTTCTGAGTGGTGAGAACAGAGTCCTTCTATGCAGGGCCCTGCTAAAAGTCCCTGTTTTCCCTGTCTCCGGTTACGTATTGACACTTAGGGCTGCTCTCTGCGACCTGTAGTCCAGATGCCTCCAGTTATCTTGTTACTATGCTTGAAACACTAGCAACGCTTCGGACCCCGGTGTCCGGCAAATTAGTGCAGGCAGTCCAATACCTGAAGCACTTCTCTCTGTCTTCTCCACTATGCCCTTCGCCCTGCTCTCGCTCTTAGCATAAGCACTTGTAGCTTTCGATGGTAATGTCAGCTTTCTTCTAGAGCTCACTGAATAGCTCTCAGTATCCTCCAAGTCCAGACTGGACTGAGACTGAACTGCACTGTCCTCAGACAGGAAACTATCTGCACTGAGCTCTTCTCAGACAGGAAACAGACTGAGCTCTGCTACGTGTCACTCCCTCCTATACCCCTGGTGGGTGTGTCTGAAAGGGTGAGTGAAGTGAATAGATAACAAGCTTTTGCGGTTACCTTCCTGTGCATTCTCCTGGATTTTATGTGTGTGCCTTACATAGCTGGGCCACACAGCTGTACGATAAACATTAAGTAATCCAATTACACTAGGATCCCAGCACTATTATAATTAAAAATAAGATTGGGTTGTTTAATTAATGAGAAGCAAACAAACAACATTCTTTCAGAAAAGGAAGCGTGACTGTAAGATTGAGTTGTAAGTACAGCAAGAAAGCTAAACGTTTAATGTATTAAGATATTTCAACTGTATAATACCTATAAGAAGGAATAAAACTACATAATACTGCTTCCTTTTGAACAAGTATATAACTCCTATAAGGCTCCTTTCACACATCAGTTTTTTGCCATCAGTCACAATCCGTCGTTTTGTGAAAAAAACGGAACAGGCGATTGATGCCGTAGGATCCATTTTTTTCTCATAGACTTGTATTAGCGACGAATTGCGACGGATGGCCGTACGTTTCATCCGTCGTTCGAAGGATCCGTCGGAAATTTTGTGTCTGGCGGCCGGAGACGACGCACAAAGCAACGTTTTTTGTCTTTGTCGGAAAGTCGGACAGTGACGGATCCGTCGCTGTCCGTCGTTTGTTATAATGGAAGCCTATGGGCACAGGATCCGTCGTCATCCGTCAAATGAAGGATTCCAGCGACAGATCTGTTTTTTTTTAACAGAGCATGCTCCTGACAGGTTAAAACACAAACAAAACAATACATATATACACATAGAATACATATACCATATATATATATATATATACATGTCATTGAGACACATATACAGTACATATATTTATAGTTCATACAGTTCTACATAGCATAATAACCACTAAATCAATTGCCGGCTTCTGTAAAATCATTACCGAACCCGACATGATATGAAACATGGTTTACATATAGTAAACCATGTCATATCAAACGATCTATATATGTCAGTGTTTAATAAAGTTATTAGTTTGTGTTAGGAAAAATTTGGAACTCTAGGGGTTAAATTTAAGGCTTTAATCACGGAAAAAAATTGCGTGGGCTCCCGCGCAATTTTCTCCACCAGAGAGGGAAAGCCAGTGACTGAGGACAGATATTCATAGCCTAGGGAGGGACCATTGTTTTTGGGACCCCCTGGCTACAAACATCTAGCCCCAGCCACGCTCCTTTTCTGGCACTTGGCCTCTTTATTCCCATTGCCTTTAGCAGTGGCTAATGGGTTAATAAGGGGTTAATGTTACCTTGCTATTGAAAGGTGCCAGTAATCCGGGTAATGATGGAGAGGTGTCAATTAGACGACTATCCATTAGCTAATCCTATAGTAATAAAGGATTAAAAAAGTCACACAGACATTAATTAAAAATTATTTTAATGAAATAATTACACAAAGCTTTTGACCAAATTTATTATTCTGCCAATCCAACTGAATCCCTTGTTCTCCTGTAATAAAAAAAAATAAAAAAGCAACAATATCCTTACCTCTCCGCCGTTCAGTCAGATTCCCCGCTGCAATCCATCACAAGGGGTTAACTAGTTTACAACCGGGACCGATGCTAATGCGACCGGCCCTGCTGTAAACCTCTGCCGAATGAATGAAATCATGTCTGCGCAGGCGCCCCGACTGACCGGTGATGAACTCAGGAGCATGGGAAAGTTTCTCAACTTTTTCCAACGCTGTCAGATCACCTCAGGTTAGCCGGGGACTCCACGCAGCCTCACTGACGTCAGCGGTAGTCAGTAAGGCTGCTCGGAGTCCCTGGCTGACTTGAAGAGTCCCTCCCTAGGCTTGATCCTCAGTCACCGACTTTCGCTCTCCGGCGGAGAAAATTGCGCGGGACGCCCATACCGCAATATTTATTTACCGCCACATTTTCTAAAAACTATAAATTTAAACCCTATAGATGTTGTTGCCATGCTGTCATATCATGTCGGGTTCTGTAAGGATTTTATAGAAGCCGGCAATAATAATAATTTTATGTCTATAGTGCCAACATATTCCGCAGCACTTTACAATATAGAGGGGACTTGTACAGACAATAGACATTACAGCATAACAATAAACACAGATCAAAGTAGATACCAAGAGGAATGAGGGCCCTGCTCGCAATTGATTTAGCGGCTATAGTGCTATGTAAATAGAACTGTATGAACTATAAATAAATATATATATACATATATATATATATATATGTCTCTATGACATGTATATATACAGTACAGACCAAAAATTTGGACACACCTCATTTAAAGATTTTTCTGTATTTTCAGGACTATGTACTTAACAAAAAAGTGTGAAACAACTGAAATTATGTCTTATATTCTAGGTTCTTCAAAGTAGCCACCTTTTGCTTTGATGACTGCTTTGCACACTCTTGGCATTCTCTTGATGAGCTTCAAGAGGTAGTCACCGGGAATGGTTTTCACTTCACGGGTGTGCTCTGTCAGGTTTAATAAGTGGGATATCTGGCCTTATAAATGGGGTTGGGAACTATCAGTTGTGTTGTGCAGAAGTCTGGTGGATTCACAGCTGATAGTCCTACTGAATAGACTGTTAGAATTTGTATCATGGCAAGAAAAAAGCAGCTAAGTAAAGAAAAACGAGTGGCCATCATTACTTTAAGAAATTAAGGTCAGTCAGTCCGAAAAATTGGGAAAACTTTGAAAGTGTCTCCAAGTGCAGTTGCAAAAACCATCAAGCGCTACAAAGAAACTGGCTCACATGAGGACCGCCCCAGGAAAGGAAGACCAAGAGTCACCTCTGCTTCTGAGGATAAGTTTATCCGAGTCACCAGCCTCAGAAATCGCAGGTTTACAGCAGCTCAGATTAGAGACCAGGTCAATGCCACACAGAGTTCTAGCAGCAGACACATCTCTACAACAACTGGTAAGAGGAGACTTTGTGCAGCAGGCCTTCATGGTAAAATAGCTGCTAGGAAACCACTGCTAAGGATAGGCAACAAGCAGAAGAGACTTGTTTGGGCTAAAGAACACAAGGAAGGGACATTAGACCAGTGGAAATCTGTGCTTTGGTCTGATGAGTCCAAATTTGAGATCTTTGGTTCCAACCACCGTGTCTTTGTGCGATGCAGAAAAGGTGAACAGATGGACTCTACATGCCTGGTTCCCACCGTGAAGAATGGAGGAGGAGGTGTGATGGTGTGGGGGTGCTTTGCTGGTGACACTGTTGGGGATTTATTCAAAATTGAAGGCATACTGAACCAGCATGGCTACCACAGCATCTTGCAGCGGCATGCTATTCCATCCTGTTTGCGTTTAGTAGGACCATCATTTATTTTTCAATAGGAAAATGACCCCAAACACACCTCCAGACTGTGTAAGGGCTATTTGACCAAGAAGGAGAGTGATGGGGTGCTACTCCAGATGACCTGGCCTCCACAGTCACCAGACCTGAACCCAATCGAGATGGTTTGGGGTGAGCTGGACCGCAGAGTGAAGGCAAAAGGGCCAACAAGTGCTAAGCATCTCTGGGAACTCCTTCAAGATTGTTGGAAGACCATTTCCGGTGACTACCTCTTAAGCTCATAAGAGAATGCCAAGAGTGTGCAAAGCAGTAATAAAGCAAAAGGTGGCTACTTTGAAGAACCTAGAATATAAGACATATTTTCAGTTGTTTCACACTTTTTGTTAAGTGTAATGTATAATTCCACATGTGATAATTCATAGTTTTGATGCCTTCAGTGTGAATGTACAATTTTCATAGTCATGAAAATACAGAAAAATTTGAATGAGAAGGTGTGTCCAAACTTTTGGCGTGTACTGTATATATGTGTATTCTATGTGTATATATGTACATGTCAGTTTGATTTTACTGTACAGCGGAATGAATTGCGGCTTTTAAACAACGGATCCGTCGAAAACCAGAAGAAATGGATGAAAAAACTGATGCGACGGATCCGTCAATCCGTTGAAACAACGGATTGTTACTGATGACAAAAAACTGATGTGTGAAAGCAGCCTAATACTGCCCCTTACTGTATGTACAAGAATATAACTACAATAATGTTGCCCATATGTACAAGAATATAACTACTATAATACTGCCCCTATGTACAAGAATATAACTACTATAATACTGCCCCTATGTACAAGAATATAACTACTATAATACTGCTCCTATGTACAAGAATATAACTACTATAATACTGCCCCTATGTACAAGAATATAACTACTATAATACTGCTCCTATATACAAGAATATAACTACTATAATACTGCCACTATGTACAAGAATATAACTACTATAATACTGCCCCTTTGTACAAGAATATAACTACTATAATACTGCTACTATGTACAAGAATATAACTACTATAATACTGCCCTATGTACAAGAATATAACTACTATAATACTGCTCCTATGTACAAGAATATAACTACTATAATACTGCCCCTATGTACAAGAATATAACTACTATAATACTGCCCCTATGTACAAGAATATAACTACTATAATACTGCCCCTATGTACAAGAATATAACTACTATAATACTGCCCCTTGTACAAGAATATAACTACTATAATACTGCCCTATGTACAAGAATATAACTACTATAATACTGCCCTATGTACAAGAATATAACTACTATAATACTGCCCTATGTACAAGAATATAACTACTATAATACTGCTCCTATGTACAAGAATATAACTACTATAATACTGCTCCTATGTACAAGAATATAACTACTATAATACTGCCCTATGTACAAGAATATAACTACTATAATACTGCCCTATGTACAAGAATATAACTACTATAATACTGCCCCTATGTACAAGAATATAACTACTATAATACTGCCCTATGTACAAGAATATAACTACTATAATACTGCTCCTATGTACAAGAATATAACTACTATAATACTGCCCTATGTACAAGAATATAACTACTATAATACTGCCCCTATGTACAAGAATATAACTACTATAATACTGCCCCTATGTACAAGAATATAACTACTATAATACTGCCCCTATGTACAAGAATATAACTACTATAATACTGCTCCTATGTACAAGAATATAACTACTATAATACTGCTCCTATGTACAAGAATATAACTACTATAATACTGCTCCTATGTACAAGAATATAACTACTATAATACTGCCCCTATGTACAAGAATATAACTACTATAATACTGCCCCTATGTACAAGAATATAACTACTATAATACTGCCCCTATGTCAAAAATAACTCTATAATACTGCCTATGTACAAGAATATAACTACTATAATACTGCTCCTATGTACAAGAATATAACTACTATAATACTGCCCCTATGTACAAGAATATAACTACTATAATACTGCCCTATGTACAAGAATATAACTACTATAATACTGCCCCTTTGTACAAGAATATAACTACTATAATACTGCTACTATGTACAAGAATATAACTACTATAATACTGCCCTTATGTACAAGAATATAACTACTATAATACTGCCCTTATGTACAAGAAAATAACTACTATAATACTGCTCCTATGTACAAGAATATAACTACTATAATACTGTCCCCTATGTACAAGAATATAACTACTATAATACTGCCCCTATGTACAAGAATATAACTACTATAATACTGCCCTATGTACAAGAATATAACTACTATAATACTGTCCACTCTGGTTGAAGACGATTGCATACAGATAGGAGATGCTTGTCTTGCCTACATAGTTGCTCATTAGTCTGGCTGCATGTATCCAGGGGTATGGCGGTGTTCCCCTGCCTGCTGTCCATTGCCTCGGGCGAGGTGCTCACCTCTCCTCATGGCAGCGATTGCTCTGCATGCATCTCCGGTAATTAATACACATCGTCGATCCGCTGTGGAATAGTCGCTGGCAGCTACAGCAAATTCCCTCTCTGTCCAGCAGAAATCTCTTCCGTAAAGTATAATCGGTGATTGATGGATCAGACACGTGACTGTGTGAACATGCGGATGATGAGAGTATCCAGCCGCCTCCCTTATAAATAATTGTCATTAAAGTGCTTCTTCTCTTTTCATCTCTTCTGATTTTCCCCATTGGCAGTCACCAGATGTTGTGTACGAAATGAGAGATAAATATCCCGGTCGGGGCAGGACGCAACCAGCTGTTTATTACTCTGAGATTCTGATGATTTGTACGTTACAGAAGCGAAGAGTCTCAGACTTTTATCTAACCGGCATTTTCATGTCTGAGAAAGTTTACTCTGCTGATTCACATTTATATCCGATCCTGGGAAAGTTGGGTTCACACTATTAAAATTCTCATAGGGAAAATTTACTGAGTTTCTCAGACCTCTAAATGACAAATCTGTCTTGGGATCGGTTACCTAAGGACAGTCGCTAAAATGAATGGAAAAAGTGCTGAATGGAAGGAGAACAGCATGAGGAAGACCCCTGGAAGCATCTCTGACCTCCCGATCACTGCTGAGAACAATGGGGTCACACTTCTCTACTTTAAGGACGGGCGATAAATCATTCCAAACCCACGAAAAATTGCATTTTTCAGGGAAAAAAAGTTAAGAAACATTTTTTCCAGCATAATGACTTGTATATAAGGCAAAATTAAAAATAGAGAAAAAGCACTGCACTCTCATTGCTTTCAAGGGGGAAAAAAACACTGCAAAAACGCTAAAAAAATTGACATGCTCCTTCTTTAAAAATGCAGCAGTTTTCCATTTCTGTCAGGAAAAAAAAGGAATCATGTGCATGAGATTTCTGAATTTTTTTTTTGCCATTTGTAAGGAGTGGGACTCCTAGACTGGTAAAGCCTATGCAGTAAGTGCAAGGCCTATCAAAAATTGAAAGGAGGGATTGCAATTCATTCCGAAATACATATAGAGGAAGGTCTCAGAAAACAGTGGGACTCCTAGACTGGTAAAGTGGCCTATCAAAAATTGAAAGGAGGGATTGCAATTCATTCCGAAATACACATAGAGGAAGGTCTCAGAAAACAGTGGGACTCCTAGACTGGTGAAGCCTATGCAGTAAGTGCAAGGCCTATCAAAAATTGAAAGGAGGGATTGCAATTCATTCTGAAATACATATAGAGGAAGGTCTCAGAAAACAGTGGGACTCCTAGACTGGTAAAGTGGCCTATCAAAAATCGAAAGGAGGGATTGTAATTCATTCTGAAATACATATAGAGGAAGGTCTCAGTGGGACTCCTAGACTGGTAAAGCCTATGCAGTAAGTGCAAGGCCTATCAAAAATTGAAAGGAGAGATTGCAATACACTATAGAATACACATAGAGGAAGGTCTCAGAAAACAGTAGGACTCCTAGACTGGTGAAGCCTATGCAGTAAGTGCAAGACCTATCAAAAATTGAAAGGAGGTATTGTAATTCATTCTGAAATACATATAGAGGAAGGTCTCTGAAAACAGTGGGACTCCTAGACTGGTAAAGTGGCCTATCAAAAATCGAAAGGAGGGATTGTAATTCATTCTGAAATACATATAGAGGAAGGTCTCAGTGGGACTCCCAGACTGGTAAAGCGTATGCACTAGGTGCAAGGTCTTCCAAAAATTAGAAGGAGGCATTCCAATACACCCTGTAAAAACCGTACAGTAGGGCCTCAGAAAACATTTACAGTTAGAAGGAGTGGGATATCTGTGGCCAAAAACAAGAAATCCTGGATTCAAGGCCACTACTCTGGGTACAACTGGCACAACAAGGACCTTCAGGCATCCAACTTCGATTTTGCTCCAGCTAAGGTGGGAGACAGTTCCTCCTGTGCCGGCTCAAAACATCAGGCAGCCCCAGGGCTTCAAATAGATTGAAGCAGGGGTTTCAAAACATTTTTCTGTTATCTCCTTGAAGATCTTTGTCAATGAAAATTCATGTACCATGTGGGGAAACTTCTCCAATCCATCCTGGGGAAAGAACACCACAAGAACGCTGTCCATTTATTCACACAAGAGTTGCATTTGGACCTTTCATTGTATGAATGCATCTTTATTTTTATTTTACACTGAGTTGAGGCAAATTTGAGGCTCGCAGGCAGCAGTCACTGCTCCCTCGATGCTTAAGTTGAGTCCGTGGATTTTTAGTGCCGACGGGGCATAATAACTATGAGGTGCATCCAACTGTCCAGTGAAAATGCTGACAGGCAGATTTCTCAAAATGAACAAGGCCTGGAATGACCAAGACTTCTCAACCCCACTGGATGACACCAGTGGAACATAAAGGCAATTCAAATGTTCTTTAAATTTTGGAGGGCAATCAGGCGACCTTCACTCATAAAATTTGGAGGGCCATTAGGCGGCAGATAATGCTTCCATTCTGTTTCCCACCCCCGCATGTCTTAAACACAGTGCAGTCTCACTAGCCAAGGATCTGGACCACATAATCCTCAACCTGATCCTCCTTCCTGCCACCATGGAAAGTTCCAGGACACAAATGATCCCACACTCGGACACTTCAAGGAGTTTGGCTTTACATTTCCAATTAATTTGATTTCGGCCTCTCGCCCTAATCGTTTCAAGAAGGACATGAGGAGATCATGTGTAGTAATGCCCAAATATTTGAGTAGCCGCGATCAGAAGAAGATGACGTGTGCAATGGCAATTAATGTCTTAAGCGGTCGATGATGATGAGACACAGTTGCCAAAAAATGATGTTGATAAGTCAACAAGTCAGGAGACCAGAGTGTGGAAGTGGAACACAAAGTGGTGGACAATGAAGTAACTAACCCAACCTAGTAAGATGCCATGCAAGTGAGGACAACAATGCAGCGGTGGCGGGGAACAGGCTGCAAAAGGCAGGAATAGGCAGTGAGGTGGCCAGAGGGAGAAGGTAGACAACTGTTCCACAGAGCACCCACATGTGACAAGTTCCCAGGCTAAGGGTTGGGTGTTCATTTTTTTTGGTGTATTCCGATGCACACCTTCCCACCCAAAAAGGTTATATGGTTCAAGGTTTGTTCTTTTTCTTGTACTCCTCCTACTCTAATCCAAAACAATACCTCCTTAAGCACCTATCCCTACACTAAATGCAGCTAACAGCAGTGTTAATAGGGAATATAATAGAATAGATGTAGCCCTCTAAAGGACTTTTGGTTTCTGCAGCAAGGAACGAAAGGCAATAATCACTGCCTAGATTCCTTTAATACACTATTCATGCTCCAGAAGCTAGCTCTACAATAATTGTAGCTAAGAGCAATATTATTAGAGATATATATAATATTGGAATTATCCCTGAAAAGGACTGTTGGTTTAACGTAGCAGCACCAAGGACTATAAGGCAATGAACCATGCCTAAATGCCTCTAATACACTATCTCTACACCAGCAGCTAACCCTACACTAATTGAACATGATAGTGGTATTATTATACAATAGAATCTATTTAAATTAGCCCTGAAAAGACTTTTGATTGTGGGTGGCAGCACCAAGGACTGTAAGGCAATAATCCCTGACTAGATGCCTCCAAATACGCAATCCCTGCTTCATCAGCTAACCCTACACTAACTGCAGCTGAACGTAGAATTATTATAGAATAGAATCTATTTATGTTGGCCCTAATAGGACTTTTGGATGTACTTGACAGCCAGCGATGTAGCTAGAGTCTGATGGGCCTCAGTGCAAGATTTCGACTGGAGTCCCCACATCCTCACATAACCTCCATCTTGGTTTATATGCTCATCATCCTGATGCCCCTGGTGACAGCTCCAAGGACTGTAAGACAATAATCCCTGACAAGATACCTTTAATACACTATCCCTACTCCAGCAGCTAGCCCTACACTAATTGCAACTGAGACTGGTATTATTATAGAAAAGAATCTATTTGAATTAGCCCTGAAAAGGACTGTTGGTTGAATGTTACATCAGCAGATACTGTAACGCTATAACACACTTTCCCTTCTCCAGCAGAAACTCTCCCTACTGGTGATTGGTGAACCCGAACAGTAAAGTTCGAGGTCCGTACCGAAAATAGTATCTGAGAACGTACCCTGTTATGATTTGGTAGCTGAGGAGTGCAGGTAAAAAGGCAATACACCAGAGCAGTTGGAATCTATGAGATTGCAGTACCCTGACTAACCACCACAACTAGAGGCAGCCGTGGAGCGTTCCTACGTTGGTCCTAGACGCCTCGTCACAGCCTGAGAAACTAATTACACCTAAAGATAGAAATAGGAAAGCTATCTGCCCCGGAGCAGAACCCCAAAGATAATAGAAAGCCCCCAAACATGTAATGGCGGTTAGACAAGAAGAAACACTGACACAGAAAGAAAATAGCATGAGCAAACGCTGGGGCCCAAACTAACTAAATAGAAAAGGATAGGAAGGGTACTTACTGCAATCCCAGAAAACCCTGAAAAGCACCAACTCTACTAATTTCAAAAACAACTGAGATCACACGACCTCTACCACCTAAATTAGTTCTCTGGTGTAACAAAATCAAAACAGCAGCCACTGAAAAAACTGCAAAAAGCAAAGTACAAACATCAGTGGCTGAACTAACTGAGAGGGCAAAAGCCCCCGGAGGGGACCCTGAAGGCCCCCACAGAAGTGCAGGACAAAATGCAAAAATCTAGCACAAAAACAAAAAGAAGAAAATGTCTTATCTGATAGCAGGAGATGCAGACACGACACAGCAGGCTACAAGGGAAACAGGATTCAAGGATTGAGACCAGAACAATTGATCACCGACAACCCTGATGGGAAGGTGACTCCCTTATATAAGACCAGTCAGTAACACCTGATTCCCAATCCTCACAATCTTCACTGGACAGACCAGCACCGCTTGTAACCACCAGAGGGAGCCTCTGCTCAGAACTCATCTCAAGCCCATTCACAACAGTACCCAGAACACAGACTTCTCCAAGAAATATCAAGAAATCTGTGTTACTGATTGGGTTTGGCACCCCAAACATCTGCTGTTTCTCATGCCGTCATCTGTGTGACAGTGCAAGAAACACCGGCGGCTCTGATTGTCAGTAAGTCAGTTACCATTGGTCAGAGAGCTGTGATTTCCACATTGTCAGAAGACAGCATGTGAGCCAGCAGCTGTGACCAGTGGTAAAAAGGTTACCGTCAGTCACAGGCGTTGCCTGATGAGAGTACTACTCTCATCAGCACATGCCTGCTGTCGCTGATAGCACCGAGAGCAGATGTATGAAGATAAGGGTATTTATAAGCCATTGCCGGTGCAAAAAATAAGTAATAAAAAATAAAATGACGTGGGGTCTCTTCTATTTTTGATAACCAGTGCAGTCAAAACCGACATCTGCCGGCTGCAACCCTCAGCTGTCAGCTTTATCACGGCTGGTTATCAAGAATAGAGGCGTCCCCACACCATTTTTTTAAATTATTTAAATAAATAATTTTATAAAACGGCATGCCTCCCCATTTTGACAACCAGTTAAGCTAAAGCAGAAAGCTGGTATTCTCAGACTGGGAAGGGATCATAGATATTGGCCCTCCCCAGCCTAAAAATAGTAGCACGCAGCCTCCCCAGAGATTCTGGAACTTTGATCGGTTTTTCCCTATCAAGAGAAACTGCTAGGTGGGCACTTACCAGCGGTTTCAGCAGCCCTGACAGTGGGAGCCTGGAGCCTCCGACAGCCTGTGACTGCGGTACTCACAGCGCCCAAGTGCTGGGCAAGATGATAGCAATACAGCAGAGCTGGAGTGAGCAGAACACCAAGTGGTGAGTGTACTGCCAGGATCTGCAGTCATGTGACCCCAGGGGGCGGAGCTCAGCGTCCTGCAGCTGGGGATGAGTGCAGGAAGCTACAGGGACCCTGGAGAATGGAAAGGGGGTCACCGGACACCAGGGAGAGGAAGGGGAACCAGAGGGAGACGGAATCCAAGACAAGCCAAGGTCAGTAAACGTGAGAGACGACGCAGTACACAAGGAGCTGGCTAATAAAGAATAGTCAGGGACATGGCAGGAGTCAGAAAACCAGAGAAGCAAATACACAGTACAGAATCAAGAGGCAAAATCACAACGGGAAACAGAACCGGGTCAAAACCATACAAACAAGCTAGAACACAGGCACAAGGCACAGGCAATCAGGGGTCAACACACTCAGCCAAGGGCAAAAGTATAACTGACGGGGATAGGAGCTTCCTAGGGCTATAAGAAGCTCTCCCTGAACCAAAGAGAGGCCACAATAATAAACCCCAGGTGTGCAGGTCAGAGCCCGCACTAGGATCAAGACATTAACCCCTGGTGTGCAGGTCAAACCTGCACTGGGATCATGGCAGTACCCCCCTCTCAACGGGGGGCCGCTGGACCCCCAGGCTTGCCCGGGTACCTGGCATGGAAAGCCCGAACCAGGCGATCTGCATGTACCGAGCGAGCAGAGACCCATGAGCGATCCTCCGGTCCATATCCCTTCCAGTGGACCAGGTACTGCAAGGAGCGGTGCACCCGCCGAGAGTCCACAATATGTCCGACCTCATACTCCAAGTGTCCCTCCACTAACACTGGAGGAACAACAGACTCCGAGTCCTCCTTGACAGACCCCACGGGTTTCAACAGAGATTTATGGAACACATTGGTTATTTTTAAGGACGGGGGGAGATGCAACCTATATGCCACAGGATTGACTATCTCCACAATCTCGTACGGACCGATGAACTTCGGTCCCAATTTAGCTGATGGTACCTTCAAGTTGATGTTACGTGTGGAAAGCCAAACCTTCTCCCCCACCTGAAACATGTGTCCCGGGGCTCTCTTTTTGTCAGCAAAATATTTATACCTCCCCTGGGCCCGAGAGATATTATGCTGGACTTCAGCCCAGATATTTTTTAACCATAGAACGGATCCCTCCGCCCCTGGACAACCGGAATCCAACCGTGAAAACTCCCCAAAATAGGGATTAAACCCATAATTAATCAGGAATGGGGACATGTTGGTGGATTGACTCACTCGGTTGTTAAAAGCGAATTCCGCCAATGGTAACGCATCACACCAATCCTCCTGTCTGGCGGAGGTCAGACACCTGAGAGTCTGTTCCAGGGATTGATTGGTGCGTTCCGTCTGACCATTACTCTCCGGGTGATATGCCGACGAGAAGGAGAGTGGATGCCCAATTTCTTACAGAATGCCCTCCAAAATTTTGCCACAAACTGCACACCTCTGTCAGACACAACATTCAGGGGTACCCCATGCAAACGGACCACATGCAGCACAAACAATCTTGACAATGTTTCTGCTGAGGGTAATACTGCCAAGGGAACGAAATGGGCCTGTTTAGAAAACCTGTCCACCACCACCCAAATCACGGTATTGCCCCTGGAAGGTGGAAGACCGGTAATAAAGTTCATGGAGAGATGAGTCCATGGCCTATCAGGAACCGGTAAAGGTATGTGTTCCCCAGCCGGCCGGCTATGCGAGCTTTTGGAACGGGCACAAACTCCACAAGCAGAAATGAATTTCTTAACATCGGATCCAATTGAAGGCCACCAAAACACCCTGGCTACTGCCTCTCTAGTGGCTGTGATACCAGGATGAGCACTAAGCCTAGACTCATGAAACTCCTGCAGAAGTCTAGGCCGCAATAATTCTGGAACAAACAATTTATCCCCTTGCCTGGCCGCCGGAGCTAGGAACTGAGCCCTCAAAATTTCTTGTTCCAACTCTGATGAGATCCCCGCCACTACCACCCCCGGACGAAGAATGGAGGACGGTGGCTCGGGGGGAGACACCGGGTCAAAACTTCTGGACAGGGCATCCGCTTTAACATTTTTGGACCCCGGTCGAAAAGTAATGGAGAATTGAAATCATGAATAAAAAAGTGACCAACGGGCTTGTCTAGGCGTGAGCCTATTAGCAGATTCAAGGTATGCCAAATTTTTGTGATCTGTGATAACAGTGATAGGGTGAGCCGCCCCTTCCAAAAAGTGCCTCCATTCTTCGAATGCCAGTTTGACCGCAAGAAGTTCTCTATTGCCTACATCATAGTTTCTCTCGGCGGAAGAGAACTTCTTGGAGAAGAAGGCACAGCGTTTGAGATTAGTAAGGGTGGCCGGACCCTGGGACAACACTGCCCCCACCCCCACTTCAGAAGCATCCACCTCCACAATAAAAGGTTTGGACGGGTCTGGCTGAACCAACACCGGGGCGGACATGTGTGTCGACCCGCCACCACAATTGTGGATTACCAGGGCAATGGGGTACTCAGAGCCGAGCCCATGGAAGTCTATGGGGTTTTGTCACAGGTAGCGGTGGCTCGGTCTGTGGCCCTGGCGGTCTGGCGTATGTTGGGGGTATATTTACAGGGGATAGATTTATATACAGTTCGTGACGCCACCTGTAGTCTTCTGGTAATTTGTACCAGCGCTGCTGTAGAGCTCTGAGGGGATGGTGATGCAGCTAGATGTCGGGTCCCCTACAGGTGGGACTCTTCCCTCAGGTCGGTAGTTAAAGCAGGGTTGTGCAAGCATGCAAGTAAATAACTCAGTCTCACACCGTCAACGTCTTTCCATACCTTTACTTGTAAGATGGTAAGGCAGGTCCCAGGGAGGCTGATGGGGTTGATGGAGGATGAGCTTTGAGGCAACGGTTAAGCAAGTTAGGGGCCTCCTTTACTGTCCAATAATGATGAGTCCAACCAGCCTGCAGCGTAGTTCCCTCTATAATTCCAGCTATTCCAAAGCTGTTCTGCCCAGTCAGTGTTGTGGTCGGAGCCTTCCTGTGAGAGAGTTGAATTCCTATTTCGCTGATCAGGCTCAAAGTCTTCACTCCCCCTGACCCCAGTTACGTATGACTATTTGGGGCTGATTGCCGCGACCTAAGGTCCGGTAAATCTCTGGTTTTCTTACCACTATGCTTGTAGCTAATAGTGATCCTTCGGTCCCCAGTGACCGGTAGCAATGTGCAGGACTTCTCCAAGCCAAAAGCACTTTTGAAATATTCCTTCCACTTTGCCCTTCGATTTGCTCAACTCTTAATAGATATCTCAGTCTGTCTTCCAGTGGGGCACAGCTCTGACTAGGCTGAGGTGAACTAGGCCACCTGTACTAGCCTCCACTTTCTGAACTGCTAACAGGCTCAGACTGGACACGTCTACTCTGTCCAAGGACAGGAAACTGACTGACTAAATCACTCCCTTCCACACCCCTGCTGGGTGTGTCAGAAGTGTACGTGATGTCATGAAGAGCCCTTAACTGTTACCTCTCCACTCATCCTCCTGGTATTGTGTACCAGGGCTACACATTCCCCCATGGTAAACGACAGCACTCCCGGGCTGTAAAATATAAAGAGACATTTTTGTTTATGCATTTAACATTAAACATTAATTCGTCCCATCCGGGAGGTAAGGATGTCTTAAACGTTGCGAACAATAACATTATAGAGAAATACAAATATTAAATAAACATGTTCATAAAAATAGACAATATACTTGTGAAGGACCCGCACCAAACCTTCAACGTGGGTCCTGGGTGGGCTGCAGGACATCCGAATGCAGACCTCACTCAGTGCCTCACCACACGGGTTTTATGTTCAGAGGTAAGTCAAGGCTTCGTGTGAAATCATTAAAAGGCACCTTAGTGCAACTATTTACAGGATACAGTTTTTGGGCTGGCTCAGTCCTCAGCCTCTGAGTCCATTATAAAACGAAGACATATTATATCACATTATAATAATAATAAAGTGCAAAACTTTTCTGGTTACCCAGCCGGGCATTCTACTGTTAGAAATATATAAATGTATTATATACTCGTTTACTTGTGCAAAAATTGGCAAACTTCTTAAACTTTATACAACATTACTTATGGTAGACCCCTATCTGGATCTTACCGGTTTTTTACTGTTTAACTATTCAAATACATTTTCCACCCCGGGGGCTGGAACAATGCGATGGTCCCTAGATCCCAGGACTAACAGGTCGTGACCTGCTATTGGGGTTTGAGTTGCCACAGTTCTTGTGCGAACCTCTAGGGGCGCAACGGGTACCTTCTCCTTGCGAGACACCGATTGCGTTTCAATCTGAGTCACAGTTAACGATATGGATCGTGTCATGGATTGCGATGGAAACTGGGTCGCATGTTGCGATATTGATGTTGCTTTCTTTTGCGATGAACCTGCAGGGGGCGATGCTGGGGCACGGCCGGATACTGCTTGTGCTGGAGACGGGGACGCTGCGGTAGTGGTGACGTTACCTGCGTCTGGGACGGGTCACGGACGATGGTGACGTTAAGGGCATACCATCCCTTCATTCCCCAGTGCCGTGTATACGTGACAATGTCTCCATTAACTAAGTCCCTCCCGGGATGGCCTTGCGGTAGGTGGGATTCTACGTCCCTGCGACTAACAAAGACCCCTGGGTAGAGGCCCGGTTCACGGATGAAGCCCCAGCCCTTCCGGAGCTGGAACTCAGTCACACACCCCTGCCGCCGCGGTTCCCTCAGGGTACCTTTCTCTCTCCGGACACTCTCCTTGTCCGCGATCAGCTCTGCATGTTGCCGCTGACGGTTCCGCTGAGCTTCCCGCTCTTCCTCCTGCTGGCGTTTCTGCTTCTCCTCACGACGCTGCCACTCATATTCCCACTGGGCGGTATAGGCGACGTCATCCAGGCGCGCCATTTCGTCCCAGTCGACGTCTGGTAACGACGGACAGACCCCTCCGGTGTCCCTGCCGGGGTTCGATCATCTGCTGCGGCCTCCTGGCCGGGCGGGAGTTCCGGAACTGGCGGTACCTCCTCAACCTCCTTCGCCTCCACCGCTTCACCGGTGGATCAGGATTGGTACTTTCGGGGGCAGCCTCCGGTTGCTCCTTTGCCTTGGGCAGCAGAAGTTTTGGTAACTCCAAACGTAGGGGATCATCGAAGGGAGAGATCACCGCGTCCCACAGCCTCCGCTGCTCCAGGGTACGCCGGCGTCTCTCGATCTCTTCAAATCCAGGTTGGTGCTGGACCATCTTCTTCAGGCGTGCATTTTCTTCCTTAATTTCTAGCAACGCCTGCTGCAGGTGCAGGACCACGGATGACTCCGGTGCTGGTGGCAGCTTGGCTGGGGCACGGGGCCTGCCTTCCTCCGCTTCCCTGCTCGGCTGCACACGTCCTGCTTCCATGATGTTCCAGAAGATTCTTTCTCCTTCTTCCAGAGACGTCCGGTCTCTTCCGTGGAGGCGGGGTTTGCGTCTCCTCCTCTTTGCAGGAAAGGTGAAGAGGAGGCGGACCTCCTTTGCTGTAGGGCAGGATCGCATGTTGTAATAGCACTTTGAGAGGGCCGGCATTTTCTTCGCGCCACTGGGGGGTACACGCCCACGAAGGTACGCCCACCTTCTTCTCCAGCGCCTGAGGGCGCGAATATGGCGACAAAGATGGCGATTTTTGGCGCCAAAAGTGCAAACAGTCCTTTTTCACAAAAACAATTCCATAGGCACACAGGGCTTGCAATTTTGCGAGTTTCGCATCCTGTTCGTGACGCCAATTTGTGTCGACCCGCCACCACAATTGTGGATTACCAGGGCAATGGGGTACTCAGAGCCGAGCCCATGGAAGTCTATGGGGTTTTGTCACAGGTAGCGGTGGCTCGGTCTGTGGCCCTGGCGGTCTGGCGTATGTTGGGGGTATATTTACAGGGGATAGATTTATATACAGTTCGTGACGCCACCTGTAGTCTTCTGGTAATTTGTACCAGCGCTGCTGTAGAGCTCTGAGGGGATGGTGATGCAGCTAGATGTCGGGTCCCCTACAGGTGGGACTCTTCCCTCAGGTCGGTAGTTAAAGCAGGGTTGTGCAAGCATGCAAGTAAATAACTCAGTCTCACACCGTCAACGTCTTTCCATACCTTTACTTGTAAGATGGTAAGGCAGGTCCCAGGGAGGCTGATGGGGTTGATGGAGGATGAGCTTTGAGGCAACGGTTAAGCAAGTTAGGGGCCTCCTTTACTGTCCAATAATGATGAGTCCAACCAGCCTGCAGCGTAGTTCCCTCTATAATTCCAGCTATTCCAAAGCTGTTCTGCCCAGTCAGTGTTGTGGTCGGAGCCTTCCTGTGAGAGAGTTGAATTCCTATTTCGCTGATCAGGCTCAAAGTCTTCACTCCCCCTGACCCCAGTTACGTACTGACTATTTGGGGCTGATTGCCACGACCTAAGGTCCGGTAAATCTCTGGTTTTCTTACCACTATGCTTGTAGCTAATAGTGATCCTTCGGTCCCCAGTGACCGGTAGCAATGTGCAGGACTTCTCCAAGCCAAAAGCACTTTTGAAATATTCCTTCCACTTTGCCCTTCGATTTGCTCAACTCTTAATAGATATCTCAGTCTGTCTTCCAGTGGGGCACAGCTCTGACTAGGCTGAGGTGAACTAGGCCACCTGTACTAGCCTCCACTTTCTGAACTGCTAACAGGCTCAGACTGGACACATCTACTCTGTCCAAGGACAGGAAACTGACTGACTAAATCACTCCCTTCCACACCCCTGCTGGGTGTGTCAGAAGTGTACGTGATGTCATGAAGAGCCCTTAACTGTTACCTCTCCACTCATCCTCCTGGTATTGTGTACCAGGGCTACACACATGAAACATTTCTTAAGTGCTGAGAAGGATTGTTTGGCAAGTCCCGACCAATTTTTTACATCAGCACCCTTCTGGCTAAGATCCGTGAGTGGTTTAACCACTTGTGAGAAACCTTTAATGAATCTCCGGTAATAGTTTGCAAATCCTAAAAAGCGCTGGAGCCCCTTGAGATCTCGAGGCTGAACCCAGTCTACAATAGCCAGCACCTTCTTAGGATCCATACGAAACCCCACACCGGACACAATCAGCCCCAAAAAAGACAACGGGGATAGGAGCTTCCTAGGGCTATAAGAAGCTCTCCCCGAACCAAAGAGAGGCCAGAATAATAAACCCCAGGTGTGCAGGTCAGAGCCCGCACTAGGATCAAGACATTAACCCCTGGTGTGCAGGTCAAACCTGCACTAGGATCATGACATTCCCACTTGCCCTGATGTGGTGGCAAGTGCGGTAATAGGTTTGGGGTTAATGTCAGCTGTTTTATGGACAGCCAAATACAGTAATGCCAGTAGCCAACATAGCTACGGCATTACCTTGATTGGCAGGCAATCCTCACGTTTAGTAGCTGAAAATCAGCCACAAAACGTGTGGAGCGAGGAATCGAACATGGTGCCTAAGTACCCGGATACTCAATTGAGTACCCAGCGTCTTGCGCACCAGGATGCTCGATTGAGTATCGAGCAGTGCCGAACATTCTCGCCCATCATTAGTAACTAGCACCCGGGGCAAAGCAAGTGTTTTGTGCTTGTGAACTGTTAGCACTCCCCTGAGTCTCTTTTACCAGTGCAGTATTAAGTCTCTTATTTGGCAAACAAATGCATTATATTTTGAATAAAATTATAATTTGCCATTTGACCTTCTAACATTTTCTGCTTTTGCTGAAATTTGACATAAATGTTAATAGTTATACCCTATCCGAAGCCAAACCCTAGCTCTAAACTTAACTTTAAATCTAACCCTAACCAGAAACTTAACAATAGCCCTAAACCTAGGCCTAAATCTAGGCCTAACCGTAGCTCTAATACTAACTCTAACCCTAGTGTGGAGCCCAGCTGCGACTGGATTCATATCTCCCAGAAGGGTGCGCAGAAGGAATTCACCACTAGAGGTCACTATATACATTCACACACCTTCACCCATCCCTAAGACCACCAGAGGGAGCTGTATAGACTTATAAAAGGAGGGTGAAGACAGGAAAGAGAGTTCAGTGCAGCTCTGAGTTCAGTCAGCTCAGTAGCTAAGTTCAGTCAGACTGAAGTCTGCAGCCTGCAGTTCAGTTCAATAGAGTGGGGGCTAGTAAAGTGGAGTAGAATCCACTCCAGTCTAGTCAGAGCTGAAACGAGTGAGTGCAGCTCAGTGAGAAAGCGTGCCGACGCTTAGAGAGCGGCGAAGAGGCAGCCCACCAACTGCCAGTGTGTGTGATCGTGTGAGGGCCCGGGTAGGCCGAAGGCGAGTGGAAAGAGAAGTAAAAGAGGTAGAAGAGCCTTTACAGCTTACCTCAGCAAGTATTGACTGGACACCGGGGTCCGAGCCTATAGGGATCTCCACGACCCATTAGGAGAACACCGGAGTTCCTGGAGGACTACAAGTCCCAGGAGTACTACAGAGTTGATACGTAGCAGGATCAGGAGGACGGAGTTCGGCTGGTACCGGCCAAGGGATCCTGTTCTTTCAGAGAAGGTCCAACCACAAGGTCAGCCAAGTGCAGAACGGAGACTAAGTTAGGCCCAGCTACATGCAGGCCAGGACTTCATTACAAAAAGGCAGGGAACAGGAGGCCACACACCTACTCAGTGGAGGAATCTGAATGTGCACCCTTCACCCTACAGTGCTCCGGGGAGTGCCTGCAACATCTTCAGTAAAGGTACCAAAGTGACTTGTGTGTGTGTCCCTCTTCTTACCCCTAACTGCCGGGTCCCAGTCTGTCCTGCATCCCTACATATCTATCTGCCCTGAAGGACTCAATGTGGCGCCCTGAGGGTCCAGTCGCCACAGAGATGTTGCATCTCACCCAGAGGTGTGACACCTGACTCTCAGGTAAGGAGGAAGCACCCCATTGACTCCATCACCGCATCCACACACATCATGCCAGTGCTGAGCATCAGGCTGGTTAGTAAAGGGTGTAGAGTTGGGTGAGTGGAGCCAGCTGCAGCATTATGCAGCAGCGTGTGAGTTTAGCGATTCAGTTAGAGACAGGCAGGCAGTGAGTGAGTACTGGCCTGACCTGCAGCTCCTCTGAGTTCACCTCAGGAAGCCGTGCTGAGAGAGCAAACGGGTCCTAGGCAGAGACGACCTCACAAGTCGTAGCCCATTGCAAAGGAGGACCAGGCGAACCGGGGAACGATCCCTAGACTAGTGGGAAAGTTCAGCTGCACTAGTAACACCGACAATAGTGGGTCTCTTCAAGGGCCACTAGCCACTATAATCTCACCGGGAGGAAGCTTAGAGGCCAAGTACGTCCAGGACCTTTCTACTGGGATTTCTGATGGCCCACTGGTCTGGTCTGGTAACTGAAAGGGCCTAATACTACCTCGTCCGAGGGCTCTGTGGTGGCGGGTGCAGAAGGAGTGAGGAGTGTAGCACCAATAAAAGAAGCTGGAAAGGAACATAAAGGGAGTCTTTGGAAGTGTGACCAATTTACCTGAGGGTTGCTGGACTACTCACTGGAAGGACACAGTGCCCGGCTGGTGTCTGTATTACCGGTGACAGAACTGTGAGTAAACCTTGAAACTGCAACAGAACTGTTTCCTGATTATTCCAGCGACGCACACGCCCCTCTGCTACATCACTCTGCACCATTGCTACACCTTGCATCTACCTGCCCTGGGAGGACACAGTCTTACCTGTAGAAGACTTATCATCTAGCTGCACAACACCATCCCTTCCAGAGGATCTGCACAGCAGTGCTGGTCACCCTGACCAGGTACTACAGGTGGCGTCACGACAAACTACACGAACACTAATCCCCTGTAAATATTCCCCTTTTTGGTGAGCGCCCAGGGCCACGGACTGAGTCGTGGCTGCCGTGACATCCCCCATAGAAGTCGACGGACTCGGTGCCGAGTACCCTACGGCCCTGGAGGGCGGCTCACTCAACATAACATCTAGCTGCACAATACTAACCCTTCAGTGGAACTGCATAGCAGCGCTGGTCATCCTGACCAGGTACCACAGGTGGCGTCACGAATCCCCTTACCAATACTCAATTCACCTGTAAATATCCCACATTAAAGGATGAGCACCAGAGCCACGGACTGAGCTGTGTTGCCGTGACATCCCCCATAGTAGTCTATAGGCTCAGATCCGAGTTCCCATTGCTCTGGAGGGCGACTCACTAGCAACAACATTAGCTCTAACCCTAGCCAAAATCCTAGCCCTTTCACTAGCTCTAACCTTAACTTTAACCATATCTGTAACCTTAGCCCAATCTTAGCCTTAACACTAGCTCTAACCTTAGCCCTAACCCTAGCCCTAACAAAAAAAACGCTAACCTTTTTCTTAGTTGGGGTTAGAAAAAGTGTAAAAACATAAAAGCAGCTCATTTTAATAAATGAAGATTGTTTTGAATTGTGTTCACGAGGTTTAATTTAACTTTAATTTTAAGTTTAATTAACTGTTCAATTTCTGTCATCTCAGTTGCTTCCTATGCGGAGTAAAACAGGCGCGATGAGTTTGGTGTTGCCTGCTGCGCTTTGCATAGGCAGCGGCCAATATGACACAGCTCATTTCATTATACTTGAAACTTTGCCATATCGATTGCTGCATAAACAGATTTCAGTAGACGATGACAAACTAATCTCACCTGGACTAGAGGCAAAGGGTGTGACAGTGAACGGGCCTGTGTGGAAAAAGGGCCTGCTGATAACAGCGCCTATTTCAATTGGATGCTGTCCGAGGACGCACATTCAGCGGCAGCGTATTGTGGCTGTCATTGAATTGTGGCTGTCATAGAAAATATTAAAAATCCTTGAGGTCCCTCATATACTGAACATTTTCAGCATTGGGATAACTAGTCAAAAACACCCATAGCCAAATCAGATCTCTCCTACTTTGCACTGACGAGGACCAATAGTACGAAACACACCGTGTCTGCAAATGGAGATTCTGATTTGGCTTTTATCCTAAGTCATATTACAAGACTCGTTAAAGGGTTGATTGTGACTTGTAGGATCGCTACTTCCAATAGGTGGCGCTGTAGAGTTCAAGTCCTCTTTTTTGAAGAGGCAATTTGCATATTAAATTTTTCTCATAATTATAACCCCTGCGAAAAGGCCCCAAATCCACAGGGGCCATATATCCACCATCAGGCCATGTTTGGTCTCTAAGCATAGATAAAATCCTAATAAAGAAGATGACATCAGTCTCGACCTTCTGTGATCGCACTATGAGGAGTTAGTGCATAAGTTGTGATTTCCTAGTGGTGTGAACAAGCTGCGGCCTTCTCCGTTGATCGTCGGCCAATTGTGTAAATGTCCGAACAATAGGGGGTAGCAGATCACAGCGGGTGGTACTCGTGACCTTCCCGGCCTGTGATATCGGGAATTTGTGGGATTAAGAAAGTTCTGACAATATTGTATTTCTGACAGTGGCATAGAGACCCGCCAGCTCCATGTACTGCAATACACGCCGCCGCACATCAGTGTGCCCGTCAAAAGCGGCACATGGCAATGATGTCATGTGCCACTTATGGCTATCATGCCATTATAGAAGAGGATGCCGCATCTCATGGCAGCAGAGAAAGTTAAGAAGAATCACTTATTTTTTTTACAATGCGTTGGAAAAGAGCGGCAGAAGAGACTTTATACCAGGAAGGGGCCCAGGATGGGGGACATTATTACATGAAATGTGTCAGGAAGGGGGACATAATTACAGAAAAGGGCCAGGTGGAGGGACATTATTACAGAAAGGGGCCAAGATGGGGGATATTATTACAGAAAGGGGCCAGGTGGGAGAACATTATTACAGAAAGGGGCCAAGATGGGGAATTTTATTACAGAAAGGGGCCAGTATGGGCAATATTATTACAGAAAGGGGCTCAGGATGGGGATATTACTACAGAAAGGGACCAGGTGCGGGGATATTATTACAGAAAGGGACCAGGTGCGGGGATATTATTACAGAAAGAGACCAGGTGGGGGAATATTATTACAGGGGGCCAGGATGAGAAATATTATTACAGAAAGGAGCCAGGATGGGGGATATTATTACAGAAAGGGACCAGGTGGTGGATATTATTACAGAAAGTGACCAGTTGGGGGGACATTATTACAGGGGGCCAGGATGGGGGATATTATTACAGAAAGGGACCAGGTGGTGGATATTATTACAGAAAGTGACCAGTTGGGGGGACATTATTACAGGGGGCCAGGATGGGGGATATTATTACAGAAAGGGCCAGATGGGAGAACATTATTACAGAAAGGGGCCAAGATGGGGAATTTTATTACAGTAAGGGGCCAGGATGGGCAATATTATTACAGAAAGGGGCTCAGGATGGGGATATTACTACAGAAAGGGACCAGGTGCGGGGATATTATTACAGAAAGAGACCAGGTGGGGGGATATTATTACAGGGGGCCAGGATGAGAAATATTATTACAGAAAGGAGCCAGGATGGGGGATATTATTACAGAAAGGGACCAGGTGGTGGATATTATTACAGAAAGTGACCAGTTGGGGGGATATTATTACAGGGGGCCAGGATGGGGGATATTATTACAGAAAGGGGCCAGGATGGGGAACATTACTACAGAAAGGGTCTAGGTGGGGGACATAATTATAGAAAGTGGCCAGGTGGGGGGATATTATTACAGAAAGGAACCAGGATGGGGGATATTATTACAGAAAGGGGCCAGGTGGGGGGACAGAATTACAAGAATGGGTCAAAACAAGGGACATTATTACAGAATGATGCCAGGATTGGCGGACATTATTCCAAGAAGGGATCAAGACAGGTGACCTTATTACAAGAAGATACCAGGATGGGGACATTATTGCACTTATGTGTAATCTAGAACGCTACAAGGGCCCACACATCTGACCAACATGCGGGTGGGGACTAAAGTCCAAAATTTTGAGCTGTTGCCCACCGGACATTTGTTACGCCACTACCTGGCAAGTACTTAATGAGCAGCTGCAAGAAGATGCAGGGCTTTCTGGGTACTACTCTTTTGACAGTGATGGTGGCACAGTGGGATTGGGGCAAAATTTTATGCCCTGTAGAGTTTGGAGTTAACGGTAACCGCCCGGTGGCGATCTCCCTCACAATGTCCCTGATTCTCAGGATAGATCATCAATATCGGTTACAATTCTCATAAAGGGAGTGTTCTGGTCAGAATAATTTTTCATTAAATTGAGTGATTTGATTTGAAACTAATCAAATGAGTTATGAATTTCCCCAAAAATTCAAAATCGCCAGAATCCATATTTTGGGTGGATTTTTGTGATTTGCATAAACCCAGCAAAATTGTGACCAAACACTATTACACTGGATTCTTTTGAGGGCTTGGAAAGAGTTAAAAGTTTTCTGTTCATTTCCAGATCGAAGGCCTGTGATCGGCATCAGCACAGAAAGCCAGCGCGAAGGACTGGCTAGCTGTGGTGGTGAACTGGAAAAAAAAGCTTATAAATGCTCAAATAGTGGTGGTCTGACTACAAAAATCCCAAACAATTGAAAGATTGATAAGAAGATTTGGCTAAGAGGAATCTGAATGGAGATTGAACATGTGCCTATTGCTCCATTCAATTTGATGGCACTGACAATAATACTCAAGTGGCACCAGGGGGAGCTAAAACCAAGGGTCATCTCCCATTTATTTCAGAGGTAGCTGTATAATCCACATGTACTGAGCTCCCCTAGTGGTGGCTGCAGGCAGCCAGAGTTTTAACACGTATTGTAGAAAGGGAAATAGAGGATGTAGAGTTATATGGGGAAACATATCAATTAATATATGGCAGCTCTCTGTGGCATATTAGAAAATATAGTTTTCAGACCTGGGGCCATAATTATGAAGCTATATATATATATATTATAGCATATATATATATATATATATATATATATATATGTGTGTGTGTGTGTATATATATATATATATATATATATATATATATATATATATATATATATACTGCTCAAAAAAATAAAGGGAACACTTAAACAACAGAATATAACTCCAAGTAAATCAACCTTCTGTGAAATCAAACTGTCCACTTAGGAAGCAACACTGATTGACAATCAATTTCACATGCTGTTGTGCAAATGGAATAGACAACAGATGGAAACAGATGGAAATTATTGGCAATTATCAAGACACCCTCAATAAAGGAGTGGTTCTGCAGGTGGGGACCACAGATCACATCTCAGGACCAATGCTTTCTGGCTGATGTTTTAGTCACTTTTGAATGTTGGTTGTGCTTTCACACTCGTGGTAGCATGAGACGGACTCTACAACCCACACAAGTGGCTCAGGTAGTGCAGCTCATCCAGGATGGCACATCAATGTGAGCTGTGGCAAGAAGGATTGCTGTGTCTGTCAGCATAGTGTCCAGAGGCTGGAGGCGCTACCAGGAGACAGGCCAGAACACCAGGTGACATGGAGGTGGCCGTAGGAGGGCAACAACCCAGCAGCAGGACTGCTACCCGGCCTTTGTGCAAGGAGGAACAGGAGGAGCACTGCCAGAGCCCTGCAAAATGACCTCCAGCAGGCCACAAATGTGCATGTGTCTGCACAAATGGTTAGACCACCAAGGATGGTCTGAGTGCCCGACGTCCACAGATGGGGGTTGTGCTCACAGCCCATCACCGTGCAGGCCGCTTGGCATTTGCCACAGAACACCAGGATTGGCAAATTCGCCACTGGCGCCCTGTGCTCTTCACAGATGAAAACAGGTTCACACTGAGCAAATGTGACAGACGTGACAGAATCTGGAGACGCCGTGGAGAGTGATCTGCTGACTGCAACATCCTTCAGCATGACCGGTTTGGCAGTGGGTCAGTAATGGTGTGGGGTGGCATTTCTTTGGAGGGCCGCACAGCCCTCCATGTGTTCGCCAGAGGTAGCCTGACTGCCAATAGGTACCGAGATGAGATCCTCAGACCCCTTGCGAGACCATATGCTGGTGCGGTTGGCCCTGGGTTCCTCCTAATGCAGGACAATGCCAGACCTCATGTGGCTGGAGTGTGTCAGCAGTTCCTGCAAGATGAAGGCATTGAAGCTATGGACTGGCCCGCCCGTTCCCCAGACCTGAATCCGATTGAGCACATCTGGGACATCATGTCTTGCTCCATCCACCAATGTCACGTTGCAGCACAGACTGTCCAGGAGTTGGCGGATGCTTTAGTCCAGGTCTTGGAGGAGATCACTCAGGAGACCATCCGCCGCCTCATCAGGAGCATGCCCAGGTGTTGTAGGGAGGTCATACAGGCACATGGAGGCCACACACATTACTGAGCATCATTTTGACTTGTTTTAAGGACATTACATTCCACTTTAATTTTGTGGGTGATGCCAAATCCAGGCCTCCATTGGTTAATAAACTTGATTTCCATTGATGATTTTTTGTGATTTTGTTGTCGGCACATTCAACTTTATACAGAACAAAGTATTCAATGAGAATATTTCATTCATTTAGATCTAGGATGTGTAATTTGAGTGTTCCTTTTATTTTTGTGAGCAGTGTATATATATAATCTTATTATTTTCTAATTGTTTGACTCAACAACCCCTTCAAATAAATATGGTGCACTTATTGGTTCTCTCACTATCGCCCCCTCGTGAGCATTGACAAAACAGGACTTATTGCCCTGTGCGTCTCCTTCCTTCTTTATATGTTTTTTTTCTTGCTCATCTTTTTAATTAACTCTCGGAAGATGCTAATTAGACTTAGCAGGCTTTTAATTAGAAATGCAGTATTTAATGACTGCGACATAACCCTTTCACTGCCCAGCATCCTTCGCAGGTTCATTATACCGCCTGCCCTGTGTTCCCTCACTTACAGCCTTTAATTAATAGTTTCCAGTATCAGACGGTAATTGTGAGTATAATCGGCGGAGAGAACTGGCTGCTGATCAAACGCGCCCTACACAACCCGGAATACTGTGGAGTGCTGTGTATCCTCGCCATGGGCTTATATGCATCCTGCAATCATTTTTATGGCCCGGGTTTCTGGCATTTGCTGGCACATTCTTCCAGACGCTGCAGCCTTTACAATGACTATTCCTGGAGGGACTAAACTAAAGGATAAAGATACCTTTTTCTACTTTAATGCAAGTATCTTGGGCTAAAAATCATTTTACAATTTGACTTAATTAAAACGTTTTCATCTTTTGGCTTTTTGCAGGCTCTTTCATTCCAGGCATATTGATGGCTGCAGAATGAGCTAACTGAGGATCCATCAGTGAGCATGTTCTGACAATCTCGGCTGATACTTGTACACAAAGTTCAGTTCAACTTTCTGTGAAAGAAGTTCAGAAAAAAAATAAGAGAGTCCTAAACTCCTCTGATCTATTGAATCCTAGTCCTGCACACACAGGATCCAAAATGCACTGTAATGAGCCCTGCATCATCACAATAAAATTCGCCCTCTTGTGGTGGTGACAGGGAACTGCAATATATTCCAGGCTTTAATCTGCTGTGCAGTTGCACCATGCTCACATTACATTTGGTAGCTCCACATTTGCTTTGCTTTCACATGCAACAAGAACTACACGGCATCTTTGGACTTTATATATTAGCGTTATCTTTCTCTATGGTTTTATGTATCACGTCATAATAAAAAAGTAACAAGTAATAAGTAACTGCCAGGTTCTGCTATGCAAATACGATGGATTAATTGTTCATCAGCAAGTGTCACCACCTCTATAAAAGCAGAAGTTTTGGCAGTTTGCTGGTCTGGAGCATTCAGTGATTTCTTAACATAACACCAAGGAGTAACCAAATAACACCATAGATCAACATATCAGTTACTGAGAGTAACATATCATCATAGGAGATGTAATAACATAGTGTCACAAAGTAGCAAACTGAAAAGTTGCCAGACTGTAGCAGACCAACTGCATATACAATATATAGAGACGCCGAGAAACAAAAGCAGTCAAAGGTCAAAAGTAGAAAAAATAGAAAAAACTTTATTGATGTAATAGGATAAAAGTATTACACAACAGGTGAACCCTGCATGTGCCACAACACACAATAAAAACACAGCAAGGGAAACCATGTGTGGTAACGTAGATATAATAATGCCTCTTATTCCATATGTAATTAATATTTCACATAGCTGAAATGCATAGGTAAGTATATAGAGGTAAATAAAGCATTGGGGCGGCAAGGGTAACCTGTGTGGTCTCACATTGGTGACTTTAGTGGTATGTATGACATCACCATGCTTTATTTACCTCTATATACTTACCTATGCATTTCAGCTATGTGAAATATTAATTACATATGGAATAAGAGGCATTATTATATCTACGTTACCACACATGGTTTCCCTTGCTGTGTTTTTATTGTGTGTTGTGGCACATGCAGGGTTCACCTGTTGTGTAATACTTTTATCCTATTACATCAATAAAGTTTTTTCTATTTTTTCTACTTTTGACCTTTGACTGCTTTTGTTTCTCGGCGTCTCTATATAACACCAAGGAGGAAGGTTATCAGGAATGACCTTAGAGAAGTAATTGTTGCTGCCCATCAATCTGGGATGGATTAAAAGGCCATTTCCAAACTATTTGGAGTCCAATATTCTAAGTGAGAAAGATTATTTATAAATGTGACACCCTCCAGAGAGTTAACAATCTTCCCAGCAGCGGACGTCCAAACAAATTCATCCCAGAGTCAGACAGGTATATAATCAGAGAAATTGAAAAAAAAAACCAAGAGCTAAAGCTCAGAATCTAAAGGCCTCAGCATGTTAAATGTTCAAGTTCATGACAGTACAACTAGAAAAAGAAAACATTTATGGCTTGTTTGAAAGCATCACAGAGGAAGCTTCTTCTTTCTACAAAGAACATGGTAGCACGTCTAAAGATGGCAAAACTGTATCTGAGCAAACCACACAATTTTTGAATTTTTTTTACCCTTCAGATAGCCAAAAATAAAATGGAGATGTATGGCTATAACGTACAGTACCATGATTGGCAAAATTTACATTCAAACAAAGATAACAATAAACCTGGAAACGCAAGGAAGTCTTTCTCTATCTAATGCCCAATGCTCTGGGATCCACCACGTAAGTTCTCTCTGCAATTCTGGCCCTAGCGGGGGTCACCGGTTTTCCGCTAGGCCGCAATTTTGTCTCTGATGAAGTCTATCAAAGCCCGTTGAGCCTCCCACGAAATAAAAACCTGTACCATAGAGGATAGCTGGAAGTGACGGCCCGGGCTCACGGCACTGTCCTTCTGCAGGGGTGTCCCGCCTGTTTCAGTCTCCTTGCGGATCTTCTGGGCTTGACGTTGATGGAAGTCCTTAGAATTGGAATGGAGTGGACTGGGCCTCACTCTTCATGGGTGACGTCTGGTCTTTTGAGGTTTACTACCGTGGGGCACGAATCCTGATCCCAACTAGTGTAGGCGAACTCGGAGTCCTCCTGTGCGGAATCCCGCCTGTCAGGAGATGTCCGACACCTTGAGAGTGTAGACTTTCCACTGAGGCCTGTTATGCCCGGCTTCAGCAACTTCCATGGGGGTGTGTCTGCTCCACTCTCTTCTCTGGCGCCAAATCGTCTGGGGTTTGGTGCACAGGGCTTTTATATCAAGGAAGTCCTTCCTGTGGGCCACCAGATCAGGTCAAACAAAGTCGCTCCCCCTGCAAGTCTTCCAGGACAATTTGGTTCCTTGATCTCTCCTGCCAGCAGATAGCAGTCTCTCCTCATTAAAGGCACACTGCAAGGACTCTTCAGAGATGTAAATGCTTCTTATTACAGAATGCACTAATAGCTGGACATTGGTCTAGAGACCACATGGATAATGTCATGAAAACGCCTTCACTAGGGGAAAATGAAAGTGACCTAGGAGCTTTTTTTTCAATGCGACAACAAAAAACCGCATGTTGCTGATGCTACTGCGAGCATCCTTGTGGCCTAAATGTTGCCTCCCATGGCTGCAGTGTCTCCGATTTGTCTCCCCTTGAGCAATCTGGTATGTCATTGGTCGTGATCACACAGCAGTGCCAGCAGCAGATCTTGGAATTGCCTAATACATTCAATGCGCAGAATATTCATCAG
>JARQOD010000005.1:11224382-11318909 GCA_033576555.1 Oophaga sylvatica | reverse complement strand
CCCGCATGTCTTAAACACAGTGCAGTCTCACTAGCCAAGGATCTGGACCACATAATCCTCAACCTGATCCTCCTTCCTGCCACCATGGAAAGTTCCAGGACACAAATGATCCCACACTCGGACACTTCAAGGAGTTTGGCTTTACATTTCCAATTAATTTGATTTCGGCCTCTCGCCCTAATCGTTTCAAGAAGGACATGAGGAGATCATGTGTAGTAATGCCCAAATATTTGAGTAGCCGCGATCAGAAGAAGATGACGGTGTGCAATGGCAATTAATGTCTTAAGCGGTCGATGATGATGAGACACAGTTGCCAAAAAATGATGTTGATAAGTCAACAAGTCAGGAGGACCAGAGTGTGGAAGTGGAACACAAAGTGGTGGACAATGAAGTAACTAACCCAACCTAGTAAGATGCCATGCAAGTGAGGACAGCAATGCAGCGGTGGCGGGGAACAGGCTGCAAAAGGCAGGAATAGGCAGTGAGGTGGCCAGAGGGAGAAGGTAGACAACTGTTCCACAGAGCACCCACATGTGACAAGTTCCCAGGCTAAGGGTTGGGTGTTCATTTTTTTTGGTGTATTCCGATGCACACCTTCCCACCCAAAAAAGGTTATATGGTTCAAGGTTTGTTCTTTTTCTTGTACTCCTCCTACTCTAATCCAAAACAATACCTCCTTAAGCACCTATCCCTACACTAAATGCAGCTAACAGCAGTGTTAATAGGGAATATAATAGAATAGATGTAGCCCTCTAAAGGACTTTTGGTTTCTGCAGCAAGGAATGAAAGGCAATAATCACTGCCTAGATTCCTTTAATACACTATTCATGCTCCAGAAGCTAGCTCTACAATAATTGTAGCTAAGAGCAATATTATTAGAGATATATATATATTGGAATTATCCCTGAAAAGGACTGTTGGTTTAACGTAACAGCACCAAGGACTATAAGGCAATGAACCATGCCTAAATGCCTCTAATACACTATCTCTACACCAGCAGCTAACCCTACACTAATTGAACATGATAGTGGTATTATTATACAATAGAATCTATTTAAATTAGCCCTGAAAAGACTTTTGATTGTGGGTGGCAGCACCAAGGACTGTAAGGCAATAATCCCTGACTAGATGCCTCCAAATACGCAATCCCTGCTTCATCAGCTAACCCTACACTAACTGCAGCTGAACGTAGAATTATTATAGAATAGAATCTATTTATGTTGGCCCTAATAGGACTTTTGGATGTACTTGACAGCCAGCGATGTAGCTAGAGTCTGATGGGCCTCAGTGCAAGATTTCGACTGGAGTCCCCACATCCTCACATAACCTCCATCTTGGTTTATATGCTCATCATCCTGATGCCCCTGGTGACAGCTCCAAGGACTGTAAGACAATAATCCCTGACAAGATACCTTTAATACACTATCCCTACTCCAGCAGCTAGCCCTACACTAATTGCAACTGAGACTGGTATTATTATAGAAAAGAATCTATTTGAATTAGCCCTGAAAAGGACTGTTGGTTGAATGTTACATCAGCAGATACTGTAACGCTATAACACACTTTCCCTTCTCCAGCAGAAACTCTCCCTACTGGTGATTGGTGAACCCGAACAGTAAAGTTCGAGGTCCGTACCGAAAATAGTATCTGAGAACGTACCCTGTTATGATTTGGTAGCTGAGGACTGCAGGTAAAAAGGCAATACACCAGAGCAGTTGGAATCTATGAGATTGCAGTACCCTGACTAACCACCACAACTAGAGGCAGCCGTGGAGCGTTCCTACGTTGGTCCTAGACGCCTCGTCACAGCCTGAGAAACTAATTACACCTAAAGATAGAAATAGGAAAGCTATCTGCCCGGAGCAGAACCCCAAAGATAATAGAAAGCCCCAAACATGTAATGGCGGTTAGACAAGAAGAAACACTGACACAGAAAGAAAATAGCATGAGCAAACGCTGGGGCCCAAACTAACTAAATAGAAAAGGATAGGAAGAGTACTTACTGCAATCCCAGAAAACCCTGAAAAGCACCAACTCTACTAATTTCAAAAACACCTGAGATCACACGACCTCTACCACCTAAATTAGTTCTCTGGTGTAACAAAATCAAAACAGCAGCCACTGAAAAAACTGCAAAAAGCAAAAGTACAAACATCAGTGGCTGAACTAACTGAGAGGGCAAAAGCCCCCGGAGGGGACCCTGAAGGCCCCCACAGAAGTGCAGGACAAAATGCAAAAATCTAGCACAAAAACAAAAAGAAGAAAATGTCTTATCTGATAGCAGGAGATGCAGACACGACACAGCAGGCTACAAGGGAAACAGGATTCAAGGATTGAGACCAGAACAATTGATCACCGGCAACCCTGATGGGAAGGTGACTCCCTTATATAAGACCAGTCAGTAACACCTGATTCCCAATCCTCACAATCTTCACTGGACAGACCAGCACCGCTTGTAACCACCAGAGGGAGCCTCTGCTCAGAACTCATCTCAAGCCCATTCACAACAGTACCCAGAACACAGACTTCTCCAAGAAATATCAAGAAATCTGTGTTACTGATTGGGTTTGGCACCCCAAACATCTGCTGTTTCTCATGCCGTCATCTGTGTGACAGTGCAAGAAACACCGGCGGCTCTGATTGTCAGTAAGTCAGTTACCATTGGTCAGAGAGCTGTGATTTCCACATTGTCAGAAGACAGCATGTGAGCCAGCAGCTGTGACCAGTGGTAAAAAGGTTACCGTCAGTCACAGGCGTTGCCTGATGAGAGTACTACTCTCATCAGCACATGCCTGCTGTCGCTGATAGCACCGAGAGCAGATGTATGAAGATAAGGGTATTTATAAGCCATTGCCGGTGCAAAAAATAAGTAATAAAAAATAAAATGACGTGGGGTCTCTTCTATTTTTGATAACCAGTGCAGTCAAAACCGACATCTGCCGGCTGCAACCCTCAGCTGTCAGCTTTATCACGGCTGGTTATCAAGAATAGAGGCGTCCCCACACCATTTTTTTAAATTATTTAAATAAATAATTTTATAAAACGGCATGCCCCCCCATTTTGACCACTATGCCAAGCTAAAGCAGAAAGCTGGTATTCTCAGACTGGGAAGGGATCATAGATATTGGCCCTCCCCAGCCTAAAAATAGTAGCACGCAGCCTCCCCAGAGATTCTGGAACTTTGATCGGTTTTTCCCTATCAAGAGAAACTGCTAGGTGGGCACTTACCAGCGGTTTCAGCAGCCCTGACAGTGGGAGCCTGGAGCCTCCGACAGCCTGTGACTGCGGTACTCACAGCGCCCAAGTGCTGGGCAAGATGATAGCAATACAGCAGAGCTGGAGTGAGCAGAACACCAAGTGGTGAGTGTACTGCCAGGATCTGCGGTCATGTGACCCCAGGGGGCGGAGCTCAGCGTCCTGCAGCTGGGGATGAGTGCAGGAAGCTACAGGGACCCTGGAGAATGGAAAGGGGGTCACCGGACACCAGGGAGAGGAAGGGGAACCAGAGGGAGACGGAATCCAAGACAAGCCAAGGTCAGTAAACGTGAGAGACGACGCAGTACACAAGGAGCTGGCTAATAAAGAATAGTCAGGGACATGGCAGGAGTCAGAAAACCAGAGAAGCAAATACACAGTACAGAATCAAGAGGCAAAATCACAACGGGAAACAGAACCGGGTCAAAACCATACAAACAAGCTAGAACACAGGCACAAGGCACAGGCAATCAGGGGTCAACACACTCAGCCAAGGGCAAAAGTATAACTGACGGGGATAGGAGCTTCCTAGGGCTATAAGAAGCTCTCCCCGAACCAAAGAGAGGCCACAATAATAAACCCCAGGTGTGCAGGTCAGAGCCCGCACTAGGATCAAGACATTAACCCCTGGTGTGCAGGTCAAACCTGCACTGGGATCATGGCAGTACCCCCCTCTCAACGGGGGGCCGCTGGACCCCCAGGCTTGCCCGGGTACCTGGCATGGAAAGCCCGAACCAGGCGATCTGCATGTACCGAGCGAGCAGAGACCCATGAGCGATCCTCCTGTCCATATCCCTTCCAGTGGACCAGGTACTGCAAGGAGCGGTGCACCCGCCGAGAGTCCACAATATGTCCGACCTCATACTCCAAGTGTCCCTCCACTAACACTGGAGGAACAACAGACTCCGAGTCCTCCTTGACAGACCCCACGGGTTTCAACAGAGATTTATGGAACACATTGGTTATTTTTAAGGACGGGGGGAGATGCAACCTATATGCCACAGGATTGACTATCTCCACAATCTCGTACGGACCGATGAACTTCGGTCCCAATTTAGCTGATGGTACCTTCAAGTTGATGTTACGTGTGGAAAGCCAAACCTTCTCCCCCACCTGAAACATGTGTCCCGGGGCTCTCTTTTTGTCAGCAAAATATTTATACCTCCCCTGGGCCCGAGAGATATTATGCTGGACTTCAGCCCAGATATTTTTTAACCATAGAACGGATCCCTCCGCCCCTGGACAACCGGAATCCAACCGTGAAAACTCCCCAAAATAGGGATTAAACCCATAATTAATCAGGAATGGGGACATGTTGGTGGATTGACTCACTCGGTTGTTAAAAGCGAATTCCGCCAACGGTAACGCATCACACCAATCCTCCTGTCTGGCGGAGGTCAGACACCTGAGAGTCTGTTCCAGGGATTGATTGGTGCGTTCCGTCTGACCATTACTCTCCGGGTGATATGCCGACGAGAAGGAGAGTGAGATGCCCAATTTCTTACAGAATGCCCTCCAAAATTTTGCCACAAACTGCACACCTCTGTCAGACACAACATTAAGGGGTACCCCATGCAAACGGACCACATTCAGCACAAACAATCTTGACAATGTTTCTGCTGAGGGTAATACTGCCAAGGGAACGAAATGGGCCTGTTTAGAAAACCTGTTCACCACCACCCAAATCACGGTATTGCCCCTGGAAGGTGGAAGACCGGTAATAAAGTTCATGGAGAGATGAGTCCATGGCCTATCAGGAACCGGTAAAGGTATGTGTTCCCCAGCCGGCCGGCTATGCGAGCTTTTGGAACGGGCACAAACTCCACAAGCAGAAATGAATTTCTTAACATCGGATCCAATTGAAGGCCACCAAAACACCCTGGCTACTGCCTCTCTAGTGGCTGTGATACCAGGATGAGCACTAAGCCTAGACTCATGAAACTCCTGCAGAAGTCTAGGCCGCAATAATTCTGGAACAAACAATTTATCCCCTGGCCTGGCCGCCGGAGCTAGGAACTGAGCCCTCAAAATTTCTTGTTCCAACTCTGATGAGATCCCCGCCACTACCACCCCCGGACGAAGAATGGAGGACGGTGGCTCGGGGGGAGACACCGGGTCAAAACTTCTGGACAGGGCATCCGCTTTAACATTTTTGGACCCCGGTCGAAAAGTAATGGAGAATTGAAATCATGAATAAAAAAGTGACCAACGGGCTTGTCTAGGCGTAAGCCTCTTAGCAGGTTCAAGGTATGCCAAATTTTTGTGATCTGTGATAACAGTGATAGGGTGAGCCGCCCCTTCCAAAAAGTGCCTCCATTCTTCGAATGCCAGTTTGACCGCAAGAAGTTCTCTATTGCCTACATCATAGTTTCTCTCGGCGGAAGAGAACTTCTTGGAGAAGAAGGCACAGCGTTTGAGATTAGTAAGGGTGGCCGGACCCTGGGACAACACTGACCCCACCCCCACTTCAGAAGCATCCACCTCCACAATAAAAGGTTTGGACGGGTCTGGCTGAACCAACACCGGGGCGGACATGAAACATTTCTTAAGTGCTGAGAAGGATTCTTTAGCAAGTCCCGACCAATTTTTTACATCAGCACCCTTCTGGCTAAGATCCGTGAGTGGTTTAACCACTTGTGAGAAACCTTTAATGAATCTCCGGTAATAGTTTGCAAATCCTAAAAAGCGCTGGAGCCCCTTGAGATCTCGAGGCTGAACCCAGTCTACAATAGCCAGCACCTTCTTAGGATCCATACGAAACCCCACACCGGACACAATCAGCCCCAAAAAAGACAACGGGGATAGGAGCTTCCTAGGGCTATAAGAAGCTCTCCCCGAACCAAAGAGAGGCCACAATAATAAACCCCAGGTGTGCAGGTCAGAGCCCGCACTAGGATCAAGACATTAACCCCTGGTGTGCAGGTCAAACCTGCACTAGGATCATGACATTCCCACTTGCCCTGATGTGGTGGCAAGTGCGGTAATAGGTTTGGGGTTAATGTCAGCTGTTTTATGGACAGCCAAATACAGTAATGCCAGTAGCCAACATAGCTACGGCATTACCTTGATTGGCAGGCAATCCTCACGTTTAGTAGCTGAAAATCAGCCACAAAACGTGTGGAGCGAGGAATCGAACATGGTGCCTAAGTACCCGGATACTCAATTGAGTACCCAGCGTCTTGCGCACCAGGATGCTCGATTGAGTATCGAGCAGTGCCGAACATTCTCGCCCATCATTAGTAACTAGCACCCGGGGCAAAGCAAGTGTTTTGTGCTTGTGAACTGTTAGCACTCCCCTGAGTCTCTTTTACCAGTGCAGTATTAAGTCTCTTATTTCGCAAACAAATGCATTATATTTTGAATAAAATTATAATTTGCCATTTGACCTTCTAACATTTTCTGCTTTTGCTGAAATTTGACATAAATGTTAATAGTTATACCCTATCCGAAGCCAAACCCTAGCTCTAAACTTAACTTTAAATCTAACCCTAACCAGAAACTTAACAATAGCCCTAAACCTAGGCCTAAATCTAGGCCTAACCGTAGCTCTAATACTAACTCTAACCCTAGTGTGGAGCCCAGCTGCGACTGGATTCATATCTCCCAGAAGGGTGCGCAGAAGGAATTCACCACTAGAGGTCACTATATACATTCACACACCTTCACCCATCCCTAAGACCACCAGAGGGAGCTGTATAGACTTATAAAAGGAGGGTGAAGACAGGAAAGAGAGTTCAGTGCAGCTCTGAGTTCAGTCAGCTCAGTAGCTAAGTTCAGTCAGACTGAAGTCTGCAGCCTGCAGTTCAGTTCAATAGAGTGGGGGCTAGTAAAGTGGAGTAGAATCCACTCCAGTCTAGTCAGAGCTGAAACGAGTGAGTGCAGCTCAGTGAGAAAGCGTGCCGACGCTTAGAGAGCGGCGAAGAGGCAGCCCACCAACTGCCAGTGTGTGTGATCGTGTGAGGGCCCGGGTAGGCCGAAGGCGAGTGGAAAGAGAAGTAAAAGAGGTAGAAGAGCCTTTACAGCTTACCTCAGCAAGTATTGACTGGACACCGGGGTCCGAGCCTATAGGGATCTCCACGACCCATTAGGAGAACACCGGAGTTCCTGGAGGACTACAAGTCCCAGGAGTACTACAGAGTTGATACGTAGCAGGATCAGGAGGACGGAGTTCGGCTGGTACCGGCCAAGGGATCCTGTTCTTTCAGAGAAGGTCCAACCACAAGGTCAGCCAAGTGCAGAACGGAGACTAAGTTAGGCCCAGCTACATGCAGGCCAGGACTTCATTACAAAAAGGCAGGGAACAGGAGGCCACACACCTACTCAGTGGAGGAATCTGAATGTGCACCCTTCACCCTACAGTGCTCCGGGGAGTGCCTGCAACATCTTCAGTAAAGGTACCAAAGTGACTTGTGTGTGTGTCCCTCTTCTTACCCCTAACTGCCGGGTCCCAGTCTGTCCTGCATCCCTACATATCTATCTGCCCTGAAGGACTCAATGTGGCGCCCTGAGGGTCCAGTCGCCACAGAGATGTTGCATCTCACCCAGAGGTGTGACACCTGACTCTCAGGTAAGGAGGAAGCACCCCATTGACTCCATCACCGCATCCACACACATCATGCCAGTGCTGAGCATCAGGCTGGTTAGTAAAGGGTGTAGAGTTGAGTGAGTGGAGCCAGCTGCAGCATTAGGCAGCAGCGTGTGAGTTTAGCGATTCAGTTAGAGACAGGCAGGCAGTGAGTGAGTACTGGCCTGACCTGCAGCTCCTCTGAGTTCACCTCAGGAAGCCGTGCTGAGAGAGCAAACGGGTCCTAGGCAGAGACGACCTCACAAGTCGTAGCCCATTGCAAAGGAGGACCAGGCGAACCGGGGAACGATCCCTAGACTAGTGGGAAAGTTCAGCTGCACTAGTAACACCGACAATAGTGGGTCTCTTCAAGGGCCACTAGCCACTATAATCTCACCGGGAGGAAGCTTAGAGGCCAAGTACGTCCAGGACCTTTCTACTGGGATTTCTGATGGCCCACTGGTCTGGTCTGGTAACTGAAAGGGCCTAATACTACCTCGTCCGAGGGCTCTGTGGTGGCGGGTGCAGAAGGAGTGAGGAGTGTAGCACCAATAAAAGAAGCTGGAAAGGAACATAAAGGGAGTCTTTGGAAGTGTGACCAATTTACCTGAGGGTTGCTGGACTACTCACTGGAAGGACACAGTGCCCGGCTGGTGTCTGTATTACCGGTGACAGAACTGTGAGTAAACCTTGAAACTGCAACAGAACTGTTTCCTGATTATTCCAGCGACGCACACGCCCCTCTGCTACATCACTCTGCACCATTGCTACACCTTGCATCTACCTGCCCTGGGAGGACACAGTCTTACCTGTAGAAGACTTATCATCTAGCTGCACAACACCATCCCTTCCAGAGGATCTGCACAGCAGTGCTGGTCACCCTGACCAGGTACTACAGGTGGCGTCACGACAAACTACACGAACACTAATCCCCTGTAAATATTCCCCTTTTTGGTGAGCGCCCAGGGCCACGGACTGAGTCGTGGCTGCCGTGACATCCCCCATAGAAGTCGACGGACTCGGTGCCGAGTACCCTACGGCCCTGGAGGGCGGCTCACTCAACATAACATCTAGCTGCACAATACTAACCCTTCAGTGGAACTGCATAGCAGCGCTGGTCATCCTGACCAGGTACCACAGGTGGCGTCACGAATCCCCTTACCAATACTCAATTCACCTGTAAATATCCCACATTAAAGGATGAGCACCAGAGCCACGGACTGAGCTGTGTTGCCGTGACATCCCCCATAGTAGTCTATAGGCTCAGATCCGAGTTCCCATTGCTCTGGAGGGCGACTCACTAGCAACAACATTAGCTCTAACCCTAGCCAAAATCCTAGCCCTTTCACTAGCTCTAACCTTAACTTTAACCATATCTGTAACCTTAGCCCAATCTTAGCCTTAACACTAGCTCTAACCTTAGCCCTAACCCTAGCCCTAACAAAAAAAACGCTAACCTTTTTCTTAGTTGGGGTTAGAAAAAGTGTAAAAAACATAAAAGCAGCTCATTTTAATAAATGAAGATTGTTTTGAATTGTGTTCACGAGGTTTAATTTAACTTTAATTTTAAGTTTAATTAACTGTTCAATTTCTGTCATCTCAGTTGCTTCCTATGCGGAGTAAAACAGGCGCGATGAGTTTGGTGTTGCCTGCTGCGCTTTGCATAGGCAGCGGCCAATATGACACAGCTCATTTCATTATACTTGAAACTTTGCCATATCAATTGCTGCATAAACAGATTTCAGTAGACGATGACAAACTAATCTCACCTGGACTAGAGGCAAAGGGTGTGACAGTGAACGGGCCTGTGTGGAAAAAGGGCCTGCTGATAACAGCGCCTATTTCAATTGGATGCTGTCCGAGGACGCACATTCAGCGGCAGCGTATTGTGGCTGTCATTGAATTGTGGCTGTCATAGAAAATATTAAAAATCCTTGAGGTCCCTCATATACTGAACATTTTCAGCATTGGGATAACTAGTCAAAAACACCCATAGCCAAATCAGATCTCTCCTACTTTGCACTGACGAGGACCAATAGTACGAAACACCGTGTCTGCAAATGGAGATTCTGATTTGGCTTTTATCCTAAGTCATATTACAAGACTCGTTAAAGGGTTGATTGTGACTTGTAGGATCGCTACTTCCAATAGGTGGCGCTGTAGAGTTCAAGTCCTCTTTTTTTGAAGAGGCAATTTGCATATTAAATTTTTCTCATAATTATAACCCCTGCGAAAAGGCCCCAAATCCACAGGGGCCATATATCCACCATCAGGCCATGTTTGGTCTCTAAGCATAGATAAAATCCTAATAAAGAAGATGACATCAGTCTCGACCTTCTGTGATCGCACTATGAGGAGTTAGTGCATAAGTTGTGATTTCCTAGTGGTGTGAACAAGCTGCGGCCTTCTCCGTTGATCGTCGGCCAATTGTGTAAATGTCCGAACAATAGGGGGTAGCAGATCACAGCGGGTGGTACTCGTGACCTTCCCGGCCTGTGATATCGGGAATTTGTGGGATTAAGAAAGTTCTGACAAATATTGTATTTCTGACAGTGGCATAGAGACCCGCCAGCTCCATGTACTGCAATACACGCCGCCGCACATCAGTGTGCCCGTCAAAAGCGGCACATGGCAATGATGTCATGTGCCACTTATGGCTATCATGCCATTATAGAAGAGGATGCCGCATCTCATGGCAGCAGAGAAAGTTAAGAAGAATCACTTATTTTTTTACAATGCGTTGGAAAAGAGCGGCAGAAGAGACTTTATACCAGGAAGGGGCCCAGGATGGGGGACATTATTACATGAAATGTGTCAGGAAGGGGGACATAATTACAGAAAAGGGCCAGGTGGGGGACATTATTACAGAAAGGGGCCAAGATGGGGGATATTATTACAGAAAGGGGCCAGGTGGGAGAACATTATTACAGAAAGGGGCCAAGATGGGGAATTTTATTACAGAAAGGGGCCAGGTGGGAGAACATTATTACAGAAAGGGGCCAAGATGGGGAATTTTATTACAGAAAGGGCCAGTATGGGCAATATTATTACAGAAAGGGGCTCAGGATGGGGATATTACTACAGAAAGGGACCAGGTGCGGGGATATTATTACAGAAAGGGACCAGGTGCGGGGATATTATTACAGAAAGAGACCAGGTGGGGAATATTATTACAGGGGGCCAGGATGAGAAATATTATTACAGAAAGGAGCCAGGATGGGGGATATTATTACAGAAAGGGACCAGGTGGTGGATATTATTACAGAAAGTGACCAGTTGGGGGGACATTATTACAGGGGGCCAGGATGGGGGATATTATTACAGAAAGGGACCAGGTGGTGGATATTATTACAGAAAGTGACCAGTTGGGGGGACATTATTACAGGGGCCAGGATGGGGGATATTATTACAGAAAGGGGCCAGATGGGAGAACATTATTACAGAAAGGGGCCAAGATGGGGAATTTTATTACAGTAAGGGGCCAGGATGGGCAATATTATTACAGAAAGGGGCTCAGGATGGGGATATTACTACAGAAAGGGACCAGGTGCGGGGATATTATTACAGAAAGAGACCAGGTGGGGGGATATTATTACAGGGGGCCAGGATGAGAAATATTATTACAGAAAGGAGCCAGGATGGGGGATATTATTACAGAAAGGGACCAGGTGGTGGATATTATTACAGAAAGTGACCAGTTGGGGGGACATTATTACAGGGGGCCAGGATGGGGGATATTATTACAGAAAGGGGCCAGGATGGGGAACATTACTACAGAAAGGGTCCAGGTGGGGGACATAATTATAGAAAGTGGCCAGGTGGGGGGATATTATTACAGAAAGGAACCAGGATGGGGGATATTATTACAGAAAGGGGCCAGGTGGGGGGACAGAATTACAAGAATGGGTCAAAACAAGGGACATTATTACAGAATGATGCCAGGATTGGCGGACATTATTCCAAGAAGGGATCAAGACAGGTGACCTTATTACAAGAAGATACCAGGATGGGGACATTATTGCACTTATGTGTAATCTAGAACGCTACAAGGGCCCACACATCTGACCAACATGCGGGTGGGGACTAAAGTCCAAAATTTTGAGCTGTTGCCCACCGGACATTTGTTACGCCACTACCTGGCAAGTACTTAATGAGCAGCTGCAAGAAGATGCAGGGCTTTCTGGGTACTACTCTTTTGACAGTGATGGTGGCACAGTGGGATTGGGGCAAAATTTTATGCCCTGTAGAGTTTGGAGTTAACGGTAACCGCCCGGTGGCGATCTCCCTCACAATGTCCCTGATTCTCAGGATAGATCATCAATATCGGTTACAATTCTCATAAAGGGAGTGTTCTGGTCAGAATAATTTTTCATTAAATTGAGTGATTTGATTTGAAACTAATCAAATGAGTTATGAATTTCCCCAAAAATTCAAAATCGCCAGAATCCATATTTTGGGTGGATTTTTGTGATTTGCATAAACCCAGCAAAATTGTGACCAAACACTATTACACTGGATTCTTTTGAGGGCTTGGAAAGAGTTAAAAGTTTTCTGTTCATTTCCAGATCGAAGGCCTGTGATCGGCATCAGCACAGAAAGCCAGCGCGAAGGACTGGCTAGCTGTGGTGGTGAACTGGAAAAAAAAGCTTATAAATGCTCAAATAGTGGTGGTCTGACTACAAAAATCCCAAACAATTGAAAGATTGATAAGAAGATTTGGCTAAGAGGAATCTGAATGGAGATTGAACATGTGCCTATTGCTCCATTCAATTTGATGGCACTGACAATAATACTCAAGTGGCACCAGGGGGAGCTAAAACCAAGGGGTCATCTCCCATTTATTTCAGAGGTAGCTGTATAATCCATATGTACTGAGCTCCCCCTAGTGGTGGCTGCAGGCAGCCAGAGTTTTAACACGTATTGTAGAAAGGGAAATAGAGGATGTAGAGTTATATGGGGAAACATATCAATTAATATATGGCAGCTTTCTGTGGCATATTACAAAATATAGTTTTCAGACCTGGGGCCATAATTATGAAGCTATATATATATATATATATTATAGCATATATATATATATATATATATATATATATATATATGTGTGTGTGTATATATATATATATATATATATATATATATATACTGCTCAAAAAAATAAAGGGAACACTTAAACAACAGAATATAACTCCAAGTAAATCAACCTTCTGTGAAATCAAACTGTGCACTTAGGAAGCAACACTGATTGACAATCAATTTCACATGCTGTTGTGCAAATGGAATAGACAACAGATGGAAACAGATGGAAATTATTGGCAATTATCAAGACACACTCAATAAATTAGTGGTTCTGCAGGTGGGGACCACAGATCACATCTCAGGACCAATGCTTTCTGGCTGATGTTTTAGTCACTTTTGAATGTTGGCTGTGCTTTCACACTCGTGGTAGCATGAGACGGACTCTACAACCCACACAAGTGGCTCAGGTAGTGCAGCTCATCCAGGATGGCACATCAATGTGAGCTGTGGCAAGAAGGATTGCTGTGTCTGTCAGCATAGTGTCCAGAGGCTGGAGGCGCTACCAGGAGACAGGCCAGAACACCAGGTGACATGGAGGGGGCCGTAGGAGGGCAACAACCCAGCAGCAGGACTGCTACCCGGCCTTTGTGCAAGGAGGAACAGGAGGAGCACTGCCAGAGCCCTGCAAAATGACCTCCAGCAGGCCACAAATGTGCATGTGTCTGCACAAATGGTTAGACCACCAAGGATGGTCTGAGTGCCCGACGTCCACAGATGGGGGTTGTGCTCACAGCCCATCACCGTGCAGGCCGCTTGGCATTTGCCACAGAACACCAGGATTGGCAAATTCGCCACTGGCGCCCTGTGCTCTTCACAGATGAAAACAGGTTCACACTGAGCAAATGTGACAGACGTGACAGAATCTGGAGACGCCGTGGAGAGTGATCTGCTGACTGCAACATCCTTCAGCATGACCGGTTTGGCAGTGGGTCAGTAATGGTGTGGGGTGGCATTTCTTTGGAGGGCCGCACAGCCCTCCATGTGTTCGCCAGAGGTAGCCTGACTGCCAATAGGTACCGAGATGAGATCCTCAGACCCCTTGCGAGACCATATGCTGGTGCGGTTGGCCCTGGGTTCCTCCTAATGCAGGACAATGCCAGACCTCATGTGGCTGGAGTGTGTCAGCAGTTCCTGCAAGATGAAGGCATTGAAGCTATGGACTGGCCCGCCCGTTCCCCAGACCTGAATCCGATTGAGCACATCTGGGACATCATGTCTTGCTCCATCCACCAACGTCACGTTGCAGCACAGACTGTCCAGGAGTTGGCGGATGCTTTAGTCCAGGTCTTGGAGGAGATCACTCAGGAGACCATCCGCCGCCTCATCAGGAGCATGCCCAGGCGTTGTAGGGAGGTCATACAGGCACGTGGAGACCACACACACTACTGAGCATCATTTTGACTTGTTTTAAGGACATTACATTCCACTTTAATTTTGTGGGTGATGCCAAATCCAGGCCTCCATTGGTTAATAAACTTGATTTCCATTGATGATTTTTTGTGATTTTGTTGTCGGCACATTCAACTTTATACAGAACAAAGTATTCAATGAGAATATTTCATTCATTTAGATCTAGGATGTGTAATTTGAGTGTTCCTTTTATTTTTGTGAGCAGTGTATATATATAATCTTATTATTTTCTAATTGTTTGACTCAACAACCCCTTCAAATAAATATGGTGCACTTATTGGTTCTCTCACTATCGCCCCCTCGTGAGCATTGACAAAACAGGACTTATTGCCCTGTGCGTCTCCTTCCTTCTTTATATGTTTTTTTTCTTGCTCACCTTTTTAATTAACTCTCGGAAGATGCTAATTAGACTTAGCAGGCTTTTAATTAGAAATGCAGTATTTAATGACTGCGACATAACCCTTTCACTGCCCAGCATCCTTCGCAGGTTCATTATACCGCCTGCCCTGTGTTCCCTCACTTACAGCCTTTAATTAATAGTTTCCAGTATCAGACGGTAATTGTGAGTATAATCGGCGGAGAGAACTGGCTGCTGATCAAACGCGCCCTACACAACCCGGAATACTGTGGAGTGCTGTGTATCCTCGCCATGGGCTTATATGCATCCTGCAATCATTTTTATGGCCCGGGTTTCTGGCATTTGCTGGCACATTCTTCCAGACGCTGCGGCCTTTACAATGACTATTCCTGGAGGGACTAAACTAAAGGATAAAGATACCTTTTTCTACTTTAATGCAAGTATCTTGGGCTAAAAATCATTTTTACAATTTGACTTAATTAAAACGTTTTCATCTTTTGGCTTTTTGCAGGCTCTTTCATTCCAGGCATATTGATGGCTGCAGAATGAGCTAACTGAGGATCCATCAGTGAGCATGTTCTGACAATCTCGGCTGATACTTGTACACAAAGTTCAGTTCAACTTTCATGTGAAAGAAGTTCAGAAAAAAAATAAGAGAGTCCTAAACTCCTCTGATCTATTGAATCCTAGTCCTGCACACACAGGATCCAAAATGCACTGTAATGAGCCCTGCATCATCACAATAAAATTCGCCCTCTTGTGGTGGTGACAGGGAACTGCAATATATACCAGGCTTTAATCTGCTGTGCAGTTGCACCATGTCCACATTGCATTTGGTATCTCCACATTTGCTTTGCTTTCACATGCAACAAGAACTACACAGCATCTTTGGACTTTATATATTAGCGTTATCTTTCTCTATGGTTTTATGTATCACGTCATAATAAAAAAGTAACAAGTAATAAGTAACTGCCAGGTTCTGCTATGCAAATACGATGGATTAATTGTTCATCAGCAAGTGTCACCACCTCTATAAAAGCAGAAGTTTTGGCAGTTTGCTGGTCTGGAGCATTCAGTGATTTCTTAACATAACACCAAGGAGGAAGGTTATCAGGAATGACCTTAGAGAAGTAATTGTTGCTGCCCATCAATCTGGGATGGATTAAAAGGCCATTTCCAAACTATTTGGAGTCCAATATTCTAAAGTGAGAAAGATTATTTATAAATGTGACACCCTCCAGAGAGTTAACAATCTTCCCAGCAGCGGACGTCCAAACAAATTCATCCCCAGAGTCAGACAGGTATATAATCAGAGAAATTGAAAAAAAAAACCAAGAGCTAAAGCTCAGAATCTAAAGGCCTCAGCATGTTAAATGTTCAAGTTCATGACAGTACAACTAGAAAAAGAAAACATTTATGGCTTGTTTGAAAGCATCACAGGAGGAAGCTTCTTCTTTCTACAAAGAACATGGTAGCACGTCTAAAGATGGCAAAACTGTATCTGAGCAAACCACACAATTTTTGAATTTTTTTTACCCTTCAGATAGCCAAAAATAAAATGGAGATGTATGGCTATAACGTACAGTACCATGATTGGCAAAATTTACATTCAAACAAAGATAACAATAAACCTGGAAACGCAAGGAAGTCTTTCTCTATCTAATGTCAATGCTCTGGGATCCACCACGTAAGTTCTCTCTGCAATTCTGGCCCTAGCGGGGGTCACCGGGTTTTCCGGCTAGGCCGCAAGTTTGTCTCTGATGAAGTCTATCAAAGCCCGTTGAGCCTCCCACGCATCAACCTGTACCATGGAGGATAGCTGGAAGTGACGGCCCTGCTCACGCGCACTGTCCTTCTGCAGGCGTGTCCCGCCTGTTTCAGTCTCCTTGCGGATCTTCTCGGCTTGACCGTTGATGGAAGTCTCTTAGAATTGGAATGGAGTGGACTGGGCCTCAGCTCTTCATGGGTGACGTCTGGTCTCTTGAGGTTTACTACCGTGGGGCACGAATCCTGATCCCAACTAGTGTAGGCGGAACTCGGAGTCCTCCTGTGCGGAATCCCAGCCTTGTCAGGAGATGTCCGACACCTTGAGAGTGTAGACTTTCCACTGAGGCCTGTTATGCTGGCTTCAGCAACTTCCATGGAGTGTGTCTGCTCCACTCTCTTCTCTGGCGCCAAATCTGTCTGGGGTTTGGTGCACAGGGCTTTTATATCAAGGAAGTCCTTCCTGTGGGCCACCAGATCAGGTCAAACAAAGTCGCTCCCCTGCAAGTCTTCCAGGACAATTTGGTTCCACTTGATCTCTCCTGCCAGCAGATAGCAGTCTCTCCTCATTAATGGCACATACTGCAAGGACTCTTCAGAGATGTAACTGCTTCTTATTACAGATGCACTAATAGCTGGACATTGGTCTAGAGACCACATGGATAATGTCATGAAAACGCCTTCACTAGGGAACATGAAAGTGACCTAGGAGCTGTTTTTCAATGCGACAACAAAAGACCGCATGTTGCTGATGCTACTGCGAGCATCCTGTGTGGCCTAAATGTGCTCCCATGGCTGCAGTGTCTCCGGATTTGTCTCCCATTGAGCACATCTGGTATGTCATTGGTCGGTGATCACACAGCAGATGCCAGCAGCAGATCTTGATGATTTGCCTAAGTACATTCAATGCAGCAGAATATTCATCAGACGACCGTTAGTAACTTCATTGATAGCAGCAGAGGCTGGAAGTGTGGGGATTTCTGCACATGGTGATTTACTCCAAACTGAATAAATCTAGAGGTTTTGAAAATATTGTTTCTATGTTTTTATAATTTGCATATTATTAATATGTCACCATCCTGTGATATTCATAACTCCACAACTTGTCCATCTTATTATTTATCAAAAATAAAATCCAGAAAATCACATTGTATAAATTATATAAATGTATTTGCATTTTGCAGTGAGAAATAAGTATTTGATCCCCTACCAATCATTAAGAGTTCTGGCTCCTACAGAACAGTTAGACTCCTAATCAACTCGTTACCTGCATTACAGACAGCTGTCTTACATAGTCACCTTTATAAAAGACTCCTGTCCGCAGACTCAATTAATCACTCAGACTCTAACCTCTACAACATGGGCAAGACCAAAGAGCTTTATAAGGATGTCATGGATAAGATCATAGACCTGCACAAAGCTGGAATGGGCTACAAAACCATAAGACGCTGGGTGAGAAGGAGACAACTATTGGTGCAATAGTAAGAAAATACAAGAAATACAAAATGACTGTCAATCGACATCGATCTGGGGCACCATGCAAAATCTCACCTCATGGGCTATCCTTGATCATGAGGAAGGTGAGAGATCAGCCTAAAACTACACAAGGGGATCTTGTTAATGATCTCAAGGCAGCTGGGACCACAGTCACCAAGAAAACCATTGGTAACAAATTACGCCATAAGGTTTAAAATCCTGCAGTGCCGCAAGGTGTTATGTTATGGTAGCTGAGGAGGCAGGAGCAAAAAAACGCATAGGCAGTCTAACACCAGAGAGGTTGGAAACTAATAGGTTGCAGACCCCTAAACTAACGGCACAACTAGAAGCAGCCGTGGAGCGTACCAACGTTGGTCCTAGACGCCTCGACACAGCCGGAGAGATTAGCTACCCTGAAGATGGAAAGAGGAAAGCTAACTGCCCCGGAGTAGACCCCAAAAGAGTAGGAAGCCCTCAAACATATAATGGCGGTTAGACAAGATGAAAATACGAACACAGACAGAAAATAGATTGAGCAAACGCTGAGGCCCAAAACTGTCTAGATAAGACAGCACAGGAGAGAATACTTTCTGCAACCCAGAAAAACCCTAGGAAAAACTCCAATACTTCTGAATCCAAAAACACTGAGACCACACGGTCTCGACCACCTATATCAAATCTCTGGTGTGGACACGTAGCTACCCAGCAAAAAAATATCACAAGAACTGAGCAAATGAACAAATACAAGAAACGAACGGAGACCAGCCAAAGCCCCCCCTAGGGGACCCGGCTGAAGACAAAAAGCAATGCAGCAAAAAGCAAGGAATTCAAACCACAGTAAAAAAAAAACTGAAAGAGACTTATCTGAACGCAAGCAGGAGACTGCAGGAATGCAAGCTGAATTCCAAACTAAACCAGGAAGCACAATTGATCACCGGCGAGGATCATGGGAGATCAGCTCACTTATATCAGGCCAGTCAGTACCACCTGACACCCACTCGTTATCTGCGGGTGTAGGACTCTTGGTATTCAACATAGGTTCAATACCCTCAGCAACCACCAGAGGGAGCTTCAGCTCCGAAGTCGTCTCCAAAACGTTCACAACATCAAGGTCCCCTGATCAAAAAGGCACATGTGTATGCCCGGCGGAAGTTTGCTAATGTACACCTGGATGATTCTGTGAGTGATTTGGAGAAAGTGCTGCGGTCAGATGAGACAAAAATTTAGGTCTTTGTCATTAACTCAACTCGCCATGTTTGGAGGAAGGTAAATGCTGCCTATGACCCAAAGAACATCATTCCCACTGTCAAGCATGGAGGTGGAAACATTATGTTTTGGGGTGTTTCTCTGCTAAGGGCACAGGAATACTTCACCGCATCAGTGGGAGAATGTATGGAGCCATGTACCGTAAAATCCTGAGTGACAACCTCCTTCCCTCCGCCAGGACATTAAAAATGGGTCGTGACTGGGTCTTCCAGCAAGACAATGACCCAAAACATACAGCCAAGGCAACAAAGTAGCAGCTCAAAAAGAAACACATTGAGGTCATGGAGTGGCCTAGCCGGTCTCCAGACCTTAATACCATAGAAAACTTATGGAGGGAGTTAAAGCTCGGAGTTGCCAAGTGACAGCCTCAAAATCTTAATGATTTAGAGATGATCTGCAAAGAGGAGTGGAACAAAATTCCTCCTGACATGTGCGAAAACCTCATCATCAACTACAAAAAACATCTGACTGCTGGGCTTGCCGACAAGGGTTTTGCCACCAAGTATTAAGTCTTGTTTGCCAGAGGCATCAAATACTTATTTCTCACTGCAAAATGCAAATAAATTTATATAATTTATAGAATGTAATTTTCGGGATTTTATTTTTGATATTCTATCTCTCAATGTTAAAACCCTACCCTTAAAATTATAGACTGTTCATGTCTTTGTCAGTGGGCAAACTTACAAAATCAGCAAGGGATCAATACTTATTTCCCCCACTGTATATACAGTTGTGCTCAAAATTTTACATACCCGTGCAGAATTTTTGCTTTCTTGGCCTTTTTTCACAGAATATGAATTATAACACCAACACTTTTTCTCCACTCATGGTTAGTTGTTGGGTGAAGCCATTTATTGTCAAACTACTGTGTTTTCTCTTTTTAAATCATAATGACAACCCAAAACATCCAAATGACCCTGATCAAAAGTTGACATACCCCATTTCTTAATACCGTGTGTTGCCCCCTCTAGCATCAAGGACAGCTTGAAGTCTTTTGTGGTAGTTGTGGTTGAGGTTCTTCATTTTCTCAGATGGTAAAGCTGCCCACTCTTCTTGGCCAAAAGCCTCCAGTTCCTGTAAATTCCTGGGCTGTCTAGCATGAACTGTGCACTTGAGATCTCTCCAGAGAGGCTCAATGATATTGAGGTCAGGAGACTGAGATGGCCATTCCAGAACCTTCACTTTGTTCTGCTGTAGCCAATGACAAGTCAACTTGGGCTTGTGTTTTGGATCGTTGTCATGTTGGAACATCTAAGTACGTTCCATGCGCAGCTTCCGTGATGATGTTTGCAAATTTGCCACCAGTGTTTGGTGATAACGTGCTGCATTCATCTTTCCTTCAACTTTGACCAAGCTTCCGATGGCTTTGCAGCTCACACATCCCCAAAACATCAGCGATCCACCTCCATGCTTTACAGTAGGAATGGTGTTTCTTTCATCATAGGCCTTGTTGACCTCTCTCCAAATGTAACATTGAGGCTAAGTTCACACGTTGCGGAATTGCCGCGGAAATTTCCGCGGCAATCCCGCACTTCTCCCGGGAAATACGCATTTTTTTGTATGCGTATTCCCGCCAGAAACTAGCGTTTTGCAAGCGTAATTAGCTTGCAGAATGGAAAACAGCAATTTATAGAAAATTAAATTGTATCCCAAAGTATTATTTACATGTGACAGCAAAAAAGGGATTTTAAAACATAACATTTATTGAATCAAAACGTTAAAAAATGGACACATATATATAACATCCTCAACCCAAAAAATTGAAAGTGTAGTGAGGATATTTGATATACCCTGAGAGATAGGTATAATCAATAATAGGGAGAATTAAAGATGTGCTTTAAATGTAATAGCCCTGTATAACTAAAACTATACACAAAAATGCTTAATTTATCTCTTAGATAAATCCAGAGATAACAATAGATGGGGAGACAATATATATAGACTAGAGTTGAGCGATACTTTCCGATATCCTAAAGTATCGGAATCGGAATGGTATCGCCGATATCACTAAAATATCGGCGATACCCGATATCGATACCGGAAGTCCCATGTAAGTCTATGGGAACAAAATATCGAAATTAAAAAAAACCCATTCTTGCCTTGTTGGTTAATTGTACATGAAGGAAAACAACAAAGAGTAATGTAGAATGTATTGTGGAAGGTTGAGGAGACATTAAAGGCATAGATGTTTAACCCAATCAAATGGAATAGCATAAATATTTTTTTTTTTAAAGATGTTCGGATTGACGAAGAAATTGACAATGTTAACGTTTTTTATATTTTGGCAAATATGTATATTACACAACTTCCATGCTCTTCATCTTCACCTTTTTAACTTTTCACACACTTTCTCCTTCATAATCTTCTGCAGCATCATCTTTTTCATCAAATTATTCTTCATCTTCACCTTCTTTATCTTCTTCTTAAACTTCTTGCTATTCATCTTTTTGTTAACATTACTCATATTCTTCTTATTAAACTATTATTCTTATTCATATTCTACTTCATCTTCTTCATCATATTCTTATTTGTGACAGAGAATCCTGTACTTGTAATCTGTCAAAGTATGAATTTTTCATCCTTCCGTTCTTGCTGTCACAAAAGATTTAAATTACAACAGTATTTGTCCGTGTTCAGTTTAGCCTGCAGCAGCAGGCATTTTCCAGGGGCACCACGAGGAGGAACGGACTCACCCCCATACACTGCTTAGTCTTCTTCTGCTTAGAATTTAGAGCATATATTTTGCTCTTCATTTTGGTCTTATACTTCATGTTCTTCTGCTTTTAGATCTTCTGCTTATTGTTCTTGTGTCTCTTGTTCCGTATCTTGTATTTGTAGCACAATCTTGTACCAGCTGATGTTACTGGGACACGGTTACTAAGCAGGAGGTACCTGTGCTCCAAAGCACTACCAAGGACCAGCAGACGTTGCTGGAACTCGGATACCGAGATGGAGGCACCTAGGCCAAAGGCACTGCGGAGAACCAGCTGACGGTACTGGAACCCGGAGGGGCAGCAGAAGGAAAAGAGCCAATGGCACAACCGAGGACCAGCTGACGTTACTGGGACACGGTTACTAAGCAGGAGGTACCTGTGCTCCAAAGCACTACCAAGGACCAGCAGACGTTGCTGGAACTCGGATACCGAGATGGAGGCACCTAGGCCAAAGGCACTGCGGAGAACCAGCTGACGGTACTGGAACCCGGAGGGGCAGCAGAAGGAAAAGAGCCAATGGCACAACCGAGGACCAGCTGACGTTACTGGGACACGGTTACTAAGCAGGAGGTACCTGTGCTCCAAAGCACTACCAAGGACCAGCAGACGTTGCTGGAACTCGGATACCGAGATGGAGGCACCTAGGCCAAAGGCACTGCGGAGAACCAGCTGACGGTACTGGAACCCGGAGGGGCAGCAGAAGGAAAAGAGCCAATGGCACAACCGAGGACCAGCTGACGTTACTGGGACACGGTTACTAAGCAGGAGGTACCTGTGCTCCAAAGCACTACCAAGGACCAGCAGACGTTGCTGGAACTCGGATACCGAGATGGAGGCACCTAGGCCAAAGGCACTGCGGAGAACCAGCTGACGGTACTGGAACCCGGAGGGGCAGCAGAAGGAAAAGAGCCAATGGCACAACCGAGGACCAGCTGACGTTACTGGGACACGGTTACTAAGCAGGAGGTACCTGTGCTCCAAAGCACTACCAAGGACCAGCAGACGTTGCTGGAACTCGGATACCAAGATGGAGGCACCTAGGCCAAAGGCACTGCGGAGAACCAGCTGACGGTACTGGAACCCGGAGGGGCAGCAGAAGGAAAAGAGCCAATGGCACAACCGAGGACCAGCTGACGTTACTGAACCCCAGTAACACAGGAGCAAGTGTTGACTGTGCTAACAGCACTTCCGAGCAACAACTGGCGGTGTTGGAGCCCAGGGTCAAGGAGGATGTTTAAATACTAGATCAAGTAATTTCCTTGTTACCTGTCAATTTTAAATGTCTATACTTCAAACAAGAGAAAGATAACCTTTACTACCATAAGATGATGATTTCATTTAAACTAATATCTAGATAAATAAAGAATTGACAAACATAAACACATACATTAACATGTTGAACAGCAATGCAAACCACAAAATAAATTAGTTAAGGAATCTGCTATACGGTTGTACATAAAAGCATACAAGTACATATCTGAATCCATTAATGATGGATAAGTAACAGTATGTACACCATTTTTATTGTATAGACAATGAATGTCTGACTTCAAAACATCATCAGCATTACAAGTTATCTGTGACATTACTAAAATGTTACATTTGCTGAATAATGTCACTAAACAGTTTATACAAAATTATACAATTTCCATCATGTAATACTCATAATATGTGGCAATAATCATGTTTATTAACAAACATAACCTTTAAAAAGTGCATAGTGCATAGTGAAAATTGCTATTTATGCCTGACTGTCGACTTGCAAGCATGACAACGGATAGATAAGGTATATATAGATGAGACTGCATAGCCACAGATGGTGAATGGCGATGTAATACTGTACCTCAATAAAGTGTGCGTCACTACTACATAATTTTTTTTATATAGCTTTATAAACAGGGTACGTGGATGTATGCTTGCGCCTTTGTTTTGACGCACAGACTGCCTTCCTGCTGAGACGCGTTGGGTAGTGAACAGTTGTGTGCAGTGTTCACTGTAGTCTGAGGTTTTCCTTTTTGGAGTGCAGATCACGCTCCAGTTAGTTCTTCAACCACTGCTGGTTGTAGTCTGCTGAGCGTGTGTCACTGGCACATCCTTGAAATTTTTCTCTAATTGTTGCTGCTCCACTCTATTACAATAAATAAAATCTATTAGTGTGACGTGCTTCCATCCGTATACAATACATTGGTTGCAAACACTATAGAAGTACACAAAGGGGCCTTTCACACCTACTGAACAGTTGTGTGCAGTGTTCACTGCAGTCTCTGCGGAATAACCACACTTAGGCCTTATAACTTTTCAGACTTTCTTTATCAATCTACCAAGATGAAGAAGGCAGGGAGTAAGGCATGTGGTCGTGGAGTTTCTTCAGGGAGAGGACGTGGGGATTCTGTGGCTGCTGCGGCCCCCAGTGACACAGCATCCACCAGTTTTCCCCGGGCCGTGAGCGTTCCTTTATGCGCACTTTTGTAGGAGCTCGGAGTACCCCCCTGCTGCGGGAAGAACAAATTGAAGCCGTTGTTGTTTGGATCTCAGCCAATGCATCGACTTCAATTGCTTCCACCTCCTCTCAGGACCACAGCACTGTTGGGCAACCATCTGTCTCTTCACCGCCTGGCAAATTGCCCAGGCAGTCAGAGAGTTCTGTACAGGAGCCAGCTGAGTGTCTGCTTCTGTTCTCAGAATCTATTGGCTTGCAAACAGGGGCCCAGCCAAGCAGCATTCTGTAATGTGAAGAAGAGGGAGTATGCAGTGATGCGCAACAGCTGTGTCTCTCTGAATCTGAAGAGGCGGGTGAGACAGTGCCGATGGTCAGCACACCGCAGAACGCATCTGATGATGATGATGAGACCCAGGTGCCAGTTTCTGTTGAGCATGGTGCTGGCCAGACCACCCAACAGCAGGTGTTGGAAGAGGGTAGTGGAGATGATGAGGTCCAATACCCAACATGGCATGAAGAACAGGAAGGTGGTGGGAGCAGCTCAGAGGAATAATAATAATATTTATTTATATAGCGCCATCATATTCCGCAGCGCTTTACAGTTTAGCAGTTTCAGAACACAAGTCATAAGTAACAACGTTAACAATACAATAATTTAAGCTAAATAAGTCGCCCCTGCTCGTGACAGCTTACAATGTACAATGGATGGGGGAGATACAAAGTATAGGTGTTTATATACAATGGTGCATTTACAATGATGTTCCAGCCATCTTAAGGGACTGAGGGATGGAGATAGTGAATGGGCTAGAGAGACACACACACTTACACAGAATACATAGAATGACTTTGATTAGTGAATGTGATAGGCCGCTCTGAACAAATGTGTTTTGAGGGAGCGCCTGAAACCATGCAAATTGTGGATAGTCCTAATTTCTTGGGGTACAGCATTCCAGAGGATTGGCGTAGAGCAGGAGAAGTCTTGGAGTCGGGAGTGGGAGGTACGTATTAGTGCAGAGGTTAGTCGAAAGTCGTTTGCAGAGCGCAGCAGTCGGTTAGGCCGATAGATAGAAATGAGGGAGGAGATGTAGGAGGGGTGCTGCACTGTGGAGAGCTTTGTGGGTGAGAACCAGTACTTTGGTTGAAAGCTGGGAGAGGCCTAGAGAAATGGTTAGTGATAGAAGGAAGATAGAGGAAGACATTGCCCCAACGGTACAAACAGGAGGGAGAGTTAGGCTGCAGACTCGGTTGCCTGTAGCCTCCAGTTTGGCACCTGTTCGGAGCAGTTGTCTTCCAAAAGTCAAAACGTGCGCTCCCAGGACTTGCACTGCGTGGTCCTTTTTTCACACACTTGCACATGATATTTGCTATGTGAAATGCAAGCTGTGTAATCAAAAATTTAAAATAGCTAAAAGTGTCAGTCACCTCAATACCACAATATGTGTAAACATGTGCGGACAAAGCACGTAGTTGAGTTACAAAGACACACTGGAGATGTAGGCCAACCTACAGCAGCACCTACATCTTCAGGTTGTGTTGAAGCCTCTTCATCGAGCTCACACACAGCTGGTTATGCTTCCTCACAGGATCGCCATGGAAGAACCTCGGCCACTGTTGTCCAGAGACAAACTGTTATTCCACACACAGCAGCAAGTTCCCTGTCATCCTCACACTCCCAGGCCACAAAACAGCCAGCGGTAGCACAGGCATGGGATAAAAGACGGCCATACTCCGCAAACCATGCACGAGCACAGGCTCTGAATGCTGGCATTGCAAAACTCCTGTCCCTTGAAATGCTGTCATTCAGGCTGGTGGAGACAGACAGTTTCCGTAACTGAATATCATTGTCAATCCCACAATACAATGTGCCAAGCCGATTTCATTTCAGCAGGCAAGCCGTCCTGGTCTGCAAAAGCATGTTGAGGGAAAAATTAAACATGCGCTACTAAAAGCCCTCAGTAGCAAGGTCCACCTGACCACCGATGCGTGGACCAGTACCCATTGTTATGATCTGCTACAACCAGTAAGGAAAGAAGGGAATTCTGTCCCTACAATACAACTAAGCTGAATCCCTACGATGTAACGGGGAACCTGATCCTGCGACCAGACCCGCTAAAGTCCTCATCTAGTGTGAACGAAGACCTATAGTTGCGAGGGAGTAATCCCTACAAGATCTAGGGACTGGGAGAAAAGGTGGACACCTCCTAGTCCTAACATAAATTGTAGCATGGATAATTAAACAGAAAAATAAATACTTTGTGATCCTAACATCAAGCAAAACTCACAGATTAAGGCACCTAAGCACCCGGCTAGCTTAACACTAGATAATACAATGAAGTCAAGCAAAGCCAGAAGGGCGGAGCCAGACTAAATAGGGAAAAAAGGTCATGTGACCAGCAAACTGAAACAAAACCTAACAAGAGGGTTCTAACACCCATGGCCAGGGACAATACCTTTCCCTCACTGCCCATTGGGTCAATGTTGTGCAGCCGGGTACTGATCTTGCGAGTGGCGCTGTACGTGTTCTGCCAACTCCAAGGATTGCAGGAATCAAGTCTGTACACATTGATTCCTCCTCCTATTCCAGTTCCTCAGAATCATCGCTGCAGGAGCCGTCACGGTCTACCTCCACATGGACCCGTGAACGTTTACCTGTTGCGACCGATATGAGCACAGCCGTGTCCAAATGTCAACAGGCCATCCTGAAATTAATTTCCATGGGGAATCTTAGCCACACAGCGCAGGAGCTCTGTAATGCCATAAAGCAGGAGAGCGACGTGTGGTTTTTGGAAGAGAATCTACAGGCAGGCTTGGTAGTGTGTGACAATGGCCGAAATCTGGTGTCAGCTCTGGGCCTTGGCAACCTCACTCACATACCATGTCTGTCATATGTGCTCAACTTGGTCGTGCAGAGTTTTTTGAGGGACTATCCGGATCTTGATGCACTGCTGCACAAGGTCCGCCTAGAGTGCGCTCACTTGCGACGTTCCAGCATGGCCAGATCGCTGATTGCAGCTCTGTAACGCAGATTTCACCTTCATGAACATCGCATTATATGTGACGTACCCACCAGGTGGAATTCCTCGTTACATATGTTGGAGCGGTTGTGTGAGCAGCAGCCAACAGTAATGGAGTATCAGCTGCATCAGGCGCAGTCAACTCGCAATTTGCGGCGTTCACACTTCACCACTACTGAGTGGGCCTCTATAATAAGAATAATAATATTATTTATTTATATAGCGCCATAATATTCCGCAGTGCTTTACAGTTTAACAGTTTCAAAACACGAGTCATAAGTAACAACGTTAACAATACAATAATTAAAGCAAAATCAGCCGCCCCTGCTGGTGAAAGCTTACAATCTACAATGAGGTGTGGGAGATACAAAGTACAGGTGTTTATATACAATGGTGTTTTTACAATGATGGTCCAGCCATTTTAAGGAAGTGAGGGATGCATGGAGATAGTGAATGGGCTACACACACAGAATTACACATAGAATGACTTTGATTAGTGAATGTGATAGGCCACTGTGAACAAATGTGTTTTGAGGGAGCGCCTGAAACCATCCAAATTGCGGATAGTCCTAATTTGTTGGGGTAGAGCATTCCAGAGGATTGGCGCAGCGCGGGTGAAGTCTTGGAGTTGGGAGTGGGAGGTACGGATTAGTGCAGAGGTTAGTCGAAGGTCGTTTGCAGAGTGCAGCAGTCGGTTAGGCCGATAAATATAAATAAGGGAGGAGATGTAGGGGGGTGCTGCGCTGTGGAGAGCTATGTTGGTGAGAACCAGTAATTAGAATTGGATCCTATAATGAATGGGCAGCCACTGCCAGTGTAATGAGTGGCGAATAACTCTATGAAGGATATCTGCCACGTTTTGCGTGCGTTTGATGAGTCAACGCGGATGGCGAGTGCAGATGATGCACTAGTCAGCCTGACTGTCCCCTTATCTGCCTGCTTCAAAAAACACTGCAAGCACTAAGGCATGAGGTGGAGGATGAGGAGTCACAAATTCCATCACCTTCTGGACAGTCAGCGCAACGTGGTTCCTCACAAAGGGCTGGAGGACTTTCAAAGTACCATGCTGTATCAACAATTGAACCTCCAGAGTCGCTGTCTATATTTTCATAACCATTACAAACTTTTAATGTATTTACAAAGCACATAATGTACATTTTTTGTCTATCCTTTTGTAATGCTATTGTGTTTCCATAAACTGATGTTACAGAATTATGATACAAAGTTTTTAAATTTTGAGTTTTAAATTTTGTAAATTTATATGTATTTGAAGGACTTTGTGAGGAGGAGTCAATGGAGGAGGAAGACATCGCTCCAGAGGGAGGTAGACAATGCTCTAGTCAGTATGTAGACCAAGGGTGGGGTGATGCACAGCAGGCGGAGATGACGCCTCTTGCAGGGGACAACGTTTCTTGGCCAGTTGGGAGTCTGCAGCACATGGTTGATTTCATGCTGCAGTGGCTGAGAAACGACCGCCGCATCGAACACATTCACACCACGTCTGATTATTGGGTGTACACCCTCCTAGACCCTCGCTACCGGGACAACTTACAAAGCCTCATCACACCGTTGAACCGGGAGCGTAAAATGCGGAAGTACCAAGACACACTGGTGCAATCCATAATGTTCTCCATTCCAGCCGAGAGCACTGCTGCTGCTACTGATTTACAAAGCAGCTCTGTGCGTCGAGGCAGTGGAGACAGCTCTGCAACAAGAGGGAGCACAAGCAGCGCCTCTGCACAGGGCAAGAACAGTATGTTCCAAATGTGTCGAAGTTTTGTGGCAGCGCCACCAATGTCTACACCATCCGAGACGGCTCCAGTCAGCAGGAGGCAACATTTCCGTAAGATGGTTACAGACTACATGTCTTGCCCTCTCAGTGTACTCTCAGATGGCTCTTCCCCATTCAAGTTTTGTGTCTCTAAGCTGGATACATGGCCAGAGCTTAGCCAGTATGCATTGGAGGTGCTGGCTTGATCTGCTGCCAGTGTATTATCGGAGCGCGTCTTTACTGCTGCAGGTGGTGTACTAACAGACCGTTGCATGCCACTATCCTACGATAATGTAGAACGGCTTACTTTTCTGAAAATGAACTAGGCATGGATCTCGCCTGAATTTGCCTGTCCGGTTTCAGATTAACTAACTGGTTGACAACGTTTTCCATGTCTCCTGTTATGTTCATCTTTCTACCACTGAGCTATACTCCCTGGGCTACAACACTGCCAGTTGCTGCTCAGAAGTGTCGTGTCCACAGACCAATACACAAGCTATAGTAATAGTGGGGTTCAGTAACGCCTGCTGTTCCCCTGCTGTGTGTCCGGCAAAAATTACTGCTACCTAGCTACACATGTTTAAAAAAACATGACATGTTAAAGTGGCTAGTGCTACACATAGATATCAGGCTACACCCTTATTTCTAAGCTGTAAACAAGTGAAACGTCAAATTTAAAACCATTCAATGATTAGTGTTGGTAACAAATCTGTAACTAAATAATTGTGACATATTATGGCAGATATCCACATGTCTAACACAAATGCTAACACAAAAGCATACTTATGCTATAGGGTACTGATGGTGAACCTTCTCACTCCATAACTTTGACCAATCCAACTCACATCATGCCTCAAATGCTGCAATGTTGGAAGTGCATAATGTGGGTTGAACTTTGACAACAGCTGCAGTGCGAAGGTTATCCTTCTGTGTTCTTGGCTTTTAAATAAAAGCATACAAGTAAATATAATAATACATTGTTGATTAAGGGACATGATGTACACCTGTAATATTGTGCAAACAATGGATGTAGGACTATTCCTCTTCAACATTACTTATATTTGTGTCATTTGAAAAAATACATATTTTACTTAAAAATTAAAAACCCATGTTCAGTAGCTGTGAAAGGCCCGTTTGTGTACTTCTATATTGTTTGCAACCAATGTATTGTATACGGATGGAAGCGCGTCACACTAATAGATTAGATTTATTTTAAATGGAATGTAGCAGAACCAATTGGAGATAAATGAAAAGGATGAGCCACTGAGACACGCTCAGCAGAGTACAAGCAGCAGTGCTTGAACATGTAACTGGAGCGTGATCTGCACTAAAAAAAGTAAAAAACACAGACTGAAGTGAACACTGAAACACAACTGTCCACAATCTGTGAAAAGCTCCTTTCTGTACTTCTATAGTGTTTGCAACCAATGTATTGTATACGGATGGAAGCGCGTCACACTAATAGATTAGATTTATTTTAAATGGAATGTAGCAGAACCAATTGGAGATAAATGAAAAGGATGAGCCACTGAGACACGCTCAGCAGAGTACAAGCAGCAGTGCTTGAACATGTAACTGGAGCGTGATCTGCACTCAAAAAAGTAAAAAACACAGACTGAAGTGAACACTGAAACACAACTGTCCACAATCTGTGAAAAGCTCCTTTCTGTACTTCTATAGTGTTTGCAACCAATGTATTGTATACGGATGGAAGCACGTCACACTAATAGATTTTTTTTTTTTTCTAATATAATGGAGCTGCACCAATTCCACAAAATAAAAAAAAAAAAAAAAAAAAAAAAGAGTCAGTGACACGTGCAGATGCCTACAAACAGCGGTGGATGCAGAGCAAACTGCAGCGTCACCTGCACTGTCACACACACACCTTGCACAGAGCTGTTAAAACAACACTGGCAAAATGAAGCTTTACACAGCGGTTGGTAAACTAGCCTGCCTCAAGCACAGTAGTACACAAAATCGCAATATCTAACTGTCCCTCAGAGTGAGCAGAGTAGCGTTCTGTCCCTTACTGAGTTCACAGCACAGTGACGCTAAAATGGCGGCGGCGCCTTTTATAGTGCATTCTGACATCATTTCAGCAGCCAATCACAGCCATGCCATTAGTTAAGATGACCGCAGCATTACAGGATGTGCCCACACTTCGTAGGATTCCTCATTGGCTGACTAAAATCACATTGCCTCTCAAAGAATTATGGGAACTTCCGATTCCGGTATACGATATGGAAAAAGTATCGGAATTAAGTATCGGAATTCCGATAACGCGAATATCGGCCGATACCCGATACTTGCGGCATCGGAATGCTCAACACTAATATAGACAGCTATACAAAATGTCAGTCCTGCACCGCAAGAACTACAAATAGAATATACCTAAACCCTGCACTGCTAAGGTAGGCTATCATTCTATAGGACATATAGCCTGTTTAAGAAAAAATGAAACGTTCTCATCCATTTAAGAGCATATATAAATAACTATACTAATATACATTATTGCACAACAGAAATCGCAAATGCATATGTTTCAACCCTGCACCGCTAGAGTTGAATTCGCATTGTCTAGAATATATAGTATATTAGGCAATATGGAACGTTCTCACCCATTTAGAAAAGCATATCCAATTCATCTCCTATAGTCAGTCATTCTCTGGACAAAACCAGACTGTATGCAGCCCTTTCCCGACGCGTTTCTTCCATCAGGATTCATCAGGGGATATAGCGTAGGCAAGTCATACATCACATCATGAGAGATACATGCTTGTGATGTATGACTTGCCTACGCTATATCCCCTGATGAATCCTGATGGAAGAAACGCATATGCATTTGCGATTTCTGTTGTGCAATAATGTATATTAGTATAGTTATTTATATATGCTCTTAAATGGATGACAACGTTTCATTTTTTCTTAAACAGGCTATATGTCCTATAGAATGATAGCCTACCTTAGCAGTGCAGGGTTTAGGTATATTCTATTTGTAGTTCTTGCGGTGCAGGACTGACATTTTGTATAGCTGTCTATATATATTGTCTCCCCATCTATTGTTATCTCTGGATTTATCTAAGAGATAAATTAAGCATTTTTGTGTATAGCTTTAGTTATACAGGGCTATTACATTTAAAGCACATCTTTAATTCTCCCTATTATTGATTATACCTATCTCTCAGGGTATATCAAATATCCTCACTACACTTTCAATTTTTTGGGTTGAGGATGTTATATATATGTGTCCGTTTTTTAACGTTTTGATTCAATAAATGTTATGTTTTAAAATCCCTTTTTTGCTATAGCTTGCAGAATGCTAGCGTTTTCCTAGCGATCTGTAGCATCGCTTGGAAAACTGATTGACAGGTTGGTCACACGAGTCAAACAAGTGTTTGACTCGTGTGACCAACTTTTTACTATTGATGCCGCCTATGTCGCATCAATAGTAAAAAGATCTAATGTAAAAATAATAAAAAAAATAATAAATAATGATATTCTCACCTTCCGGCGGCCCCCGCAGCCTTCCCGCCTTCAGCGACGCTCCCGGCAACTCCCGGTCCCAGGAGTCCTTTGCGACAAATCACCCCGATGATGTAGCATCACGCGAGACCGCTACGTCATCTGGGTGATTCTCGCAAAGGACTCTTGGGATCGGGAGTTGCCGGGAGCGTCGCTGAGAGGCGGGAAGACTCCGGGGGCCGCCGGAAGGTGAGAATATCATTATTTTTTATTTTAATTATTGTTTTACCAGGGATATGGTACCCAGGGCCTGGAGGAGAGTCTCCTCTCCTCCAGACCCTGGGTACCACCGCACATGAACCGCTTACATTCCGCAAAATTAATGAACATGTTGCTATTTTTTCCGCGAAACGTTTTTTTCGCGGAAAAAAACGCAACATGTGGCCAAAACATGCGGAATCAATTAACATGTATAGGATGCTTAATGCTTGCGTTTTTTTTTCGCGTTTTTACCGCGGAAAAAACGCGAAAAAAAAACGCAAATATTCCTGAACGTGTGCACTTAGCCTCATGGTTGTGGCCAAAAAGTTCAATTTTGGTCTCATCACTCCAAATTTCCTTGTTCCAGAAGTTTTGAGACTTGTCTCTGTGCTGTTTTGCATATTGTAGGTGAGATACTTTGTGGCATTTGCACAATAATGGCTTTCTTCTGGCGACTCGACCATGCATCCCATTTTTCTTCAAGTGCCTCCTTATTGTGCATCTTGAAACAGCCACACCGCTAGTTTTCAGAGAGTACGAGAATACGAGAATATAAGTATACAAGAGTATATATACAGGTGCTTCTCACAAAATTAGAATATCATCAAAAAGTTAATTTATTTCATATCTTCAATACAAAAAGTGAATCTCATATATTCTATAGAGTCATTACACACAGAGTGATCTATTTCAAGTGTTTATTTCTGTTAATGTTGATGATTATGGCTTACAGCCAATGAAAACCCAAAAGTTATTATCTCAGTAAATTAGAATAATTAACAATAATCACCTGCACAGGTTCCTAAGCGTTTATAAAGGTCCCTTAGTCTGTTTCAGTAGGCTCCACAATCATGGGGAAGACGGCTGACTTGACAGATGTCCAGAAGGCAGTCACTGACACACTCCACAAGGAGGGGAAGCCACAAAAGGTCATTGCTAAAGAAGCCGGCTGTTCACAGAGTGCTGTATCCAAGAATATTAATAGAAAGTTGAATGGCAGGAAAAAGTGTGGTAGAAAAAGGTGCACAAGCTACCGGGATGTAAAGAAAAAGCCATTCAAAAATTTGGGGGAGATTCACAAGGAGTGGACGCTGCTGAAGTCATTGCTTCAAGAGCCACCACACACAGACGTATCCAGGACATGGGCTACAAGTGTCACATTCCTTGTGTCAGCCACTCATGACCAATAGACAACGCCAGAAGCGTCTTACCTGGGCCAAGGAGAAAAAGAACCGGACTGTTGTCAGTGATCCAAGGTGTTGTTTTCAGATGAAAGAAAATTTTGCATTTCATTTGGAAATCAAGGTCCCAGAGTCTGGAGAAAGAGTGGAGAGGACACAATCCAAGCTGCTGGAGGTCTAGTGTGAAGTCTCCACAGTCAGTGATGGTTTGGGGAGCCATGTCATCTGCTGGTGTGGGTTTACTGTGTTTTATCAAGACCAAAGTCAGCGCAGCCGTCTACCAGGAAATTTTAGAGCACTTCATGCTTCCCTCTGCCGACAAGCTTTTTGAGATGGAAATGTCATTCTCCAGCAGGACTGGCACCTGTCCACACTGCCAAAAGTACCAATACCTGGTGTACAAACAACAGTATCACTGTGCTTGATTGGCCAGCAAATTCACATGACCTTAACCCCATAGAGAATCTATAGGGTAATGTCAAGAGGAAGATGAGAGACACCAGACCCAACAATGCAGACGAGCTGAAGGCTGCTATCAAAGCATCCTGGGCTTCCATAACCCCTCAGCAGTGCCACAGGCTCATCGCCTCCATGCCACGCCGCATTGATGCAGTACCCATACATGCCTATGGGTGCGATTAAAGCATCGGACTGAACTCAGATGTTGTCCAGAGACAGGACATAGAGGAGATGGAGAAATTACTTTGTCGGTCTCCTCCGCAGCTGAGCACAGTAGCTTGACACTTGGCTCCCGCTTGCAGCAGAGCAAGAGACAAGGGTCACTAACATATCGCATGTGATGCTCTCACATCGGTTGTGATACCCTGGTCTGTTTCCAGCCTAACTCCAGAAGTTACCTACGTCTTCTTCACAGACGTAACACCTCACACTCTGTGTCTGCAGTACGGTTTCAATCTCTCTTTTTCTACTAGTGGCGACCTCTCACTCCGGTCCAAGACACCCCACTGGCACCTCTTCCACAGCAGATGCACTCCCTTACCGCTCCCAATCCCTCTGTGATAGTCTCACCACATGGGAAACTGATTTTGCACTCTCGGAGAAGCCATAGAAGGCTATCCTTTGTCATCTTGTTGTTGTAGACAGTTCTGAGTCACACAACTTACACCTGTTAGATGCCTTCCATGACTGATCCCAAATGGTGAGAAGAATGAGGCTAATTACACCGATGCCAGGGCAGCACCCACACACGATAAATATCTTTCTGCCTTTTGGGCACCACAGCAACACCCACCTGTATCCTCAGATTCACTCATTCTACCTAGTCCAGGAGCCTTCTCCACACATCCTGATCCCACCCAAAAGCAGCACCTTCACACTACATAAGTGTGATCAAAAATTCAACAACTTCACTACAGGAAACAAAAGGGTCAGCAAAAGACATCGCCAACATGGCAGAGCAAAAATAAACATATGCATTCCTGGTGGGGCGGTCCAGTCCAACACTGAGGAAACTTGGTTAGTAAGAGGGTAACGAGAGATCGCATCCACACTCCTACATCTAGTACCATTCACTCGGTTCTAACCAGTGCGTGGAAATATAACCCGTGTTTAGTTTTTAAAATGTTAATTCTCTTTTTAATCTGCTAATATTTTCTTTATACAAAACTTCAATTCTCATGTGAAAAAAAAAAACCTGAAATTCTCACACCGGCCACTGGGGCATTTTTAGATTCCAATTTCCTGTTGGTTCAGGAAATGCACATGTACATTAGTCACAATAGTCAGACCCCGACCCTGGTTTTTGTATTAAAGCATTTAATGAGCGAGTGAAAGGTCATTGTGGAGGGAGGGGGAGCGGATCCTGTGTTATCAGCTGTGCATAGAGTTTACCTGCCATTGTAATCCTGCCTCTGCTGATAATGAGAATGCTGAAAGCACTTCCTGCAAGGACAGGAAGTATGAGTCTAAAAAAGCCCCAGTGGCCAGTATGAAAATTGCAAGATTACTGATTCTAATAATCCTATTTTTTTTAAAAAAATAAATATAAAGATCATGATATAAAAAATGATTTTTTTTCTGTTAAAATACATGTTCTGTTTTAGTTCCAAAAATATATAAAAAATATTAGATTAAAATATGTTAAAAAAAACTATCCTAAAAATCCCCAAAAATTAGTAGGTTTCCATTATAAACTTTCACAGTATTTTTGGGTGGATGGGATATTATCTAAAATCACATGATTACACAAAAGTCCGGACTGAATGCCAAGTTTGAAAGTTTTTGCTCCTTTAGAAACTTTTTTTTTTTTTGCAATAATTGGAAATTAAAATCACATTCAGTCTCTTACCCCACAATGGTTGGAAGATGGGAACGAGAGGACTAAACGCCCACTATTTAGCATCCTTTGGCTTACCTGATAAATAGCCCGGTGATATGAGTTACATGCGTGGTGTCAGCTGGCACAGGACGCGCATCGTACTCCCAGTTGCAATGGCAAACATGGAGGTAAGTCAAAGAGCTTGTCACCAGCAGGGCTCCCACTCGCACGGTGACATCACAGTGAATGAACGAGCTGCGTTTCTCATGGCACTGTGCCCCGGTCTCGAACATCAAGTCACACAAGAAGGTCCAGGAACCTGCCAAGGTGAAAGTAAATAATTCAGATTAATGAAATATTCACAGGGAATCTGTGCTGCAGCTGCTCCCGGTGCCCGGCAAGACTTTTCATTCAAAATTGTAACATAAAATGCATTAAAAAAAAAATATATATATATATATATATATATATATAAAAGGTAAAAAAAAATATTTTTTCCCATACACAAAAATATAAAGAATTCTTCTACATGTTATGTGTAGCAGAATTTCAGTAATTCTCTTTTTGTAAGGAGACTGGATGCAGAAGGAGGCTTCCCCCCATTATTCTGTCCCCACCTTCATTGCATCTATATTATCATCTGTGAGATAGAAATGGAAGTGTTCAGACAAAAGTCTAGAAATGCGACAGTAGAAAATAAAATTCTAGCTTTGTCTCCAACTAAAAGGAATATTTTAATTCATTAAAGGGAATCTGTCAGCAGGTTTTTGGCATGAAATCTGAGAGCAGCATTATGTAGAGGATTGCAGCGATGTGTCACTTACTGGGCTGTGTTTTGCTGATTCAATAAAATGAGATGAGTGAATCCATTCGATGCAAATAAAATTCGAGTTGAGATTTATGAAATCCCCAGGTCCTGGCAAATTTTGAAAAATATCGCCATTTGATTTGGGAGAATTGGCCAAAAAATTACCTTCATCATTTTACATGCTGCAGAAGATTACATAATCCCAAGAGTGCGCTCACGATCTCAGGGGCCACTGCATGAGCTTTTAAATAATGCCTTGGAGCTATCACATCACATGGCATAGCGCAGCCTATTAGGAGGGACTATCAGAGCCTGTATAAAAGCTTAGTCAGGGAATGCAGCAGCCATTTTAGATTTACAGTAGGTACGGAAAGTATTCAGACCCCTTTAAATTTTTCACTCTTTGTTTCATTGCAGCCATTTGGTAAATTGAATAAAGTTCATTTTTTCCTCATTAATGTACACTCTGCCCCGTCTTGACTGAAAAAAACAGAAATGTAGAAATTTTTACAAATTTATTAAAAAAGAAAAACTGAAATATCACATGGTCATAAGTATTCAGACCCTTTGCTCAGTATTGGGTAGAAGCACATTTTGAGCTAGTACAGCCATGAGTCTTCTTGGGAATGATACAACAAGCTTTTCACACCTGGATTTGGGGATCCTCTGCCATTCTTCCCTGCAGATCCTCTCCAGTTCCGTCAGGTTGGATGGTGAACGTTGGACAGCCATTTTCAGGTCTCTCCAGAGATGCTCAATTGGGTTTAGGTCAGGGCTCTGGCTGGGTCAGTCAAGAATGGTCACAGAGTTGTTCTGAAGCCACTCCTTTGTTATTTTAGCTGTGTGCTTGGGGTCATTGTCCTGTTGGGAGTTGAACCTTCAGCCAAGTGTGAGGACTCCAGAGCAATCTGGAAGAGGTTTTCATCCAAGATCTCTCTGTTCTGTTTCTTTTTTAATAAATTTGCAAAAATTTCTACATTTGAAGATGGGGTGCAGAGTGTACATTAATGAGAAAAAAATGAACTTTTTTGAATCTACCAAATAACTGCAATGAAACAGAGTGAAACATTTAAAGGGGAATGCTTTCTGTATCCACTGTATTTTAGTATAATGAGAATTTGTCATAGGTCACATCTCATCAATAGAGATAGGAAGAAAAAGCCTCAAAATATTGAATAAATACTCCAGACAGTTGTCGCGGCCAACTAAAGAGCCAGGCGATGCATGTCCTGCAGAATTCTGAGCTTCTGATGTACTTAGAGGGTTTCTTTCACCCTGTGTGGCAATCATGTTCCTAAACTCTGTTGTGCCTTAAGCACGGCCCTGGCTAATCTGTGGGGTAGCAAGAACACTAGTTCTGCTCTATAATACAGACACAAAGGACGACAGATAAGTGCAAAGAAAACAGCAATCACTCTCAGTGCACCGAGACTAAGGAATGGTGTATAGCCGGAGAGGAAGGGTAAGGTAAACCAAAAATGGAGCTAAGGAGACGGATAACAGATAACAAACTTTCAAGCAGCAATCTCCAGAGAAAACTAAATGGCACTCTTTCCACAGCTCACAGCTCCCAAACCAACTCCAAGGTATAGCAAACTATCACTGGCAACTGCTGAAGCTAAGAGCTGGGTATTTATGCCAGAGGAGAGTGGCAAACTCAGAACAGCTTAGGACAGAAAGCTCTATGAGACAAAGAGAAATGTTTAGCCCTTGCAAAACCAGAACAAGGGAGATCTACACAGCTAACTGTAAGGCAAAGCAGTTCCATCCACTGCAGATGCAGGTGTAGCCAGATGCCGCAATCTTCTGACCCCTCTATGTCACGGTATACCCATGACAACAGCAAAGTGTCGTACAACTGCAGCAGTGAAAATGATGACAGTAATAGTTTGCAAATGATACAGATTTAATTAATGAGGGGAGTGTGATGCTGAGTCACTACTCAAATATGACGCTGAGTCACTATTCACGGATAAGCAGTGAGACAGGGTAGTCAGGAGGTCTGAGATCAGATACCAGGAGGGCTCATGGTACACAGGAGCAAACAAAGGCATGGTCAGGTAACAGTCCGGGGTCAAATACCAGGAGGGTATGTAAGGGGTGTGCGGAGGCCCGTTTATGCCCCGCACTCCTTGCTCACATTCCTGGTTAAGTGGGTATATCCCATATGTCTTGTAATGTTGTTATAATGTGTATTCCATTGTACCTATATTTAAGTGTTGTAAAGACATAGGGACAGTGTAGGACTTAGACCAGTAGGGGAAGCACAATAGAATAGGGAATGAGTTAGACCAATAGGATTAGGCTAGTTAGGAGGAGCTAAGGAAGAGTAGTTGGGGAGCTTCCTAGATTTAGTCAGTGGTGTGAGGGCAGGGAGCCAAGACAGGTCAGTCATGTCTGGGGAACGTTTAAGCCAAGGAGCCCAGCAGTCTGGGGCCTAAGAGCTGACAGTCACACGTTAGTGGAGGAATATCAGAGCAGCATAAGAATGGTAGCAGCTAATTTCGTGTGAAAAACCCTTAACGTCCGAGGCCTGGAAAGGAATGGAAGAGCGATCCTTCAACTTTGCTTTCGGAGAGGGAAGTGGGCGGGGAACTCCTGAAGAGGGTTAGTCTGACCAGCCAGGTAGCTATGGTACCGGAGGATGCGGTACAGAAATGGGATATTCCTGGAGGAGAGAGGGACAGTACAGGGAACAGAATGATTATATTCTGTGAGGAATCTTATGCTGTTTCTGTGACTAAACTGGACGAGCTGAGTAAAATTGTTTTGCTGAAAATGGACCTGGACTCTGACTATCATTGTATGATGTTGAAGGAAAAGGACTCGCGGCCATGTGTAGCTGACCCCGATCTACAAGTGAGTGGACTGCAATGTGTTAATGTAACGGGAGCCAGGGTGTGCCAGAATTGCAACCGTTAGACACGACTACCGCCCTGGCTCCCGTTTCACTTGGCATAGTACGGCAGGTTTCAGATACCTCGTACCCAGAAGGTGAAGATACCCTTAGCTTGGCAAAGATGGCTGAAAATGGTGTGGAGACTGAAGATAACTCCAGCTCTGCCCCTTATGGGCGTCCTAACCTGAAGATGGCGCAAAACTCCGTCTGGCAGAGACAGTGGCCCGAATCTGAGATGCACCACCTGGTGAGTGGTGCCCTACCGCAGTGGGTGCGACGGAAGAAAAAGAAGCCTCATCCCATGCAGCAGATTCCAGAAAAATGGACGGGGTCCGATGCTGAACGGGTGGAGCATCCGGCCCAGAAGGCTGTGGGGAGCATCCGACGTCGGGGATGAGTATCCGCTCGACATGTTCCCGTTGTATGCTGGGGAGAAGTACTGGCGGCTGCCGGACCTGGAACGTCATCATGTATCAGAGAAATATGAAGCGGAAGAAGCTGCCCCGGAGGAGTCTGTGTCGGAGGAGGTGGAACTGTAGGAGCTGGAGCTGAAGGGCGTGGCAGCTATGCTAGTGGAATCTGACGGTCGCGGAGCAATCACGGCCGGGATGTCGGAGCAGCTGGATCGGGACTACGAGCAGGCGATAAATGGAACTCGGTCCCAAACCCCAAAGCGCAGGCCCTTGTTCACCGACATTCCATTCCTCGGTCTATCCACCTGATATCAGGAAGGAGAGGGTCCTTTCCCATCCCCCGGCAGGCCACGTGGATAGCGGGGGTGATCGAAGAAAAAAAAGGAGCGAGAGGGAGATCTGGGCAGAACTGCGCTGACCAGGAGGTGCAATGGCAGGACGGTGGACCAGCGGGTTGCTGGTGCATACCAGCCCGTCTCACGGGTATGGCTTTATCCGTGAGGACTACACCAATGACACAGTGTATGTGAACACCAGTTCTGTAAAATTTCAAAGGCCCCTGAGGGAAGGAGATCGGGTCACCTTTCTCAAGGAGGATGGACCCCAGGGGTAGTTTGCTGTGGCAGTGGCCCTGTTGTGCCTGGAGGATGACCTGGGACTACTGTCACCTACTGGAGTACGGACACAGAGCCCGGTGTAGGACAGAGCGACATGAGACATGTGCCGCCAGGACATTGATTAACGTGGACCCCCTTTAAGGAAAGAGCTGTGCTTGTTGTACCTACTGATGGAGAATGGGACTGTTCTGCGTCCGCGTGGGCAGAGGAGCCCTGTAGCTCTGGAGCCTGGTGCAGAGATGAGTGCAGTGTGGCCACCGTGGTCACAGTTAAACGTTCACGTTGAACATTGTTTTCCCCTCCCTAAGTTCTGTTGCACACATTGCGCTTCCCTGCTGCATTGCAGGACTTTAACCCTGAGGGGTTACGTGCTCTTGGACTGAAAACAGACTGTGCAAAGGACTGTGCTTTAGCTTGTTATGTGTAACCTGAATTTTATCCCTAGGAAAGAGCAGCACACATGCGTTAAAGGGCCGTCCTCCGTGCACAGGAGGGAGGAGGAAGAACTTAAATAGGAGGACCTGATGAGTTAGCCGGGTCAATATGATATGGACTGTAGCTGATGGGACTGTGGTGAGTCCTAATGCAAACTGTGTACGTACTTGGGTCCTGGAAACAACAGGGACCGGAGCCAATTGAACTTGTAGTGCTGCTAACTGGACGACCCGAGGATCGTGCTGGGTCATGGAGGACTGTAATCACGCGCCTGTCGAAAGCATATTGCTGGCAGAAAGGTCAGAGGTGGATGCTAAAAAAAAAGAATGGACTCTTGAAGAGCAAAAAGATTTTTCTAATGGTTAAATAAGTTTTATTAAAAAAAGTGTGTGTTTTATATTAACCCCTTTACCCCCAAGGGTTGTTTGCACGTTAATGACCGGGCCAATTTTTACAATTCTGACCACTGTCCCTTTATGAGGTAATAACTCTTGAATGCTTCAACAGATCTTGATGATCTGAGAAAGTTTTCTCATGACATGTTGTACTTCATGTTCGTGGTAAAATTTCTTCGATATGACTTGTGTTTATTTATTAAAAAAAATGGAAATATGGCGAAAGTTTTGTAATTTTCAAATTTTTAATTTTTATGCCCTTAAAACAGATAACTATCTCACACAAAATAGTTGCTAAATAACATTTCCCACATGTCTACTTTACATCAGCACAATTTTGGAAACAATTTTTTTTTGTTAGGAAGTCATAAGGGTTAAAAGTTGACCAGCGATTTCTCATTTTTACAACACCATTTTTTTGGGGGGGGACCACATCACATTTGAAGTCACTTTGAGGGGTCTATATGATAGACAATACCCAAAAGTGACACATTCTAAAAACTGCACCCCTCAAGGTGCTCAAAACCACATTCAAGTAGTTTATTAACCCTTCAGTTGCTTCACAGGAATTTTTGGAATGTTTAAAAAAAATGAACATTTAAATTTTTTTCACAAAATATTTACTTCAGATTCAATTTTTTTTTTTTTTACCAAGGGTAACAGGAGAAACTGAACCACAAAAGTTGTTGTGCAATTTGTCCTGAGTACACTGATACCCCATATGTAGGGGGGAAGCACTGTTTGGGCGCATGGCAGAGCTCGGAAGGGAAAGAGCGCCGTTTGACTTTGACTGGAATTGAGATCAAACGTCATGTCACGTTTGGAGAGCCCCTCATGTGCCTAAACAGTGGAAACCCCCCAATTCTAACTCCAACCCTAACCCCAACACACCCCTAACCCTAATCCCAACCCTAACCATAACACTAACCACAAACCTAACCCTAACACACCCCTAACCCTAATGGGAAAATGGAAATAAATACATTTTTTTAATTTTATTATTTTTCCCTAACTAAGGGGGTGATAAAGGGGGGTTTGATTTACTATTTATAGCGGGTTTTTATGTTTGGCAGCTGTCACGCTAAAAGACGCTTTTTATTGCAAAAAATAGTTTTTGCATCACCACATTTTGAGAGCTATAATTTTTCCATATTTTGGCCCACAGAGTCATGTGAGGTCTTGTTTTTTGCAGGACGAGTTGACGTTTTTATTGGTACCATTTTTGAGCAGGTGACATTTTTTGATCGCTTTTTATTACGATTTTTGGGAGACAGAATGAACAAAAACCAGCAATTCATGAATTTCTTTTGGGGGGCCTTTTATACCATTCCGCTTGTGGTAAAATTGATAAAGCAGTTTTATTCTTCAGGTCAGTACGATTATGGCGATACCTCATTTATATCTTTTTTTATGTTTGGCGCTTTTATACAATAAAAACTATTTTAATTAAAAAATAATTATTTTTGCATTGCTTTATTCTGCGAGCTATAACTTTTTATTTTTTTGCTGATGATGCTGTATGGCAGCTCGTTTTTTGCGGACAAGATGACGTTTTCAGTGGTACCATGTTATTTATATTCATCTTTTTGATCGTGTGTTATTCCACTTTTTTGTTTGGCGGTATAATGATAAAGCATTGTTTTTTTTGCCTTTTTTTTAAGGGGTTCACTAAAGGGGTTAACTAGTGGGACAGTTTTATAGGGCGGGTAGTTACCGACACGGCGATACTAAACATGTGTACTTTGATTGTTTTTTTTATTTACATAATAATAATTTGTTTATTGGGGAAATATTTTTTTTAATTTATTTATTTAGGGATTTTTTAAAATATTTTTACACGTTTATTTTTTTTTCTTTACATTTTTGCATTTTCCCAGGGTGGGACATCACTATATAGTGTCAGATCACTGATCTGACACTTTGCACAGCACTGTGTCAGATCATCGATCTAACAGGCAGTGCAGGAGGCTTGCCGGTGCCTGCTCTCAGCAGGCACTGACAAGCCACCTCCCTGCAGGACCCAGAAGAAACACGTGGCCATCTTGGACCCAGGGGCCTGCAGGGAGGAGGGTCTCAGGGAAGCAAGCAGGGAGCCCCCTCCCTGAGCGATGCTTCCCTAAGCCACCGGAACGCTGAGATCATATTCGATCGCAGTGTGCCGGGGGTTAAAGTGCTGGGAGCGGTCACTTAGTGCCAGGTGTCAGCTGTGAGAATTAGCTGATACCCGGCCGCAATCAGCTGCGCTCCCCCCGTGAGCGCAGCTGATCGCACATGGGGCGGAGCTTAGCGGCGGCCGTGCGCAGACAGGCGCAGGTCGCTCAAACGCAAATGTGAAAGCAGCCTAAGCAGGTATATCCCATATGTCTTGCAATGTTTTTATAATGTGTATTCCATTGTACCTATATTTATGTGTTGTAAAGATATAGGGAAAGTGTAGGACTAAAGGGCCCGTCTCACATAGCGATATCGCTACCGAGATCGCTGCTGAGTCACTAGTTTTGTGACGCAGCACCGAGCTCACCAGCGATATCGCTGTGTATGACATTCAGCGACGATCAGCCCCCCTGCCGGGTATCGCTGATCGTTGCTGAAATGTCAGGACCTTTTTTTGATCGCTGGTTTCCCGCTGACAGGCACGCATTGCTGCATGTGACAGGCGGGAGACCAGCGATCCGCTGGTAACCAAGGTACACAGCGGGTTTCCAGGCGCCGGGCTGTGCCTAGAAACCCGCTGTGCACCTTGGATATCAGCGCCCTGATGCAGGGAGCTCGTATCCAAGGTACACAGCGGGTTTCCAGGCACCGCGCAGCGCTTGGAAACCCGCTGTGTACCTGTGTAGCCCTGGTACACAATACCAGGAGGATGAGTGGAGAGGTAACAGTTAAGGGCTCTTCATGACATCATGTACACTTCTGACACACCCAGCAGGGGTGTGGAAGGGAGTGATTTAGTCAGTCAGTTTCCTGTCCTTGGACAGAGGAGACGTGTCCAGTCTGAGCCTGTTAGCAGTTCAGAAAGTGAAGGCTAGTACAGGTGGTCTATTTCACCTCAGCCTAGTCAGAGCTGTGCCCCACTGGAAGACAGACGGAGATATCTATTAAGAGTCGAGCAAATCGAAGGGCGAAGTGGAAGGAATATTTAAAAAAGTGCTTTTGGCTTGGAGAAGTCCTGCACATTGCTACCGGTCACTGGGGACCGAAGGATCACTATTAGCTACAAGCATAGTGGTAAGAAAACCAGAGATTTACCGGACCTTAGGTCGCGGCAAACAGCCCCAAATAGTCAGTACGTAACCGGAGTCAGGTGAAATAGGGACTTTGAGCCTGATCAGCAAAAGTAAGAACCTAGTTTCATCACTGGAAGGCTCCACCACAACATTGGCCGGGCAGGAACAGCTATAGAGTTAACTTCGCTTCAAGCAAGTAGGACTCACATTATATTGAAAGTAAAGGAGGCCCCTAACTTGCTTAACCGTTGCCTCAAAGCTCATCCTCCATCAACCCCATCAGCCTCCCTGGGACCTGCCTTACCATCTTACAAGTAAAGGTATGGAAAGACGCTGACCGTGTGAGACTGAGTTATTTACTTGCATGCCTGCACAACCCTGCTTTAACTATCGACCTGAGGGAAGAGTCCTACCTGTAGGGGACCCGACATCTAGCTGCCTCACCATCCCCTCAGAGCTCTACAGCAGCGCTGGTATAAATTACCAGAAGACTACAGGTGGCGTCACGAACTGTATATAAATCTATCCCCTGTAAATATTCCCCCCAACATACGCCTGACCGCCAGGGCCACAGACCGAGCCACCGCTACCTGTGACAATCCCATAGACTTCTACGGGCTCGGCTCTGAGTACCCCATTGCCCTGGAAACCCACAATTGTGGTGCGTGGTCGAGACAAATTGGCGTCACGAACAGGATACGAAACTTGCAGCATTGCGAGCCCTGTGTGCCTGTGGAGTGTTTTGATGAAAAAGACTGTTGCTGTTGTTTGGCGCCAAATACCCCCATATTTGCCGCCAGATTCGCGCCCTAAGGCGCTGGAGAAGAAGGTGGGCGTACCTGAAAGAGCGCGCAAAGTCTTGGACACGCCCCCGGCTCTGACTCAGCGGCAGGTCCTGCAACAGGAAGTGAACGCTCTGACATCAGAGCGCCTGCGACGAAGGTCCTGTTCCCACTGCGGTGCCTGTGAAATAGCAGCGTCTGAAACTGGTAGGCTCCGTTTAACCAAGGGGGCGCTAAGATGTCACAACAACCGGCTGACAGTGCAGCCCCGGCCGGAGGCCCCAATCCCGCACCGCTTGGTATTGTAGCGCCAGATGGGGGCGCAGGCCCTGCACCCAGTCCGGTAGTCCCGATCATGCCACTAACGCTCCCATATATGCCTGGGGCGAAATGGCTTCCCCAGTACAGCGGTGAGCCAGGCACATTAGCAGGCTTCAAGCGGAAGTTATGCAGCATCCTAGAAATGTACTCCATGCCTGAGAGACAAAAAGCTGCTGTGCTAATAGGGCAGCTAACTGGCGCTGCTGAGAGGGAAGTGGAGACTTGGGATACCGTTGATCAGGAGTCGGTACCTGCGATCTTCCTTAAGCTACATGCCATATTTGAAGACCGCACAGAAACGGATCTCCGGATGGCCTTCTATCACTGTTCACAACAGCCAGGTGACAGCATCCGGGACTACGCTTGCCGACTACAAGGAGCCCTGAGAGCCCTCAAGCAAATTAACAATTTAAATGCTATCGACGAGAATAAAATGCTGAAAGAACAATTTATACAGGGATTGAGATCCCAAGAGGAACGCAGAACTGTAAATTGGTGGTCCTTAGATCATCCGGATGCTACCTTTGATGCCCTAAAGGACATGGCAATAAAAGGGCTGCGGCCCCTGGGCAAACCTGAGGTGGCCACCCAACATCATCAGGCTGAAGTCACTCTGGAACCGGCAGTAACCCCCTTTTCCCCGCTAGTGGCTGAAGCCAAAGCGCAGGTGACACCTCCTAGTGAATTGGACTGTCTGCGCTCAGAGGTGCGCCAGCTGACTAAAAATCTGGCTGCTGTAATGAGTGCCCTGCAGCTGCGGAAAGAGGAGGAAGGAAAGATCTTGTTAGCTGACTGCCCAGAAGACGTCCCGTGGATGCACCGGAGAAGAAAGAAGACGTCGCCCCCCCGGAGGAGGACAACGCCACCCCCAGGAGCAACCTCTGATCAACACCCTCCTCGTCGAGAGATCATCTGTTATCGCTGCAACCGGAAAGGTCATCTGTCTCCACAGTGTCCTTTAAACGGGCAGAACCTGGGTCCAAGGGCCAACACCCAGGAGAATACCCGTCAGGCCCCCTAGACTGGAACCGCAGGTATGTGGGCGGGCGACCCTACCTGTCTATTATTCTAGATGGTATTGCTGTTCCAGCATTGTTAGACACTGGGTCGCAGGTGACCCTAATACCTGATGCCCTATATACCAAGTACTGGTCAATGGACAGTCTTAAACCCCCGAGCTCTGACTTTACCGTGTATGCTTCTAATGGTCTTCCTGTAGAAGTACTTGGAACAAAATGTGTAGATGTAAAGGTGGGCAGAGAGGAGTTGAAAGACCAGGGGCTTCTGGTAGTAAAGACTGTAAATGAGGAGAACGGTTTAAATATAATTTTGGGTACTAACATTATCGGTAATTGTTTGGGAGAAGTTGTGTTCTTGCTCCAACAGCTCGCTGAGATTGCCCGACCAAGGCAGAGAGGAGTAATCCAAAGAGAGATCCGGGCCCTGGTGTGTCAGCAGCAAGCGAAGCTTACAGACGGCGAAATTGGTAATGTACGGGTCACTGACTCGGATCCTATTGTGATACCCCCAATGAGTGAAATGATCATTTGGTGCAGGGCGGCCATATTTCTGAGGGGACAGAATTACCAAGCTGTAGTAGAACCCCACCATTCAGAACATAGACCTACACTTATGACTGCTAGAGGAGTAGTAGAGGTGGTGAATGGAAGAGTACCGGTACGGCTTCTCAATTGGGGAGATGATGAGGTAAATTTACCCCGTTATGCAACCATTGCTAAACTTCATGCTGTTGATAATAATTCTATTCTCCCGGCTGAGTCCTTAGACTCCTGTCAAATAGCGGAGGACAATGACCCAGCAACTCAGGTGGCGGAGTGGTGTCAGCAACTCCATGTTGGGACGGACACCACTCCCGCTCACCAGAAGCAAGGGGTATTACGGGTGGTGCAAGAGTACGCCCAAGTGTTTAGCAAGAATCCACTTGATTTTGGGATAATTAAGGGAGTACAACATCATATCCCTACAGGCAGTCATCCTCCCATCAAAGAGCGGTATAGGCCCATACCTCCAGCCCATTATCAGAAGGCTAAAGAAATGTTGAATGATATGAAGAAAGCCGGGGTGATAAGGGATAGTTGTAGCCCCTGGGCACCCCTCTAGTTCTGGTTAAAAAGAAAGATGGTAGTATGAGAATGTGTGTGGATTACAGGCAGGTGAACCGCATAACACACAAGGATGCATACCCGTTACCACGCATAGAGGAATCATTAGCTGCTCTGAAAACGGCTAACTACTTTTCTACCCTTGATCTGACTAGTGGTTACTGGCAAGTGGCTGTGGCTGAGGAGGATCGTGAGAAAACGGCTTTCACCACCCCAATGGGGCTCTGTGAGTTCGACAGAATGCCGTTTGGGTTCAGCAGTGCCCCAGGAACATTTCAGAGAGTGATGGAAAATTGTCTGGGACATCTCAATTTTGAAACCGTGCTGCTATACCTAGACGACGTTATCGTGTATTCCAAGACATATGAGGACCATCTGAAACACCTGGCAGAAGTGTTTGAGTCCCTGTCCAGGTACGGGATGAAATTAAAACCCTCAAAATGCCATCTACTCAAACAGAAGGTACAATACTTGGGGCACATCGTCAGTTCGGAAGGAGTAGCGCCGGACCCAGAGAAAGTCACTGCCATCCAGAAGTGGCCGGAGCCGAAGAACCTTAAGGAAGTGCGACAGTTCCTGGGACTAACGGGTTACTACAGAAGGTTCGTGAAAGATTACACGAAGAAGGCAGCTCCTTTACAGGACCTCCTGGTAGGACAATCCTTAAAGAGCAGAAACCCTCCCTTTAATTGGGGTAAAGAACAGGCTGAAGCATTCCAAAAGATGAAAGAGATCCTTACAGGTGATGAGATCTTGGCCTATCCTGATTACAGCCAACCGTTCCTGTTGTACACCGACGCCAGTAATGAAGGTTTGGGAGCAGTTCTCAGTCAGAAGCAGAATGGTCAAGAAAAAGTCATCGCATATGCCAGCAGGAAACTCAGGCCAACTGAAAGGAATCCGGAAAATTATAGCAGCTTCAAGCTGGAGTTTCTGGCGCTGGTCTGGGCCATTACTGAAAGATTTAAGCACTATCTGGCCTCCAATAAGTTCACGGCGTACACAGACAACAACCCGTTAACGCACCTGGAAACCGCCAAGCTGGGCGCCATGGAGCAGCGTTGGATGGCTCGGTTGTCCAATTACCAGTTTACTATCAAGTACCGGGCAGGTCGAAAGAATGCTAATGCTGATGCGTTGTCCCGAATGCCGCATGACTCTGATACGGAAGAAGAATCGGATGACCTGGAAGAAATTGAGCTACCTGCGTTCCATCGAAATGGGGTAGTCCACGAGCATCGAGTCCACAGAAAGCAGTATGGTGCAACATTAAATCCTTTACCCCATCACAGCTGGAAAGAGACTCAGGACAGTGATCCAGTGGTCAGCCGCATCAAGGAGTTGTTAAAACAGGAAGGCTCCTCTTTGGAAAAGGATGCACCTATGTCAGCAAAGCTCCTGTGGAACGAGAAAAGCAGGTTGTTCCTATACCGTGAGAAGTTGTGCAGGAGATACGTCAACCCCAGAACCCATGAGATGGTCTGGCAAATAGTGGTCCCCAAGGCAGACGTCCCAATGGTGTTGGAAGCATACCACGATCAAGCAGGACACTTTGGCTGGAGAAAGCTGGAGACCCTGTTGAGATGCCGGTTCTACTGGGTAGGGATGCGCAGCTCCATCGAGAGGTGGTGTCGGAACTGTGGACCCTGTGGTCTCAGAAGAAAGGACTACGGTAGTCAGAAGGCACCCCTGCAACCTATCCGGACGACTCGTCCCCTGGAGATTGTGGCCCTGGACCACGTCAAACTGTCGCCAAGTAGATCTGGATACTCATACGCCCTGACCATGGTGGACCATTACTCCAGATTTCTGGTGGTTGTTCCAGTTAAGGACCAGACCGCAGTGACGGCAGCAAAGACCTTTCAAGCAAGCTTCTGCAGACCGCATGGGTATCCGGAGCAAGTATTAACCGATCAGGGACCTGCTTTCGAAGCTGATTTATTCAAGGAATTCTGTCACATGTACGGGGGCAATAAAATAAGAACAACACCATATCACCCTCAAACCAACGGTCTTTGCGAAAAAATGAACCATATTGTCCTTGATTTGTTGAGATCCATACCGTTGGAAGACAGGAATCGATGGCCGGATTTACTACCTGATTTGGTTGATTTGTATAACCATATACCTGTCAGTTCCACTAACTGCACTCCAGCCTATCTTATGAGAGCAAGGCCCGGAAGACTACCAATGGATCTAGAACTTGGAGTGGTAGAACCGGAGGCAGACGACGCCGTTGAAAACTGGGACATCAATCGGCAAGAGCAGTACAGAAGAGTGCAAATCTGTGTGGAGGAAAGTCTCAATAAGGCACGGGAGAAACAGGAAGATGTTTACAACAGAAATGCTCCTGCCAAGCCTTTGATGCCTGGAGAGGTAGTATTAAAAAGAAAAAGGAAGATGCACAAATTGGATAATCAGTGGGAGCAAGAACCCTACGTCATACAAGATTCTAAATATGACAACAGAAAAGTTTGTGTCGTCAGTAAGGACGGAGGAAGAACAACAACCACTGTGTCCAGAGACCATTTGAAATTGTGTCCAGAACCCTTAAAGCGTTGTGAAAAGAACCCTGTCCTCAATCAAGGAGAAAGAAAGGAAGAGGTCATACACACAGATCTGGGAGATTTTCCTGCGGATTGGCCCCGACTGGGAGATGCTGTGATAATTCCAGTGTTGCAGTTTTATCAGCCACAAGAGGAAGTTTTACCTCCAGTTGTGCCCGTGGTGCCAGTCGAGCCCGTTCAGGAGTTACCCATTCCAGCAATACCTCAACCTGTGGAATCTCAAGAAGGATCATCTGAAGCAGCGCCCCATACTATGGGATCCCCTGGTGAAGCTGACTCACACCGCCCAGCCATCAGTACGCTTGCCAGATCCATAGAAAGATTGAGGCAGTTCTATAGTTTGCCGTTACGCAGTGCAGACAGATCGCAACTTGATATACCTGAAGCTACACCACGTAGATCAGAGCGAACCACCAAAGGGAAGTTACCCATTAGATATCAGCAGTGATTATAACGAATTAATGTGAATATTGTAAAAAGTCTATATATATATTTGTTTTTCCCTATTATGTCTTATAATGGACTCAGAGGCTGAGGACTGAGCCAGCCCAAAAACTGTATCCTGTAAATAGTTGCACTAAGGTGCCTTTTTAATGGTTTCACATGAAACCTTGACTTACCTCTGAACAGAAAACCCGTGTGGTGTGGCACTGAGTGAGGTCTGCATTCGGATGTCCTGCAGCCCACCCAGGACCCACGTTGAAGGTTTGGTGCGGGTCCTTCACAAGTATATTGTCTATTTTTATGAACATGTTTATTTAATATTTGTATTTCTCTATAATGTTATTGTTTGCAACGTTTAAGGCATCCTTACCTCCCGGATGGGACGAATTAATGTTTAATGTTAAATGCATAAACAAAAATGTCTCTTATATATTTTACAGCCCGGGAGTGCTGTCGTTTACCATGGGGGAATGTGTAGCCCTGGTACACAATACCAGGAGGATGAGTGGAGAGGTAACAGTTAAGGGCTCTTCATGACATCATGTACACTTCTGACACACCCAGCAGGGTGTGGAAGGGAGTGATTTAGTCAGTCAGTTTCCTGTCCTTGGACAGAGGAGACGTGTCCAGTCTGAGCCTGTTAGCAGTTCAGAAAGTGAAGGCTAGTACAGGTGGTTTAGTTCACCTCAGCCTAGTCAGAGCTGTGCCCCACTGGAAGACAGACGGAGATATCTATTAAGAGTCGAGCAAATCGAAGGGCGAAGTGGAAGGAATATTTAAAAAAGTGCTTTTGGCTTGGAGAAGTCCTGCACATTGCTACCGGTCACTGGGGACCGAAGGATCACTATTAGCTACAAGCATAGTGGTAAGAAAACCAGAGATTTACCGGACCTTAGGTCGCGGCAAACAGCCCCAAATAGTCAGTACGTAACCGGAGTCAGGTGAAATAGGGACTTTGAGCCTGATCAGCAAAAGTAAGAACCTAGTTTCATCACTGGAAGGCTCCACCACAACATTGGCCGGGCAGGAACAGCTATAGAGTTAACTTCGCTTCAAGCAAGTAGGACTCACATTATATTGAAAGTAAAGGAGGCCCCTAACTTGCTTAACCGTTGCCTCAAAGCTCATCCTCCATCAACCCCATCAGCCTCCCTGGGACCTGCCTTACCATCTTACAAGTAAAGGTATGGAAAGACGCTGACCGTGTGAGACTGAGTTATTTACTTGCATGCCTGCACAACCCTGCTTTAACTATCGACCTGAGGGAAGAGTCCTACCTGTAGGGGACCCGACATCTAGCTGCCTCACCATCCCCTCAGAGCTCTACAGCAGCGCTGGTATAAATTACCAGAAGACTACAGGTGGCGTCACGAACTGTATATAAATCTATCCCCTGTAAATATTCCCCCCAACATACGCCTGACCGCCAGGGCCACAGACCGAGCCACCGCTACCTGTGACAATCCCATAGACTTCTACGGGCTCGGCTCTGAGTACCCCATTGCCCTGGAAACCCACAATTGTGGTGCGTGGTCGAGACATACCTTGGATACCAGCTCCCTGCATCAGGGCGCTGGTATCCAAGGTACACTGCGGGTAACTAAGCGATGTTACCCGCAGTGTCGCTGTCCAGATCGCTGCCTGAGCTGCCTGTTTGGCAGCTCAGCAGCGATAATGTAGCGATACACCAGCGATCCTGACAAGTGCATATCGTTGTCGGGATCGCTGGTGTATCGTTGTGAGACCCAGCCTTTAGATCAGTAGGGGGAGCACAATAGAGTAGATTTTGCAAAGGAGACAAAACAGTACATCATATACAATTGAATAAAATAAAACAGGATTAATAAAACAAATTACACCGATCACAGAGATGATTCTTCTTAGTGGATTGGAAACAATCTGATTGAAAACGTCTGGTTAACGGGATCAAGCCTACACTGTATGTATCTTACTTAGCATTGAACACAGATCATAATTTGTCTTTACATTTAATCAGCACTTGAGGTACACCAACAAACCCCAACAAACCCCTCAATGATGACCTCATGTGGACTGGGTTGTGGGATGTCCTCAGGGCCTTCAGGATTTTATGAAATTCCCAACTTATGTGATAACTTCAATCCTGATGATCGCAGAAGTGTGAGATGGCTGCCATTTTTTATCAGGATTTTACCGAAACCCAGAGGACAAACATGGCATGGCTGTTGTCAGCGATCTGTCCACTACTGATTTGTGGCTTACTGGCAGGGTTACAGTTATGAAAAAACATGCATCTTCTTCCATGATTCACCCTGAAGGTGAAAACGTATTTCCCATCACTATTGGATCTATATAATTCATAACTTTCTTTCTGAGACCCCAAGTCTGTGGGGAACAATAACTTTTTGCACTTCTCGATCTATGTGTAAACACATGTACCTTTGTTATCCAGCTGTCATGACTCAGGACGGGTTCTTTCCATATCCGTCCTGGTCAGGTCAGGGTTAATTTTGTCGGCCTCTCTTTGGTTTTGGAGCTGCTTTTTAATGCTGCCATTTCCTGGGTTCAGTGTCGTAATACTCCTGTTTACTCGGCTCGAGCTGCTGACTCAGGTTAGTCTGACCATAATCGTTGTTCCTCTGTATGCTTCTGCTCTGTGTATGACCTGGCTTGTCCCTGAACTCACTTCTGCTTCGTGTTTCTGTACCGTCCTGATTTCTCTGGCTTTTGACACTCGGTTTACCTCCTGACTACTATCTCGTCCTGCCCTTCAGATCCCACGCTCCCTCCTGGTTTTCTGACCCCTTGGCTCATCTCGGATTACTCTTCTGTCTTGTCCCTGATTACCTCGCCCCGCCTGGCTTCTGCTTTTGCTCCGCAACCCTGCTGCTCTGCTCTGGCTCTGCCCCCCTGTGATCACATGACTTGTTAGGCTCAGGTCCTGCAGGCACATCATGCCTCAGTCCTAACACTCTCTGCTGCAGACCTGCGCCCTCTTCTATCGGCCCCCAGACTTCCCTTCAGTGACACTAACCCAGTGTCATCACACCAGCCCTCTGAAAAGACCTTTCCTGCCTAAATTACCTGTCCAATCTATATACCTTTATCTACACAGAATAAACATCCTCCCTGACACTGCAGGGGTCTTTTGTTTCAAAGGGAACTGCCTGCATTTTAATTAGGATTTTCACTTCACAACTATATACATTTTCTTCTATGTCAACTGGGCAATCCTATTTTAGAGAGGAGGAGGGAGTGGAGGGTGAATTCCCCTTCAGTACAGTGGCTTTAGAGATCTTAATATTTTCTATGAAACTGTGCTTTATTTTCTAATAGACTATAATAAGTAGTATCCCTAAGTAATCCAAATTAAACACCTAAAAGAGTAAAGAGCATTTTTATAGAAAATTTAGCTTTAAGAGTTATTTTTTTAAATCACTTTTTTAAGGTAGCCTATGTCATATAAACATACTCCACAGTGAATCTTAAATGCAAATACATATAGCAGGGACCTCTCTCCTGTAGAGTGTCAGCTCTTATGGGCAAGAGGACCTCTCTCTCTTGTAGAGTGTCAGCTCTTATGGGCAAGGACCTCTCTCTTGTAGAGTGTCAGCTCTTATGGGCAGGGTCATCTCTCCAGTAGAGTGTCAGCTCTTATGGGCAAGGACCTCTCTCTTGTAGAGTGTCAGCTCTTATGGCAGGGACCTCATTCTTGTAGAGTGTCAGCTCTTATAAGCAGGACTCTCTCTCCTCTGGAATGTCAGTTCTTATGGGCAGGGTCCTCTCTCCAGTAGAGTGTCAGCTCTTATGGGCAGGGTCCTCTCTCCAGTAGAGTGTCAGCTCTTATGGCAGGAACCTCTCTCCTGTAGAGTGTCAGCTCTTATGTGCAGGGTCCTCTCTCCAGTAGAGTGTCAGCTCTTATGGGCAAGGACCTCTCTCTTGTAGAGTGTCAGCTCTTATGGGCAAGGACCTCTCTCTTGTAGAATGTCAGCTCTTATGGGCAAGGACCTCTCTCTTGTAGAGTGTCAGCTCTTATGGGCAGGGACCTCATTCTTGTAGAGTGTCAGCTCTTATAAGCAGGACTCTCTCTCCTCTGGAATGTCAGTTCTTATGGGCAGGGTCCTCTCTCCAGTAGAGTGTCAGCTCTTATGGGCAGGGTCCTCTCTCCAGTAGAGTGTCAGCTCTTATGGGCAGGGTCCTCTCTCCAGTAGAGTGTCAGCTCTTATGGGCAGGGTCCTCTCTCCAGTAGAGTGTCAGCTCTTATGGGCAGGGACCTCTCTCCAGTAGAGTGTCAGCTCTTATGGGCAGGGTCATCTCTCCAGTAGAGTGTCAGCACTTATGGGCATGGTCCTGTCTCCTGCAGCGTGTCAGCTCTTATGGCAGGGTCCTCTCTCCAGTAGAGTGTCAGCTCTTATGGGCAGGGACCTCTCTCCTGTAGAGTGTCAGCTCTTATGGGCAGGGTCATCTCTCCAGTAGAGTGTCAGCACTTATGGGCATGGTCCTGTCTCCTGCAGCGTGTCAGCTCTTATGGCAGGGTCCTCTCTCCAGTAGAGTGTCAGCACTTATGGGCATGGTCCTGTCTCCTGCAGCGTGTCAGCTCTTATGGGCAGGGTCCTCATTCTTGTAGAGTGTCAGCTCTTATAAGCAGGACTCTCTCTCCTCTGGAATGTCAGTTCTTATGGGCAGGGTCCTCTCTCCAGTAGAGTGTCAGCTCTTATGAGCAGGGTCCTCTCTCCTGTAGAGTGTCAGCTCTTATGGGCAGGGTACTCTCTCCTGTAGAGTGTCAGCTCTTATGGGCAGGGACCTCTCTCTTGTAGAGTGTCAGCTCTTATGGGCAGGGACCTCATTCTTGTAGAGTGTCAGCTCTTATAAGCAGGACTCTCTCTCCTCTGGAATGTCAGTTCTTATGGGCAGGGTCCTCTCTCCAGTAGAGTGTCAGCTCTTATGGGCAGGGTCCTCTCTCCAGTAGAGGGTCAGCTCTTATGGGCAGGGACCTCTCTCCTGTAGAGTGTCAGCTCTTATGGGCAGGGTCCTCTCCCCTGTAGAGTGTCAGCTCTTATGGGCAGGGTCCTCTCTCCAGTAGAGTGTCAGCTCTTATGGGCAGGGACCTCTCTCCAGTAGAGTGTCAGCACTTATGGGCATGGTCCTGTCTCCTGCAGCGTGTCAGCTCTTATGGCAGGGTTCTCTCTCCAGTAAAGTGTCAGCACTTATGGGCATGGTCCTGTGTGTCGACCCGCCACCACAATTGTGGGTTACCAGGGCAATGGGGTACTCAGAGCCGAGCCCGTAGAAGTCTATGGGGATTTTGTCACAGGCAGCTGTGGCTCGGTCTGTGGCCCGGGCGGTCTGGCGTATGTTGTTGGGGATATATTTACAGGGGGTTGATTTATGTACAGTTCGTGACGCCACCTGTAGTATTCTGGTAATTAGTACCAGCGCTGCTGTAGATCTCTGAGGGGATGGTGATGCAGCTAGATGTCGGGTCCCCTACAGGTGGGACTCTTCCCTCAGGTCGGTAGTTAGGTAGGGATTGTGCAGGCATGCAGTAATAACTCAGTCTCACACAGTCAAAGTCTTTCCATACCTTTACTTGCAGAATGGTAAAGCAGGTCCCAGGGAGGCTGATGGGGTTGATGGAGGATGAGCTTTGAGGCAAACGGTTAAGCAAGTTAGGGGCCTCCTATAACTCCAATGAAGCTGAGTACGACCAGCTTGAAGCGTAGTCCTCTCTATAATTCCAGCTAATCTTTAGCTGTTCTGCCCGATCAGTGTTGTGGTTGGAGCCTTTTTGTGAGAAAGATGATTTCCTATATTGTCGTGCACTGACTCACGGTCCTCACTTCCCTCTGACCCCAGTTACGTACTGACTATATGGGCTTATCCGCCGCGACCTAGGGTCCGGTAGATTTCTGGTTATCTTATCACCTTGATTGAAACAAAGATGATCCTTCGGTCCCCAGTAACCGGTAGATTCGTGCAGGTATTCTTCACCTATAGCACTTCCTTGCTTTCTTCCACTTTTGCCCTTCGACTTGCTCAGTTCTCAGGAGATATTTCAGCCTGTCTCCAGTGGGCACAGCTTTGACTAGGCTCGGGTACGTTAAAGTACCTATACTAGACTCCACAATTTGAAGCTGAAGATAGAGCAGAGTCCCTAAGACGTCTTGTCTCTCCTAAGTCTGGACACACTCTCCTACTGACACTCCCTTCCACACCCCTACTGGGCGTGTTCGAAGGTACATGATGACATGAAGAACACTTAACCTTTACCTCTCCACTCATCCTCCTGGTATTGTGTACCAGGGCTACACATTCCCCCATGGTAAACGACAGCACTCCCGGGCTGTGAAATACAAAAGACAGAAAAATTTTGTTTATGCATAACATTTGGAACAATAACATCTTCCCATCCGGGAGGTAAGAATACTTTAAACGTTACAAACTTTATAGAAAAATACAAGTAGTATTCAATAAATAAATTTACAAGATACTTGTGAAGGACCCGCACCAAACCTTCAACGTGGGTCCTGGGTGGGCTGCAGGACATCCAAGTGCAGACCTCACTCAGTGCCACACCACACGGGTTTTTGGTTCAGAGGTGAGTCAAGGTTTCATGTGAAACCATTAAGAAGGCACTTTAGTGCAACTATTTACAGGATACAGTTTTTGGGCTGGCTCAGTCCTCAGCCTCTGAGTCCATTGTAAACGAAGCTTAATAGGGAAAAACACATTTATATATAAGACTTTTCACAATATATTTACATCAGTTCGTCATAACTATTGCTGATATCTAATGGGTAATTTCCCTTTTGTGATTCTCTCTGATCTACGTGGTGTAGTTTCAGGTAAATCAATTTGCGATCTGTCTGCACTATGAAACGGTAAACCATAGAACTGCCTTAATCTTTCCATGGATCTGGCAAGTGTACTGATGGCTGGGCGGTGTGAGTCAGCTTCACCAGGGGACCCCATAGTATGGGGCGCTGCTACAGATGATCCATCTTGAGGTTCTACAGGTTGAGGTGTTGCTGGAATGGGTAACTCCTGAGCGGGTTCAACTGGCACTACAGGCACAACTGGAGATAGAACGTCCTCTTGTGGCTTATAAAACTGCAACACTGGAATTATCACAGCATCTCCCAGTCGGGGCCAATCCGCAGGAAAATCTCCCAGATCTGTGTGTATAACCTCTTCCTTTTTCTCTCTTTGATTGAAGACAGGGTTCTTGTCGCAACGTTTCAAGGGTTCCGGACATAGTTTCAAATGGTCTCTAGACACAGTGGTTATTGTTTTTCCTCCGTCTTTACTGACGACACAAACTTTTCCGTTGTCGTACTTAGAATCTTGTATGACGTAGGGTTCTTGCTCCCACTGATTATCCAGTTTATGCATTTTCCTCTTTCTTTTTAATACTACCTCTCCAGGCATCAAAGGCTTGGCAGGAGCATTTCGGTTGTAAACATTTTCCTGTTTCTCCCGTGCCTTATTAAGACTTTCCTCTACACAGATTTGTACTCTTCTGTATTGCTCTTGCCGATTGACGTCCCAGTTCTCAACAGCGTCGTCTGCCTCCGGTTCTACCACTCCAAGTTCTAGGTCCATTGGTAGTTTTCCAGGCCTTGCTCTCATCAGATAGGCTGGAGTGCAGTTAGTTGAGCTTACAGGTATATGATTATACAAATCAACCAAATCAGGTAGTAAATCCGGCCATCGATTCCTGTCTTCCAACGGTATGGATCTCAACAAGTCAAGGACAATATGGTTCATCTTTTCACAAAGACCGTTGGTTTGAGGGTGATATGGTGTTGTTCTTATTTTCTTGCACCCGTACATATGACAGAATTCCTTGAATAAATCGGCTTCAAAAGCAGGTCCCTGATCGGTTAAGACTTGCTCGGGATACCCATGCGGTCTGCAGAAGCTTGCTTGAAAGGTCTTCGCGGCCGTCACTGCGGTCTGGTCTTTCACTGGAACGACTACCAGAAATCTGGAGTAATGGTCCACCATGGTCAAGGCGTATGAGTATCCAGATCTACTCGGCGACAATTTGACGTGGTCCAGGGCCACAATCTCCAGGGGACGAGTCGTCCGGATAGGTTGCAGGGGGGCCTTCTGACTTCCGTAGTCCTTTCTTCTGAGACCACAGGGTCCACAGTTCCGACACCACCTCTCGATGGAGCTGCGCATCCCTACCCAGTAGAACCGGCATCTCAACAGGGTCTCCAGCTTCCTCCAGCCAAAGTGTCCTGCTTGATCGTGGTATGCTTCCAACACCATTGGGACGTCTGTCTTTGGGACCACGATTTGCCAGACCATTTCATGGGTTCTGGGGTTGACGTATCTTCTGCACAACTTCTCACGGTACAGGAACAACCTGCTTCTCTCGTTCCACAGGAGCTTGGCGGGCATAGGTGCATCCTTTTCCAAGGAGGAGCCTTCTTGCTTTAACAACTCCTTGATGTGGCTGACCACTGGATCACTGTCCTGAGTCTCTTTCCAGCTGTGATGGGGTAAAGGATTTAATGTTGCACCATTTTGCTTTCTGTGGACTTGATGCTCGTGGACTACCCCATTTCGATGGAACGCGGGTAGCTCAATTTCTTCCAGGTCGTCCGATTCTTCTTCCGTATCAGAGTCATGCGGCATACGGGACAACGCATCAGCATTAGCATTCTTTCGACCTGCCCGGTACTTGATAGTAAACTGGTAATTGGACAACCGAGCCATCCATCGCTGCTCCATGGCACCCAGCTTGGCGGTTTCCAGGTGCGTTAACGGGTTGTTGTCTGTAAACGCAGTGAACTTATTGGAGGCCAGATAGTGCTTAAATCTTTCAGTAATGGCCCAGACCAGCGCCAGAAACTCTAGCTTGAAGCTGCTATAATTTTCCGGATTCCTTTCAGTTGGCCTGAGTTTTCTGCTAGCATATGCGATGACTTTTTCTTGTCCATTCTGCTTCTGACTGAGAACGGCTCCCAACCCTTCATTACTGGCGTCGGTGTACAACAGGAACGGTTGACTGTAATCAGGATAGGTTAAGATTTCATCACCTGTAAGGATCTCTTTCATCTTTTGGAATGCTTCAGCCTGTTCTTTTCCCCAATTAAAGGGAGGGTTTCTGCTCTTTAAGGATTGTCCTACTAGGAGGTCCTGTAAAGGGGCTGCCTTCTTCGTGTAATCTTTCACGAATCTCCTGTAGTAACCCGTTAGTCCCAGGAACTGTCGCACTTCCTTAAGGTTCTTCGGCTCCGGCCACTTCTGGATGGCAGTGACTTTCTCTGGGTCCGGCGCTACTCCTTCCGAACTGACGATGTGCCCCAAGTATTGTACCTTCTGTTTGAGTAGATGGCATTTTGAGGGTTTCAACTTCATCCCGTACCTGGACAGGGACTCAAACACTTCTGCCAGGTGCTTCAGATGGTCCTCATATGTCTTGGAATACACGATAACGTCGTCTAGGTATAGCAGCACGGTTTCAAAATTGAGATGTCCCAGACAGTTTTCCATCACCCTCTGAAATGTTCCTGGGGCACTACTGAGCCCAAACGGCATTCTGTCGAACTCACAGAGCCCCATTGGGGTGGTGAAAGCCGTTTTCTCACGATCCTCCTCAGCCACAGCCACTTGCCAGTAACCACTAGTCAGATCAAGGGTAGAAAAGTAGTTAGCCGTTTTCAGAGCAGCTAATGATTCCTCTATACGTGGTAGCGGGTATGCATCTTTGTGTGTTATGCGGTTCACCTGCCTGTAATCCACACACATTCTCATACTACCATCTTTCTTTTTAACCAGAACTAGAGGGGCTGCCCAGGGACTACAACTATCCCTTATCACCCCAGCTTTCTTCATATCATTCAACATTTCTTTAGCCTTCTGATAATGAGCTGGAGGTATGGGCCTAAACCGCTCTTTGATGGGAGGATGATTGCCTGTAGGGATATGATGTTGTACTCCCTTAATGATCCCAAAATCAAGTGGATTTTTGCTAAACACTTGGGCGTACTCTTGCACCACCCGTAATACCCCTTGCTTCTGGTGAGCGGGAGTGGTGTCCGTCCCAACATGGAGCTGCTGACACCATTCCGCCACCTGAGTTGCTGGGTCATTGTCCTCCTCTATTTGACAGGAGTCTAAGGACTCAGCCTGGAGAATGGAATTATTGTCGACAGCATGAAGTTTAGCAATGGTTGCATAACGGGGTAAATTTACCTCATCATCTCCCCAATTGAGAAGCCGTACAGGTACTCTTCCATTCACCACTTCTACTACTCCTCTAGCAGTCATAAGTGTAGGTCTATGTTCTGAATGGTGGGGTTCTACTACAGCTTGGTAATTCTGTCCTCTCAGACCTATGGCTGCCCTGCACCAAATGATCATTTCACTCATTGGGGGTATCACAATAGGAACTGAGTCAGTGACCCGTACATTACCAATTTCGCCGTCGGTAAGCTTCGCTTGTTGCTGACACACCAGGGCCCGGATCTCTCTTTGGATGACTCCTCTCTGCCTTGGTCGGGCAATCTCAGCGAGCTGTTGGAGCAAGAACACTACTTCTTCCAAACAATTACCAATAACATTAGTACCCAATATTATATTTAGACCATTCTCCTCATTTACAGTCTTCACTACCAGAAGTCCCTGGTCTTTCAACTCCTCTCTTCCCACCTTTACATCTACACATTTTGTTCCAAGTACTTCTACAGGAAGACCATTAGAAGCATACACGGTAAAGTCAAGGCTCGGGGGTTTAAGATCGTCCATTGACCAGTACTTGGTATATAGGGCATCAGGTATGAGGGTGACTTGAGACCCAGTGTCTAGCAATGCTGGAACAGCAATCCCATCTAAAATAATGGACAGGTAGGGTCGCCCGCCCACATACCTGCGGTTCCAGTCTAGGGGGCCTGGCGGGTATTCTCCTGGGTGTTGGCCCTTGGACCCAGGTTCTGCCCGTTTAAAGGACACTGTGTAGACAGATGACCTTTCCGGTTGCAGCGAAAACAGACGATCTCTCGACGAGAAGGGTGTTGATCAGAGGTTGCTCCTGGGGTGGCGTTGTCCTCCTCCGGGGGGGCGACGTCTTCTTTCTTCTCCGGTGCATCCACGGGACGTCTTCTGGGCAGTCCGCTAGCAAGATTTTTCCTTCCTCTTCTTTCCGCAGCTGTAGAGCACTCATCACTGCGGCCAGATTTTTAGTCAGCTGGCGCACCTCTGAGCGCAGACAGTCCAATTCACTAGGAGATGTCACCTGCGCTTTGGCTTCAGCCACTAGCGGGGAACAGGGGTTACTGCCGGTTCCGGAGTGACTTCACCCTGATGATGTTGGGTGGCCACCTCAGGTTTGCCCAGGGGCCGCAGCCCTTTTATTGCCATGTCCTTTAGGGCATCAAAGGTAGCATCCGGATGATCTAAGGACCACCAATTTACAGTTCTGCGTTCCTCTGGGGATCTCAATCCCTGTATAAACTGTTCTTTCAACATTTTATTCTCATGGAGAGCATTTAAATTGTTAACTTGCTTGAGTGCTTTCAGGGCTCCTTGCAATCGGCAAGCATAGTCCCGGATGCTGTCACCTGGCTGTTGTGAACAGTGATAGAAGGCCATCCGGAGATCCGTTTCTGTGCGGTCTTCAAATATGGCATTTAGTTTAAGGAAAATCGCAGGTACCGACTCCAGATCAACGGTATCCCAAGTCTCCACTTCCCTCTCAGCAGCGCCAGTTAACTGCCCTATTAACACAGCAGCTTTTTGTTTCTCAGGCATGGAGTACATTTCCAATAGGCTGCTTAACTTCCGCTTGAAGCCTGATAATGTGCCTGGCTCACCGCTGTACTGGGGAAGCCATTTCGCCCCAGGCATATATGGAAGCGTTAGTGGCATGATCGGGACTACCGGACTAGGTGCTGGGCCTGCGCCTCCATCTGGCGCTACAATACCAGACGGTGCGGGATTAAGCCCTCCGGCCGGGGCCGCACTGTCAGCCTGTTGTTGTGACATCTTAGCGCCCCCTTGGTTAAACGGAGCCTACCGGTTTCAGACGCTGCTTCTTCACAGGCACCGCAGTGGGAATAGGACCTTCGTCGCAGGCGCTCTGATGTCAGAGCGTTCACTTCCTGTTGCAGGACCTGCCGATGAGTCAGAGCCGGGGGCGTGTCCAAGACTTTGCGCGCTCTTTCAGGTACGCCCTCCTTCTTCTCCAACGCTTTAGGCGCGAATCTGGCGGCAAATATGGCGGTATTTGGCGCCAAACAACAGCAACAGTCTTTTTCACTCAAACAGTTACATAGGCACGCAGGGCTCGCAATTCTGCGAGTTTCGTATCCTGTTCGTGACGCCAAAAGTTTGTGTCGACCCGCCACCACAATTGTGGGTTACCAGGGCAATGGGGTACTCAGAGCCGAGCCCGTAGAAGTCTATGGGGATTTTGTCACAGGCAGCTGTGGCTCGGTCTGTGGCCCGGGCGGTCTGGCGTATGTTGTTGGGGATATATTTACAGGGGGTTGATTTATGTACAGTTCGTGACGCCACCTGTAGTATTCTGGTAATTAGTACCAGCGCTGCTGTAGATCTCTGAGGGGGTGGTGATGCAGCTAGATGTCGGGTCCCCTACAGGTGGGACTCTTCCCTCAGGTCGGTAGTTAGGTAGGGATTGTGCAGGCATGCAGTAATAACTCAGTCTCACACAGTCAAAGTCTTTCCATACCTTTACTTGCAGAATGGTAAAGCAGGTCCCAGGGAGGCTGATGGGGTTGATGGAGGATGAGCTTTGAGGCAAACGGTTAAGCAAGTTAGGGGCCTCCTATAACTCCAATGAAGCTGAGTACGACCAGCTTGAAGCGTAGTCCTCTCTATAATTCCAGCTAATCTTTAGCTGTTCTGCCCGATCAGTGTTGTGGTTGGAGCCTTTTTGTGAGAAAGATGATTTCCTATATTGTCGTGCACTGACTCACGGTCCTCACTTCCCTCTGACCCCAGTTACGTACTGACTATATGGGCTTATCCGCCGCGACCTAGGGTCCGGTAGATTTCTGGTTATCTTATCACCTTGATTGAAACAAAGATGATCCTTCGGTCCCCAGTAACCGGTAGATTCGTGCAGGTATTCTTCACCTATAGCACTTCCTTGCTTTCTTCCACTTTTGCCCTTCGACTTGCTCAGTTCTCAGGAGATATTTCAGCCTGTCTCCAGTGGGCACAGCTTTGACTAGGCTCGGGTACGTTAAAGTACCTATACTAGACTCCACAATTTGAAGCTGAAGATAGAGCAGAGTCCCTAAGACGTCTTGTCTCTCCTAAGTCTGGACACACTCTCCTACTGACACTCCCTTCCACACCCCTACTGGGCGTGTTCGAAGGTACATGATGACATGAAGAACACTTAACCTTTACCTCTCCACTCATCCTCCTGGTATTGTGTACCAGGGCTACACACCTGTCTCCTGCAGCGTGTCAGCTCTTATGGGCAGGGTCCTCTCTCCTGTAGAGTGTCAAGCTCTTATGGGCAGGGACCTCTCTCCTGTAGAGTGTCAGCTCTTATGGGCAGGGTCCTCATTTTTGTAGAGTGTCAGCTCTTATAAGCAGGACTCTCTCTTCTCTGGAATGTCAGTTCTTATGGGCAGGGTCCTCTCTCCAGTAGAGTGTCAGCTCTTATGGGCAGGGTCCTCTCTCCTGTAGAGTGTCAGCTCTTATGGGCAGGGTCCTCTCTCCTGTAGAGTGTCAGCTCTTATGGGCAGGGACCTCTCTCTTGTAGAGTGTCAGCTCTTATGGGCAGGGACCTCATTCTTGTAGAGTTAGGTAAAGTTAAATTCACCGCACACAAGGACTGATAGTCATGCAAAAGAGATTTGTTTAATGAACAGTATCCAATCCAAAAAGGTAAGTGATAGTGCCGTATTGAACAAATGTACAATATACAATATACAGATACCCAACGTTTCGGCCCTCCCGGGCCTTACTCATGGGTGACTAGAAGAAACAAGCAAAAAATACAGTGTGAGACATATATATACAGTGACAGAGGTATAATTATATATACAATATGTACAATTTAATAAAAGGATTGGGTAATACACAGATCTTTGCTAATGTCAGATTGATATTTATATATGATTTACCCAGATAGATAAATTTTGGTAACGATGCAGGGACCTCTCTCCTGTAGAGTGTCAGCTCTTATGGGCAGGGTCCTCTCTCCTGTAGAGTGTCAGCTCTTATGTGCAGGGTCCTCTCCCCTGTAGAGTGTCAGCTCTTATGGGCAGGGACCTCTCTCCTGTAGAGTGTCAGCTCTTATGGGCAGGGTCATCTCTCCAGTAGAGTGTCAGCACTTATGGGCATGGTCCTGTCTCCTGCAGTGTGTCAGCTCTTATGACAGGGTCCTCTCTCCTGTAGAGTGTCAGCAATTTTGGGCAGGGTCCTCTCTCTTTAGAGTGTAAGCTCTTATGGGCAGGGTCCTCTTTACTGTAGAGCATCAGTTATTATGGGCAGAGTCATCTCTCCTGTAGAGTGTCAGCTTTTTTGGGCAGGGTCCTCTCTCCTGTAGAGTGTCAGCTCTAATGGGTAGGGTCTAGAGTTGAGCGAAACAGGTCGGTCAGATTCAAAAATCACCGACTTTTGCCAAAGTCGGGTTTCGTCGATAGAAACCCGACAATAGCGTGAATTCGGCCATGAGGTCGTCGAACCGAGCGCCAAAGTCGGTTTTCCCATAATGCTTGCAGGCGCCTTTTCTCAGCCAACGAGCAAGGACGCACACTGTGGGCAACGAGATGACATGGGCAGCGGCCACCACCATCTTAGAGAAGGGCATTGCAGTGATTGGCTTGCTTTGTGTGGCGTCACAGTGGCTATAAAAGCCCTGACCGCTGACTTCCATTTTACTTCTGCCGATCTTAGCATAGGGAAAGGTTGCTGCCGCTGTTTATCAGTAGGGAGAGAGTTAGGCAGGAAAGAGAAGTTCTTCTGTGCTTGTGCTGATAGCAATTGTGCTGTACAGTTACTGTGCAGTGACAGGGGAGGATTTTCTTGTGTGCAGCAGCGCTGGTTATTAGGCTGCCTGATAGCTGTATTGCTGTGTGTACACTGCTGTGCAGACTGCTTTTTACACATCACTGATACTTCTATTTTTTTTTCTGCACAGTTACCGAGCGTTCATTTTTTTCCCACACCGTATAGAGCTGTACGCTCCTCACACAGTACCGTGTACCGGCTGGTATCACGGACAAATACATGCTGACTATCTGTGTGTGACTCCGGAAATGTATATGGAGATTTACAATTACCCCTGGACTGTATACAGCTGTACGTGAGTCGCACACACTACCAGGGTTATGGGGTACTCGGCACCGAGCCCATGGAAGTCTATGGGGAATATCACTGGCAGCAGAGCTCGGTCCGTGGCCCTGGGCGCTCATACAAAGGGGAATATTTACAGGGGATTTGTAATAATAGTTCGTGACGCCACCTGTGGTTTCTGATCAAATAGACCAGCGCTGCTAGATGAATCTTCTGAGGGGATGTTATTAGGCAGCTAGATGTTAAGTCCCCCACAGGTGGGACTGTTCCCTCAAAGTCTATGATGGTGCAGATAATAAGTCAGTCACACACAAGTTGTTCTCTTTCCATACCTTTACTGTAGATGGTTGCAGGTATGTCCCGGGAAGCTGGTTAGGGTGGAGAATGCACATTCAGGTAATCGCTGAGCAGGTTTGAGGCCTTCTTTCCCTTTGAAATATATGTGAGTCCTAACTTGCATGAATATAGCAAATAAACTCAGAACTCAACTTCAGTAGAGTGATGATTTTTAATCGTGTCCACAAACACAAGTCCACAATCAGGTGTAAGAATACACTTCTCCCTATACCACATCATTTCTTAACCCAGGGTCATACCATAGCTCAACTGAGGTTCCAGGTCCTGGAACAAGTACCACAACCAAGGAGAGGTGGTGACCGTATACGACAATTAAAACGCCGTGAGGCCTACTGGATACACACCCTGGATACCTTATCTCCTAAAGGACTAAATAGGGATTACGATCTATTATCTTTTACGTAACCTACTTGTCACATACAATATCTGTATTCCCTTCATACCAATTGTGGCTGTTTATCAACTTATACCTCTGCTGTGTGTATATAAGCTCGTATATATCTCAACTTTGTATTTAGAACCGCTGTCCATTGACTCCATATCTGTTTCTCACCCATAGGTTAAAAATGTGTGACATCATAATTAAGTAAATGTACTAAGTGTTCAAGTGGTTACTATATTTCTACTATCTATGCAATTTTTATGTCCCTGTTGAATGGTTTGGGATAAAACCATCCTGACGATACCTACATATATAGAACATAACTTATGTATGAATCTTTTTTCTGCTATGATATAATACCGCCTTAATAATATAAGGACTAACAAATATTTCCTTTCTGCCGCCTATACTAGCCTTTTGAACATGTTTCCTCACATGCCGGACACCTTACTTTGATATCCGCACTACCTGTATCTACTTTACAAAATGCCTCCTCTCACAGCACCGCTCTTTAAGACCTAGGAGAATGCTGGCTATCCACTGGAATAAATCACCTGACAGTGACACGCACGGCCATTCACTTCCTGCCACGTCACTTCCTGTTCTGAGCTGGAGCCGCCTGATAGGCACCATAGCTACATAGTCCCGCCTCTTCCCTTTATTTAGCCTGCACAATTGCATTCACTACATGCACGGACTAGCGGCGGATACCGCGTCCACCGCAGGCACATTTTTGCTCCACCGGGACCCCCCAGGTTAGTTACTCGCTATCCAGTATATCCTTCATGGAATACCGCTCAGTACCGCACTCTGCTCATATTCCACATGCTTTTCTCAGGTAACCGCTGCCATATTTGATCACCTATATCGAACAGAATTTAAACCTGGTAGGTTTATCTCTCACTTATCACTGATCCTTTTACTTAGCCACATTGTCTCACTATGCCTATTATATCATTATACAGATATTCCGGGCATAGCCCCTCTTTTTGCTGGGTCCACCTACTCACAGTAGTCCATGGTATGTTTTATTACCTATTACTCTCGCATCACATCCGTCCTCAATTTTTGATCTAGTTATGCTCCTGAATTACAGCATACTCATGAACTGTTATTTTCGTTTGACCAAGATTTATTACTATTGTTGTACATACTTTGTTTCCCTTTTGTAAAATCCTTTTATTTTACTTTATTTTACTTTTTCTATAACCACACAGTGACTGATGAAGGTCCAAGTTCAGGACCGAAACGTTTCTGTTATTACTGTGGACACGATTAAAAATCATCACTCTACTGAAGTTGAGTTCTGAGTTTATTTGCTATATTTATATGGTGTGGGAACCTACTCAGATACTCCTATACGGCTGTGCACATGATTATTCACTTTACTAACTTGCATGAAGTCAAGTTTAACTCTGAATGCAACAGCTACGCCCGGTCGACATTGTGGTAGAGCCTTTTCTGTCTCTGATAATCAGATGTTGGCAAGAACGAAGTCCTAATATGCAGTGCACTTGCTAAAAGTCCTTGTTCTCCCTGACTCCAGTTACGTATCAACACTTAGGGCTACCTTCTGCGACTTGAAGTCCAGCAAGGATTCCGGTTTTTCTATCACTAGCCGTGTAGTACTAGCAATGCTTGGGACCCGGTGTCCGGTTAAATTGAGTGAAGGTGATCTGTCACCGAAAACACTTCCTTCTTTCTCCACTCGCCTGTCGCCCTGCTCTCACCCTTAACATAAGCACGGGTGGCAGTAGGTGTAGTAATCAGCTTTTCTTCCAAGCTCACTGACCTGATCTCAGTTAACTCGATGTTCTGCAAGCTGTAGTCCCCTTCCTTCTTTCCCTTCAAAAACTCTGTCCAGAGCAGCTCACAGGACGTTCCATCAGACTGTATACATGCTGTAGCTCCGAGAGTCACTTTCCACGTTCTAGAGAACACAGGCAGCTTGTTCTGAGATAACAGATTCAGTTGTAGCTCTGGCTAGGCTAGAGTAATTCCCTTTCTACTCGTACTAGCCTCCACTTCAGTTCAAGATGAGCTACCCAAGCTCTGTCAGCAATCAGTCTTCTCTCCTCTCCCTCCAAGCAAGACTCATAAGCACTGAACACTTCTGACAGGAACCGATCTGAACTCCTGTCAGGAACTAGACTAGACTCTCTACTGCTACGTCACACTGACTTAAATAGTCTAAGAAGCCCTCTGGTGGTCGTGTTGGGAAGTGTGCGTGAATGAATATCAGGTTTCACAATTACCTCATCTGTGCATCCTCCTGGAGACATGTGTACCAAGCGCAGCTGGGCCACACATCCGCTTCTGATACAGTACCCTTTTTCAGCTTTTTATATTCTTGTCTAAGCCATACTGAGCCTGTGAGCATCTGTGTGTTACTCTTGAAATATATACGGAGATTTACAATTTTCCCCTTCACCGTATACAGCTGTACGCTTCTGATACAGTACCATATATCTGCTGGTATTTTTGGTACATTTTCCCAAACATGAGGAAGTATGGTGGAAGCAGACGTGGGCGGGGTGTGGGGGGCAGCTGGTACTGATGGTGGTGGTGGTGCATCTGCTGGTAGTGCCAAAAGCACAATAGCACCTAAGGCAGGAGGTGTTGAGCCTGCGCCATCGCCTAGCTCCAGAAGGCATGGAAGGCTCCCTTTTCTGGAAGTAGGTAAACCGCTTTTAAAGCCGGAGCATCAGGAACAGGTTTTGGCTTACATTGCCGAAACAGCCTGTAGCATCGGCGTCCCGGCCCTCTGCCAGGCAGGGACGCCGTTCCCCTTACCAGCGCCCTGCGTCCTCAGCGCCCCCAGCGTCCTCAGCGCCCCCAGCGTCCTCAGCGCCCTCAGCATCCTCGGCGTCCTCCTTCCATCCTACTGGGCCCGCGCGCTCCTTCCCTGCTGCTGGACTTAGGGCGCGCGCCCGCACCCTCCCCCGCTCTTAAAGGAGCCGCGCGCATTTTCCAAATTAGTCTCCGGCCAATGCCGGAGGACTCCACCCTATATTAAGGGCTTCCTCCTTAATGGAGGTGCCCGAGCAATGTTGTTATTGCACTGTATAACTCTGCTTCAGCCCTCAGCTCCTGTTTCCAGTTGCCTGTCTGTTACCTGTCTGTTTGGTGTCTGCCATCTGACTGCAGCCCTCCCCGGAGGTTCGGACATCACCTGCAGTGATCCCCGGCTATTACAGAGACTCTTGCCTGCTCACTTGGGAGCGATCATCTGCCATCTGACTGCAGCTCTATCCGAAGGTTCGGACTCCATCAGCAGTGATCACCGGCTACTCCAGAGACTCTTGCCTGCTCACTTGGGAGCGATCATCTGCCATCCGACTGCAGCTTTATCCGAAGGTTCGGACATCTCCAGCAGTGATCACCAGCTACTCCAGAGACTCCTGCCTGCTCGCTTGGGAGCGATCATCTGCCATCGGACTGCAGCCTACCAGGAGGCTCCAACAGCTCAGGTCGTATAAGCCTGTATATTCATAGACTGCCCTGGTCACTTGCTGTGACAACCTGCCTACCCAGAGACTGCCCTGGTCACTTGCCGTGACAACCTGCCTACCCAGAGACTGCCCTGGTCACTTGCCGTGACAACCTGCCTACCCAGAGACTGCCCTGGTCACTTGCCGTGACAACCTGCCTACCCAGAGTCTGCCCTGGTCACTTGCCGTGACAACCTGCCTACCCAGAGACTGCCCTGGTCACTTGCCGTGACAACCTGCCTACCCAGAGACTGCCCTGGTCACTTGCCGTGACAACCTGCCTACCCAGAGACTGCCCTGGTCACTTCCCGTGAATCCCTGTCCGTATTCCCCGGGCGCCACCTGCTCTCTTACAAGTATACTGTCTTGTATAATAAAGCTCAGTGGTTTCACCTACCAGACCCGTTACAGTTTGCTCGGGCCATGGAACCCGGTGGCACCCAAACCCCTTCACTCCCGGAATTGTGTCATGAACTATCTCGCCAGAGGTCGCAACAGGAGGCCATCCTGGGTCACCTGCGGAACGTCAATTCCCGCCTGGACACTCTGAATTCATCACCAGCAACCACCACTGGAGCCATGACTCACAATCCGGCAGCCTCGCTGCTTCCCAATTCCGTGGTTTCCATTCCCGGACCCCGACTTTCAGCTCCTCCTAGGTTTGGAGGCGACCCTGCTCTGGCTCGTGGTTTCATTAACCAGTGCACCCTGCATTTCGAACTCCTGGCACACCAGTTTAACTCTGACCGGGCCAAAATTGCCTTCATCATGTCCCATCTCACCGGAGAGGCTCTGGCCTGGCTTAATCCTCTCTGGGAGAGAGAAGATCCTCTGGTATCTGACCTGCCTGTGTGTAGCCCTGGTGTTAGGCACACGCAGTACCCTGGAGAGTGTGTGGCGAGACAGCAGTTTAATGCTAAATACCCATTCACTCAACATACACTAGACACACCCTTAGGGTAGTGTAGTTACTTGTGAGGGAGTGGTCAGGGTGTATGTTTGTTGAGTGATTTTAGGAGTGTGTTTCCTGTCTTCGGACAGAGCAGACGTCTGGAGTTTAGCTGGAGGGAGGAAGTCGTCCAGCCTGCTCATCATCAGTTCAGAACGTGGAGGCTAGTACAGGTGGTCTAATTCACCTTAGCCTAGTCAGAGCTGTACCTCACCTGAATACATTGAAAGAAAGAAGAAGCTTAGTGCAGAAAGACTTCAGTCACCTGTCTCAAGGACAGTGAAAGGTTCAGAGACGTGCTCCTGCCTAGTGATAACTGAGAATCTGTAACTAACTTTGAAGGAAGTGAATGAAGGAAGTGACTACCCGACTTTATGCAAGTGTGAGTGTTTATGCTACCAGCGAGGACAAGGCGAAAGGCACAGTGGAAAGATTATTGGAAAGGTGCTTTTGGATTGAAGAAGTCCTGCACATTGCAACCGGTCACTGGGGACCGAAGGATCACTATTAGCTTCAAGCATAGTGGTAAGAAAACCAGGGATTTACCGGACCTTAGGTCGCGGCAAACAGCCCCATATAGTCAGTACGTAACTGGGGTCAGGGGGAGTGAAGACTTTGAGTCCGTGCACGACAAGACAGGAATTCAGCTCTCTCGCAGGAAGGCTCCTACCACAAAACTGACTGGGCAGTACAGCTATGGATTAGCTGGAGTTATTGAGGGAACTACGCTTCAGGCTGGTTGTACTCATCGTGTTGAAAGTAAAGGAGGCCCCTAACTTGTCCAGCTGCTGTCTCAAGATACACTCTCCTTGGATCAGCCTCCCTGGGACCTGCCTGAACATCTTACAAGTAAAGGTATGGAAAGACGCTGACCGTGTGAGACTGTGTTATTTATCTGCACCCGACTTCACTAACTTCATAGACTTTGAGGGACCAGTCCCACCTGTAGGGGACCCGACATCTAGCTGCCTCACCATCCCCTCAGAGATCTACAGCAGCGCTGGTACAAATTACCAGAAGACTACAGGTGGCGTCACGAACTGTATATAAATCTATCCCCTGTAAATATTCCCCCAACATACGCCAGACCGCCAGGGCCACAGACCGAGCCACCGCTACCTGTGACAAATCCCCATAGACTTCCATGGGCTCGGCTCTGAGTACCCCATTGCCCTGGTAACCCACAATTGTGGTGGCGGGTCGACACAAAACTTTGGCGTCACGAACAGGATGCGAAACTCGCAGAATTGCGAGCCCTGTGTGCCTAAGGAATTGTTTTTGTGAAAAAGGACTGTTTGCACTTTTGGCGCCAAAATCGCCATTTTTGTCGCCATATTCGCGCCCTCAGGCGCTGGAGAAGAAGGTGGGCGTACCTTCGTGGGCATCTACCCCCCTGTGGCGCGAAGAAAATGCCTGCCCTCTCAAAGTGCTATTACAACATGCGATCCTGCCCTACAGCAAAGGAGGTCCGCCTCCTCTTCACCTTCCCTGCGAGGAGGAGGAGACGCAAACCCCACCTCCACGGAAGAGACCGGATGTCTCCGCAGGAAGAAGAAAGAATCTTCTGGAACATCATGGAAGCAGGACGTGTGCAGCCGAGCAGGGAAGCGGAGGAAGGCAGGCCCCGTGCCCCAGCCAAGCTGCCACCAGCACCGGAGTTATCCGTGGTCCTGCACCTGCAGCAGGCGTTGCTAGAAATTCAAGAAGAAAATGCACGCCTGAAGAAGATGGTCCAGTACCAACCTGGCTTTGAAGAGATTGAGAGACGCCGGCGTACCCTGGAGCAGCGGAGGCTGTGGGACACGGTGATCTCTCCCCTCAACGACCCCCCACGATTCGAGTTACCGAAGATTCTGCTGCCCAAGGCGAAGGAGCAACCGGAGGCTGCCCCCGAAAGTACCGATCCTGATCCCACCGGTGAAGCGGTGGAGGCGAAGGAGGTTGAGGAGGTACCGCCAGTTCCGGAACGCCCGCCCGGCCAGGAGGCCGCAGCAGATGATCGGTCCCCGGCAGGGACACCGGAGGGGTCCTGTCCGTCGTTACCAGACGTCGACTGGGACGAGATGGCGCGCCTGGATGACGTCGCCTACACCGCCCAGTGGGAATATGAGTGGCAGCGTCGTGAGGAGAAGCAGAAACGCCAGCAGGAGGAAGAGCGGGAAGCTCAGCGGAATCGTCAGCGACAACATGCAGAGCTGATCGCGGACAAGGAGAGTGTCCGGAGAGAGAAAGGTACCCTGAGGGAACCGCGGCGGCAGGGGTGTGTGACTGAGTTCCAGCTCCGGAAGGGCTGGGGTTTCATCCGTGAACCGGGCCTCTACCCAGGGGTCTTTGTTAGTCGCAGGGACGTAGAATCCCACCTACCGCAAGGCCATCCCGGGAGGGACTTAGTTAATGGAGACATTGTCACGTACACACGGCATTGGGGAATGAAGGGATGGTATGCCCTTAACGTCACCATCGTCCGTGACCCCGTCCCCGACGCAGGTAACGTCATCACTACCGCAGCGTCCCCGTCTCCAGCTCAAGCAGTATCCGGCCGTGCCCCAGCATCGCCCCCTGCAGGCTCATCGCAAATTAAAGCAATTTCTACATCGCAACTAGCGACCCAGTCTCAATCGCAATCCATGACACGGTCCATATCGTTAACTGTGATTGAAACGCAATCGGTGTCTCGTGAGGAGAATGTACCCGTTGCGCCCCTAGTGGTTCGCACGAGAACTGTGGCGACCCAGACCCTAATCGCAGCGCATGATTTGTTAGTTCTGGGATCTAGGGCCCATTGCATTGTTCCAGCCCCCGGGGTGGAAAGTGTATTAGAAGTAAATGAATAAATAGTAAAGAAGAATCGGTGAGATCCCTATAGGGTCTACCATAAGTAAAGTTGTAGAAAGTTTAAGTATGTTTACAAAATTTTGCATAAGTTGAAGAGTATAACGTATATAATGCATATATATATTTCTAACCGTAGAATGCCCGGCTGGGTAAACAGAGAAAAAGTTTGCACTTTAGTATTATTATAATATGTCTTCGTTTTACAATGGACTTTGAGGTTGAGGACTGTGCCAACCCAGAACTTATTTGTATATAGTTGCGCTTCGGTGCTTTATCTTGGTTTTACATAAAACCAGCACAACTACCTCTGAATACAAAAACCCGTGTGGTGTGGCACTGAGTGAGGTCTGCATTCGGATGTCCTGCAGCCCACCCAGGACCCACGTTGAAGGTTTGGTGCGGGTCCTTCGCAAGAATACTGTATATTTATTGAATGCTATTTAATATTTGTATTTTTTCTATATCTAATGTTTTGTTTCGCAACGTTCAAGATATCCTCACCTCCCGGATGGGACGAATTAATGTTATTGTTAATGTTTTCATGCATAAACAAAATGTCTCTTTTGTATTTTACAGCCCGCGAGTGCTGTCTTTTACCATGGGGGAATGTGTAGCCCTGGTGTTAGGCACACGCAGTACCCTGGAGAGTGTGTGGCGAGACAGCAGTTTAATGCTAAATACCCATTCACTCAACATACACTAGACACACCCTTAGGGTAGTGTAGTTACTTGTGAGGGAGTGGTCAGGGTGTATGTTTGTTGAGTGATTTTAGGAGTGTGTTTCCTGTCTTCGGACAGAGCAGACGTCTGGAGTTTAGCTGGAGGGAGGAAGTCGTCCAGCCTGCTCATCATCAGTTCAGAACGTGGAGGCTAGTACAGGTGGTCTAATTCACCTTAGCCTAGTCAGAGCTGTACCTCACCTGAATACATTGAAAGAAAGAAGAAGCTTAGTGCAGAAAGACTTCAGTCACCTGTCTCAAGGACAGTGAAAGGTTCAGAGACGTGCTCCTGCCTAGTGATAACTGAGAATCTGTAACTAACTTTGAAGGAAGTGAATGAAGGAAGTGACTACCCGACTTTATGCAAGTGTGAGTGTTTATGCTACCAGCGAGGACAAGGCGAAAGGCACAGTGGAAAGATTATTGGAAAGGTGCTTTTGGATTGAAGAAGTCCTGCACATTGCAACCGGTCACTGGGGACCGAAGGATCACTATTAGCTTCAAGCATAGTGGTAAGAAAACCAGGGATTTACCGGACCTTAGGTCGCGGCAAACAGCCCCATATAGTCAGTACGTAACTGGGGTCAGGGGGAGTGAAGACTTTGAGTCCGTGCACGACAAGACAGGAATTCAGCTCTCTCGCAGGAAGGCTCCTACCACAAAACTGACTGGGCAGTACAGCTATGGATTAGCTGGAGTTATTGAGGGAACTACGCTTCAGGCTGGTTGTACTCATCGTGTTGAAAGTAAAGGAGGCCCCTAACTTGTCCAGCTGCTGTCTCAAGATACACTCTCCTTGGATCAGCCTCCCTGGGACCTGCCTGAACATCTTACAAGTAAAGGTATGGAAAGACGCTGACCGTGTGAGACTGTGTTATTTATCTGCACCCGACTTCACTAACTTCATAGACTTTGAGGGACCAGTCCCACCTGTAGGGGACCCGACATCTAGCTGCCTCACCATCCCCTCAGAGATCTACAGCAGCGCTGGTACAAATTACCAGAAGACTACAGGTGGCGTCACGAACTGTATATAAATCTATCCCCTGTAAATATTCCCCCAACATACGCCAGACCGCCAGGGCCACAGACCGAGCCACCGCTACCTGTGACAAATCCCCATAGACTTCCATGGGCTCGGCTCTGAGTACCCCATTGCCCTGGTAACCCACAATTGTGGTGGCGGGTCGACACACCTGCTTTTCTCTCGGCCTTCCTGAAGGTATTCGACGAACCTGGACGGAAGACCTCCTCTGCATCATCTCTGTTGCGTCTCCGTCAGGAGAGTCTCACCGTTGGTCAATATGCCATACGGTTCCGTACTCTAGCCTCAGAATTGGCTTGGGACAATAACGCCCTGATTTCGGTCTTCTGGGAGGGTCTGTCCGGCCGTATTAAAGATGAACTTGCCGGTCGGGACATTCCACCTCCCTTGATGATTTAATAAATCTTGCCAATCGAATTGATCTACGGTTCCAGGAACGTGCCAAAGAGGTCACCCGTGAGAGAGGGTTTCCTCGTCTTGCACCCTCGTTTCAGAGACCTATAACCCCTTCCGTTTCTCCCCAGATGCACACTGCTGAGCCTATGCAGGTCGACCAGACCAAGATGGTCAAAGCCCGTCAGGACTCACGCCGTGCCGAGAGGAGTTGCTTCTACTGTGGCAGTAAGGAGCACTGGATCCGTACCTGTCCGGAGAGGTCGGGAAACGCCTGTGTCTAGGTTCGCTCGGAGAGGTCCACCTAGACCAGAATAAATCCTCTTCATCTCTGCTGCTGTCTGTCTCTATTCTCATCGGTAAGAACCGTTACTTCGAACTGGCCCAACTTGATTCTGGAGCAGCTGGGAATCTTGTTTCACAGGCTCTAGTAGAGAAGTATCGCATTCCCACCAAACCTCTGGTTGAACCAGTATCTGTTGCTGCTGTGGATGGGGGTCTCCTACCTCATCCCATCCAACTTATCACCGAAGCCATAACCCTGCAGGTGGGAATGTTGCATTCTGAGAGCATCTCGTTTCATGTTTTACCTGGACTCTCTCATGCTTTCTTACTAGGTCTGCCTTGGCTCCAAAAACATGCACCCGTGCTCGACTGGCAGAATGGAGAGATTCTTCGCTGGGGACAGGACTGTCATAAAACGTGTCTGGTGCCTGTCCATCCCGTCCGTTCTTCTCCTACACCTGCTAATCTACCTGGACTCCCGATTCCATATTGGTCATTCGCTGATGTCTTTAATAAAAAGGAAGCAGAGACATTACCCCCGCATAGACCATATGATTGCCCGATCGACCTGCTACCCGGTACTACGCCTCCCCGTGGGCGTATTTACCCATTGTCCGCTGCAGAGACCAGGTCGATGTCAGAATATATCGAGGAGAATTTAGCGAAAGGATTCATCCGGAAATCTACCTCCCCCGCGGGAGCAGGTTTCTTTTTTGTAAAAAAGAAAGACGGATCTCTCCGTCCCTGTATTGACTACAGAGGCCTAAATTTGATCACGGTGAAGAATAAGTACCCTCTTCCGCTCATTCCGGAGTTGTTTGATCGTCTTAGAGGGGCTAGAGTCTTCACTAAACTGGATCTTCGTGGAGCATACAACCTGGTTCGTATCCGTCGAGGAGATGAATGGAAGACGGCATTCAACACCCGGGATGGCCACTACGAGTATCTGGTTATGCCCTTTGGTCTCTGTAATGCTCCAGCAGTCTTTCAGGAGTTGGTCAATGACATCTTCCGGGACCTCCCTACTCCTGCGTTGTGGTGTACCTTGACGACATCTTGGTCTTCTCTCTGGATCTCCAGTCTCACCGGAGGGATGTTCGTCAGGTTCTGCTCAGGCTCAGGCAGAATCACCTCTTCGCCAAATATGAGAAGTGCCTCTTTGAGCAGACCTCGCTTCCGTTTCTGGGCTACATTATCTCTCAGACAGGCCTACGAATGGATCCGGAGAAACTGTCTGCCATCGAGAAGTGGCCCCGACCAGAGGGGTTGAAGGCCATTCAGCGGTTCCTGGGATTCGCTAACTATTACCGTCTCTTCATACCGCACTTCTCTTCCAGGACTGCTCCAATCTCAGCGCTCACCCGCAAGGATGCTAACCCCAAACAGTGGACGCCCGAAGCAGAGGAGGCCTTTCTTTCCTTGAAACAAGCCTTCTCTTCCGCTCCAGTGCTGCATCGCCCGGACGGCAACAAGCAGTTCTTCCTGGAGGTGGACGCTTCCTCTGCTGGAGCCGGAGCGGTACTTACTCAAAAATCTTCATCCGGGAAGATGGTTTCCTGTGGTTTCTTCTCCAAACTCTTCTCCTCCTCCGAGCGCAACTACTCCATAGGAGATCGAGAGTTATTGGCCATTAAATTGGCATTGGAGGAGTGGCGTTACCTACTCGAGGGGGCTCTTCATCCGGTAATCATCTACACGGACCACAAAAATCTGTCTTACCTTCAGCATGCTCAGAGACTTAACCCTCGCCAAGCCCGGTGGTCCTTGTTTTTTGCCCGTTTTGATTTTCTTTTGCATTTTCGCCCGGCTGACAAAAACATCAAGGCGGATGCCTTGTCCCGGTCCTTCCTGGTGTCGGATCTCGAAGATGAGCCTAAACATATCATCGATCCCGCCAGAGTGATGCAGGTGGCTCCCGTGAGTCTAAACCGTCTCCCTCCTGGTAAGACGTTCGTATCAGAGACTGATCGGAAGAGAATTCTACATTGGGGTCATTCGTCTAAACTCGCTGGCCACGCTGGTCAGAAAAAGACCCTCCAACTCATTACCCGGCATTATTGGTGGCCTACCCTGCACAAAGACGTAATAGACTTTGTTTCTGCCTGTGTCTCCTGTGCCCGCAACAAAGTTCCGAGACACCTGCCTGCCGGCCGTCTTCTTCCGCTTCCTGTACCCGCTGCTCCCTGGCAACATATAGCCATGGACTTCATTACGGATCTGCCCGTCTCTGCCGGTTGTACGGTCTTTTGGGTGGTCGCTGACCGCTTTTCCAAGATGGCTCACTTCATTCCTCTGCCAGGTCTTCCGTCTGCACCCGAGTTGGCTAAAGACTTTATCCGCCACATCTTCCGTCTCCATGGTTTGCCTCGTCACATTGTGTCGGATCGTGGGGTACAGTTCACTTCACGTTTCTGGAGAGCTACTTGTAAGTTACTAGACGTCACCTTGGATTTCTCCTCCGCTTACCATCCACAGTCCAATGGACAAGTTGAGCGAATAAATCAGAATCTGACCAGCTATCTCCGACACTTCGTTAATGCTCATCATTCTGATTGGGTGGAGCTCCTGCCTTGGGCCGAATTCTCTTACAATAATCACGAGAGCGAATCGTCCACCAAGTCTCCGTTTTTTATAGTCTTCGGTCAGCACCCTCGGATTCCTGTCCCCGTTTCCATCTCTGTGGACAATCCAGCTGCGGAATCTCTGGTTAGAGAATTCTCCTCCATCTGGGAGAGTACCCGGTCCGCACTCATTCAATCATCCGAGCGCATGAAAAGACATGCTGACAAGAAACGTCTGGATCCTCCTCAATTCCGTCCTGGGGACAAAGTCTGGCTTTCGTCCAAATATGTTCGGCTCAAAATTCCTTCCTACAAGTTAGGTCCTCGGTTTATCGGTCCTTTTGAGGTCATCAGGCAGATCAACCCAGTGTCCTATAAACTGAAACTCCCGGCCAATTTGCGAATTCCTAACTCTTTTTATGTGTCTCTCCTCAAACCTGTGGTACGTAACTCTTTTTTCAAGTCTACAGGTACACCTCCTGCTCCAGTGTCTGCTGATGATGAATTTGAGGTAGAGAACATTCTGGCCACAAAAAGGGTAGGAAGAAAGACTTATTTTTTGGTGGATTGGAGGGGGTTTGGTCCTGAGGAGAGAACCTGGGAGCCTCGGGAGAACATCCATGCCCTTCATCCTAGCTAAATTTCTTTCTGGCCTAAAGAGGGGGGGGCCTAGAGGGGGGGGTACTGTAGCATCGGCGTCCCGGCCCTCTGCCAGGCAGGGACGCCGTTCCCCTTACCAGCGCTCTGCGTCCTCAGCGCCCCCAGCGTCCTCAGCGCCCCCAGCGTCCTCAGCGCCCTCAGCATCCTCGGCGTCCTCCTTCCATCCTACTGGGCCCGCGCGCTCCTTCCCTGCTGCTGGACTTAGGGCGCGCGCCCGCACCCTCCCCCGCTCTTAAAGGAGCCGCGCGCATTTTCCAAATTAGTCTCCGGCCAATGCCGGAGGACTCCACCCTATATTAAGGGCTTCCTCCTTAATGGAGGTGCCCGAGCAATGTTGTTATTGCACTGTATAACTCTGCTTCAGCCCTCAGCTCCTGTTTCCAGTTGCCTGTCTGTTACCTGTCTGTTTGGTGTCTGCCATCTGACTGCAGCCTCCCCGGAGGTTCGGACATCACCTGCAGTGATCCCCGGCTATTACAGAGACTCTTGCCTGCTCACTTGGGAGCGATCATCTGCCATCCGACTGCAGCTCTATCCGAAGGTTCGGACTCCATCAGCAGTGATCACCGGCTACTCCAGAGACTCTTGCCTGCTCACTTGGGAGCGATCATCTGCCATCCGACTGCAGCTTTATCCGAAGGTTCGGACATCTCCAGCAGTGATCACCAGCTACTCCAGAGACTCCTGCCTGCTCGCTTGGGAGCGATCATCTGCCATCGGACTGCAGCCTACCAGGAGGCTCCAACAGCTCAGGTCGTATAAGCCTGTATATTCATAGACTGCCCTGGTCACTTGCTGTGACAACCTGCCTACCCAGAGACTGCCCTGGTCACTTGCCGTGACAACCTGCCTACCCAGAGACTGCCCTGGTCACTTGCCGTGACAACCTGCCTACCCAGAGACTGCTCTGGTCACTTGCCGTGACAACCTGCCTACCCAGAGTCTGCCCTGGTCACTTGCCGTGACAACCTGCCTACCCAGAGACTGCCCTGGTCACTTGCCGTGACAACCTGCCTACCCAGAGACTGCCCTGGTCACTTGCCGTGACAACCTGCCTACCCAGAGACTGCCCTGGTCACTTCCCGTGAATCCCTGTCCGTATTCCCCGGGCGCCACCTGCTCTCTTACAAGTATACTGTCTTGTATAATAAAGCTCAGTGGTTTCACCTACCAGACCCGTTACACAGCCTCCTGCTCTATCGCCTCCTCTTCTGAAGCTTCAAAAAATGCAAGCACTGAGTCGTCAGTGCAGGCTCCTGGTCAGGAACAACACCTTTACTTGTGTCCTTCACCCCCACCAAAAGTGAAGGATGCGGCAGGCCACACTTTAGATTACTCCATGGAGCTCTTTTCACATACCATGCCTGGGTTATCAAGTGAAATCCTGAATTCCCCAGTCCAAGATGAATCTGACATGGAGTGCACTGATGCACAGCCACTGCTAGATGATTCTGCTGGTACATTCAACCAGAGCACTACATTGCCCTCGCAGTCTACATATCCAGAATCTGACTGATGAAACTCAGGTGCCCCTTCCCGCATACTATACCACCTTACACGGTGACACAGAGGAAGGTGCAGATTAAATTGAAGAGGAGGTGATGGATGACCCAGTTGTTGACCTGGATTGGCATCCATTGGGGGAAGAGGGTGCCGCTGGCAATAGCTCAGAAGAGGAGGAGAAGGATCCGCAGCAGGCATCGACATCGCAGCAGCGGTTATTTGGCAGGCCCGTAGCTGTCCAAAAACGTGTTAAAAAAACAAAAAGCGTTGCAGGACAGCTTGGCCAGACAGTCAAATTAGCACAGCGTGCAAGCCCTGAAAATTTATCCCATAGTAGGAAGAGTGCAGTGTGGCACTTTTTTGACCAAAATCCTATTGATGAGGCAAAGGTTATCTGTAAGAAGTGCGGAAGGACCTTTGGCCGAAGGAAAAATCTCCGAAATTTGAATACCAGTTGCATGCTTAGACATTTAATGACCATGCACTTGCAAGTGCGGACGGACTACAAAACCTCAGGTAGCACATGTGCACCTGCTCCGACTGAAAGTAGCCAGCAACGCTACATCGCTTCCCCCACTGTAAGCCCACCGGTTAGCACACCACCAGCAAGAAATGTTGAGGTGTCATCGCAAGGCCAAAGCAGTCAGGGAATCACAATGTTTTTGCAACAACAGACTGAATCTAAGCCATCAGCACCACCACCACCATCACCAACCCCCTCTCAGTCCGTCATGTCCACCGCTAGTTCCCCCATATGAAGCTCTCAAGTCCAGCTCACCCTAGCAGACACTCTGAGTAGGACAAGAAAGTACTCATCCTCTCTTCCGCGTACACTGGCTTTGAACGTCTACATTGCCAAACTGATCTCATTAGAGATGATGCCCTTCCGTTTGGTTGAAAGCGCAGCGTTCCGAGAGCTCATGGCCTACGCTGTCCCACACTATGACCTACCCAGTCGGCACTTCTTTTCTCCACCTGCATGTGAAAGACCGCATTGTCCATGCACTCAAACAATCAGTGAGTGGAAAGGTGCACCTCACAACAGATGCATGGGCCAGTGGGCATGGCTAGGGCCGTTACGTGTCCATCACTGCGCACTGAGTTAATGTGGTGGATGAAGGCTCCACAGGGGACAGCGGCGGTGGGACAGTGCTGCCTAGCCCACGGTATAGGAAAACAGTTGGCTGTAGGCGTTCGACCCTCCTCCTCCTCCTCCAGAAGCGAAAGCTCGTCGACAGAGCGCAGTCGCACGAGCACTCCATCCGCAGCTGCCAGTGTTGCACACGAGGTGTCCCACTATCGAACAGCTAGTGGTAAGCGTCAGCAGGCTGTTTTAAAGATGATGTCTTTGGGCGACAACAGACACACCGCGGAGGTACTGGCCGACTACTTGCAGCGAGAAACTGAGTCATGGCTGGGCAGTCTACATCTTGAGCCAGGCAAGGTAGTCAGTGATAACGGCCGTAATTTTGTGGCGGCCATAGCCCTGGCAAAACTCAGACACATACCTTGCCTGGCTCACACCTTGAACCTGGCGGTGCAGTGCTTCCTAAATAATTATCCGGAGTTAACAGCCCTGCTCCATAAGGTGCGAAGACTGTGCTCGCACACCTGTCAATCAGTAGATTTGGTTTCCAATACCATCTCTATGCTGATGACACCTAATTTTACACTTCTTCACCCGATATCATGCCTGCCTTTTTAGAAAACAACAGTGATTGTCTTACTGCTGTGTCCAACATCATGTCCTCCCTCTATCTGAGACTGAACCTGTGAAAAACGGAGCTCCTCGTGTTTCCTCCCTCTACTAACCTACCTTTGCCCGACATTGCCATCTCCATGTGTGGTTCCACCATTACTCCCCTGCAACATGCCTGCTGTCTTGGGGTCATACTTGATTCCAAGCTTTCATTCACCCCCCATATCCGATCACTGGCTCGCTCTTGTTATCTCCACCTCAAAAACATCTCTAGAATTCGACCTTTTCTTACTTTCGACTCTGCAAAAACTCTTACTGTTTCTCTTATTCATTCTCGTCTGGACTATTGTAACTCTCTACTAATCGGTCTCCCTCTTACCAAACTCTCCCCTCTCCAATCTGTCTTGAATGCTGCAGCCAGGATCATATTCCTCACCAATCGTTATACCGATGTTCTCTACCTTGTGCCAGTCATTACACTGGTTACCCATCCACTACAGAATCCAGTACAAACTTATTACCCTCACTCACAAAGCACTCCATGGCTCAGCACCACCTTACATCTCTTCCCTTGTCTCAGCCTACCATTCTACCCGTGCCCTCCGTTCTGCTAATGACCTGAGGTTAGCATCCTCAATAATCAGAGCCTCCCACTCCCGTCTCCAAGACTTTTCACGTGCTGCGCCAATTCTTTGGAATGCACTACCCAGGTTAATATGATTAATCCCCAATCCACACGTTTTAAGCGTGCCCTAAAAACGCACTTGTTCAGACTGGCATACCGCCTCAGTGCATTAACCTAACTATCCCTGTTGGCCCATTCAAAAAAATTTCTACCATAATCAGGTACCTCATATTATGTTCTCACCCGCTTTATGCATTTAATAGTCCTCTGTGTCTGTACTGTTACATACTTTGGCTGTTAACTGGTTCATGCAGAATTACATGAACACCCAATTCGAACACTATGGCTGGTCCGAACAATGAAAGCAATTGTTACCATCGACCTTTTGTGTCTCCCCTTTTTCCTCATAGACTGTAAGCTTGCGAGCAGCAGGGCCCTCATTCCTATTGGTATCTACTTTGATCTGTGTTTATTGTTATGCTGTAATGTCTATTGTCTGTAGAAGTCCCCACTGTAGTGGAAAGTGCTGCGGAATATGTTGGCGCTATAGAAATAAAATTATTATTATTATTATCCGTCGCTCGCACGTAGACTCCAGTCGTATGCAGAGGCTGCAGCGATCGCTCCACCTCCCTAAGCACCGCCTAATCATAGATGTTGCAGCAAGATGGAACTCCACCATGCACATGTTGAGAGTCTGTGTGAACAGAGGCAGGCTGTAATGCATTTGTGGGAGGATACACAGGCAGGCAGTTTGAGGGCAGACATGGAGTTGTCGGGTGTGCAGTGGGCAAAGCTGAAAGACCTCTGTAAAGTCCTTCAGTGTTTTGAGGAATGCACACGGCTGGTAAGCGCAGACGATGCCATCATAAGCATGAGCATCCCACTTATGCGTCTGCTCATGAAAACTTTGACGCACATTAAGGATCAGGCGTCTGCAACGGAGGAGGAAGAGGAGGAGGAGGGAAGCCTTGATGACAGTCAGCCATTGTCTGCTCAGGGAACTGTCCTGGACGAGGTGGAGGAAGAAGAGGAAGAGGAGGAGGTGGAGGATTAGGGGGATGATTATTTTGGGGAGGAGGATTCTTCTCAGGGGGCAAGAGAAAATGTTGGCTTGCCAAGGTCAGGTACAGGATTTGTGCGTGACTGGAGGGATATGGATTTGGCAGAAAGTGCTCCTCCACCCACCACTGGCAGTGCATCACTGACACCTGGAACATTGGACCATGTGTGATTATGTATTGCGGATCCTAAAAAAGGACCCCCGCATTGCCAAAATTCTGAAGGATGACGACTACTGGTTGGCCAGCATCCTCGATCCACGCTATAAAGGCCAATTACAGAACATCATGCCACAGGAGAACCTAGAGCTAATATTGGCAAACAATCAACTCTGGTAAACCGTTTGTTAGAGGCATTCCCAGCACACAGCAGCGGTGCAGGTTCTACCACGAGCCGTACTGAACAACATGGAAGAGGTGTTTGTGGTGCACACAGGCGAAGTGGCGTTGGAGACAGGGGTTTCATGACCATGTTGTGGACTGATTTCTCGAGTAACGCTCACACGACTGGTAATACTGAATCAATTGCAACAGACAGGAAACAGCAGTTGTCAACTATGGTTCAAAATTACCTCTCTCACATATCGATGTTCTCCCTCACAGTTCATTCCCCTTTGACTACTGGGCCTGTAAACTGGACACCTGGCCTGAATTGCCACAATATGCCTTACAGGAACTCGCTTGCCCTGCTGGTAGTGTGCTATCAGAAAGAGTCTTCAGTGCTGCTGGATCAATCCTGACAGAAAGAAGGACCCGGCTGTCAACCCAAAATGTAAGTGATCTCACCTTCATTAAAATGAACCATGCCTGGGTTTCAAAGGATTTTGTCCCACCTTCCCCTGATGATACAAAGGTTGCCAGCAAAATGGCTCGCTTTGTCCTTCTCTTCCTCCATTTGCAGCTACACCTAAACATATGCCAGTTTTTCCACCTCCCTAACTGGGCTGTACCCCCCAGGGCCAGCGTCAGCACCTGGCGCCCCCGGGCAAGTGGCGGTGCCCTGAGCAGGTGGGGGTGCCCACTCGTGGGCGACGGCACTGGCACAGGGCCCCTATAGTACGCCGGTGTCTCTGACGGTGGGGGGGCCCACTCGCTGTCAGAGACACCATCGTACTATAACGGCCCTGTGCCAGTGCTGTCGCCCATGAGTCGGCCCCCCCTGCTTGCTCAGGGCCTCAGCACTTGAAATACTTACCTCTCCCTGCTCCACCACTGTGACGTCTTCCACGTTTGCTGACAGTGACATTCAGGTCAGAGAGCGCGATGGTGTCACGTCTGTGCGCCTCTGCCTGAATAGTCCAAGTGCAGAGAGTTGGAAGATGGCGACGCTGAGGAGTCCAGAGTAGAGCAGTGCCCAGCGAGGAGAGGTATTTCATTTTTTTAATGTTTGGAGCAATATATGGGGAGCATTATACACTGGAGAATTATATATGGGGCCCAGCAGACACTTGAGCATCATATGAGGCCCATTATATATGGAGCATTATATGGGCCCATCATACACCTGCGCATTGTAAATGGGGCCCATCATACACTGGAGCATTATAAATGTGGCCATCATACACTGGAGCATCATGCATGAAGCCCATCATACACTGGAGCATTATAAATGTGGCCCATCATACACTGGAGCATCATCCATAGAGCCCATCATATACTGGAGCATCATATGGGGCCCATTATATATGGAGCATTATATAGGCCCATAATACACTGGAGCATCATCCATGAGGCCCATGATACACTGGAGCATCATATACGGGGCTCATTATATACTGGAGCATTATAAATGGGGCCCATTATACACTGGAGCATTATAAATGGGGCCCATCATACACTGGAGCATTATATACAGGGCCCATTATACACTGGAGCATTATAAATGGGGCCCATCATACACTGGAGCATCATATACGGGGCCCATTATACACTGGAGCATTATAAATGGGGCCCATCATACACTGGAGCATTATATACGGGGCCCATTATACACTGGAGCATTATAAATGGGGCCCATCATACACTGGAGCATCATATACGGGGCCCATTATACACTGGAGATTTAAAGGGCCTCATACACTGAGCATATATACGGGGCCCTATACATGCATATAATGGCCCACATGGAGCATCATATACGGGGCCCATTATACACTGGAGCATTATAAATGGGGCCAATACATGACATTATATCGGCCCATTATACATGGAGCATTAATGGGACCCAGGGGCATCATATACGGGGCCCATTATACACTGGACTTATATGGGCCCATATCTGAGCATATATAGGCCCATATCTGGCTTAAAGGTAAAAAAAGGGGGGAGAAGCCAGCGCTGCCTATGGTCAGCATGTAATATATAAAGTGCATATGCACATATTGGATTCTAACTGTATTAAAAATGAGACATTTGGCAAATAATTGATCAATTCTTTGAGCCACCCCCCAAGACAAGGCATTCTCATATGGGGCAGTCCTACTCTACGTTTTTTATATTCGCTGTGCCATTACGGCCTCCTGAATGTATAAAAGCAAGACTGCAAAAAATCAAAACTAAAGTACCTGAAGCATTGCTGTATCACTCCCATGGTGCCAGTAAGGCAAGTGAGTCACACGTACCAGGGCCTATAGGGTACTCGGCACCGAGCCCGTTCACTTCAATGGGGGAGAGGTCACGGGTAGCGCATCTTGGTCCGTTGCCCTGGGCGCTCATTCAAGGGGGATATTTACAGGGGATTGTAGAATGTTCGTGACGCCACCTGTGGTTTCTGATCAGGATGACCAGCGCTGCAGGGTAGATTCTCTGAGGGGTTGTTACTGGGCAGCAAGATGTTAAGTCCCCCACAGGCGAGACTGATCCCTCGAGATATATGGCGGTGCAGGGGTGCAGGCAATAAGGCAGACACACACAAGTCAGTCTCTTTCCATACCTTTACTGGTGGTATTTGCAGGTACGTCCCGGGGAGCTGCTCAGGGTGGAGGATGCACATACAGTAATCACTGAGTAGGTTTAAGGCCTCCTTACTTTCCAAAGTGTGTGAGTTTCCAACTTGCATGAAGCTAAGTTTAACTCCGTATAGAACAGCTACGCCCGGCCGACATTGTGGTGGAGTGTTATGATTTGGTAGCTGAGGAGTGCAGGTAAAAAAGGCAATACACCAGAGAGGTTGGAATCTATGAGATTGCAGTACCCTGACTAACCACCACAACTAGAGGCAGCCGTGGAGCGTTCCTACGTTGGTCCTAGACGCCTCGTCACAGCCTGAGAAACTAACTATACCTAAAGATAGAAAGAGGAAAGCTATCTGCCCCGGAGCAGATCCCCAAAGAACATAGAAAGCCCCCAAACATGTAATGGCGGTTAGACAAGAAGAAATACTGACACAGACAGAAAATAGTATGAGCAAACGTTGGGGCCCAAACTATCTAAATAGAAAAGGATAGGAAGGGCACTTACTGCAATCCCAAAAAACCCTGAAAAGCACCAACTCTACTAATTTCAAAAACACCTGAGATCACACGACCTCTACCACCTAAATTAGTTCTCTGGTGTAACAAAATCAAAACAGCAGCCACTGAAAAAACTGGAAAAAGCAAATGTACAAAACATCAGTGGCTGAACTAAACTGAGAGGGCAAAAGCCCCCGGAGGGGACCCTGAAGGCCCCCACAGAAGTGCAGGAGAAAATGCAAAAATCAAGCACAAAAACAAAAAGAAGAAAATGTCTTATCTGTTAGCAGGAGATGCAGACACGACACAGCAGGCTACAAAGGAAACAGGAATCAAGGATTGAGACCAGAACAATTGATCACCGGCAACCCTGATGGGAAGGCGACTCCCTTAAATAAGACCAGTCAGTAACACCTGATTCCCAATCCTCACAATCTTCACTGGACAGTCCAGTACCGCTTGTAACCACCAGAGGGAGCCTCTGCTCAGAACTCATTTCAAGTCCATTCATAACAGTACCCCCCCTTGAGGAGGGGTCACAGAACCCTCACTTGAGCAACCAGGTCGGTCAGGATGAGTTCTATGATACGCACGGATGAGTCTCCTAGCATGGATGTCCGAGGCAAACACCCAAGAATTGTCTTCCTGACCATAACCTCTCCACTTAACCAAATACTGGAGTTTCCGTCTAGAAAAACGAGAATTCAATATTTTCTCCACCACAAACTCCATATTGCCCTCAACCAGAACAGGGTCAGGAGGCAAAGCAGTAGGAACCACTGGCTCAACAAACCTCTTCAACAAGGACTTGTGGAACACGTTATGGATCTTAAATGTCCCTGGAAGAAGCAAACGAAAAGAAACAGGATTAAGAATCTCCATGATCTTATAAGGTCCAATGAACCTAGGCTTAAATTTAGGAGATGCCACTCTCATAGGAATATTTTTTGAGGACAACCAGACCAAGTCCCCACTTTAAACCGAGGACCATCAGTCCTATGCCGGTTAGCAAACCGCTGGGCCCTCTCCTGAGAGAGGGACAACCTCTCCACTACCTGGTCCCAAATCTGTTGCATACGCTCCACAACAGAGTCAACACCTGGACAGGCAGAAGCCTCCGTCTGTCCTGAAGAAAATCGAGGGTGAAACCCAGAATTACAGAAAAATGGAGACATCAAAGTGGCAGAGCTAGCCCTATTATTAAGAGCAAACTCAGCCAAAGGCAAAAAAGAGACCCAGTCATCCTGATCAGCAGACACAAAGCATCTTAGATAAGTCTCCAATGTCTGGTTTGTTCTCTCAGTTTGACCATTGGTCTGAGGATGAAACGCCGAGGAGAAAGACAACTGAACACCAAGCTTAGAACAAAAGGTCCTCCAAAATCTGGAAACAAACTGGACTCCTCTGTCAGACACAATGTTCTCAGGAATGCCGTGTAAACGAACCACGTGCTGAAGGAACAAAGGCACCAGTTCGGAGGAGGAAGGCAACTTAGGTAATGGCACAAGATGTATCATCTTGGAAAACCTATCACAAATCACCCAGATGACAGTCATTCTCTGAGAAACAGGGAGGTCGGAAATGAAATCCATAGAGATATGGGTCCATGGTCTCTTGGGCACAGGCAATGGCATCAACAAACCACTAGAGCGAGAGCAAGGCTTGGAGCGAGAGCAAGTCTCGCAGGACTGCACAAATTCCCTGACATCACGAGACAAGGTAGGCCACCAAAAGGACCGACTAACCAAGTCTCTGGTACCAAAAATTCCGGGATGACCGGCCAACGCGGAACAATGAATCACAGACATCACACTCTTTTTCCACTGGTCCGGGACAAACAATTTCCCAACAAGGCAGCGCTCAGGCCTATCCTCCTGACACCCCTCCAGAGCCAGTCTCAAATTGGGCGAGATGGCGGAAAGAACTACACCCTCTTTCAAAATAACAGAAGGATCAGATACCTCAGGAGAGTCCGCAAGGAAACTCCTCAAGAGGGCATCTGCCTTAACATTCTTAGTGCCAGGAAGAAAGGAAACCACAAAATTAAAACGTGTGAAAAACAAGGCCCACCTGGCCTGTCTAGGATTAAGTCGCTTGGCAGATTCCAGATAAACCAGATTCTTATGGTCCGTAAGGACCACCACCTGATGTTTGGCTCCCTCCAGCCAATGTCTCCACTCTTCAAAAGCCCACTTCATGGCCAATAACTCCCGATTACCCACGTCATAATTACGTTCAGTAGGAGAAAATTTTCGAGAGAAAAAGGCACAAGGGTTACTTTTAGAGGTCTCTGGATCTCTTTGGGACAAAACAGCACCTGCCCCAATTTCAGAGGCATCAACCTCCAGCTGAAATGGCAGAGAAACATCAGGCTGCCGTAGAACAGGAGCAGAAGTGAATCTCTGCTTAAGTTCCTGAAATGCAGAAACTGCCTCAGGAGGCCAATTCACCACATCAGAACCCTTTTTGGTCAAATCAGTTAATGGTTTAACAATAACCGAGAAATTACCAATAAATTTACGATAAAAATTGGCAAAACCCAAAAATCTTTGAAGAGCCTTTAATGAAGTAGGTTGGACCCAATCACAGATGGCCTGAACCTTGACCGGGTCCATTTCAATAACAGATGGGGACAAAATGAATCCCAAAAATGAGATCCTCTGTACGCCAAAAAGACACTTTGATCCCTTCACATACAGAGCATTCTCTCTCAAAATCTGGAATACAGTTCGAACATGTTTCACATGAGAGTCCCAGTCATTAGAAAAAATCAAGATATCATCCAAATAAACAATCAGAAATTTATCCACAAAATCCCTGAAAATGTCATTCATGAAGGACTGGAAGACAGAAGGAGCATTAGTGAGCCCAAAGGGCATCACAAGGTACTCAAAATGCCCTTCAGGGGTGTTAAATGCCGTCTTCCATTCATCCCCGTGCTTAATGCGAATAAGGTTATATGCCCCCCTGAGGTCAAGCTTGGTAAACCAAGTAGCGTTTTTCACCCTGGAAAACAGGTCAGAAATCAAGGGTAACGGATATTGATATTTCACAGTAATATTGTTCAAAAGACGATAATCAATACACGGCCTTAATGAACCATCCTTTTTGGCCACAAAAAAAAACCGGCACCTAAGGGTGAAGAGGATGGTCTGATATGACCCTTCTCCAATGACTCCTTGATATAAGACCGCATAGCGTCATGTTCAGGTACAGACAAGTTAAAAAGGCGACCTTTAGGGAATTTACTACCCGGCACTAATTCAATAGCGCAGTCATAGCTCCTATGGGGGGGCAAGGATGCAGATATACTTTCGCTAAACACATCAGAAAAATCAATCAAAAAGTCAGGAACATCCTGAGCCTGGAGGGAGGCAGAAAAAACAGGAGTGTTGGTATTAACACATTGGCAGCCCCAACTGGTTACAGACACAGATTTCCAATCCAAAACAGGATTATGAGACTGTAACCAAGGGAAACCCAGCACGATAATGTCATGCAGATTATACAGAACCAAAAATTTGCAGCTCTCCTGATGATCAGGTTCAACCCTCATTATCACCTGAGTAGAGAACTGAGGTTTATTCTCAGCCAAAGGGGTAGAATCGATCCCCAGTAGGGGAATAGACTTCTGTAGGGGTATCAAGGGAAACCCGCAACGTTTAGCAAAATCAAAATCCATCAGGTTAATAGCTGCTTCCGAATCAACGAAAGCCTGAGCAGAAAATGAGGACAAAGAGCATATCAGAGTAACAGTTAATAAAAACTTAGGCTGAACACTACCCAAGACAACTGAGCGTGCAAAACGTCTTCCCTGCTTAGGGCAGACTGAAATAGCATGAGAGGCATCACCACAGTAGAAACATAACCCATTGCGCTTTCGAAACTCATGACGCTGTGCCCAGAAACCACTCTATCACACTGCATGGGTTCAGAAGCAGGTTCACAAGGCAACACTATTCCACGCATACTTCTCTGCTCATGCAAACGTCTGTCAATTTGAATCGCTAATGACATAGAATCATTGAGACCAGAGGGGACAGGGAATCCCACCATAACATCCTTTACATTATCTGACAGACCCTTCCGAAAAAGGGCTGCCAAAGCGTCGTCATTCCATTTGGTCAGGACTGCCCACCTGCGGAATCTCTGACAGTATAACTCAGCGTCATCAAGCCCTGATTTAATGCCAACAAGGCTTTTTCAGCTTGATCAGTGACATTAGGCTCATCGTACAATAACCCCAAGGCCTGAAAAAATGCATCAGCATCACTCAAAACAGGATCCCAGGTGTCAGGGAAAAAGCCCAATCCTGAGGATCGCCGCGCAGGAGAGAGATGACAATTTGAACCTGCTGCGCTGCGTTCCCTGAGGACTTAGATTTTAAGGCAAAAAACAATTTACAATTATTTTTGAAATTCAGAAACTTGGCTCGATCCCCCAAAAACAAATCTGGCATGGGAATCCTAGGTTCCACAACAGGCAACCTAGCAAGATAGGTAGCAATACTCCGAACCTCAGTGGCAAGCTGATCCACATGGCCAGACAACTGTGCAAACTCCATTGAGAGAAAAAATCCTCCCCAGCACCCAGAGATACAGAGGGAAAAAAAAAAAAAAAATGCAACAAACAGAAAAATATCTCTGACAACTCTGACAACCTTTTTTTTCTTTCACAATATTTTTCCCTTCTGTGAGTACCATATAATTTTCAGTTTAGGCCGGTGATACTGTTATGATTTGGTAGCTGAGGAGTGCAGGTAAAAAAAGGCAATACACCAGAGAGGTTGGAATCTATGAGATTGCAGTACCCTGACTAACCACCACAACTAGAGGCAGCCATGGAGCGTTCCTACGTTGGTCCTAGACGCCTCGTCACAGCCTGAGAAACTAACTATACCTAAAGATAGAAAGAGGAAAGCTATCTGCCCCAGAGCAGATCCCCAAAGAACATAGAAAGCCCCCAAACATGTAATGGCGGTTAGACAAGAAGAAATACTGACACAGACAGAAAATAGTATGAGCAAACGTTGGGGCCCAAACTATCTAAATAGAAAAGGATAGGAAGGGCACTTACTGCAATCCCAAAAAACCCTGAAAAGCACCAACTCTACTAATTTCAAAAACACCTGAGATCACACGACCTCTACCACCTAAATTAGTTCTCTGGTGTAACAAAATCAAAACAGCAGCCACTGAAAAAACTGGAAAAAGCAAATGTACAAAACATCAGTGGCTGAACTAAACTGAGAGGGCAAAAGCCCCCGGAGGGGACCCTGAAGGCCCCCACAGAAGTGCAGGAGAAAATGCAAAAATCAAGCACAAAATCAAAAAGAAGAAAATGTCTTATCTGTTAGCAGGAGATGCAGACACAACACAGCAGGCTACAAAGGAAACAGGAATCAAGGATTGAGACCAGAACAATTGATCACCGGCAACCCTGATGGGAAGGCGACTCCCTTAAATAAGACCAGTCAGTAACACCTGATTCCCAATCCTCACAATCTTCACTGGACAGTCCAGTACCGCTTGTAACCACCAGAGGGAGCCTCTGCTCAGAACTCATTTCAAGTCCATTCACAACAGTGGAGCCTTCTTTTGGACAGAACTAGTCTCTATATGCAGGGCCCTGCTAGACTCTTATTCTTCCTGACCCCGGTTACGTATCAGCACTGTTGGGCCCCTCTGTGACCTGAAGTCCAGCAGGGAATCCGGTTTCTTCCACTAGCCGTGAAGGAACTAGCAAGCTCGGACCCGGTGTCCGGTAGTGCAGGGTGGAGGTTCAGCTATCGTCGCTAATTCTCCTCAGTCACTCTTTCTTCCTTTTCACCACTTGCCTGTCGCCCTACTCACACCCTTAACATAAGCACAGGCAACAGTAGGTGTAGTCACCAGCTTCCTTCTATCACCGCTCACTGAC
>JARQOD010000005.1:11172201-11224282 GCA_033576555.1 Oophaga sylvatica | reverse complement strand
TCACTTTACATATACTTTGGTTATTATTATTAATTTTTTTGATCATGTTATATGGAGTTTATGTCAAACTTATAGTGGCATCTCCTTCTGGTGAGACATTTTCTGCCTTTAATTTCTATAAAAGTTTTGTCTTTCTGATGTTTTTAATTGAATATTAATAAATGTAATATTTATTATTACTGGATCTCTTCCTTTCTCTATTGACTATGGTCGTTAGAGGGTGATTTCTATTGCTTTCATTAAGGTCAGTGAAGAAATCCTTATTTTTCATATGGCTGCTTGCACCAGAATCTATACATCATATATGCTTTGCAGATGGCCTGTACTGGCATTAAATGCAGCTTCAGTACATGCAGAATCTTCCTTGATATCTGTTTTAACCCTTTGATGTCTGTTCTGCTTTTTAAGCTGACTCATTCTTTCTTTCCAAATTCTGCAGTCTGCTTTAAGGTGGCCGGGCTTTTTACAGACAAAACATTCATGAGTTTCTCTTAGATTGCTCTTATATTTAGGGAAATCCTATGTCTTTAATGCTGTTTCTGCTCTGGATTCATTACTGCTGCTTACATGCTGCGTTTTTCTCTTTAATTCATCCATAAGTTTGCCTTTAACATACTCTAGTGTCAGCTCATCATCTGGCTGTGCATCTAGTGCAGTCATGAGTGTGTCATAACTTTCTGGAAGAAAACTTAATAGAAGTGCAGCAACATGAAAATCTTGAATTTTTCTTCCAATACCCCTGAGACGCTCCACAATCTCTAGGGTGTTTCTCATATAGTCCTGCATATTCTATCCATCACTTAGCTTAGACTGATACAGCATTCTCATGAGATAAAGCTTGTTGCTGATATTTGATCTTTCATGCACTTTCTGTAACTCATCCCACATCTTCTTTGCAGTTGCACACTTGCATATATGCACAATCTGATTATCATCTACACTGTGGGAGATCGTGCTTTGTGCTTTCTAATCCTTCTCTAGCCAATCATGTGGTAATGGATGAGACACTTGTTCCTGAGTATATTTCCATGTACCTTCTCTTATGAGCAGCATCTTCACCTTAAATTTCCAGGACTGGTAGCTCTGGTTAGTGAGGCTTGGCACTGAGAATTTGACAAGATTGCTGCAAATGGACATTTTCTCTATTGCTCTGTGCTGCTTTTGCTTTGGGCTTCTGTTGCTGTGTTACTCTGGGATTCTATGTCACGCTTGGCCCATAACCTGTTGGCAGCAGATTACTCACGATACTCTCCAAGCGTGTGACAACATAACTTGTCTATTCAGGAACAATCAGAAACAATATATGATAAGCTTAATAGATCAGGAATAAATCATTTGTGTGTCTCTACCTGTGCAGCATCTACATCAGGCTGCTTCTCTCATACACAGACACAGGAAACGCAGGCAATACAATCACATGCTCTCCCTGTGTGAGCCACTGGGAGTTTTTTCTTTGTTCTAACTTTATACAAATCTAGCAACTAAACACTCATAGACAAGAATGGCGTTGTTGTACCAAACATAGTCCAACAATGTTTAACTATGGGTGCAATGGAGGAAGAGGAGGAAAAGTACAGAGAATAGTAGATGAGAATGATGATGGCGATAATAGCAACAACCAGGCACTGATTACATCAGGGTACAGCCAAATATGAGGAGAAAGAGGAAGGCAGTTTGAGGCTTGCTTGTATTGCTAGTCAATTTGCCTTTTCACATAAGCAGGTGGTGTTGCGTCATGTGCTGACAGTGAGAAATAGGTCCTAGTTGATTTGTGCCCAGATGTCCTCAGCTTACTTTCCTAATAGTCTCTGCAGTAGAGTGGTCTTCCGGCAATATGGTAAACAAGTTCTATACCCAAGATGCCAGCACATAGTAATGGTCACCATCAAATACCACATTCAAAGCTTTCATCTGCTGTTAGCCTCCTCCAGCAACAGCAGTTGCATCATCTGTTCCTGAGCTGATTGCAGAAGAAGTAGATCCACACTCAGAAGATCTTTTGTTTGTGTGTTGGCTCCACTCTTTATTGTCATGATTTCTACTCTGTTTCTGTCTTTTTGTTACTTTGTGTCGAGGATAATATACACCAGAACAAAGGAGTACATCTCATCATCCATTAACCAAACTACCTAGTTTATTATTATATAGTGATATAGGTACATTTATGAATGAGGGAAGTGTAATATCTCTCTGCAGGTGAAAAGTGGGCCCCCCCAAAGTCAATGTTACTGGTGGGCCATTGGCACCCCAGTCCGACACTGATGCTAGTGCTGCTTCCTGAGCTTCCCATATACTCAGCCATAGTACGATTTTATTCTATTATATTACTCCTTCCAATGTGATTAGTAGTGGCACTTTTTGTGGAACTTTTCAGTTCGAATTATTCCCCAATTTGCAAAAAAGGATTTAAACAAGAAATGTTATGGTAGATACATATCCAAAAAGCCACAAACTGCTTCAAATTGCTACATGGTGTGACGTTTCTGAGTATTAATTGGGTTTATAAAACACGTGTACAAAATCATAAATCCACAGTTACATGTCTGATGTTTTCATTTTATTTTGATATTTAAAAAAAAAACAATCTCACCACCTTTATAAAAATAGCATAACGAAACGCTAGGTAGATGGGTACACACCCAAAAAGCCAGCAACTGCAACAGGCAGGTGTGGCATGTACAGATATGAAATTTGATTTCTAAAATAAGTGTGCAAAAAATGTTTCTGAGAATGGGCAGTCACAATTCAATTTCTTGATTGTGCTTAATATTCTTTACTATTTTTTTAAAAAACACAATTATTCCTCCCTTAAATATCATTGCACAAGAAACGCAAAAACTCAGAACAGTTGCTTGTGATAAGCAAAATTTCTTTGATACTGAGTTTAGATTTTTTTTCTTTGAAAAATATTGCGCTATCTTGCTCCTGCTTTCTTGTTCATGAAGAACTAATACAAAAATGCAATTTAATGCAGCAGTATAAGCTATCAGTCCAGCTACATCACATTAGTGAGCAATCACAATAGTTCTCCACCTATTAATTCAATTTCTGTGTTAGGCCGGAGTCACACTAGCGATGAATATGGACGAGTGCTATGCGATAAAACATTGCATAGCACTCGGACCAGTGTTAATCTCTGGGGCAGCTCCCATCAATTTTTTTTTTCTTGGCTGTATTCTACGTGCGAGTGAAATCGCAGCATGCTGAGATTATCACGGACACTCGGTCGAGTCTCGGGTGCGAGTGACACAGCGCACATCACTCGGATATCATCCCAGTGCTGTGCGATATACGCCGACACCGGATATGGAGAAATTAGTTTCTTTGGCTCCTCCGCAGCTGTTCTCCGACCCGCTCTGTGCGAAAGGCTCGGAGCACAGTCGCATGACACTCGGCTCCCTCCCACAGCAGAACAGGAGCCGAGGGTCATTAGCATATCGCATCCGATGCTCTCTCATCGGATGCCATACGCACGTGTGACCCTGGCCTTATTTACAGACTACTATACTCATCTTCTTCAATTAACTGTACAACATATTACTGTCTGGAGTATTTGTCCAATGCTTTAGGGCTTTCTTCTTCTATCTCTATTGATGGGCTGTGACATAGTCTAACTATCCTGAATCACCCTAAAATGGCTGCTGCATACACTGCCTCAGCTTTTATACAGGCTATAATAGTTCCTCTTGATTGGCTGTGCAGTATGATGTGGTGTGATAGCTGCAAGGCAATATGGGGAAGATCACGCAATCCATCTGAGGTCATGTGAGTGTTCTGTGGCTGATCCAATCTTTTTCTTCCAAAAAAGTTGGGACGCCGTGTAAAATGTAAAGAAAACAAGATATCTTATTCACACAGAACATAGGTCACATTATAAATGAGCTTTGACCCAGAGAAGACAGCAGAATTTCTGGATTGTGCTGATACATGACTTCATCTCCCAACCAGGCCTGTTTTTAATGCAGTGCCACCTGAGAACTGGTAAATTACGAGCATCAAATAATGACCGTCGGCCTTGCACTTTGTGCACATGGATTTTTCCAAAATCTCTGAATCTTTTGATGACATTATGTCCTGTGGACGGTGGGATATTCAAAGTCTTTCCAATTTGTACCACAATTTCTGGATGCAGATGTTCACAGATTGGTGAATGTCTGACCATATTTGCTTCTGGAAGACTCTGCCTCTCTGACATGCACATCATATACACAGTCATGTGACATAGATGAAAATTGGCCCTGCAGATGTTTTTCATTAGTATCGCTAACTCTTCCAGTCTTTTGTTAACCCTGTCCCAACTTGACTTAAAAGTGTTGCTGCCACCAATTTCTAAAGGAGTCAATTTTTTTTCCAAAATAAATAGAAAAATGTCCAATAATCTTCTGATCTGTGTTCTTTGTCCTGCTATGAATGAATATAGTTATAAGAGATTTCCAAATCATTGCATTCTTGTTTTCACAATTGTAACACTTTTTTAAGTGCTTGTTAAGTGCAGAAAAATGCACGTCAAAAGTATTTTATCGCATCTTGAGATCACTTCATAGGGTCACTATGTTCTGTGTGGGCAGACCCTGCTGGCATCTCTCGGGTGGTGGCACATTTCTCCTGCTGCACGTCGATTGTGCCACCTGCGCAGAACCTCTGATGCCAAGGCTAGCTGACAAGTATCAGGAGACAGTGAGAAAGTTAAGCGATGGTTCACACCAAGATAAAACAAATAAAAATAGGGGTGAACTACAAGCAGAATGTCACCCTTCTCTTCTTTAAGCCATTGAAAAGCATTAAAATTGGAAAGCTGGAGAAAGGGTGGCACAAAGCGTAATCCCCATGAAGTCTTTATTTTGATTATTGCCATTGGAGTCTGACAAGACACATGGACTGAGTTTTTTCAAATTTAGCCCAAATTAATTGTTTTTGTTTTAAGTAATTTTTTGGGGGGAGTCTAATCTGAAAATTTATTTTGGGGTCAAGTCTGGGGTCTGAATTCATTTTGGGGTCTAGTCTGGTGTATGGATTTATTTTTGCGTTTGATCAGGGTTGTGAATTTATTTTGGGTTCTAGTTTTGGGTCTAAATGTATTTTGAGGGTTTGACTGGGATCAGAATTTATTTTGAGCCCTGATCAGAGGTATGCATTTATTTTGGCATCTGTTATGGGGTCTGAATTCATTTTGGAGTCTGGTCTGGGGCTTTATTTATTTTTGCATTTAGAATGGAATAATCACCACATCAGCCTTATGGGGATTTATTCAAAATTGAAGCGGTGAGCGGTCCAGCTCACCCCAAACCATCTCGATTGTGTTCAGGTCTGGTGACTGTGGAGGCCAGGTCATCTGGCGTAGCACCCCAACACTCTCCTTCTTGGTCAAATAGCCCTTACACAGCCTGGAGGTGTGTTTGGGGTCATTGCCCTGTTGAAAAATAAATGATGGTCCAACTAAACGCAAACCGGATGGAATAGCATGCTGCTGCAAGATGCTGTGGTAGCCATGCTGGTTCAGTATGCCTTCAATTTTGAATAAATCCCCAACAGTGTCACCAGCAAAGCACCCCCACACCATCACACCACCTCCTCCATGCTTCACGGTGGGAACCAGGCATGTAGAGTCCATCCGTTCACCTTTTCTGCTTGCAAAGCAGTAATCAAAGTAAAAGGTGGCTACTTTGAAGAACCTAGAATATAAGACATATTTTCAGTTGTTTCACACTTTTTTGTAAAGTGTAATGTATAATTCCACATGTGTTAATTCATAGTTTTGATGCCTTCAGTGTGACTGTACAATTTTCATAGTCATGAAAATACAGAAAAATCTTTGAATGAGAAGATGTGTCCAAACTTTTGCCTGTACTGTATATATATATATATATATATATATATATATATATATAGTCCATGCATTGTAATCGGAAGTGTATATACTATCTGCATTGGGCGGCTCATCCCTCTGACCAGTGAATTTAGAGCGAAGAACCGATCAGAGACGGAGGGATGGGTGGTGTCTTCTGAATCCTGCAGCTTTCTCTCCATCGGTGCGGAATACTACCGTGAAGTCCAACCTGGGGAAATAGTGAAAATCTCTCGTGCCGGAGTACAGACTTTGGATATAGTACCCAGATATCGAGAGAGAGACCCATCTGCCTTCTGTATCTTTGAGTATGTTTACTTTGCGCGGCACGACTCCATATTTGAAGGACAAATGGTGTATTCGGTCAGAAGGCGATGTGGTCAACAGTTTGCTATTGAGGCCCCGGTAGAGGCAGACCTGGTCAGCACCGTGCCAGAATCTGCAACCCCCGCAGCTCTGGGCTATGCAGAGAAGTGCGGCATTCAGTATGTGGAGGTGCTCTGCAAAAATCATTATGTCGGTCGAACTTTTATTCAGCCCAATATGAGGCAGCTTGGCGTGGCCAAAAAGTTTGGAGTCCTGACTGACAACTTTGTTGGCAAAAGAATAGTGCTGATTGATGACTCCATTGTGCGAGGAAACACAATTTCGCCAATTATTAAACTGCTGAAGGATTCTGGCGCTAAGGAGGTCCACATAAGAGTGGCATCTCCACCAATAAGACATCCCTGTTATATGGGAGTTAACATTCCTACAAAGGAAGAACTGATTGCCAACCTCCCGGAGTTCAGTGACCTGGCAGGGTATATTGGTGCCAACAGTGTGGTTTACCTGTCGGTGGATGGCCTCACATCAGCACTGCGTGAAGGCATTAAACAATTCAAAGACAAGCAGAATGGATTAAATGGCACGCCCGCCTTCCCCGGTTCTCACAGCCACTGCACGGCGTGCCTTACTGGGGACTACCCAATGGACCTGGAATGGTGACGGCTCGTCTGTATACCTCATAGCTGGACTATTGGGTTCACATGGATAAGAAAGTTGGGATTGTTACCCATCGCAAACACTGAGATGTTTGTTTTGTAATGCAGATTACCATTGCCTCTTCTCGCTGTATTGGTTACTGCGGGCCACCACCTTGTCTTGTATGGGCCCAATGCTTTATTTATTTGTAGCAGAACTGCTGCTACCAGAAGAATCTGCACTGTTCTCAGTGCTGGAGGGTGGACCGAATATTCAGTGACCCTTTCTAATCCTGTATATTTTACTTTTTGTTGGACTTTTGTTCTTGGTGTACGGTACGTTGTCACTGAACGTATCTAATGTTTGTTTCTTTTTGTATTCAGTGCATTGTGGTCACGTTCTTTTATTCTGCCGAAGGACTGGAAATAAAGCCCTTTTTTACGTTTGTGGGTTAATTCTAACATGAATCTGCATTTGGTGGGGGAAGAAGGAAAATCTGCTCTTATCCGGAAATTTAACCGGTTTACAGGAAAGTCTGTACTCAACCATGTCTGTACTCGGCCGCACGGTGGCTCAGTGGATAGCACTGCAGCCTTGAAGCGCTGGAGTCCTGGGTTCAAATTCCACCAAGGACAACATCTGCAAGGAGTTTGTATGTTCTCCCCGTGTTTGCGTGGGTTTTCTCCGGGTACTTCGGTTTCCTCCCACACTCCAAAAAACATACTGATAGGGAATCTAGATTGTGAGCTCCATCTGGGACAGTGACGATAATGTGTGCAAACTGTAAAGCGCTGCGGAATATGTTAGCGCTATATAAAAATAAAGATTATTACTATACCATCACTTTTAGTTCTCCAATAAACGGGCTAACAGTGGTGGAAGGCCACTGCCTTGTCTATCACTCAGTTAATTTCGTAATTGTCCTGACGATTGGAGGCAGCGGAGTTGTGTTCACTGACAAACTGGTGACAGCGGGTGGATCTGCGCTATCTACCCGGTGCCATCTGTGACACAGTTGTAAAGTCTATGGGATCTGTGCGACTCCCCCGGCTATTCTCCGGGACAAATCGGTGGCAGCAGTGGGATCTGCGTGACCCTCCTGGCTGTTATCCTTGACAATTGGTGGAAGCGGTAGGACTTTTGCGCCTCCCCCGACTGTTTATGGCTCTCCCAATTGATTTTCCTAGAAATAAAGGAGATTGGCCATTTTGGGTTAGACCGTGCCGTAGCCACGCAGCTTGCCAGGGTGCTTTTATTATCTCAACTGGGCAGGAACCGCTAGAGCCATGTAGGGGGTCTTATCTGCACAATTCAAAGCATTATTCCAACACTTTAAAAGTATTTGCTTGTTGTAAAGGAATGAAAACTGAGAAAAGGGGGCTTATACACAAAGTGGTATTAACCGTGTAGATAAAACACAATCACATAAGTGTAGATCTCACCACTTACGGTTGATGTCCGTGTGCACAAGTGTAGACGTTTTGGTTCTTTTTCCATTGTTCGGTAGCCATCTAAAATGATCTGTTATTTATTGTTACATTACTATTTAACTATTCAAGAAATCGGCCAATTTGGGGTTTTCAAGAACAAGAACATTTGTTTTTAATTTTTTTATACATTGTTTTTTTTCTTCTATTTATTGCTATGTATATTTTACCTTGTTCTATAACTTTTTTTTTTTGCCTTTTCCTTCTGTCTACCTATAGGATTTTTTTTTTTTTGTGGGTGAGTCATAGTTTATGTAATTTTTATGATTTAACAAAAAAAAAGTACATTACTATTTTATTTAATTTTTAAATTTTTATTCTGGAAAATAAAATAATTTTTTTTTATATATGTATTTTGTTTTACCACTTTTTGCTTTTATTACGTTTTACTGAGTTCTAACAAGCTCTAAATTTACTGCACTATAAAAAAAACTTTCCATAATATTTAGTTTTGGAGCCTATATTTTGTAAATTATACATATTTATTTTTTTTATGTGCTTTTATGTTAGATTTCTTTTTAAGTGACTTTCAATCTTTTCCTATTAATGATGCAATGTACATTGTTGGGCTGCAGTGATTACACAGTGGAGATGAAAGGTTCTTCAGATATGTCCGTAAAAAAGGGACGTGGCTGTGAACTAAAGCCGGTGTCGGCTCCCAGGTGAACGGGCAGAGTGGCAATGCCAGTACCATCAGCCGATAGGGATAATCGTCATGATGCGTCTGCTGCCAGCCAGTACAGATACGCACACTCGTCATATCATCAAAAATAGTCATTTGCAAAAATGTATAGAAAAGAGGATTATTCTGGGTTTTTTTTTTGTTTCTTAAAGTTACAGTGTACAGAATCGGAGCGAGAATAAAGACGTTCCTATACTGCCACCTAGTGGAAAGTGCTGTAATTGCGTCTTCCCATTGTTCATCTACAGGGGGATGCAGGAACTTTTCTTTATCTCATCGCACCTCTTGCAAATTACAGGCTTGTTACTATTATCTCTTTTCTTGTAAAGTCACCAATGAAAGAAGAGGTATAGATACAGGAACATGTCTTCATATTATCACCCCTTGTACATATTACAGCCAGGCCATTACTGTCATGTCTTCCTCTGTACAAACATCAGTGAAACCAGGGACTGATATAGGAACCTTTCTTCAGGTTATTGTAACGTGGCGCGGGGCTCAGACCTGGTCCTATTTGTATAAGACACTGAAATTGAGACCATCTGAGTCTTTTTCTGTTTTTTCTAACCCAGCACCAGTCCTTAGGTTGATTTGGATTCTTTTTGCTAAGGATGCTAAATCCAACACAACACAGCAAAGACCATCCCTTTAAGGGTAGCCTGTTTACATCAATGGTACAGTCCATTGTTCCCCAATCGGTCTTTAGTACGGGGACACAGTGGTCATAGAGGGTGTCCCCTCGGGGTGAGGGCTGTACTTGGGGTCAGTGGATAACCCACTGGCATCTGGGCCTGTAAAGCCTCAGTGGCGCCCCTGAGGGTTCAGTCGCCACAGAGGTGTTTCACCTGACTCTCAGGTAAGGAGGAAGCACCCCTAGGACTCCACACCTGCATCCAACACACCATGCCAGCTAAGCATACGGACGTACCCTTCAGGAGGATGGTCTGACTCAGCCTGGTTAGCAAAGGGTGTAGTTATGGGTGGGTGGAGTTAGCAGCAGCACTTAGGCTGCTTGAGAGAATAGAGAGCAGCAGTCTCTGACTGAGTCTTCGTCTGAGTTCACCTCAGGGAGAAACTGCTCGAGTCAGCGAAAGGGTCCGAAGAGGCACGGACGCTGGTTTATCCATCCGTGGCCCCCATCCTGAAGAAGGAAGGATCAAGCCATCAGGGAACGGCCCCTAGACTAGTGGGAAAGCTTCACGCCCTGCTAGTAAGCCGACGGCGGTGATCACTTTACGGGTCATTGCCACCACCAACAACAGCATCCCCTGGAAGGCAGCTATATAGGACCAAGGACGTACAGCATTGATGTTTCCCGACAGGACCGCAGTTTCTGATCCAAAGGACTGTATGGTGAGGTACTAGGAAGTAGAAAGGAGTAAAGAGCACAGAGAGTGAAGGCCAGAAAGGAACATACTGAGAGGGAGTCCTGGGAAGTGTGACCAATCTAGTTGGGGGTTGCTGGGCCACCCTCCCGGAGGACACAGTGCCACGCCGGCATCTGTCTTGTGGCCAAAGACTGTGAGTAAACCTCGAAACTGCACTTGGACTGCCTCCCTGATTATTTCAGCGTCGCACATCTCCCTGCTACACTCCACTAGCACCATTTCTACATTACCACATCTACCTGCCCTGGAAGACTACAGCCTCACCTGTGGGAGGCCTACCAACTGGCTGCAGAATACCATCACTTCCAGAGGACCGGAGCTGCAGCGCTGGTCACCCTGACCAGACACCACAGGTGGCGTCACGAATCACTATACGAACATTATCCCCTGTAAATACATCCCCTTTTTGGTGAGCGCCCAGGGCCATGGACCGAGTCGTGGCTGCCGTGACATCCCCATAGAAGTTAACGGGCTCGGTTCCGAGTACCCCACGGCCCTGGCGGGCGACTCACCTCCAACTCTTGGCCCTTCCACAAGCACTGAACCAGGCCAAGGTCAGAGATTTAACCTCCAGTTCATGCCTTGTCTCTGGGTCTCCTTCAGGGGACAGGGTGACCTTCCTCACCAGGCCACCCAAGCTTACCTCTTCCTCCACTAGCGCTGGTAGCTGTTGCAACTAACTGCATCCTATTTTCTCATCGGACAGCTCGTCAAGTACAACGCCCCCCCCTTGCCATCATGAGCTCCCACTCGGCCATTACGTAGCACTGCTCGCTCCTCATCTCCCAGCAGACTAATGGCATCAGCCATTTGATTGCTTGGTGTTCTACGCCACAACTCCACCCTTCGCTGGGTGGTGTTCTTTTCAGCTCACCATCCTGTTTGCTCAACTCCTGCACCCCATTTCCTGGATCACACCTCACTGGACAGGCCTTTTCCTTCCATTTTACTTTACTAAGACAGGTATTCCCCACTGTGGGACTGGCACTTTCATCTACAGCACTCTCCTCAGTAGGCATAACCTCTAGAGAGCTGGATGGCTCTTCACGCCCTTTCGTACCTTCTACGCCCACTATGGGTGGAACCTTCATCTTCTACTGCGCCACTAACCGCCATCTCAAAGTTCATTCTTGGCGCCATCTTAGACCGTATAAGAGTCGCCATTCCCCATGCATCTTGAGTCTTCCCCACATCAGTTTGCTCTTCCAACTGCAAAACTCGAACCTGCCGACTGTGCCAAGTGTAACGTGGTGAGGGGCAAGAGCAGTAGGTGAGATACTCGTCTCTTAATCCCCGGCACATTTCATGAAGGTGGGGGTACTGGCTGGGTGTGTGGACTGATGTTGAGCAGTTTAGTGAGGGAGACTATAAGTCAAAAATAAACTTTTTACTGAACAAAAACTTGGTGGGGATTATGTACAACAGAACATTTCCTTCACAATACGGAATATTTTCACACACAGTCTCAATTCCTTTCTCTTATCGCACTTGGTCTCTGTCTCCACTGTTTCACCTTCCTTCACCACAACCCAGCTCAGTACTACGGTCCAGCTAGTGAGAGCTCTAGTCTCAACCCGTGATTCCGCATCTTCTTTCCCCTCAAGGGAACTAGTTTGCCAATATGGCCACTACTTAGCTTTTCTGCTTCTGACGTCTTGGATTCATCTCATGTTCTCTGTTCCGTCCTGGTCCTCTACCTCTCTGAGTTATAAACTCGGGGCCGTACTGCTAGGTATCCTGTCACAGGATCCATCGCTGAGGAACTACTCCGTCCTTCTGACACTTTTTCTTTCTCTGCTACGGATCTCACTATCCACTGCCTTGGTCTCCACTCATGTCAGTGGCACCCACGTCATGCGGCTCTGCAGACTAGTCAAACATTAGGTCTGCTTCGGTTGCAAACTGGGCCCTATCTAACTTCCTGACAGGAAACTGTCCCTTCATCTTAGCCACCTCCCACTCTGGGTTAGCCCCAAACATTAACCCTAGCCCTTCCTACTGACAAGCAGAATACAACTCTATCACTGCAGAGCATGTCACCATACATATTGCACATCAAACTACTTTTGCAACAATACACATGTCTCCAATGGCAAACGTGGGCAGTATGTCCATCTCCTTACATTATCACCCTTCATACCTACTAGAGGCCATTATGGTCATATCTTCACGACACCAATGAAACCAGGGGGATGATACAGGAACCTTTTGTTCATGTTATTACATCTTGTACCTGTTATAGACTATTACTGTCACCTTTTCCCCATACAAAAACCAGTAAAACCAGAAAATGATAGAGGAACCTTTCTTCATGTTATCACCCCTATTATAGGTCAACATTGTCAGCTCTTCCCTTTACATAAACCAGTGAAACCAGGGGGATGATACAGGAACCTTTCCTCCTTTATTAAGACCCCTTGTATCTAGTATAGGCCATAACTGTCATCTATTCCCCTATACAGACACTAGTGAGATCTGGGGATAATGCAGGAACCTTTCTTCATGTTATCACCCCTCATACCTGTTATAGGCCTTTACTGTCATTTATTACTCTATACAGACACCAGTGAAATTTGGGGATAATACAAGGAACCTTACTTCATGTTATCACCCCTCATACCTGTTATAGGCCTTTACTGTCATCTATTACTCTTTACAGACACCAGTGAAATCTGGGGATAATAGAGGAACCTTTCTTCATGTTATCACCCCTCATACATATTATAGACAATTACTGTCATCTATTTCACTATACAGACACCAGTGAAATCTGGGGATAATAGAGGAACCTTTCTTCATGTTATCACCCCTCATACATATTATAGACAATTACTGTCATCTATTTCACTATACAGACACCAGTGAAATCTGGGGATAATGCAGGAACCTGTTATGTTTTGGTAGCTGAGGAGAAATAGCAAAAATAGCAAAGTAGCAATACACCAGAGAGGCTGGAAACTATTGGGTTGCAGGACCCTAAACTAACCGCAACACTAGAAGTAGCCGTGGAGCGTACCTACGGTGATCCTAGACGCCTCGTCACAGCCGGAGAGATAGCTACACCTAAAGGCAGAAAGATGAAAACTAACTGCCACGTAGCAGAACCCCCAAAGAAATAGGAAGCCCCCAAACATGTAATGGCGGATAGACAAGAAGAAAATACGAACACAGACAGAAAATAGAATGAGCAAACGCTTGGGCCCAATTCTGTCTAGGTAGAAAAGTATAGGAAAGAATTCTGACTGCAACCCAAAAAAACCCTGACAAAAATACCAACACTTCTGATTAACAAAAAAACCTGAGATCACACGATCTCTACCACCTAAATCAGATCTCTGGTGTAACACACAGCAATTCAGCAAATAAAAGTGCCACAGGAACAGAGCAAAAGTGCAAACACAAACTGAGCACAATTGCAGCACCAGGCCCCAAAAGGGGACCAGGCTGAAGTCTGCTGCTAAGCAGCAAACCAGCAAAGAAAATCCAACCAGAAGAAAAAAAAACAGCAAATCATTTATCTGAATGAGAGCAGGAATGCAAGCTGAGCTCAAAGCAAGACCAGGAAGAACAATTGATTACCGGCAAGGCTGAAGGGAGTTCAGGTCACTTATATCAGACCATTCAGAGCCAGCTGAAGGCCATTCAGCAATTGGTTCATTACCCTCAGCAACCACCGGAGGGATCCCCAGCTCAGAAGTCGCCTCCAGAGTATTCACAACAGGAACCTTTCTTTATGTTATCATAACCCCTCATACATATTATAGACAATTACTGTCATCTATTTCCCTATACAGACACCAGTGAAATCTGGGGATAATAGAGGAACCTTTCTTTATGTTATTCACCCCTCATACATATTATAGACCATTACTGTCATCTATTTCCCTATACAGACACCAGTGAAATCTGGGGATAATACAGGTATCTTTCTTTATGTTATCACCCCTCATACATATTATAGACCATTACTTTCATTTATTACTCTATACAGACACCAGTGAAATCTAGGGATAATACAGGTATCTTTCTTTATGTTATCACTCTCTTACCAATCAAACAAGATAAATGTTCTCCGATTGTCAAGCATAAAAAGTAATTTTTTTTAAAGGGGTGAGAAGATGAAAAGTTGCATACATAATCCTTCCTTTTCCCAAATTAGAACATCTGTCAAAGCTACAACTCAGAGATTTTTGGTTTCTTCAGTGTTGATGACAATGTGAAGATGTGTGCATGTACATAGACATATTAGACATATGTGACAAAACCATGCACATGCTGATTATATTGTTAGTAGGTGTTGTATGCCATACGTTTTACATTTTTAGTCATACACATTCCTTTTTTATGCATTTTTTTATCAGATATTGTTGCAAATTTTGACAATGTTTTATGTTTTTACGTTTACATAAATACAGGGAGCAGGGTATAATGTAATATATTTATGTTATAATTTAGGTTTTATTTTTCTATCAGAAGTGTGAACATTATCCTGATATCCATGGCAGCATAGGGATTAAAGCTGAGCTATATTGCTAACTCCCAGAGTTAAATACATATAATGCATTAATTTGCAGCCCTATCGAAAACCCTAAATAGCACATTACAATAGATTAATGAGATGTGCCAAATGACAAAGTCAGACACGTGTTATGGCACTGTCATGTAATGTGGATCCAGTCTGGGTCCTGTGGGAATACATTGCTATAATATAATGACTGTAGAGACACAGTATATTTATGACCCTCTGATCATTATCCCTCGTTACCCGATTTTAATTAACCTGGTGTCACGTGTGTTGTACTTGGCAGCTGCCGACGTTTATTTCCTGCTGCTCACCCCAAACACGTAATTCATTGTTCAAACACAGTAAAAAGTGATGTTATGTTTTCCCATGGGAGAAAATCATTCTCTCAGCATTTCCCACCATATGCAAACTATCCCGACCCACGTACCCATCCTTTTCTCAGACTTGAACCTACCAAGACGTGAGATCATCTTAAGCCTTCCAAGAGCCAAAAATTGGTGCCACCTGCACACATGATATACTGTTTCTACCTGTCTGAGTGATGCCTTAAATAAATTAGCCCATTAGGTCATCCAGGGTCTGTAAGACCGGCTGGGGCATATGAACATCATGTAAGAGGATCCCTGACCTCCCTCTATCAGAGAGCGGAGTGTCCTCATTTCTTTCCCTGAAGAGGGTAATTTCGAAAACTCTTCTTTGCTGAATCTGTGGAGATGCGATCCCTACAAACATATTCTCCATTCATCGAAAGGATAGTTTCTTCATTCTTAAAAATTGGTGGGACTGAGTCACAGATGTCGGAAATAGCGTTTGTAAGAATTTGGTCCATTGGCCACATCACTAATCTGTGGCCGTTGGACGGGAGTCATAAGAACCAACTCTTCCCTGATTTCATCTACGGATTCTCTTACGATTAGGTGTCACATGTGCATCATGGCAGCACTATGGTGATGTGCAAGATCCGCTAATCAAAAGAAGAGCTAATGATGTTGTCAGGTAAAAGGCAGTTCTCAAGGCTTCCATACAGAGGACACAGATTACTGGTGTGGCTTATGGACCATGTCATGCATATCGATTTGCACCAACTTTAGTAGGATACCCACTAAACAAAAACTCATAACATGTCCTAACGATATGTCCTCCTTTGATAACTCTTTAAAGTAAGGGAAGAAGCCTCCGTTGTCAGGAACACTGCACTGTGCTTGCTCACTGAGCCAGTGCGCGTGTCCTGAGTAAACAGACTGTGCCTCTAGATACCTGTGGAGCGAGGCAGCAGCGGTGAAGATGCGTGCTTCAGACAAACAGGACCTGAAGCACGTGACTGCCAAGGGGTGGAGCAGCCACAGGTCTCTCAGAGGTAGCAGGAACAGATAGAGAATGCTTCAGGACCTGAAGCACCTCACTGCTGGGGGCATGGCCTAAGCTCCGGAGAGCTAGGAAGTGAAGGAAAACTCCTAGAAGGGTAACTACGGGACAGAGTTACCAAGGGGCATAGACAGAACGGATAGTCAGGACGTAGCCAAGGGGTCATACACGGAGAGGGCATCGCAGTACAAGAGAAGCAGGCAGAGGGTAGTCAGGACGTAGCCAAGGGGTCATACACAGAGAGGGTAGCACAGTACAAAAGGGGCAGGCAAGACTCGAAATAGGGACACAGCCAAATCAGAGCCAGACAGACAAAACGTAGCACAGGCACAAAGCTCTGGCACAGGCACAACAGGGTAAGGCACACTCAGCCAAGTGTCAGAGTATAAATGACAAAGATTGGCCTCACAGTGAGGCTATAAAAATCCTCCCAGGACCCAGAAAGAGGCCAACTGGGTTAACCCTGCGACTACCTGACCCGAGAACCCAGTAAACCATGACAACCGCACTCTGGGCTTCCTCTTCTAAAGTCCCCTAGGAGCCACATGATGTAATCCATATGTTCATGTGTGTAGGGTGAAATTACACTTCCTACGTTGTGGCCCACTGAAATACACAAGTATGTGGTGTACTTACTGTTTAGTTTCCAGTTGGAGCAGTAGAGATCAGTGGCCGTTGTGAGGTTGTCAGACAATTCACACGGAGATCCACAGATGGTCACCACAGTGTTTCCAGGAGAAAAGCCGTTCCCAGAAATATGAAACGTCCTATCCTCTATGCAGTCTGCAAGAAATGAAGCAAAACCACTCCTAAAGTGTTCTGATGTTTTAGGTCTTGATATTTTCAGATAGCAATTCTTTTTTTATCATTTTAAAAGCATTATAACGCAAGACCAGGACAACAATTGCAAGGAGTTTCTAAGCTTTACTCATGCTAGAATGGAGTTCCTCTGGGAACAATGTTCACTCTGAGCATCCTCTGTTGGACTCAAACATGATAATGAGTCCTAAAGATCCACCATCTCCAATGGTCCCCACCATAATCCAATCAATGGTCCTAACAGTGAGGCCTGCATGTGCGCCACGGGACCATGAAAATAATGTATGTGACATCATAGGGGAAGGATTGTTAATTATCACCAGACTGATGGTGCTGAAGTGGAAGGAAATGCAATTGGTGAATAATGGTTATCCGTTTATTTTATTTCCTGCTCTTTGTCAACTTTCTCAAAATCACAAACAACCTCTAAGATGAACGTCAGAATTTAGAACAGTATATGGACCCTTCGTAGTGTAATAGCTCATCATAATGCACAATTCGACTTTCTTTGGCGGTAGAAATGGCCCACCTTACCTCTTGAGCCCCTATGCAGCTGCAAATGCTGCACCAATTATATGTCTGTCCCTATAAAGTGTGCCATGTGACCATTGAAGTCTTTCAGAGGCTACTGATTATTCGTGACCTTCACATTCCATCTCAGCATAAGAAGGTGGATCAAACAAAATGTGACCGCTCCAATGGTGAATGATTTCTACAGCTATCATGTGACACCCCCATCCCCCACAGATTTTGCCACCCTGAGCAGTAGAAAACTGCTTTTAGTTTGCAAGACAGCAGTTAGACATTTGAGGTTTCTCAACAAATTACTTGGTTGGTCATTGATCAATTGGCCTCTGCCGGAAATAGGTTAATATCATGTTATCTTAATAATTTAGCAATAGGCAAAGGACTGAGGATAGTAGTGAATCAGTAACGGACAAGAGTCGATGATCAGCTGTGTATATTTATAGTACTATTTTTGCATTTTGGATCTTTGGCTTAAAACACAAAGAACCCATTTGACGTTATTTACTCACCAACGTTATTCCTCAATGAGGTGAGCTGAAGTGGAAATGTCACAGTAAAATTTGATGTCGCCCAACCTCTTTGACTATCAAGACACTGGATCACATAATTCCCGGCTGGTAGTTGAGGGATATAGCACTGCGCCCATGAAGAATTTCCAGAAAAATTGTTGCATTTGTAATTACCAATCGTGAGGGCAACATTATCAATAGATGAGATCCCCGGTAATTCAAAGATCAACGTCCAACCATTCTTTAGGACAGAAAGGACCATGGGTGTATATGGTTCTCCAGATAGACACTTCCACCGGTATAGCTGTCATTATCCACTTGTATTGTTATACACATTGTTCCATTTTCTGGTGGCACGATACATCTGACTACAGTATTATTAGCTTCTGTTATCTTACAAGGATGAATGGTTCCTAAGAATACTAGAGTGGTGTTCCAACCTTGAAGTCCTGATCCTTTTATCGTCAATAAGCCACCACCGTTGACACCAAAAACTCGAGGATAAAATTCTGTAATTTGCGGTTTTATGTAAAAATTGTAAGGAGCTAGTGACAGGCATGAATGTCCATCTCCTCCAAATGGGAAAGTAACTATATGAGTCCCAGGAGAAATGGTATCATCTAGCTGACATATGACCAATGTTTCATTCCAAAAGACTAAATGACACATTTGAGTACTATCCACCACAATATGAAGATTCTTATTTAATCTTTCACCAGAAATATAAAGAAGAAAGGTCGTTCTTCGTAGTCTTGGAAGAACGCTACCAATTATAGGAGTCAGTTCAGGAAGCAAAGTCAAGGTGCAATTTGGTTCACAAAATCCGGTGATTTCATTGACAATTACTGAAGCATGAATATTTGCGGGGCTCGATAGGTTGACATTGCCATTGACTTGGAGGACACATCTGATTGTATCATTACTAACACTCTGAAGAAGGCATTGATAACCTCCTGAGATGTCCACAAAAACCGAAATATTACTGGTGTTATAGAAAGATCCTAAAAGAGTAAGGACAACCCCACCACACAAGGGACCTTCTCGAGGAGATAAGGAGGACACTTGAGGTTCAAGCTTAATCAACTTCTCCGATGTGATGTTAGCAAATCCAAGATTGGCCTGATATACCTTTATACAGTATTTTCCAGCAGTGAAATAATTGAGGGAAATTGCAAAATCTGAGCTCTGTAAGTTCTTATAGGTTACTTTATATTCAACTTCAGACTCAGCATTCTCAAAAAATATGACTGAGTATTCCACATTAGCTCCTGTAAGATTCAACCAAAGGCTTCCATTTTCTAAAAACCAGGATAGATTGGAGATTGTTGGTGTGAAGTCTCTGTGATAAGTGAAGGTAAGGTTCCCATCGCCAGTGGTAGGGTGATCAGAAATTGCTTTCTTTGTAGTCATATTTGCAATGAAAACAATTACAGAAACGGTGATGTTCTCCTCATTTGGGTCAAGAAAGTGGTAAGGTGGTGTCTGGCAGGTAATAACCTCATCTGAGGCTTTCAACATGGTACACGGTTCTTGCCCAACATGGACTGAAATAATAGATGTGTTGCTGCCAAATCCTTTACCGTAGACGTTGATAACAGTTCCACCTAAAATAGAGACGACCAAGAAAAGAATTACACTGGACTGTTTTACTTTGATATTTGACTTACAAAAACATGGCTTCTTTCTATAGAAGAGCAAATAAATTCTAAATTAATAGAATTCATACAGTTTACCAAAATTCAAGAATTCAGGCAAATTAGATTTTTGTTTTCGGCAGATGGCTGACATATTTCTGGATTCTGAGTCCCAAGACAGGTTTAAAAACAGTAAGCTTCTATACTCGCCTCTATTCTGCACTCAGGATACCTGTTCCTTCATTGAGCAGGGAACTTGAGCCAATACTCATTATTACCTTCACCGTATCACCAATAGTGATGAGTGAATATCCTGAAATTCGTTTCAGGGAGACTCACTCATTTGGCAGATTAAATTTGGCCTGAATAATATTAAAAATTTGGTCTGAATTGAAGGTGTCTCTCCAGACCCCAAAGTATAATAAATGGAGGGTAAGCAAATGGTTAAAAAACTTCTTAAGCCACCTTTGCTACAGCTTACTTTGTCCTCTGATGCTGAGGCCCACACGGTCACGCGAGGGACGATACACGCTCTTTTCATCAATGACGTGCATCGTCCTTCATGTGATGAAGTGGGCTGAAATGTCAGAAGAACCACAGGGGACCAGCATTCTCAAAAAAAGCCATCACTTTGCTGGTTTTAATTTTATTCATTATGTATCGATTTTATCATCAGTGATCACCAAAAGTAGTTTAGAGGGAGTGACCAGGCTACTCAGGGGTGGAGCTAAACTGTCAGTGTCAACCTTATTTTTCTGATCTCTTGATTGGCTTTGGTAAGTGGCACCAGATAATGCCGAAAAGCCAAGATCAAAGCACTGGTTCTCTTTGTGAAGATCCAGCTGTTTTGGGGAGTCTTACAGGAAAAAGGTAAAGTAAACTAAATTTCTCCCTTCTGAAGGAGAGCTAATTTGCCTGGTCACCCCTTTGATTTGAATCCATGTTACACATCTACATTTGGTATTATTAGCCATTTATTACCTTCCTTCTCTCTGGAGGAGATCAAATTTGTTTGGCTACCCCATTCATTTGAGTCCATATTTTTCAGCTACATTGGTATTAGCCACATATTACGTTTTTTTTTCCTTCTGGAGGAGAGCTAATTTGCCTGGTTACCCCTATTCAATTGAGTCCATATTACAACTATAGATTGGTATTAGCCACATATTACCTTGCTTCCTTCTGAAGGAGAACTCATTTCTTTGGTCACCCTTTTCATTTGAGACCATATTTTGCAGTTACATCGGTATTAGCCACATATTACTTTTTTTTTCCTTCTGGAGGAGAGCTAATTTGCCTGGTTACCCCATTCACTTGAATTATTATTATACACTTTTATAGCGCCATTTATTCCATGGCGCTTTACATGTGAAGAGGGGCAAATATAGACAAGTACAGTAAACATGAGCAATACAAGGCACACACAAGTACAGAAGGAGAGAGGACCCTGCCCGCAAGGGCTCACAGTCTACAGGGATGGGTGAGGATACACTAGGAGAGGGTAGAGCTGGTCGTGCGGTGGTTCAGTAGACTGATGATCACTGCAGGTTGTAGGCTTGTCGGAAGAGGTGGGTCTTCAGGTTCTTTTTGAAGGTTTCCATGGTAGGCGCGAGTCTGATGTGTTGGGGTAGAGAGTTCCAGAGTATGGGAGAGGCACGGGAGAAGCTTTGTATGCGGTTGTGGGAAGAAGAGATAAGAGGGGAGTAGAGGAGGAGATCTTGAGAGGATCGAAGGTTGCGTGTGGGTATGTACCAGGAGACCATGTCACAGATGTATGGAGGAGACAGATTGTGGATGGCTTTGTAGGTCATGGTTAGGGTTTTGAACTGGAGCCTCTGGACGATAGGAAGCCAATGAAGGGCTTGGCAGAGAGGAGAGGCTGAGGAACAACGGGGAGACAGGTGTATTAGTCGGGCAGCAGAGTGCAGGATGGATTGGAGTGGTGCCAGAGTGCTAGAGGGAAGGCCAGAGAGTAGGAGGTTGCAGTAGTCGAGGCGGGAGATGATGAGGGCATGCACTAGTGTTTTTGTAGTTTCATGGTCAAGGAATGCACGGATCCGGTTTGGACATGTGGCTTGAAAGAGAGGGAAGAGTCGAGGATCACTCCGAGGCACCGAGCGTGCGGGACTGGGGAAAGTGAGCAGCCATTGACGTTGATGGACAGGTCTGGTGGGGGGGTAGAGTGAGATGGGGGAAAGATGATGAATTCTGTTTTGTCCATGTTCAGTTTTAGAAAGCGAGCAGAGAAGAAAGCAGAAATAGCAGACAGACATTGTGCGATTTTGGTCAGTAAGGAGGTGAGGTCAGGTCCAGATACGTAGATCTGCGTGTCGTCGGCGTAGAGATGATACTGAAAACCATGGGATTCTATAGCTGTCCCAGGCCGAGGGTGTAGATGGAGAAGAGTAGGGGTCCTAGAACTGAGCCTTGGGGAACACCGACAGACAGGGGGCGAGGTGAGGAGGTGGTGTGGGAGAGGGAGACACTGAATGTTCGGTTTGTTAGATATGATGAGATCCAGGATAGGGCCAAGCCTGTGATGCCAAGAGATGAGAGAATCTGTAGCAGGAGGGAATGGTCCACAGTGTCGAAGGCAGGAGACAGGTCCAGGAGAAGGAGGCCAGAGTAGTGTCGCTTGCTCTTGGCGATTAGTAGGTCATTGGTGACTTTAGTTAGGGCAGTTTCAGTTGAGTGATGCAGTCGGAAGCCTGATTGTAAGTGGTCAAAGAGGGAGCAGGAGGAGAGGTGGGAGGACAGTTCAAGATGGACATGCTGTTCCAGTAGTTTTGAGGCATAAGGGAGAAGAGATATCGGGCGATAGCTAGACACAGAGGATGGGTCAAGGGAGGTCTTTTTGAGAATGGGTGTGATCGAGGCATGTTTGAAGGATGAGGGGAAGACACCATTTGTAAGTGAGAGGTTGAAGAGGTGTGTTAGAGTAGGGTTGAAGACAGTGGCGAGGCTAGGGATGAGGTGGGATGGGAGCGGGTCAAGCATGCAAGTGGTGAGGTGTGATCTTGATAGGAGGGTGGAAAGCTGATCTTCTGTCAAGGTGGAGAAGTTGGTTTTGGAGGAAGAGGGTTGAGAAGCTAAGAGGGGCAATGGGGGCTGTGGGCCAAAGCTTTCTCTGATCATATCGATCTTCTGCTTAAAGAAAGAGGCTAGGTCTTCAGCAGAAATGAGAGGAGAAGGAGGAGGTGCTGGGGACAGAGTAGAGAATTGAAAGTGTTGAAGAGCTGTTTAGGGTTGTGAGACAGGGAGGATATGAGAGATGAGAAGTAAGTTTGCTTTGCAGCAGTGAGCGTGGACTTGAAGCTGGTGAGGGACTGCTTGTATGCGGTTAGGTGCTCGGCAGAGCGGGATTTTTTCCATCTCCGCTCAGCAACCCCGGAAGCCCGTCTCAGTTCTTTGATGAGGCTGGTCAGCCAGGGCTGCCTGTTGATTGTACAAGTTTTGCTATGTGTGAGGGGGGCGGCCGAATCAAGTGCTGCTGTTATTGTAGTGTTATAAAAGGTGGCAGCAGAATCTGTGTCATGAAGTGAAGATATGTCTGTAAGAAGGAGGAGGGACTCAGAGAGCATTGGTAAATTGAGGTGTTTGAGATTTCTGCAAGGGTGAGTGAGTTTGTGGAGTGGGGGTTGTGCACTAGAAGAGGAGAGAGAAGAGAACGTCAGTATGTTGTGGTCAGACAGGGGAAGGGGTGAGTTAGTGAGATTAGTAAGGGAACAGAGGCGGGTGAAGATAAGGTCGAGCGTGTGACCATCTTTGTGAGTGGCCGCAGAGGACCATTGAGTGAGGCTAAAGGAGGCAGTGAGCGATAAAAGTTTAGAGGCCGCTGGGGTGGAAGCATCAATGGGGATGTTAAAGTCACCCATGATGATAGTAGGGATGTCAACAGAGAGGAAATGGAGCAGCCAGGTGGTGAAGTGATCGAGAAAGGTGGAGATGGCAAGATCTGGGGGGCGGTAGATGACAGCCAGCTGGAGGTTGGAGGGGGAGTAGATGCGGATGGAATGCACCTCAAATGAGGGAATAGTAGCGGAGGGGGGTAGTGGATTTGGGGTAAAGGAGCAGGTATCAGACAGGAGCAAACCAACTCCTCCACCACGTTTGTTGCTGGGGCGGGGGGGTGTGAGATAGGTGGAATCCACTGTATGAGAGTGCAGCTGGTGAGGCTGAGTCAGAGGGTGTGACTTGAATCCATAATACACAGATGGGTTAGTGATTGGTATTAGCTACATTATCTTCCTACCTTCTTGAGGAGACCTAGTTTGCCTGGTCACTCTATTCAAATGAGTCCATATTACAACGATAGATTGGTATTAGCTACATATATAGCTTTTTTTCCTTCTGGAGGAGAGCTAATTTGCCTGGTTACCCCATTCACTTGAATCCATAATACACAGATAGATTGGTATTAGCTACATATTATCTTCCTTCCTTCTTGAGGAGACCTAGTTTGCATGGTCACTCCATTCAACTGAGTCCATATTACATCGATAGATTGGTATAAGCTACATATTGCCTTCCTTCCTTCCTTCTGGAGGAGAGCGAATTTTTTTTGTCACCCCATTCACTTGAGTCCATATTACGATAGATTGGTATTAGCCACATATTACCTTCATTCCTTCTGGAGGAGAGCTAATTTGTTTGGTCACCTCATTCATTGAAGTCCATGTTACACAGCTATATCAGTATCAGCCACATATCTTGCACAGATTAATAAAATATAAAAACTCATTATTACCCAGGAAGGATCCACAGCATGGTTCCAAGCTGTACATTTCCAGGACATAGCGGATAATTGGCTGAAACCTGAAAGACATGGAGAGAGCTGATGGAAACTTCTTAGCGCTGTTAACTTTCCCAGCTCCCTATGAATGATAATTGTCATCTGTCTACGTGATGTCACTTTTTTCCAGGTCACATTGCACCTTGCAGAAACAGCGCCCTTGCCGACAGCAACAATGCTACCAGCGTTCCACGGGATACTCCTTTCATCACAGACTCAAACGGCATTTCAAAGCCGATTAATTCGGCTAATTATTCATGTAACGATGGAGAGCATAATTGAAGTCATCAAAGTCTTCCACCCGCACTAAGTCCATATGAACTTGGAGGTACATAACACGGTCAACACATACGACTCCATTTCAATTGGTGTTTACGTCGCTTTGAGAAGGAAAACATGATAGACTCGGAAAACCTTTTCCCAAAAAAATTAAATATTGAAGCAGGGTGGTGGAGGTCATGTGACGATGTCTTAGAAGAACATTAATTATCCTTTCGAGAGTCACCATGGATATTGTACAAGGACGAAAAACACATCAGTCCCCCTCCACTCAGTTTGGGCAGTGGTTGAATTTACCTTTTTTTTTTTTTAATAAAACATGGGTCCTTTTCATAGAAAGCTAATGAGTAATGACTTAAACCCATTTAAGTGCATGAAAATTTTCGTAGGAGTCATTTCAAAACCCATAATAAAGCCACCAATGGGCCCCTTACGATGAGACAATTAAGTCAACAATTGTGCTTTCAACCCTATGTTAGATGTCAAATTACTCAAAATGTTGTCTTCATTTGGTCCGAGAATGGAAACCACCGAGCTAGGTTGAACAATCACCACATGAAGTTGATGTGGTTCATTTTGATGTTCTCCATGTCTATCCTACTAACCACTGAGCAAACGCCACTTGTCCATGGATAAGTCCTGGTTCCATTTAAACTCAGATCCAATGATTCAAGTGAAGACTTCTAACCACTGAATCACTGTGTGAGACACTACGAGACGATGGACTTGCCCTGGTTATATCTAAACCCAGAAATCAAATGTTTGAAGTGACCCAACACTAATCAATAAGTCACTGTGCCCAGACCCTGTATGCTCAAGAAGAAATCTAGGTTAGATTTCAGTCCAGAACTCCACTGCTTTAGGTCAACAATGCTAACCGTTCTCTGAGACCACATCTCTACAAAAATGACCAAATTTGAACCCAAGTCAATCCCTAAGACCACATTCAAAACCAAGGACTCCAGTTCTTCAAGTCAACCCAACTAACCACTAAGCAACAAGTTTATACCGTTGTCCAGGATAGATACGAACCCAGGACTCTAGTACGTCAAGTTAGATCCTCTAACCACTAAGTCAACATGTGCCCATGAAGATGACCAACATAGATTTTAAATCAACTCTTTACCATTAAGCCACCATTTTCAAACTCCATGAGTCCATAGAGCTGCCTTAGTCAAAATGAAACACAGAACTCAAATGCTTCAAGCCAAGCCTCATACTACTAAGTACAACGCTCAGATCCTATGTAGAAATGAAGATGACCTAGATAGATCTTAAAACAAAACCCTTGATTGCTGTCTGTGAAATGGCCAAGTGTGAACATGCTCCTAAACAATGCACGTTTGCCAACTTATGCTCCGGCACAATTCTTTGGTTTTGTGCTAGATGGATTTTACGTCAACAATGTCCACCACTGAGCTACCATATATAAATTCCACATCTATGGAGAAGTCCTGCTCAGATTCAAACACACTACTCATGTTAATGCCTAATACTACTAAGCACAATGATTAGATCACATATGGCCATAAAGATGACCTAGTTAGATTTTAAATCAACAATACCTACCACTGAACCATTTTCAAACCCCACATGTCCATGGAGTTGTCCTGCTCAGATTTACACTCAGCACCCAAATGCTTCAAGTCAATGCTTTATACCACTAAGCACAATGCTAAGATCCAATAAGTCTATGGAAATAACTTGGTTAGATGTAAACTAAGACTTGACTAATAGACAATTTAATGATGTATCTACCCATTAGCTGCAAGTGAGATCCCATTCATTATAACAGACACATTATAAATTCCAGGAGGTCGTGGGGGCAGCATCACTTCGATCCCATCGGAAGTTGCCTTTACTTTCTCGATCGTTGCCATGTCTAGTTTCACCTCCATTTTTGCATGGGAAACCTTGTTAAAATTTGACAGGTTGATGTAAATGACTTGATCACCTGAAAGAAGCACAAAAGAGTGTTTTATTAGGAAGGTGCTCTTATTATGAGCCAATTAACCATCACTTAAAGGGGATGCTCATTCCCATCTTAGACATATGCTATATATGGAGGACACTTTGCAAGACGAAGGGAATGATATGTTGAGGAGGCCAAAATTGGGCGGAAGGAAAATGGCTATAGAGGCAGAGAAGCCTGCAAAAGGGGCACGGGCAGAGCCAAAAAAATTCCAGGGTTGCTCTGGACTCACTCAGTACCAGATGTCACCTTCCAAAGGTTTGCATGGGTTCAATGGTGCAGCCTCAGTCTCTTGAAGAGATCACAAGATTTAAAGGGGGTTGTCCATGCTTAGAAAAAATGGCATCTTATTCTTCAAAAACAGTGCCACTCTGGTCTACAGGACGTGTCTGGTATTGCAACTAAATGGCAATCGTGTGCAATACCAAATAATTCTCCAACAGTAAAAAATGTGCTGATCATTACTAATAAATATTATTTATACATAATACAAGGTAAGGGAGGGAGGCTCATCAAATTGCATCTTGATACAATATTTAATGTTCTAGTTACCGTAATTTTTTTTTCCAGCCAATTATTCAGTGCTATGTTCTTGCTTCATTTAAGAATCTATGCAAATTGACTTATGAATACTAATGAGATCATGCATATTAATGAGACAATATTTAATAATTATTTCAATTACCTGCTGTGCTGCTCGTGTTCGGACTGATGGATATAATAACTGGATTTAAGGAAGAATTGTACGAGATGAAACAGACTGAGAAAGTGATCCATCGCTGCTCACTATTAATCCTGACGTTCTTCTCGGACACGTTGTCACGCTGGAAAAAAGACAAATGAGGCTGGGGCCGGGTATCAGGGATAGTACAGAGGAAAAAGGAAAGATGTTTTGTGTCTTTGCAAATTGCAGGTAGCAATAATAACACTTTATTAATAATTAGTATTATTTTTCCCGGACGTACCAGCGGTGGTGCTTCACATCTGATTGTAGTGGAATTACTTGTAAGAACTGGACACAAATGAGACCCAAGAGCTACCGAGGTTGTACCGTCCAAACGGACACCAGTCAAAGTTACTAGATGACCTCCTAAATAATAAAATAACAGCAGTTGAAAAACGTAAAAACACATTAAATTGTAGCAAGAAAATAAGGATAATTTATTAAAAAATTCCCACTGCAATACCACTCCAGACCACCTGGAGTGCTGTCAATAGAAAGCGGCCACTTTGCTTGAAAGAATCGTTGTGCTATTCTATACATAACCACGCATTGGTAGAAATATTAAGTGCAATCATTTACATGGGATTCTGAACATACCAATATGATAAATCAGTCAAAAGATAAAAAAAACACAGAATAAAATCCGTAATAAACCCCACATTCTGCTCTCATGCATAGTGCATCTATTGCAATTTTTTAACTCACCGGTTTGTGGAATGACTGATGGAATGACAGCAGAAAGTTTAGGAGCGACATGTAGAAGAACATTACTCCCATTTCCATTAATCGCAAAACCATGATTTTTCACATGAACATAGACTTGGTGCTCCCCTAGTGGCAGAGGAGCCTCAATGCAGCATATTATACTGGATGTATTAGCCTCGGTAACACGACAGTGGGTCTGATTTACCCTTATATCCAATTCCAAAGAACTTTCATGAAATCCAGATCCCAAAATAGTAACAATAAAGTCGCAACTGACACCTGTACAAAAAACAAAGACCTGTATGATTCATGATTTCACTGTTTTACAAAAGGAACATATTCATAGGGGGACATAGGGGCAGTATTGTAGTAGTTACATTCCTGTATATAGGAGAAGTATTATATTAGTTATATTCTTGTACATAGGAGCAATATTATACACTGCTCAAAAAAATAAAGGGAACACTCAAATAACACATCCTAGATCTGAATGAATGAAATATTCTCATTGAATACTTTGTTCTGTAAGTTGAATGTGCTGACAGCAAAATCACACAAAAATCATCAATGGAAATCAAATTTATTAACCAATGGAGGCCTGGATTTGGAGTCACACCCAAAATTAACGTGGAATGTAATGTCCTTAAAACAAGTCAAAATGATGCTCAGTAGTGTGTGTGGCCTCCACGTGCCTGTATGACCTCCCTACAACGCCTGGGCATGCTCCTGATGAGATAACACGATAGCACCAACCATCACATATATGTATACCTGATGTACGCCAAATAAATCACAGCTAAGATAATACTGTGTATATGTATACATATAAACGTAAGGACAGTATAGAAAAGACTGCAATTGCAAGGCAAAAAAGAAAAGAGAACCAGCAGTACAAAAATCCGATAAGATCAACTTTATTAAATATGGTATAAAACATTAAACAGATAAAGGTGCATGGTACATGTGAGGGCTGATAAACACAATGGTGTCAGCACAGAAAAGCCACTAGGGGACAGGGGTCCATCTATCCACCCAAATATATCCAACAGTATCAATGCCATATCTTACTATAATAAGCACAAATCATAAGCCAGGATAGAATCATTTACATATCCAAGACATGACATATATGATAATTGCTATACCTGATAGAGTAAGGTAGAGAGGGTAGTTGATCTTATGGGATTTTTGTACTGCTAGTTCTCTTTTCTTTTATGCTCCTGATGAGGCGGTGGATGGTCTCCTGAGGGATCTCCTCCCAGACCTGGACTAAAGCATCTGCCAACCCCTTGATTGATTGTTGGTGGATTTAGCGAGACATGATGTCCCAGATGTGCGCAATCGGATTCAGGTCTGGGGAACGGGCAGGTCAGTCCACAGCTTCAATGCCTTCATCTTGCAGGAACTGCTGACACACTCCAGCCACATGAGGTCTGGCATTTTCCTCCATTAGCAGGAACCCAGGGCCAACCACACCAGCATTATGGTCTCACAAGGGGTCTGAGGATCTCATCTCGGTACCTAATGGCAGTCAGGCTACCTCTGGCGAGCACATGGAGGGCTGTGCGACTCTCCAAAGAAATACCACCCCACACCATTACTGACCCACTGCCAAACCGGTCGTGCTGTAGGATGTTGCAGTCAGCAGATCGCTCTCCACGGCGTCTCCATACTCTGTCACATGTGCTCAGTGTGAACCTGCTTTCATCTGTGAAGAGCACAGGGCGCCAGTGGCGAATTTGCCAATCCTGGTGTTCTGTGGCAAATGTCAAGCATTCTGCACGGTGTTGGGCTGTGAGCACAACCTCCATCTGTGGACGTCGGGCACTCAGACCATCCTCATGGAGTTGATTTCTAACCATTTGTGCAGACACATGCACATTTGTGGCTAGCTGGAGGTCATTTTGCAGGGCTCTGGCAGTGCTCCTCCTGTTCCTCGTTGCACAAAGGCGGAGGTAGCAGTCCTGCTGATGGGTTGTTGCCCTCATACGGCCCCCTCCACGTCTCCTGGTGTACTTGCCTGTCTCCTGGTAGCACCTCCAGCCTCTGGACACTACGCTGACAGACACAGCAAACCTTCTTGCCACAGCTCGCATTGATGTGCCATCCTGGATGAGCTGCACTACCTGAGCCACTTGTGTGGGTTGTAGAGTCCATCTCATGCTATCACGAGTGTGAAAGCACAACCAACATTCAAAAGTGACCAAAACATCAGCCAGAAAGCATTGGTACTGAGACGTGGTCTGTGGTCCCCACCTGCAGAACCACTCCTTTATTGAGGGTGTCTTGATAATTGCCAATAATTTCCATCTGTTGTCTATTCCATTTGCACAACAACATGTGAAATTGATTGTCAATCAGTGTTGCTTCCTAAGTGCACAGTTTGATTTCACAGAAGTTTGATTCACTTGGAGTTATATTCTGTTGTTTAATTGTTCCCTTTATTTTTTTGAGCAGTGTAGTAGTTATATTCCTGTATATAGGGGGCAGTATTATAGTAGTTATATTCTTGTACATAGGGCAGTATTATAGTAGTTATATTCTGTACATAGGAGCAGTATTATAGTAGTTATATTCTTGTACATAGAGCAGTATTATAGTAGTTATTCTTGTACATAGGAGCAGTATTATAGTAGTTATATTCTTGTACATAGGAGCAAAATATTAATGTAGTGTATATTCTTGTACATAGGAGCAGTATTATAGTAGTTATATTCTTGTACATAGGAGCAGTATTATAGTAGTTATATTCTTGTATATAGGCAGTATTATAGTAGTTATATTCTTGTACATAGGAGTGTTATAGTAGTCAGGGCCGGCTCCAGGTTTTTATGGGCCCCGGGCGAAGGAGCCTCAGTGGGCCCCTTTAACACAGACCACGATTCATGATGCACAGATACAGCAGAGAAATATGGGTATAGTACAATGCCAAATACTTCACTTCTTCCATTACATGAGTGATATCTATTGTAAATTGTACAATAGCTCAAAAACTGCCAAATCCTCACAGCGCACAGTACAGACTGGACAGTACAGTCCTCCATACAATATTATGGGCACCACAGTCTCCCCCTCATCACCCATATAATACCCCATGCAGGATGTCACCCCCCATATAATGCTCCATACAGAATACTGGACCCAAAATAATGCTCCATACAGAATACTGGACCCAAAATAATGCTCCATACAGAATACTGGACCCAATATAATGCTCCATACAGGATAATGGTCCCCATATAATGCTCCATACAGGATACTGGTCCCCATATAATGCTCCATACAAAATATGGAGCTCTCCTCTGCGCTGTACTGCGTTCTGCACTGTTACGGCTCAGGAAAGGGTGCTGTGGAAAGCCTCCCCATTATCATTAATGCCTGCCCATCATCATCATGGCCTCCCCATCATCATCAATGCCTGCCCATCATTATCATGGCCTCCCCATTATCATCAATGCCTGCCCATCATTATCATGGCCTCCCCATCATCATCATGGCCTCCCTATTATCATCAATGCCTGCCCATCATCACACACAGACAGCACCACAGAACACAAGCACTCTCTCACATACATACATACACACACACATACACACACACACACAAAGCACCGCACTACATACACACAGACACACACAGACACATACATGACACATCTCACCTGTCTAGGCGATCGCGCCCTCTCTGCCACAGCAGCCGCTGAATGATGACGTCATTCAGCGGCCTGCTGTGAGAGGAAGCGCCGGCGCCCCCTGGAGCCTGGAGCTGCGGCAGCGGAGGCACGGGAGAGGTGAGTATTGTGCCAGCTCCTGCCGGGGCCCTGAGCAAGAGGGGGGGGCCAGCGGCGGCGCTGACACCGCTCTCCTCCGCTAACGGGCTCGGGGGTGCCAGACGGCGAGTGGGCCCCCCCGCCTGCTCAGGGCCCCGGCACTTGCCCGGGTGTGCCGGGTGCTGACGCCGGCCCTGATAGTAGTTATATTCTTGTATATAGGGAGCAGTATTATAGTAGTTATATTCTTGTACATAGGGGGCAGTATTATAGTAGTTATTTTTAATTGGGGGGTATTATTATTATATTGTACGGGCAGTATTATAGTAGTTATATTCTTGTACATAGGGGCAGTATTATAGTAGTTATATTCTTGTACATAGGGCAGTATTATAGTAGTTATATCTGTAATAGGGAGTATTATAGTAGTTATATTCTTGTACATAGGAGCAGTATTATAGTAGTTGTATTCTTGTACATAGGAAGCAGTATTATAGTAGTTATATTCTTGTATATAGGGGCAGTATTATAGTAGTTATATTCTTGTACATAGGAGTATTATAGTAGTTATATTTTTGTACATAGGGGCAGTATTATAGTAGTTATATTCTTGTATATAGGGAGCAGTATTATAGTAGTTATTTTCTTGTACATAGGGGCAGTATTATAGTAGTTATATTCTTGTACATAGAGGCAGTATTATAGTAGTTATATTCTTGTACATAGGGAGCAGTATTATAGTAGTTATATTCTTGTATATAGGGGCAGTATTATAGTAGTTATATTCTTGTATATAGGGGCAGTATTATAGTAGTTATATTCTTGTACATAGGGGGCAGTATTATAGTAGTTATATTCTTGTACATAGGGAGCAGTATTATAGTAGTTATATTCTTGTATATAGGGGCAGTATTATAGTAGTTATATTCTTGTACATAGGAGTATTATAGTAGTTATATTTTTGTACATAGGGGCAGTATTATAGTAGTTATATTCTTGTATATAGGGAGCAGTATTATATAGTTTTGTACATGTGCAGTATTAGGTTATATTCTTGTAGTAGAGCATATATAGTAATAATCTTGTACAGGCAGTATTATAGTAGTTATATTCTTGTACATAGGGCAGTATTATAGTAATTATATTCTTGTACATAGGGCAGTATTATAGTCGTTATTTCTTGTACATATGGGCAGTATTATAGTAGTTATATTCTTGTACATAGTATGTAGTAAGCATGTACATAGATATATAGTCGTTATTTTCTTGTACATATGGTGCAGTATTATATAGGATATATTTGTAAAAATGTGCAGTGATATAATACTTATTTATTTGTATATATGAGGGAACAAGGGAAGATTAGTATTAGGGATACCTGCAGTATATTGAATGTCGTCACTACAGGAGTTGCAGTCAGAAGATGTTGGAAAGAACAGGATCCTGAACATTGCGCTGGGATATCATTCACATTAACAATGACCTGTGGAGAGAAGATATTGCAATCATGAAAAAAGTGAAAGCCCGCGGCAGGAACAGAGTTTACCAATGAAAGTGTTCTTCGCAACTGTACCACCATGCGGTATGAGAATAAGTTCCCTATACTTTAGTAGTTAAGCAATAGAAAATAGATGGACATGCGAGCAATCCTATAGACATTACATATATATACTGTAAAATTAGTAAGGATATTGGGATTGCATGGTGTCGTTGACCTGAGGTTGTGGATTTGAAGAGGCGAGCATGTCCCCGAAAATCGGCCATATAAGCACACCCCCATCATAGACAAGCCTTGTTACAATAGATGGTTCCAGGCCTGTTAGATTCTCAGCATAGACCTGTGTAAGAGGAAGGAGAAAGTATTTTTATTGTCTTACACCAATAACAGAAATAAGATCAGAACTTTATGATATGAATTCACATTTATGACATTTTTAATAGATCACGAGAAACATAATTAATGGTAACAGCATTGTTGACTTTGCTCCATGCTCATTAGCTCTGGCATCCTGATTTCCAGGACTGATGGTTAATTACTGACAGCCCCTGGTATAATGTGCCGCTGCGCTGACTTTGGTCTTGATAAAACACAGTAAACCACACCAGCAGATGACATGGCTCCCCAAACCATCACTGATTGTGGAGACTTCACACTAGACCTCCAGCAGCTTGGATTGTGGCCTCTCCACTCTTCCTCCAGACTCTGGGACATTGATTTCCAAATGAAATGTAAACTGTACTTTCATCAGAAAACAGCACCTTGGACCACTGACAACAGTCCAGTTCTTTCTTTTAAAAAAGACATCAACAAACTGGAGCAAGTTCAGAGAAGAGCCACCAGAATGGTGACCGGTCTGCAAACCATGTCCTATGAGGAACGGTTGCAGGATTTGGGAATGTTTAGCTTGCAAAAAAGAAGACTGAGAGGAGACTTAATAGCTTCTACAAATATCTCAAGGGCTGTCACATTGTAGAAGGATCATCTTTATTCTCATTTGCACAAGGAAAGACTAGAAGCAATGGGATGAAACTGAATGGGAGGAGACACAGATTAGATATTAGAAAATACTTTTTGACAGTTAGGGTGATCAATGAGTGGAACAGGCTGCCACAAGAGGTGGTGAGTTCTCCTTCAATGGAAGTCTTCAAACAGAGGCTGGATAGACATCTGTCTGGGATGATTTAGAGAATCCTGCTTTGAGCAGGGGGTTGGACCAGATGGCCCAGGAGGTCCCTTCCAACTCTACCATTCTATGATTCTATGATTCTCTGTCTATTGGTCATGAGTGGCTCACACAAGGAATGTGACACTTGTAGCCCATGTCCTGGATACGTCTGTGTGTGGTGGCTCTTGAAGCAATGACTCCAGCAACAGTCCATTCCTTGTGAATCTCCCCCAAATTGTTGAATGGCCTTTTCTTAACAATCCTTTCCAGGCTGCGGTTATCCCGGTTGCTTGTGCACCTTTTTCTACCACACTTTTTCCTTCCACTCCACTCGTCCATTAATATGCTTGGATACAGCACTGTGTGAACAGCCGGCTTCTTTAGCAATGACCTTTTGTGGCTTCCCCTCCTTGTGGAGTGTGTCAGTGACTGCCTTCTGGACATCTGTCAGGTCAGCAGTCTTCCCCATGATTGTGGAGCTACTGAAACAGACTAAGGGACCTTTATAAACACTTAGGAGCCTTTACAGGTGTTTTCTGTTAATTAATCTAATTTACTGAGATAATGACTTTTGGGCTTTCATTGGCTGTAAAGGTACTGCCACACTACACAATCCCGCTAGCGATCTCGTTAGCGTCGCATACTAATGAGATCGCTAGCGGGATTGTTTCTATATCGCTAGTAGCTACCTAACTTAGCGATGTCGTTAAGGACGCTATCGCGTTAGCGATCTCCTTAACGACTTTAGCGGTACAAAAGTACCGCTAAATCGCTAAGAAAAGGTGCTACACTTAGCGATTATACTTACCCAGCGGGAGCGCCAGCGATGAAATAGGGTCCGGAGCGATTCCAGCGACGAGCGAGATCACAGCAGGAAGCTCGTCGCCGGCAGCTGCCGCACTGAACAACATCGCTAACGGGATCGCTAAATAGTGACGTTTTTTAGCGATCCCGTTAGCGATGTTGTTCAGTGCGGCAGCTGCCAGCGACGAGCTTCCTGCTGTGATCTCGCTCGTCGCTGGAATCGTCCGGACCCTATTTCATCGCTGGCGCTCCCGCTGGGTAAGTATCTAATCGCTGTGTGGCACCTTTTCTTAGCGATTTAGCGGTACTTTTGTACCGCTAAAGTCGTTAAGAAGATCGCTAACGGCGATAGCGTCGTTAACTATATCGCTAAATGTGGCCGCACTTAGCGATATAGAAACAATCCCGCTAGCGATCGCATTAGTATGCGTCGTTATCGTGATCGCTAGCGGGATTGTTTAGTGTGGCAGTACCTTAAGCCATAATCATCAACATTAACATAAATAAACACTTGAAATAGATCACTCTGTGTAATGAGTCGATAGAATATAGGAGATTCACTTTTTGTATTGAAGAACTGAAATAAATTAACTTTTTGATGATATTCTAATTTTGCCAGAAGCACTTGTATCTATTAAAATTAACAATAGATACCATAAAAAAATCACAAATGAAGGTGAAGCATATTCTGCTGTGAAAATAAAATGAATATAATGTATCTACAGTACAGACCAAAAGTTTGGACACACCTTCTCATTCAAAGATTTTTCTGTATTTTCATGACTATGAAAATTGTAGAATCACACTGAAGGCATCAAAACTATGAATTAACATATGTGGAATTATAGACTTAACAAAAAAGTGTGAAACAGCTGAAATTATGTCTTATATTCTAGGTTCTTCAAAGTAGCCACCTTTTGCTTTGATGACTGCTTTGCACACTCTTGGCATTCTCTTGATGAGCTTCAAGAGGTAGTCACCGGGAATGGTTTTCACTTCACAGGTGTGCCCTGTCAGGTTTAATAAGTGTGATTTCTGGCCTATAAACAGGGTTGGTACCATCAGTTGTGTTGTGCAGAAGTCTGGTGGATACACAGCTGATAGTCCTACTGAATAGACTGTTAGAATTTGTATTATGACAAGAAAAAAGCAGCTAAGTAAAGAAAAACGAGTGGCCATCATTACTTTAAGGCTAAGTGCACACGTTCAGGAATATTTGCGTTTTTTTCGCGTTTTTCCGCGATTTTCCGCGGTAAAAACGCGAAAAAAATGCAAGCATTAAGCATCCTATACATGTTAATTGATTCCGCATGTTTTGGCCACATGTTGCGTTTTTTTTCCGCGAAAAAAACGCTTCGCGGAAAAAATAGCAACATGTTCATTAATTTTGCGGAATGTAAGCGGTTCATGTGCGGTGGTACCCAGGGTCTGGAGGAGAGGAGACTCTCCTCCAGGCCCTGGGTACCATATCCCTGGTAAAACAATAATTAAAATAAAAAATAATGATATTCTCACCTTCCGGCGGCCCCCGCAGCCTTCCCGCCTTCAGCGTCGCTCCCGGCAACTCCCGGTCCCAAGAGTCCTTTGCGAGAGTCACCCAGATGGCTTAGCGGTCTCGCGTGATGTTACGTCATCGGGGTGATTTGTCGCAAAGGACTCCTGGGACCGGGAGTTGCCGGGAGCGTCGCTGAAGGCGGGAAGGCTGCGGGGGCCGCCGGAAGGTGAGAATATCATTATTTATTATTTTTTTATTATTTTTACATTAGATCTTTTTACTATTGATGCGACATAGGCGGCATCAATAGTAAAAAGTTGGTCACACGTGTCAAACACTATGTTTGACTCGTGTGACCAACCTGTCAATCAGTTTTCCAAGCGATGCTACAGATCGCTAGGAAAACGCTAGCATTCTGCAAGCTAATTACGCTTGCAAAACGCTAGTTTCTGGCGGGAATACGCAAAAAAAAAATGCGTATTTCCCGCGGGAGAAGTGCGGGATTGCCACGGAAATTTCCGCGGCAATTCCGTAACGTGTGAACTTAGCCTAAGGCTAAGTGCACACGTTCAGGAATGTTTGCAGAATATTCCTGAGCAAAACCAGACTTTTTTTGCGGTAAAAACGAGCGTTTTTTTGCGCGGATTTTGCGCGTTTTTTGCGCGGATTTGACGTGTTTTTACAGCGATTTTTTCCTGAACTTTCTAGGTCAATAATATAGCGGGAAAAACGCTATAATTCCGCAAAATTAATGAACATGTTGCTACTTTTTCCGCGATGCGTTTTTTTCACGGAAAAAACGCACCATGTGCACAAAAATTGCGGAATTCATTCTAAAACGATAGGATGCTTAATTGATGCGTTTTTGATGCGTTTTTGATGCGTTTTCCCACGAAAAAATGCGAAAAAAACGCAAATAATCCTGAACGTGTGCACTTAGCCTAAGAAATTAAGGTCAGTCAGTCCGAAAAATTGGGAAAACTTTGAAAGTGTCCCCAAGTGCAGTTGCAAAAACTAGCAAGCGCTTCACCTCTGCTTCTGAGGATAAGTTTATCCGAGTCACCAGCCTCAGAAATCGCAGGTTTACAGCAGCTCAGATTAGAGACCAGGTCAATGCCACACAGAGTTCTAGCAGCAGACATCTCTACAACAACTGTTAAGAGGAGACTTTGTGCAGCAGGCCTTCATGGTAAAATAGCTGCTAGGAAACCACTGCTAAGGACAGGCAACAAGCAGAAGAGACTTGTTTGGGCTAAAGAACACAAGGAATGGACATTAGACCAGTGGAAATCTGTGCTTTGGTCTGATGAGTCCAAATTTGAGATCTTTGGTTCCAACCACCGTGTCTTTGTGCGACGCAGAAAAGGTGAACGGATGGACTCTACATGCCTGGTTCCCACCGTGAAGCATGGAGGAGGTGGTGTGATGGTGTGGGGGTGCTTTGCTGGTGACACTGTTGGGGATTTATTCAAAATTGAAGGCATACTGAACCCACATGGCTACCACAGCATCTTGCAGCAGCATGCTATTCCATCCGGTTTGCGTTTAGTTGGACCATCATTTATTTTTCAACAGGACAATGACCCCAAACACACCTCCAGACTGTGTAAGGGCTATTTGACCAAGAAGGAGAGTGATGGGGTGCTACGCCAGATGACCTGGCCTCCACAGTCACCAGACCTGAACACAATCGAGATTGTTTGGGGTGAGCTGGACCGTAGAGTGAAGGCAAAAGGGCCAACAAGTGCTAAGCATCTCTGGGAACTCCTAGATTGTTGGAACACCATTCCCGGTGACTACCTCTTGAAGCTCATCAAGAGAATGCCAAGAGTGTGCAAAGCAGTCATCAAAGCAAAAGGTAGCTACTTTGAAGAACCTATAATATAATACATATTTTCAGTTGTTACACACTTTTTTGTTAAGTATATAATTCCACATGTGTTAATTCATAGTTTTGATGCCTTCAGTGTGAATGTACAATTTTCATAGTCATGAAAATACAGAAAAATCTTTGAATGAGAAAGTGTGTCCAAACTTTTGGTCTGTACTGTATATGCAAACAAAAAACTGTGACATTAAAAGGTTATCCTCATCCTGCAAAAGTTAAGGCCTCAAATAGCTATACACCCCCAACCCCGAAAACTACCCCAAAAAGCAACTATTGTTTTTTAGGGCAAAAATCAGGTTGATCTTCAAAAAAATATTAAATATTGTCCCTTTTCCTACAATTTTAAAATTAGGGTATTTGGTACTTCTAAAGTTTGAAATTGGCTGACACCCTCAAGAAGATTTGCAAAGCCTCAGCCTATTTATAATGCTCTCCCTATAACAAGCTCCCATTATGCAGCCAGAAAACTATACACTTACAACTAGTGTCCTACCAACAATCCACATTTCATACTTACCTACTTCCAAAACTATGTACAATTAATCAAGCCATGAAAAAAATATTTAGTATACGCTTGTAAAAACATACCTGAAAGAAATTCGGAAGATCTCCAGTCATATTTCTCCATGTCAATGTCCAAACAATCTTGTGACAAGTGTTAACGTCTTTGGCAATGGTAAAGTCGCTGACGTCAATGTAAGGACGAGTGATGTCATTGGCGTGATGGGTAAGTAATTCTCTGAGACCACTGGGAGAGATGTGGACTGGAATTCCTATAAAACCATAAACCATAATCTGTAGGACATCAGCTAAAAACTCAACGTGACCTAGGCAGCTGGTGTATTAATGTAAGGGCTTTTCATCATGGTGGTCATCATGAGTAGCTCTAAGGTTCTTTGAGAGGTTGGGTACATAGAGTTAATTTATTCTTCTGGGTTCAGCGAGAGACCTATTCTTATGGTTTTTATCCTCCATCATATCTTCTACTGATATAATTAACTTGACAAGAGTCTTAAAAAATTACTATGACGTATTAATGTTTTGACATATAATTTTTTACCAATAAAACATTTTATTTTTACGGTTTCCCAGGAGGGAACATCCAATCATTCTCCTAGATATACCTGCATGGCTCCAAACCATTTCAATAATTGTCATATGAAGACTCTTCTCCTTAAGGTGACATGACAAGGTCATTGGAAAAAACTCTCACACTACCAAAGGTGGACAGGCTGCATCCAGGTCTAGACCATTTTTGGAAATCAAGTCTTCCTTCCTTTTCCCATCTAACAGGAACCTGTCAATCCTTCCTCCGCTTCCATATCCAATGCCTACTTGTCAAAAGTCCCCCTTCTATCTCTTAATAACCAATTGTCCTAATAGACCAAACACTTTTATGGTCAGACCCGTATCACTTTGTGCCCTTCTGTCCCTCTCAATGGATAAACATAAAGCTTCACCCGTCAAACCCAACACTGAGGTATGATGGTGATGTCCAGCTATATGATGTGGTATGATGGTGATGTCCAGCTACAATCTGAAGTTTTTTTTCTAGTTGTTACACTACTTAGCATGGTTGTATTATAAGATCCAGATTTAAGAAGTTGATGTTCCCTATGTGGAAGAGGACAGCGAGAATAACGAATACCCAAAAATGAGGCAGGACATCCTAAAGAGACACTACGCAGATCTCGGCCCCTCTGTCCTTTCCTCTGCCATGTATAGCACTCACGCTCTTTTTACACTTCTGAATAGCACAAATCCTCTCAGTCCCACCATCCAACACACAAGACGCTCTCACAAATCACTTAACCATCTGCTCACTCCACCTCATCGTTGGCCCCTATCTCCTCTCTCTCATGTCCATATTCTGCACTGAAGCATTACAATGAAACCCTGCAAAGTGCCCTGGATGAAACTGCACCTCCTATACATAGAACAATATGACACAGACGCCGACAACCATGGCACACGCTGCAAACACGTTTCCTGCAGCGGTGCTCCAGGTGCGCCGAACGTCTGTGGAGGAAATCTAATCTACTCGAAGATTTCATACATTACAAGTTTATGCTTAAAACATACAACTCTGCCCTTCAATTCTCCAAACAAACCTATTTCAACACCCTCATCATCTCACTATTCAATAACCCTAAACATCTCTTTGACACTTTTCACTCCCTACTGAACCCAAAAGTGCAGGCTCCAACCATGGATCTCCGCGCTGACGATCTGGCCAATTATTTCAAAGAAAAAGTTGACCACATCCGACAGGAAATTATCTCCCAATCCCCTCATACCATGCACTGTCCTGCCTCCCCCACTGCATCAAGCTCACTCTCTGACTTTGAACCAGTCACAGAAGAAGTAATCAGGCTCCTTGCATCTTCTCGTCCTACCACTTGCATCAGTGACCCCATTCCGTCACATCTCCTCCAGTCCCTTTCCTCTGCTGTCACCTCTCACATAACAAAAATATTCAACCTCTCTCTCTCTTCCGGTATCTTTCCCTCCTCATTTAAACATGCCATCATACATCCATTACTTAAAAAATCATCCCTCGACCAAAACTGTGCAGCTAACTATAGACCTGTCTCTAATCTTCCCTTTGTAACGGGTCTGGGAGGCGGAACCTCTGAGCTACTATACAAAAGGGCGGACCTTGTAAGAGAGCGGGTGGCAACCAGGGTGGACGGGCAGGTAGTCACAGCAGATAAGCGAGGTAGTCTCTGGATGAACAGGCAGGAAGCCGCGGCAAGTGCCCGAGGCAGTCTCTGGAAGAGTGGGCAGGAGGTCACGGCAAGTGACCGGGGCAGTCTCTGAATGAGTGAGCAGGAGGTCACGGCAAGTGACCGGGGCAGTCTCTGGATGAGTGGGTAGGAGGTCACGGCAAGTGACCGGGGCAGTCTCTGGATGAGTGGGTAGGAGGTCACGGCAAGTGACCGGGGCAGTCTCTGGATGAGTGGGTAGGAGGTCACGGCAAGTGACCGGGGTAGTCTCTGGAGGAGTGTAGATACAACCTGTGATGGCTGAGCCTCCAGGTAGGCTAGCAGGCAGGTAACGGATGAGCGCTCCCAGGTGAGCGGGCAGGCAGGTAACAAATGAGCACTCCCAGGTGAGTGGGCAGACAGGTAACAGATGAGCGCTCCCAGGTGAGCGGGCAGGCAGGTAACAGATGAGCGCTCCCAGGTGAGCGTGCAGGCAGGTAACAGATGAGCGCTCCCAGGTGAGCGTGCAGGCAGGTAACAGATGAGCGCTCCCAGGTGAGCGTGCAGGCAGGTAACAGATGAGCGCTCCCAGGTGAGCGTGCAGGCAGGTAACAGATGAGCGCTCCCAGGTGAGCGTGCAGGCAGGTAACAGATAAGCGCTCCCAGGTGAGCGTGCAGGCAGGTAACAGATGAGCGCTCCCAGGTGAGCGTGCAGGCAGGTAACAGATAGCGACAGACAGGTATCTAGCAAGGACCCTGAGGACTGAAGCAGAGTAGTGAACTGTGCAACAACATTGCTCGGGCACCTCCATTTTGGAGGAGGGGCCTTATATAAGGTGAAGTCCTCCGGCCATTGGCCGGGGACTTCTTAGGACGACACGCGCGGCCCCTTTAAGAGGGGGGGCAGCGCCCCGCGCGCGCGCCTAAGCACAGAGGCAGGAAAGGAGCGTGCACCGCCAGCAGAGTGGCAGGAGGACGCCGGACCTGGAGCAGAGGGGTGAGAGGAACAGCGTCCCTGCCTGGCAGAGGGCAGGGACGCCGACGCCAACGCTACAGTACCCCCCCTTTAGGCCCCCCCTTTTTTAGGCTAGAAAGAAATTTAGCTAGGATGAGAGGGGCATGGATGTTCTCCCGAGGCTCCCATGTTCTCTCCTCAGGACCAAACCCTTCCAATCCACCAAAAAATAGGTCTTCCTTCTTACCCTTTTGGTGGCCAAAATGTTCTCTACCTCAAATTCGTTTTCAGCTGAAACCAGAGCAGGAGGCGTACCTGTAGACTTGGAAAAAGAGTTAAGTACCACCGGTTTGAGTAGAGATACATGGAAGGAGTTAGGGATCCGCAAGTTGGCCGGCAGTTTCAATTTATAGGCCACTGGGTTGATTTGACTGATGACCTCCAAAGGACCGATGAATCGAGGCCCTAACTTATAGGAAGGAATCTTGAGCCGGACATACTTGGACGAGAGCCAGACCTTATCCCCAGGACGGAATTGAGGAGGATCCAGACGTTTTTTGTCAGCATGTCTTTTCATACAGTCGGATGACAGAAGGAGTGCGGACCGGGTACTCTCCCATATGGAGGAAAATTTGTTAACAAGAGATTCTGCAGCCGGATTGTCCACTGAGATGGAGACGGGAAATGGGATCCGAGGATGCTGACTGAAGACTACAAAAAACGGGGATTTGGAGGAAGATTCGCTCTCGTGATTGTTGTAAGAAAATTCGGCCCATGGCAGGAGATCCACCCAGTCAGAATGGTGGACATTAACGAAGTGCCGGAGGTAACTGGTCAGGATCTGATTGACCCGCTCAACTTGACCATTGGACTGTGGGTGGTAGGCGGAGGAGAAGTCCAAGGTGACGTCTAGCAATTTACAAGTGGCTCTCCAAAAACGTGAGGTGAACTGTACCCCTCGATCCGACACAATATGGTGAGGCAGGCCATGAAGACGGAAGATGTGGAGGATAAAGTCTTTAGCCAGCTTGGGTGCAGACGGGAGGCCTGGCAGGGGAATAAAATGAGCCATCTTGGAAAAGCGGTCAACGACCACCCAAATGACCGTACAACCGGCAGAAACGGGAAGGTCCGTTATGAAGTCCATGGCTATATGCTGCCAGGGAGCAGCAGGTACAGGAAGCGGAAGGAGACGACCGGCAGGCAGAAGTCTCGGAACCTTGTTGCGGCCACATGAGGCACAGGCAGAAACAAAGTCTATTACGTCCTTGTGCAGAGTAGGCCACCAGTAATGCCGAGTAATAAGCTGGAGGGTCTTTTTTGACCGGCGTGGCCAGCTAATTTAGACGAATGGCCCCAGTGTAGGATTCTCTCCCGATCGGGTACCGATACGAACGTCTTACCGGGAGGGAGACGATTTAGACTCACGGGAGCCACCTACATTACTCTGGCGGGATCGATGATATGTTTCGGTTCCTCCTCGAGATCCGACACCAGGAAGGATCGGGACAAGGCGTCCGCCTTGATGTTCTTGTCTGCCGGGCGAAAATGTAGAACAAAATCGAAACGAGCAAAAAACAAGGACCACCCACCGGGCCTGACGCGGGTTAAGTCTCTGGGCATGCTGGAGGTAAGCCAAGTTTTTGTGGTCAGTGTAAATAATTACCGGATGAAGAGCCCCCTCGAGTAGGTAACGCCACTCCTCCAATGCCAGCTTGATGGCCAATAACTCTCGTCTCCTATGGAATAATTGCGCTCAGAAGAGGAGAAGAGTTTGGAGAAGAAGCCACAAGTTACCATCCTCCCGGAAGATGATTTTTGAGTAAGTACCGCTCCGGCTCCAGAGGAGGAAGCGTCAACCTCCAGGAAGAACTGCTTGTTGCCGTCCGGGCGATGCAGCACCGGGGCGGAAGAGAAGGCCTGCTTTAAGGAAAGAAAGGCCTCTTCTGCTTCGGGCGTCCATTCTTTGGGGTTAGTACCCTTACGGGTAAGTGCGGAAATTGGGCCAGTCCAGGAAGAGAAGTGCGGTATGAAGAGGCGGTAGTAGTTGGCGAAGCCCAGGAACCGCTGAATGGCCTTCAATCCCTCCGGTCGGGGCCATTTCTCGATGGCCGACAGTTTCTCTGGATCCATTCGCAGACCGGTCTGAGAAATAACGTAGCCCAAAAACGGCAGCGAGGTCTGCTCAAAGAGACATTTCTCAAATTTAGCGAAGAGGTGATTCTGCCTGAGCCTGAGCAGAACCTGATGAACGTCCCTCCGGTGAGTCTGGAGATCCGGAGAGAAGACCAAGATGTCGTCCAGGTACACCACTACGCAGGAGTAGAGAAGGTCCCGGAAGATGTCATTGACCAACTCTTGAAAGACGGCAGGAGCATTACAGAGACCAAAGGGCATCACTAGATATTCATAGTGGCCGTCCCGGGTGTTAAATGCAGTCTTCCATTCATCCCCTTGACGGATACGGACCAGGTTGTACGCCCCACGGAGATCCAGTTTGGTGAAGATTCTAGCCCCCCTCAAACGATCAAATAATTCTGGAATGAGCGGAAGGGGGTATTTATTCTTCACCATGATCTGGTTAAGACCTCTATAGTCTATACAGGGGCGAAGAGAGCCGTCCTTCTTTTTTACGAAAAAGAAGCCTGCTCCTGCCGGGGAGGAAGATTTCCGGATGAATCCCCTGGCCAAATTCTCCTCGATATATTCGGACATCGACCGGGTCTCAGCAGCGGATAATGGGTAAATACGCCCACGGGGAGGCGTAGTACCAGGTAACAGGTCGATAGGACAATCGTATGGTCTGTGAGGAGGTAATGTCTCCGCCTCTTTTTTATTACAGACATCAGCAAATGACCAATAGGGGATCGGAAGTCCAGGTAGATTAGTTGGGGTAGGAGAAGGACAGACAGGATGAACAGGAACCAAACACGTCTTATGACAATCCTGTCCCCAGCGAAGAACCTCTCCGGTCTGCCAGTCGAGCACGGGTCCATGTCTTTGGAGCCAAGGTAGCCCTAGTAAGAGGGCGTGAGAGAGTCCAGGCAGAACATGAAAAGAGATGCTCTCAGAATGCAGCATTCCCACTTGCAGAGTTATGGGTTCGGTGATGAGTTGGATGGGGTGTGGTAAAAGACCCCCGTCCACAGCAGCGACTGATAATGGTACAACCAGAGGTTTGGTGGGAATGCGGTATTTTTCTACCAGGGACTGTGACATAAGATTCCCGGCTGCTCCAGAGTCAAGTTGGGCTAGTTCAAAATAACGATTTTCCCCACAGAGAATGTCTCCTTGTCTAGGTTGACCTCTCTGAGCGAACCTAGACACAGGCGTTTCCCGACCTCTCCGGACAGGTACGAATCCGATGCTCCTTACTGCCACAGTAGAAGCAACTCCCCTCAGCACGGCGTAATTCCTGACGGGTTTTGACCATCTTGGTCTGGTCGACCTGCATAGGCTCAGGAGAGTGTACTTGGGGAGAAACGGAGGGAGTGACGGGTTTCTGAAACGTAGGAGCTAGACGTGGAAACCTCCTCTCACGGGTGACCTCTTTGGCCCACTCCTGGAACCGTAGGTCAATCCGGGTGGCGAGAGTTATAAGGTCATCGAGAGTGGTAGGAATGTCCCGACCGGCGAGTTCATCCTTAATACGGCCGGACAAACCCTCCCAGAAAACGGATACCAGAGCGTCGTTGTCCCAGGCCAGCTCCGATGCAAGGGTACGAAACCGTATGGCATATTGGCCCACGGTGAGACTTCCCTGACGGAGGCGTAGCAGAGATGATGCGGATGAGATCTTTCGTCCGGGCTCGTCAAAGACTTTCCGAAAAGCCGTGAGAAAGGCAGACAGGTCGGACACCAGAGGATCTCCTCTCTCCCAAAGAGGATTCAGCCAGGCCAGGGCCTCCCCAGTGAGATGGGACATGATGAAGGCAATTTTGGCCCGGTCGGAGTTAAACTGGTGGGAGAGAAGTTCAAAGTGCAGAGTGCACTGATTAATGAAGCCCCGAGCCTGAGCAGGGTCGCCTCCTAAGCGAGGAGGTGCAGAGAGCCGGTGTCCGTGACAGGAGCCCATGGTATTGGGGAGCAGAGGGGCTGCCAGATTGCGAGTCATGGCACCAGCGGTGGTAGCTGGTGGAGCTGTCAGAGTGTCCAGGCGAGAATTGACATTCCGCAGGTGACCCAGGATGGACTCCTGTTGGGACTTCTGACGGGACAGTTCATGACACAGGTCCGAGATGGAGGGAACTTGGGCGCCACCGGGTTCCATGGCCCGAGCAAACTGTAACGGGTCTGGGAGGCGGAACCTCTGAGCTACCATACAAAGGGGCGGACCTTGTAAGAGAGCGGGTGGCAACCAGGGTGGACGGGCAGGTAGTCACAGCAGATAAGCGAGGTAGTCTCTGGATGAACGGGCAGGAAGCCGCGGCAAGTGCCCGAGGCAGTCTCTGGAAGAGTGGGCAGGAGGTCACGGCAAGTGACCGGGGCAGTCTCTGGATGAGTGGGCAGGAGGTCACGGCAAGTGACCGGGGCAGTCTCTGGATGAGTGGGTAGGAGGTCACGGCAAGTGACCGGGGCAGTCTCTGGATGAGTGGGTAGGAGGTCACGGCAAGTGACCGGGGCAGTCTCTGGATGAGTGGGTAGGAGGTCACGGCAAGTGACCGGGGTAGTCTCTGGAGGAGTGTAGATACGACCTGTGATGGCTGAGCCTCCAGGTAGGCTAGCAGGCAGGTAACGGATGAGCGCTCCCAGGTGAGTGAGCAGACAGGTAACAGATGAGCGCTCCCAGGTGAGCGGGCAGGCAGGTAACAGATGAGCGCTCCCAGGTGAGCGTGCAGGCAGGTAACAGATGAGCGCTCCCAGGTGAGCGTGCAGGCAGGTAACAGATGAGCGCTCCCAGGTGAGCATGCAGGCAGGTAACAGATGAGCGCTCCCAGGTGAGCGTGCAGGCAGGTAACAGATGAGCGCTCCCAGGTGAGCGTGCAGGCAGGTAACAGATGAGCGCTCCCAGGTGAGGTGCAGGCAGGTAACAGATGAGCGCTCCCAGGTGAGCGTGCAGGCAGGTAACAGATAGCGACAGACAGGTATCTGGCAAGGACCCTGAGGACTGAAGCAGAGTAGTGAACTGTGCAACAACATTGCTCGGGCACCTCCATTTTGGAGGAGGGGCCTTATATAAGGTGAAGTCCTCCGGCCATTGGCCGGGGACTTCTTAGGACGACGCGCGCAGCCCCTTTAAGAGGGGGGGCAGCGCCCGCGCGCGCGTCCTAAGCACAGAGGCAGGAAAGGAGCGTGCACCGCCAGCAGAGCTGCAGGAGGACGCCGGACCTGGAGCAGAGGGGTGAGGGGAACAGCGTCCCTGCCTGGCAGAGGGCAGGGACGCCGACGCTACACCCTTCATCTCTAAACTCCTGGAACGCCTGGTCCACACCCGTCTTATCCGCTATCTCTCAGATAACTCTCTCCTCGACCCTCTTCAATCTGGTTTCCGCTCTTTACACTCTACTGAAACTGCCCTCACTAAAATCTCTAATGATCTTCTAACAGCTAAATCTAATGGTCACTACTCCATGCTAATTCTCTTGGATCTCTCCGAAGCATTCGACACTGTGGACCATCAGCTCCTCCTCACTATGCTACACTCCATCGGCCTCAAGGACACCGTTCTCTCCTGGTTCTCCTCCTATCTCTCTGACCGTTCCTTCACTGTATCTTTTGCTGGTTCCTTCTCCTCTCATCTTCCCCTTACTGTTGGGGTTTCTCAAGGATCAGTCCTAGGCCCCCTCCTCTTCTCTTTGCATACTGCCCCTATTGGACAAACAATCAGTAGATTTGGTTTCCAGTACCATCTCTATGCAGATGACACCAATTATACACTTCTTCACCCGTTATCACGCCTGCCTTTTTAGAAAACACCAGTGATTGTCTTACCGCTGTCTCTAACATCATGTCCTCCCTCTATCTGAAACTGAACCTGTCAAAAACGGAACTCCTCGTGTTTCCTCCCTCTACTAACCTACCTTTGCATGACATTGCCATCTCCGTGTGTGGTTCCACCATTACTCCCCAGCATCATGCCCGCTGTCTTGGGGTCATACTAGATTCCAAGCTTTCATTCATCCCCACATACGATCACTGGCTCGCTCTTGTTATCTCCACCTCAAAAACATCTCTAGAATTCGACCTTTTCTTACTTTCGACTCTGCAAAAACTCTTACTGTTTCTCTTATTCATTCTCGTCTGGACTATTGTAACTCTCTACTAATCGGTCTCCCTCTTACCAAACTCTCCCCTCTCCAATCTGTCTTGAATGCTGCGGCCAGGATCATATTCCTCACCAATCGTTATACCGATGCCTCTACCTTGTGCCAGTCATTACACTGGTTATCCATCCATTACAGAATCCAGTACAAACTTATTACCCTCACTCACAAGCACTCCATGGCTCAGCACCACCCTACATCTCCTCCCTCGTCTCAGTCTACCATCCTACCCATGCCCTCCGTACTGCTAATGACCTGAGGTTAGCATCCTCAATAATCAGAACCTCCCACTCCTGTCTCCAAGACTTTTCACGTGCTGCGCCAATTCTTTGGAATGCACTACCCAGGTTAATACGATTAATCCCCAATCCCCACAGTTTTAAGCGTGCCCTAAAAACGCATTTGTTCAGACTGGCATACCGCCTCAACGCATTAACCTAACTATCCCTGTTGGCCCATTAAAAAAAAAATTTCTACCATAATCAGGTACCTCGTATTATGTTCTCACCCGCTTTATGCATTTAATAGTCCTCTGTGTCTGTACTGTTACATATTTTGGCTGTTAACTGGTTCATGCAGAATTACATGAACACCCGATTCTTACACTATGGCTGGTCCGAACAATGAAAGCAATTGTTACCATCCACCTTTTGTGTCTCCCCTTTTTTCCTCATAGATTGTAAGCTTGCGAGCAGGGCCCTCATTCCTCTTGGTATCTACTTTGATCTGTGATTATTGTTGTGCTGTAATGTCTATTGTCTGTACAAGTCCCCTCTATAATGTAAAGTGCTGCAGAATATGTTGGCGCTATAGAAATAAAATTATTATTAATATTATTTTTATTATTTACGCAGGAGAAAATGTACTATTATGCCCCCACTGAGTGGAAATTTTGGGAACAATTCAATGCCTCAGTTTAATTGGGGCAATTAAACCGTGTAGTCACAGTGTGCCCTGTTCACACTCGGGTTTTTGGTTGCACAAACTCCTACCTGATATGATAGCGCCAGATAAATCAACCGAAAATGTGCCTCCAATTGGTGGACTCGCTGCTTGTAACCTTGTAACTACTAGAGTTATATCTTCTCCTCCCGTTTTTAGCTTCTGTACATGGTGATTATCTCCTATAGATTCAGTGGAAGCCCCACTGAAATAACAAACAAATCTGTATCACTACCACAGGGTAACAAATCAACCATAACTTTAGATAACAAATTTTAATTTACCTTACCATAACTCTATAAGTGGAAGATTGATACCACAATTGGCCACCAGGGCGGTGAGATTATAGGATGGGTAACTTCCAGTAATAATTGTGCTAATGAGTTGATGACCTCCAGGCAGGGCTTGTTTAGGATCCACACGTTGAACTAAACAATTAAAAATATTTATATAGATTGACAAGCAAATAGATATATTCTAAATACATGAAAATCAACTCGATAGCAAAAGAAATCCTGTTGTCTACACAAAACAAAACTCAACAAAGTCAGCTTTGCTACATTACACTTATTATTAAATAATATTTTATATATTATTATACAATACATTTCAATCAGTTATGATTTCCATTTTAATCAATTATCCTAAGTATAAGAGGATGAATATTAATAAGCTCCTTAAGGATAAGTGGATGAAACCAGTACCTGTTGTATTTTTGTTTGTGATAATGATTTCATCAATAAAATACCAATGCTGCTCTTCATTTTCTCTCTGCATCAGCATAATCTGATCCACATATATGGATGATTTTGTTTGTATTTCTTTCAACGAATCTTGCAGACACATCCAGAGATTAGTACACCCATAATTCCATCTGTAGAAAAGTATTATTTTTTATCAAAAAGGGATGGAACAATATAAATTTATAGGCAGGGTTTAGACAGCCATATTAAAAAACGTGGTAATTCAAGTCCTACAATTAAACATTAATGTTTCCTTGTGCAGTTCCATGTGCTTGTTTAAATTGCAAATAGGTCTTGAAGCTGCCTCCTATTGCATGCACTACTATGGTCCATAAAGTGGATGATGTTATTTATTTATGCTACTCACTTATATAGCACCATTAATTCCACAGCGCTTTACAGATATTATCGGCACTGTCCCGATTGGGGCTTACAATCTAGATTACTTATCAGTATGTCTTTTGGAGCATTGGAGAAAACTGGAGAACCTGGAGGAAACCCACACAAACATGGCGAGAACATACAAACGCCTTGCAGATGTTGTCTTTGGTGGGATTTGAACCCAGGACCCCAGCACTGCAAGGCTGCAGTACTAACCACTGAGCCTATTTCCATGCAAATCATCAGTCCATGTGCATTGGAACATTGGCTATAATCTGACGAGCCTGTAGTGTGAGAAATGTATCTGTCCACATTTCTGCAACGTTTTCTAGACATGGGTCAGATAGAATATCAGGGAGCGCATATACAGTATTTACAACCATTTTGCCAATTTGTTAGTTTGCCCTTGCATTTCATTTTTTATACTGTATTTGCCATTTTGTCCATTATTTTCTGCCCCATACACTAAAATTATGTACTGTGCTTTGTATTGTCGCTAACCTTCTGCCTTGAACTTGACAACTTTGGTGACCTTTTTTTAACGCGTATATTTTGAGCTAAAAATCATATTTTGCAGTTGGGTTTCATTACCAATTTTGCAACGTTCAACTTTACTGCCTTTGTGTTTTCTTCCACATTGTTTGCTCATGAATGCGCTAACTGGGAATCTGTCAGCAGAGGGGGATGAGACACGTTTCATAATTATCTGTCTCTTTCTCAAGTTCTTTCAAATGACTTATGATTATGACCAGAAAGTTTGGCTCAATTTTAAAGTAATCCATGGTCAGAAAGAGAGATGGTGTGAATCTATTCCCAAAACTAGGTAAAGTAACCAAATTAGCAATCTGTGGCTGCAGTGATGTCACAGGTGCGTTGTTATGATCTGCTACAAGCACTAAGGAAAGGTGGGAATTCTGTCCCTACAATAGGACTGAGCTGGATCCCTACGATGTAACGGGGAACCTGATCCTGCGACCAGACCCGCTAAAGTCCTCAGCTAGTCTGAACGAAGACCTATAGTTGCGAGGGAGGAATCCCTACAAGATCTAGGGACTGGGTGAAAAGGTGGACACCTCCTAACAGAAAGTGTAGCAGGGAAAATAAAACAGAAAACAAATACTAAGAGATCCTAAGATCAAGCAAAACTGACAGAGTAAGGCACCTAAGCACCCGGCTAGCTTAAGAGTTGATAATACAATGAAGTCCAGCAAAGCCAGAAGGGCGGAGCCAGACTAAATAGGGAAAAAAGGTC
>JARQOD010000005.1:11076522-11172101 GCA_033576555.1 Oophaga sylvatica | reverse complement strand
CCATCTTGATGGTCGCCATCTTGAGGTCCGTAGAATCTTCTCTCAGCTCTTCCTCAGGCAAATCCGGTATTCTAATCACATCCAATTTGTAGAACTTCTCATAACACTCTTCAATCTGTACATGTCGGGTTACTGCTTCCAATTTATCTCTTCCCATGTACTTCATTACCGCTACAGTTTCACTGCAAGATGGGGCAGCGAGATCCTGCCGACTACGCCACATGTAAAACACTAGCCGGGGGGTGGACTCACCAGCGCTATCTGTACTCTTCGCACTGGCAACTGCTTCATCCCTGGGGTATTTCTCACCCGTTTCAGAGTTTAAAGAATTGGAGTCAGAGTCCAGAACAATGTGAAACAGTTCAGCTTTATTTTCCTCCCGACACAGCACATCCAAGACACCATTAGCATGCTTGACACGGTACCAGCAAAACATCTTCTACAGTTCTGCTTCACTTCTTCAACTACAGTCATGGCCAAAAGTTTTGAGAATGACACAAATATTAATTTTTACAAAGTCTACTGCTTCACTTTTTCTAATGGCAATTTGCATATACTCCAGAATGTTATAAAGAGTGATCAGCTTAACAGCAATTACTTGCAAAGTCAATATTTGGCTAGAAAATTAACTTTATCCCCCAAATCACATTTCAACATCATTGCAGCCCTGCCTTAAAAGGACCAGCTAACCTCTTTTCAGTGATTGCTCCATTAACACAGGTGTGGGTGTTGATGAGGACATGGCTGGAGATCAATCTGTCATGATTAAGTAAGAATGACACCACTGGACACTTTAAAAGGAGGCTGGTGCTTGGCATCATTGTTTCTCTTCTGTTAACCATGGTTATCTCTAAAGAAACACGTGCAGTCATCATTGCAATGAACAAAAATGGCCTGACAGGGAAGAGTATCGCAGCTAGAAAGATTGCACCTCAGTCAACAATCTATCGCATCATCAAGAACTTCAAGGAGAGAGGTTCCATTGTTGCCAAAAAGGCTCCAGGGCGCCCAAGAAAGACCAGCAAGCGCCAGGACCGTCTCTTAAAAGTGTTTCAGCTGTGGGATCGGGCTACCAGCAGTGCAGAGCTTGCCCAGGAATGGCAGCAGGCAGGTGTGAGTGCATCTGCACGCACTGTGAGGCGGAGACTCTTGGAGCAAGGCCTGGTCTCAAGGAGGGCAGCAAAGAAGCCACTTCTCTCCAGAAAAAAACATCATGGACAGACTGATATTCTGCAAAATGTACAGGCAGTGGACTGCTGAGGACTGGGGTAAAGTTATTTTCTCTGATGAATCCCCTTTTCGATTGTTTGGGACATCAGGAAAACGCCTCATTCGGAGAAGACAAGGTGAGCGCTACCACCAGTCTTGTCTCATGCCAACTGTTAAGCATCCTGAAACCATTCATGTGTGGGGTTGCTTCTCAGCCAAGGGAATCGGCTCTCTCACAGTCTTGCCTAAAAACACAGCCATGAATAAAGAATGGTACCAGAATGTCCTCCAAGAGCAACTTCTCCCAACCCTCCAAGAGCAGTTTAGCGATCAACAATGCCTTTTCCAGCATGATGGAGCACCTTGCCATAAAGCAAAGGTGATAACTAAATGGCTCAGGGAACAAAACATAGAGATTTTGGGTCCATGGCCTGGAAACTCCCCAGATCTTAATCCCATTGAGAACTTGTGGTCAATCATCAAGAAACGGGTGGACAAACAAAAACCTAAAAATTCTGACAAAATAAAAGCATTGATTGTGCAAGAATGGACTGCTATCAGTCAGGATTTGGTCCAGAAGTTGATTGAGAGCATGCCAGGGAGAATTGCAGAGGTCCTGAAGAAGAAGGGTCAACACTGCAAATATTGACTTGCTGCATTAACTCATTCTAACTGTCAATATAAGCTTTTGTTACTCATATGTTTGCAATTATATTTCTGTCTGTGATAAAAACATCTGTCAAACACACACATAAAAACCAGAGGGCAGCAGATCATGTGAAAATATAATATTTGTGTCATTCTCAAAACTTTTGGCCATGACTGTACACCAGAATGAACAACAAAGTGGCCCACTCGACTACTGCTTCAGCACGCACACTTTTGCTGAACGCTCCCACAATGGCTCGTCCACTGGCTTCACTACATCATCAGCCCCAGGCTTCTGGCTGACATTCCCACGGTGTCTTCTACACCGGCTTCACTATGGCTGCAAGTACCATGTACACTCTACTCTTCTGTGTTAGCTCTACGGCATGGTACAAGGGACGTCAAAGCAGTAGCAGGGTCCACCCCCGACTGACTCTATCTAGGAAGTCCCTCACACTAGTTCCCGGCCGACACTTCTTCTACTTAACCCCTTAATTTCTTACAAGTCTCCTTTATGCTGAATGTGCTCAGTGCCCCCACCTAGTGTCCTACCACTGTACTTACTAAACATCTAGAAACTTTCTAACTGGTTCCACTAATATACTCCCATCTAGAGGCCCTTTGCAATACTACACTTTACCTGACTATGATTACTATACTACAAGTGCCCTCCTCTAATGTTCCCAAAGGATGCACTACCTTACCTAAATCTATGTGGAATACAATACAGAAGACACTACAATACCTCACAATAAGATACATAACAATTATATACAAGTACATATACATAGCAGCATAAACATTTAAAGGGCTAATCCTTGATCCTCCTTACACATGTCCCCACAGCCTGACCCACATATATATGTCCCCATAGCCAGCCCCACGTATATATGTCCCCACAGCCAGCCCCACATAAAAATGTCCCCACAGTGAGCCCCACGGATATATGTCCCCACATGCCCCCATTCATTGGCAAACTAATGTAAAATAAATAAAAAGAGCTTATGCTCCCCTAATCCAGGCCCCCCATCCAGCGCAGCTCCGTCTCCCCTTCTTCTATGACGTACAGCAGAGGACACTGGACGACATGATGACGTCACTGCATCGTGCCATCTGGCATCCCCTGCGTGTGCCGTCTCCAACAGGTCGCAGACCGAAAAGTGGGCGCCTGTGTTCTGCAGATTGCTGCTCCTCCGCTCCTGTGCCGGTGGCAATTGCATTACAGTTGAGTCTGGGAAGGTAACACCGGCCGGGGCACAGGACAGAGAGAGGTGTGAGCGGTGACTGGCACTGCTCCCCTGTGTCCCCGTCACTGGGCTGAACGCCTAAGATGCCAGGCAGCTGCAGGCATTGCGCAATGTCGTTATTTTCCCCCATAGTGCGCCCCCATCAGGGAGACAGGAGGTAGCGCCCTGAGCGGGTGCCTAACCTGCCTGCCCCTTGTCCCAACCGTGCCTGCACTCATTATTCTGCTGTGTTATACCGATGCTTAGTTACATTCTCCAGAGGTGACACCCAAAGCTTCCAGACTTATATTTTTGGAGTATGTCTATCAATGTTGGAAATAATTTCTTAAACATAAGAGCAAGACAATGTCTAGGATCAAAAAAACAGTGCGCTGACGAGTGTGTGATATAAGATGTAATTATTATATTCTTGCATTGTTTCACTACGTGTGTGAAAAAGTTGGAAATAAATGTGCAAAAACCAGCAATACTTCTTTTAACCACTAGATGGTACGTTGCTCTGCCATTGAAAGGTCTCTTACTGAGTAATTTGTAGACTAGGTGAAGTCAGGATTCTTGTTTGGACATGTGCAAATGAGGAAAGAAAGATACTAGGACGAATCAAACAGGGGCAATGCGAGAAATCATCGCAGACAGCTGTGGGCTGATGTTATCAGGCTGGGAAGGTCCCGGTTTATTGCTCCCTTCCCAACCTAAAAGTACAAGCCAGCAGCAGCCCCAGAATTGGCGTGTCACATGAGACTCTGGCGCTTTGCCTTTGCTCTTCCCATTTGCCCTGGCGCAATGGCACTCGGGGTAATGGTAGTTGGGGTTTATGTCAACTTCTCAAAAATCACAGCTGCTGAGAAGCCCTGGGGTTAGTAAAGGAGAGATGGCTATCAGATGCCCCATTACTATGCCAGTAATAATAATAAAAAGAACACACAGAAAAATACTTTACTTGAATAAACACTCCCTAAGCTTTCGCTTGTTCATCAATTTATTAAAAAAAAATCATGCAGGTCCAACGTAGTCCAAGGAATCCGAGGAAGTCCACAAAAGGAAACATAAAAAGAGAAAAAGAAAACAAGACACTTTCCTTGTTCACACATGTGTTAGAAAATAAGGGTCCGACGTAGAGTGACACTTCCACGACGTTCCCCAATCCATCGATAAAAGCCTATCGTCCTGAGGCTCCATAGATAGATAATAGATAGATATAGATAGCTAGATAAGATAGATATAGATAGATAATAGATATAGATAGATAGATAGATAGATAGAAGATAGATGATAGATAGATGATAGATAGATAGATAGATAGATAATAGAAAGATAGAATGATAGAAGATAGATAGATAGATATAGATAGATAATAGATGATAGATAGATAGATAGATAGATAGATAATAGATAGAAAGATAATGATAGATAGATAGATGATAGATAGATAATAGATAGATAGATAAGATAGATAGATAGATAGATAGATAGATAGATAGATAGATAGATAGATAGATAGATAGATAGATAGATAATAGATAGATAGATAGATAGATAGATAGGGTAGATAGATAGATAGATAATAGATAGATTAATAGATAGATAGATAGATAGATAGATAGATAGATAGATAGATAGATAATATATAGATAATAGATGATAGATAGCTAGATAGATAGATAGATAATTAGATAGATAGATAGATAGATAGATAGATAGATAGATAGATAGATAGATAGATAGATAGATAGATAGATAGATAGATATAGATAGATAATAGATAGATAGATAGATAGATAGATAGATAGATAATAGATAGATAGATAGATAGATAGATAGATAGATAGATAGATAGATAGATAGATAGATTAGATAGATAGATAGATAGATAGATTAGATAGATGATAGATAGATGATAGATAGATAGATAGTGATAGATAGATGATAGATAGAGATAGATAGATGATATAGATAGATAGATAGATAGATAGATAGATAGATAGATAGATAATGATAGATAGATAATTAGATAGATAGATAGATAGATAGATAGATAGATAGATAGATAGATAGATAGATAGATAGATAGATAGATTAGATAGATAGATAGATGATAGAGATATAGATGATAGATAGATAGATAATAGATAGATAGATAGTAGATAGATAGATAAGATAGATAGATAGATAGATAGATAGATAGATAGATGATAGATAGATAGATAGATAGATGATAGATAGATAGATGATAATAGATAGATAGATGATAGATAGATAGATAGATAGATAGATAGATAGATAGATAATATATAGATAGATAGATAGATAGATAGATAGATAGATAGATAGATAGATAGATAGATAGATAGATAGGATAGATAGATAGATAGATAGATGATAGATAGATAGATAGATAGATAGATAGATAGATAGATAGATGATAGATAGATGATAGATAGATAGATAGATAATAGATAGATAGATAATAGATAGATAGATGATAGAGATATAATAGATAGATAGATAATAAGTAGATAGATAGATAGATAGATAGATAGATAATAGATAGATAGATAATATATAGATGATAGAGATATAATAGATAGATAGATAGATAGATAGATAGATAGATAGATAGATAGATAGACAATAATAGATGATAGAGATATAATAGATAGATAGATAGATAGATAATAGATAGATAGATGATAGAGATATAATAGATAGATAGATAATAGATAGATAGATAGATAATAGATAGATAATAGAGAAAGATGATAGATAAATAGATAATAGATAGATAATAGATAGATAAATAGATAGAAAGATAGTTAATAGATAATTTCATAGTGATGCTGTGAGTTATTTTACCTTTTCCCTCTCCTTCTCTTGCAGTACTCAGCCACTTTCGATGATTTTGCTGCCGGGAATTATCTGTATATTCGGCACACTAATTTGCCAAGTGTCCTTAATATTTCCTTGACGTGTGGATCCGCTGTCGGGAATCATCTCCAGTCTGTTCCTCCACGGCCCACCGATGACGCTGCCTGTGATTGGTCCTTTGACAGTGAACGTGGCATCCTGGTGTACCTGGGTAATGTGCCCGCTCTGCGAGTCCTGTGTGATGTGACGTGTGCCCCGCGTACCGTGTGTTGTCCACTAGCACTCCGGCCGCTGTATGGGGCACCGGTGGCGGCACTTGTGCATTTTTGGGTTGGTTTAGCTTTGAGCCATCTTCGGGCCCTATAGCCTGACCTCTGCTATCACGTAGCTCACTCTACTCTGCGCCCTTTGGTAAGCCTACAAGGGGTAACTATAGTAAATGCAGGGGTTTGGTCCACACTCAGGTCCTGGCCCATATGGTAATACCTAAACTATTCAGGACCGGTGATCATTGGCGGCCCTGTTGGAATTGTCGTATTGGGCCCCAAAAGCTTCAAGTTTCCCTATAGTAAGCAAATACAAGAAGAGGTTGTGCTGCTGTAGGTGGAGCAGCCTTTATTCTGATGGCGCTTTCATATAATGTCTCCGCTTTATTTTTAAGACTTTTTAAAAGAGAAAAAATTTGTGGATTCAAATAACATAAAATAGATAACAGCTTTTATTTTATTTTTTTTAATATTAATTTTACATATTTTTCTATATTTTTTCACTATTATATTTTATCTGGGTTCCCATATATCAGTTTTGCCCGGCAGAGTTGAGTTAATCTTTTGTAATTCGTATTTCCTGAATTTTCCTTGAAAGTTCTATTTGCAGCAAATCAAAAGTCCGGCAAAGCCTCCTCGTAGCGTCTAACGTTTGTTATAGCAGCCGGTGGCCTCCATGCCTCGAATGTTTGTACACACATGAAGCATGGACTGTGGCGATCACAGCTTCACATTCCTCTAGGAACTAGAAAAAAGTGTTAAAGCACATAAAAAAATAGTTTGGAAAAAAAAATATAAAGTCATTCGCTTCCCAACATGGACACTGCAACACCGAGAAGGAAACGTTGTGGAATGTTGGAGATCACAGGACGAAGAGGTTAATGATCTGCTAATGGTGAAAAATGGAAACGAGATGGAATGGAAATCCTGGCACTTCCGGCCTCGACTGCTATCAGTGATGTCAATAATGGTCATCTGAGGAAGGTTCTGATCATCAAGATCCACTGCTGGCAGCTCCTATGTAATCACCGACCAATGACGTCCCAGACCTGCTCGATGGAAGACAAGTCTGGAGACGCTGCAGGTCGTGGTTGCCCGTTTAGACAGTAGGATGAGCAACATGTGGGTCTGATGTTCTCATATTGAAGATGGGCCCTCCTGGCACACTCTGGGGAAATGGCCGCACCACTGGTTTCACCATCAAGTCAATGTAGCACCGAGCTGGTGATTTGTAAGGTGCACGGGGCAGTAGTCATGGTCGAGGGGCTGCTGTGTTCCCACACCCTAGCACCCCACAAGTGAATACTGTCCCGTTTCCTTTGTGCTGTGGGTGTACATTATAACACTCACGGTTTGGCCGGAAGACTCCGCTGTCTCCACGTTCCAGGAGCCACAAACAGCTGCACACTGAACAAGAGACAAGTGATGAGCAAACGTGCTATGATCTGGTGTAACGTGCTGGGATCAGGTGTAACATGCTGGGATCAGGTGTAATGTGCTGGGATCAGGTGTAATGTGATGGGATCAGGTGTAACGTGCTGGGATCAGGTGTAATGTGCTGGGATCAGGTGTAACGTGCTGGGATCAGGTGTAACGTGATGGGATCAGGTGTAACGTGCTGGGATCAGGTGTAATGTGCTGGGATCAGGTGTAACGTGATGGATCAGGTGTAACGTGCTGGATCAGGTGAACGTGCTGGATCAGGTGTAACGTGCTGGATCAGGTGTAACGTGCTGGGATCAGGTGTAACGTGCTAGGGATCAGGTGTAACGTGCTGGGATCAGGTGTATACGTGCTGGATCAGGTGTAACGTGCTGGATCAGGTTAACGTGCTGGGATCAGGTGTAACGTGCTGGGATCAGGTGTAACGTGCTGGGATCAGGTGTAACGTGCTGGATCAGGTGTAAACGTGCTAGGGATCAGGTGTAACGTGCTGGGATCAGGTGTAACGTGCTAGGGATCAGGTGTAACGTGCTGGGATCAGGTGTAACGTGCTGGGATCAGGTGTAACGTGCTGGATCAGTGTAAGTCAGGTAGTGTAACGTGCTGGATCAGGTGTAACGTGCTGGATCAGGTGTAACGTGCTGGATCAGGTTTAACGTGCTAGGAGATCAGGTGTAACGTGCTGGGATCAGGTGTAACGTGCTGGGATCAGGTGTAACGTGCTGGGATCAGGTGAACGTGCTGGGATCAGGTGTAACGTGCTGGGAATCAGGTATTTAACGTGCTGGGATCAGGTGTAACGTGCTGGGATCAGGTGTAACGTGCGGTAGGATACAGGTAGTAACGTGCTGGGATCAGGTGTAACGTGCTGGATCAGGTGTAACGTGCTGGGATCAGGTGTTAGTCTGGATCAGGTGTAACGTGCTGAGATCAGGTGTAACGTGCTGGGATCAGGTGTAACGTGCTGGTGGATGCATAGGTGTAACGTGCTGGGATCAGGTGTAACGTGCTGGGATCAGGTGTAACGTGCTGGATCAGGTGTAACGTGCTGGGATCAGGTGTAACGTGCTGGGATCAGGTGTAACGTGCTGGGATCAGGTGTAACGTGCTGGGATCAGGTGTAACGTGCTGGATCAGGTGTAACGTGCTGGGATCAGGTGTAACGTGCTGGGATCAGGTGTAACGTGCTGGGATCAGGTGTAACGTGCTGGGATCAGGTGTAACGTGCTGGGATCAGGTGTAACGTGCTGGGATCAGGTGTAACGTGCTGGATCAGGTGTAACGTGCTGGGATCAGGTGTAACGTGCTGGGATCAGGTGTAACGTGCTGGGATCAGGTGTAACGTGCTGGGATCAGGTGTAACGTGCTGGGATCAGGTGTAACGTGCTGGGATCAGGTGTAACGTGCTGGGATCAGGTGTAACGTGCTGGGATCAGGTGTAACGTGCTGGGATCAGGTGTAACGTGCTGGGATCAGGTGTAACGTGCTGGATCAGGTGTAACGTGCTGGATCAGGTGTAACGTGCTGGGATCAGGTGTAACGTGCTGGGATCAGGTGTAACGTGCTGGGATCAGGTGTAACGTGCTGAGATCACGTGTAACGTGCTAGGATCAGGTGTAACGTGCTGGGATCAGGTGTAACGTGCTGGGATCAGGTGTAACGTGCTGGGATCAGGTGTAACGTGCTAGGATCAGGTGTAACGTGCTGGGATCAGGTGTAACGTGCTGGGATCAGATGTAACGGGCTGGGATCAGGTGTAAAGTGCTGGGATCAGGTGTAATGTGCTGGGATCAGGTGTAAAGTGCTGGATCAGGTGTAACGTGCTGGGATCAGGTGTTATCTGAGCATGCTCTGGTGCTAACCCAGTGTCTTCGGTGTGCTCGAATAATGTTTGAATTCCCGCAGCTGCATTTCTCTCGACTGACCGACAGCCACAACACATACAGGCTGTATTATTATTATTATTATTATTATTGTTGTGTTATTAGTAGTAGTAGTAGTGGAAGTAGTAATATCACTATTAATTATTTTTGTTTTTATTTTTATTAGTAGTACAGTCATGGCCAAAAGTTTTGAGAATGACACAAATATTATATTTTCACATGATCTGCTGCCCTCTGGTTTTTATGTGTGTTTGACAGATGTTTTTATCACAGACAGAAATATAATTGCAAACATATGAGTAACAAAAGCTTATATTGACAGTTAGAATGAGTTAATGCAGCAAGTCAATATTTGCAGTGTTGACCCTTCTTCTTCAGGACCTCTGCAATTCTCCCTGGCATGCTCTCAATCAACTTCTGGACCAAATCCTGACTGATAGCAGTCCATTCTTGCACAATCAATGCTTTCATTTTGTCAGAATTTTTAGGTTTTTGTTTGTCCACCCGTCTCTTGATGATTGACCACAAGTTCTCAATGGGATAAAGATCTGGGGAGTTTCCAGGCCATGGACCCAAAATCTCTATGTTTTGTTCCCTGAGCCATTTAGTTATCACCTTTGCTTTATGGCAAGGTGCTCCATCCTGCTGGAAAAGGCATTGTTGATCGCCAAACTGCTCTTGGAGGGTTGGGAGAAGTTGCTCTTGGAGGACATTCTGGTACATTCTTTATTCATGGCTGTGTTTTTAGGCAAGACTGTGAGAGAGCCGATTCCCTTGGCTGAGAAGCAACCCCACACATGAATGGTTTCAGGATGCTTAACAGTTGGCATGAGACAAGACTGGTGGTAGCGCTCACCTTGTCTTCTCCGAATGAGGCGTTTTCCTGATGTCCCAAACAATCGAAAAGGGGATTCATCAGAGAAAATAACTTTACCCCAGTCTCAGCAGTCCACTGCCTGTACCTTTTGCAGAATATCAGTCTGTCCATGATGTTTTTTCTGGAGAGAAGTGGCTTCTTTGCTGCCCTCCTTGAGACCAGGCCTTGCTCCAAGAGTCTCCGCCTCACAGTGCATGCAGATGCACTCATACCTGCCTGCTGCCATTCCTGAGCAAGCTCTGCACTGCTGGTAGGCCGATCCCGCAGCTGAAACACTTTTAAGAGACGGTCCTGGCACTTGCTGGTCTTTCTTGGGCGCCCTGGAGCCTTTTTGGCAAAATGGAACCTCTCTCCTTGAAGTTCTTGATGATGCGATAGATTGTTGACTGAGGTGCAATCTTTCTAGCTGCGATACTCTTCCCTGTTAGGCCATTTTTGTGCATTGCAATGATGACTGCACGTGTTTCTTTAGAGATAACCATGGTTAACAGAAGAGAAACAATGATGCCAAGCACCAGCCTCCTTTTAAAGTGTCCAGTGGTGTCATTCTTACTTAATCATGACAGATTGATCTCCAGCCATGTCCTCATCAACACCCACACCTGTGTTAATGGAGCAATCACTGAAAAGAGGTTAGCTGGTCCTTTTAAGGCAGGCTGCAATGATGTTGAAATGTGTTTTGGGGGATAAAGTTCATTTTCTAGCCAAACATTGACTTTGCAAGTAATTGCTGTTAAGCTGATCACTCTTTATAACATTCTGGAGTATATGCAAATTGCCATTAGAAAAAGTGAAGCAGTAGACTTTGTAAAAATTAATATTTGTGTCATTCTCAAAACTTTTGGCCATGACTGTAGTATCGCTATTCGCTATTGTTATTATTATTATTACTCGTAGTCATTTTTTTTAGCAGTAGTATCTTTATTTCTTATTAGTAGTAGTAGTGTAGTGTCACTATTAATTATTTTCTTATTATTAGTAGTAGTAATGGTAATAGCAGTATCAATATGAATTATTATTATTAGCAGCAGTACTAATAGAAGTAGCATTGTAGTATCACTAATTATGTTTATTATTAGTAGTAGTATGAATATTAATTATTATTATATTCATTATAAGTAGTAGTAGTAATAGAAGTAGTAGTAGTATCACTATTTCATTATTTTGTTATTATTATTAGTAGTAGTATCATTATTGATCATTATAATTTTTATTAATAGTAGTAGAAGTGCTAGTATCACCATTAATTATTAGTTTTATTAGTAGGAGTAATAGTAGTAGCATAACTATTATTTTATTATTAATATTATTATTAGTAGTAGTATCGTTATTAATTACATTTTTTTATATTATTATTTGTAATATCGCTATTAATTATTAGCTTTATTAGTAGTAGTGATAGTAGTATTGTCACTATTTTGCTATTATGAATAGTAGTATCATTATTAATCATTATTGCTATTATTAATATTAGTAGTAGTATCACTTATTAGTATTATCATCATTATCATTGTTATTTTAGTAATATTAGCATTTTTCTTCTTTTTCTTCTCATTATCTTCAATATTTATTATTTTGTTGTTTAAGGCTCATTATCAACATTACTAATATAAATAATAACAATGTTGAAATTTCTACAGTAATAATATAATGACTTAATGTGGTAATATTAATAATAATAATAGTAATAATAATAATACAAAGAAATGTAAAATAGAAAAAAACATGCAATTCAAAACGTAAATAGGACATAAAAGTAAAATAGATTTTATAACAGTTTTTAGCAACTTTATAATTTTTTTTACAATTTTAACAGAAAAGAGTCGGCGCCTCTTACTTTTAGGTTCCCCGTTATATTAAAGATCAAATATCTTAAAACAAAAAAAATAAAATAATAACGATAATGAAAATGAATGTCTAAACTACTAAATCATAGGGAAAAAAAAAGCAAAAAAACACTTTTCGCTCTTTTTTTCCCCCCAATTTTCTGTTATTTTTAGTTACATGAATGCTATGATATAATTAGTCAGCCAAGTAATCCAGTTTACAAGCTTTGTAGAATTCTTCAGCTGCCAGTCAAGGAGAAGCCGCAGGCCCCTTACATTCCTCCCCCCGATCCCCGTCCCTCATCCGTGTTCCATGTGACTCAGTCTCCATGACTACTGGCTACATCTGCTGACACCCCGCTCACTATTTACTGCTTAATTAAGAATTTCACGGCTCAAACCTTCGCTGCCTTCGAGAACAAGAAACTTAGTGTTGGAGAAATTCCGCACGCATAAGGAAAGTCGTTTTATTTATTTTATTTTTTTGAATTTTTAATTTTTCGTACGAAGGCCTGATGGTGCAAAAAAAAAAAAAAAAACAACATGAATAAAAGTAATAAAAGTTAAAAATAATAAAAGAAATAAAATGCAAAAAAAATTTTTAAAAAATTTGAAAAATTTCCTTCCGGCAAAAGCAAAAAATCAAAAATCCTAAAATGGGGCAGGGATAATGAGTGTGCAGCAGGATGTCAGAAAAAGAGGAATGTTTGCTCCAGTTGCGGAGACAAGGCTGGAAGGGCCGCGCAACTTCAAAAGCGCCGCGGCCAGCCTTGTCAGCGGGCTTATAAAGCTTTGTTTGTTCCTGTTTGACTTATGCAAAAAAATTAAATAAAAAATCTGGTATGTTTTAGAAGCCCCCCATTTTGCCGATGCAAGTTCCCTCTCCCCGGCGGATTTTGTGCGTCAGCAGTTAGGCAGCTGGGCCCAAAACGACATCAGTCAAAGCGTATAATCACTTGACTCGATGTTAACAATGGTACTTGTAGGGGGGCGGCCGGGAGGGAGGCGTAGATTACAATAAGAACACAATTATTGCAGCTGCTGGGAGGGTTATAATTCTTCATATAAAAAGCATGAGACCTCATGAGTGAGGAGGAGAGGTGGGGGGAGAGGAGGGAGATGGAGGTTTATTATTTATACTGTGACTTTTGGACGCGCGTCGCCGCAGCGGTAGGGTGCCAGCAGCTGCTCGTGCTTCTACCTTCTCCAGCAATTGTACATTTTGTCAAGGGGGTTAAGTTACTTTTGACCCCAAGTCTTTATGTTGATGAAAGACTCTTTTAAAGGGGTAACACTGTTAAAAAAAAAAAAAAGTGTCAGGAGCGCATTAAACCGCAAACAAATGGGTATAAATTCATATCAGATGCTACTTCATTCACAAGAGCACTTGTAAATTCACACAGACATGCCTCAGATGGGGACGGGGAGAGCACAACAGAGTCATTCAGAGGATACGGAGCAGCTGAACGCGGGCGATGTTGATTTTTTTGTTTTTTTTTTGTTCCGCTGGAAAATGCCAATAAGAGCCGTCAATAGGGAGGAAAAGAAGGGGAAGATTCGGGATCGTTCTCTGCTGGAGGAAAGGCTGCGTCTTCAGTGCCTGAATATCAACACATCGACTCCGAGCACTCGAATCCGTCGACGTAGAAATCATCGGAAAAATTTGGGGAAAAAATAGTAAATAATTGGATAAATAAATACAAAAAGAAAAAAAACAATAAAAAAACCCTGCAAAGTATAGCAATGACGAATGTTTTAGATTATATTAAAGCTTTTATAAACATCGCAAAGTAAAAGTGCAAAAAATGCACAAAAATGTAACAACAAATGGTTGAAACATTCAGATTTTTATATGTCAGGTCTTTCTGTTCCTTAGATTTTTAATAAAACTCATTTAAGTTTCTTTTGGTCACAGTATACAGTACAGACATTGTAAGTTTTGCTGAGCAAATGTATGTATTTCTTTCTTTCTTTCTATTTCTGTCTTTCTTCTGCATATCTTCTTTATTCTTGTTTTTTTCTCTCTCCTATCTGTATTTATTCTTTCTTCTACTCTTTTCTTTCTTCCATTTTTTTCCTTCTTTTTTCCATCTTTCTTTCTTTTTCCTTCTTTCTTTCCTCTTCTCTTTTATTTCCTCCTCTTTGTCTCTTTCGCTTTCTTTCTTTTCCTTCCTTCCTTTCTATCTTCTAGATATTTTCTTTACTTCTTCATTTTCTTCGTCTCCTCCTTTCTCTAACCTTATTTTTTACATTTTTACTCTTAGTTTCTACTTTCCACTTTTAACCATGTATTATTTTTCCATAATCTTAACAGCAGCGATCTGAGGACTAAAATTAACAATATATTTTTGTTTATTGACTCGTTACTATATAAATATGAGTTTAAGCTCAAACAATCAAGATAGATAGATAATAGAGAGATAGGTAGATAAATAGATAGATGATAGATAGATGATAGATAAATAGAAAATAGATGAAAGATAGATAATAGATAGATAGAGAGAAAGATGTATAATAAATAGATAGATAAATAGATAGATAGATAGATAATAGATAGATGATAGATAGATGATAGTAAATAGAAATAGATGAAAGATAGATAATAGATAGATAGAGAGAAAGATGTATAATAAATAGATAGATAAATAGATAGATAGATAGATAATAGATAGATGATAGATAGATAATAGATAGCAGATAGATAATAGATATATAACAGATATATAGATAGATAATAGATAGATAATAGATGATAGAAAGATAGATAGATAGATAATATATAGATGATAGATAAATAGATAATAGATAGATAGATAATAGATAGATAGATATAATAGATAGTAGATAGATAATAGATAGATAGATAATAGATAAATAGATAGATATATAGATAATAGATAGATAAATAGATAGATAGATAGATAATATATAGATAACAGATATATAGATAGATAACAGATAATAATAGATATTAATAGATAGTAGATAGATAATAATAGATAATAGAGAGATAGATAATAGATGATAGATAGATAATAGATAGATAGATAATAGATAGATAGTAGATAGATGATAGATAGATAATAGATAGATAATAGATAGATAGATAATAGATAGATAGATAATAGATGATAGATAGATAATAGATAGATAATAGATAGTAGATAGATAGATAGATAGATAGATAATAGATAGATAATAGATAGATAGATAATAGATAGATAGATAGATAGATGATAGATAGATAATAGATAGATAATAATAGATAGATAATAGATGATAGATAATAGAGATAGATAGATAATAGATAGATAATAGATAGATATAGATAGATGAATAGATAGATAATAGATAGATAGATAGATAGATAGTATAGATAGATAGATAATAGATAGATAGATAGATAATAGATATAGATAGATAATAATAGATAGATATAGAGATAGATAATAGATAGATAATAGATAGATAGATAGATAATAGATAGATAATAGATAATAAGATAATAGATAATAGATAGATAATAGATAGATAATAGATAGATTTGATAATAGATAGATAGATAATAGATAGATAATAGATGATAGATAGTAGATAGCACCCAGGAGATACTGCCGGTGTTATGACCCCAGTAGCGCTTGCTCTGCGCTCAGGATGGCGCCGGTGAGTACTTTGCTTTTTCTCTCATCCTCTTTCGTTTCTTTGTATCAGCACACAGTTATGTCAGAAGGAGAATGTGAGGGTTCATAGCAAAGTATTATAAAAGGGGGACATTATACCTGGTGCAGACCATCGGAGCCCTGTACAAGAAGATATTTTAACAACAGTTACAACATCCTATTCCTTGTTTCTTGCCGGTTTTACTACTAGGACTTTGGCTACTGCTATTACTAATAAAAGTAACTCATATGAATTATGTTTACAATTATTATTAATAAGATTAGTAATTAATATAAAATAATTATTTTTATTTTATCAACTTAGTTATTATTCCCAATTTTTTTATATTTTAAGTTAGTGATGTATTACATCACAAAACTTTCCTTCATGACATCATGTTCTGTTGCTATAAAAGCGCGTTACCACTAGAGGGAGCCAGAGTTTGGCTACTACACAGCAGACCGCTAGTCTCTTTGCCTGGAGCAATGAATCATTTTGCCTGAGGCTTTTCAAAGTGAAGCTCAATGATATCGTTTAGCACTCTCCCCCCAAGTAATTTAATAGACTCGGCGTGATATCTGGCTGCTGTGTCAGTCTTACAGATGAGACGGGTTGGGGTCTTGGATCGGGGAGGTTATGTAATCTCTGATTTGTCTGACACCTAAATGATCTTTTTCTGGGTTTCAATGAACTGACTTAATGTTTAAATAGCTTAGATTTAAATCATTATAGACATTTTTGTATCGGAGAAGTTACTTTAAATTTTTAAAAATTATAGGGGTTCGGCTTAAGTATTTCCAATGTTGATTATGGGGTGACATGGACCCATGGAGCACAATTTTGATGACTTAGAAAATTTGCCAATCACATTAGCTTCACACTAGACATACACTATGCGCCGTTTTAAAAGTATCCATCATAGTTTTGTTTATTTTTATTTTTTATGGTTTTTTTTGCTAATGTGTTGTTACAATACATTCTCATGGAAAAAATGTTATTGCATGAGGGCTCAGTTGTCTGTTTCACCATATTTCATGAAGATTTTCAGGAGGAATGTTTCTATCTTTGAAATAGTCTCCAGATGTCTTGATCTTTGAATGAGTCTAAGAGGTGTCTATCTCTGAATGAGTCCAAGGGGTGTGTCTATCTCTGAATGAGTCCAAGGGTGTGTCTATCTCTGAATGAGTCCAAGGGTGTGTCTATCTCTGAATGAGTCCAAGGGTGTGTCTATCTCTGAATGAGTCCAAGGGATGTGTCTATCTCTGAATGAGTCCAAGGGTGTGTCTATCTCTGAATGAGTCCAAGGGTGTGTCTATCTCTGAATGAGTCCAAGGGTGTGTCTATTCTGAATGAGTCCAAGGGTGTGTCTTTTCTCTGAATGAGTCCAAGGGTGTCTCTATCTCTGAATGAGTCCAAGGGGTGTGTCTATCTCTGAATGAGTCCAAGGGGTGTGTCTATCTCTAAATGAGTCCAAGGTTGTGTCTATATCTAAATGAGTCCAAGGATTGTGTCTATATCAAATGAGTCCAAGGGGTGTTCTATCTCTGAATAGTCCAAGGGTGTGTCTATCTCTGAATGAGTCCAAGGATTGTGTCTATCTCTAAATGAGTCCAAGGATTGTGTCTATCATCAAAATGAGTCCAAGGGTGTGTCTATCTCTAATGAGTCCAAGGGGTGTGTCTATCCATAAATGAGTCCAAGGATGTGTCTATATCAAATGAGTCCAAGGGGTGTGTCTATCTCTAAAAGTCCAAGGGTGTCTCTATATCTAAACGAGTCCAAGAGGTGTGTCTATCTCTAAATAAGTCCAAGGGGTGTGTCTATGTCTAAATGAGTCCAAGGTGTGTGTCTATATCTAACTGAGTCCAAGGGGTGTGTCTTCTCTAAATAGTCCAAAGGGTGTGTCTATCTCTAAATGAGTCCAAGGCTGTGTCTATCTCTAAATGAGTCCAAGGGTGTGTCTATACTCTAATGAGTCCAAGGGGTGTGTCTATCTATAAATGAGTCCAAGGCTGTGTCTATCTCTAAATGAGTCCAAGGGGTGTGTCTATTCTAAACGAGTCCAAGGGTGTGTCTATACTAAATGAGTCCAAGGAGTGTGTCTATCTCTAAACGGTCCAAGGGTGTGTCTATCTCTAAATGAGTCCAAGGCGTGTGTCTATTCTAAATGAGTCCAAGGGTGTGTCTTCTCTAAATGAGTCCAAGGGTGTGTCTATCTCTAAATAGTCCAAGGGTTGTGTCTATATCTAAACGAGTCCAAAGGTGTGTCTATATCTAAATGAGTCAAGGGGGTGTGTCTATCTCTAAATGAGTCCAAGTGGTGTGTCTATCTCTAAATGAGTCCAAGTGGTGTGTCTATCTCTGAATGAGTCCAAGTGGTGTGTCTATCTCTAAACGAGTCCAAAGGGTGTGTCTATCGCTAAACAAGTCCAAGGGGTGTGTCTATCTCTAAACGAGTCCAAAGGGTGTGTCTATATCTAAATGAGTCCAAGTGGTGTGTCTATTCTAAAGAGTCCAAGTGGTGTGTCTATTCTAAACGAGTCCAAGTGGTGTGTCTATTCTAAATGAGTCCAAGTGGTGTGTCTATTCTAAATGAGTCCAAAGTGGTGTGTCTATGCTAAATGAGTCCAAGGGTGGTCTATCTCTAAACGAGTCCAAAGGGTGTGTCTATATCTAAATGAGTCCAAGGGGTGTGTCTATCTATAAATGAGTCCAAGAGATGTGTCTATCTCTATGAGTCCAAAGAGCATGTCTACTCTAAATGAGTCCAAGATGTGTGTCAATCTTTGAGTCCAATTTGCGAATGAGACTATGGGATACATCTGTCTCTGAATGATTCCAAGGGGCATGTCTGTCTCTAAATGAGTCTTACGGGTGTGTCTGTTTCTAAATTAGTCTAAGAAGTGTTTCAATCATTGATTTCAAAGGGTATCTCTGAATTAAACTATCTTTGAGTGCAAGGTGTGTCTCTGAATTATATTATAGGATATGTCTGTCTCTGAATGAGTCTAACTGGTGTTGGTATGTCTAGCTGTAAATAAATACAAGGGGTATGTCTATCTATGAATATATATACAAGGGACATGCCTATCTCTAAATAAGTCTAAAGGGTGTGTCTTTCTGAGTGAGTCCAAGGGGAATGTCTATCTCTGAATGAGTCCAAGGGGTATGTTTCTTAATGAGTCCACTCTGTTGTCTCCCTCTTTCTATCATGGACCAAGGATAGTGAGCCTACAAGAGGACAGGAGACAAACACTGGGCTAGATAATCTCTATTGGAAACCCTGCATGTCCACTAATGTCCCTACCTGCCAGCGGAGGTTGGCACCCTAAAAACGATGTTTTGGCGCCCATGCTCCACGATGGCTTTCCCTCACTGGCCCTGCAAGCCCTGTACAAATATATTTGCAGGAAGCAAGGACATAGATTATACGCAGTATAAAGATGGAGGTTACTTATCGTACCGATGCATATAGATATCAGATGCCTCTATGCCTTTGCCTCGACGCGTTTCTCCAACGGTGGTTCTTCAGGAGGCTGGTATATTTGTGAGAGGTATAGTTGCTTAAAGATGTTTACAGGATAATTCAAGGCCCATGGTGGGATTCCTAGGCCATGTGTGGATGTACTTGGTACCTGCTCGAATAGAGATTACCTAGCTCAGTGTTTGTCTCCTGTCCTCTTGTGGGCTCACTATCCTTGGTCCACGATAGAAGGAGGGAGACAAAAGAGTGGCTCTCTTTTGGAATTTGTGTTGGACTGCATAAATGACTATGATTCATCTGAGCAGTCGCACATGAGTAAGTGAATTATCATTTGAATTGTTATAAGTGATGGGCACTTGGGTTTTCTTTTGGTGTTGTTTTAAAATTGTTCCAATGAAAAGTATTTTTTAAGGGTTGTATGTTCACAACTTTGATCCCTTAATATTATTTATATACACTAAAGCATTATCACTGAAGTAGTCTTAAAAGGGTGTCACGATCCATTTTTGGATTTGTGGCAGATCAGGTTCCACTCAGTTTAAACTTTTTTCCTTTCAGGCCAGCGGGGGTTAATGTCAGTTTTTCCCTGCTGGCAGTCTGGTGCAATTGCAATGCTGCTGGGTCAGCTGATGTGGGTGGTGACCACTCCCACCATCCTTTAAATGGTCACCTGATGCATCAGCTGATTTTTGGTGATAGAGTTTCTCTGGAGACCAGCCAATGTGTGAGGAGCTCTCTGGAGCCAGCGTGTATCAGCTATTTGAGGTCCTGGTGTCATATCCTACGCTGAGTGTAGTTTGGAGTCCGGCTTCAGTGTCATCTGTGGTGTGGAGCTTGGCAGCGGCGTCTCGAAGCTAAGTGTAGTGTTTTTTCACCTTGTCCCTTTGGGGTTTGCCACATTCCCTTGTGTGTATTATCTGCAGTGGTGAGGCTAGTGCTCCTTGCTGGCCAATGCACTAGCCAGGGCAGTAATAGGTGACTACTAGGGACTAGGTTTGTGATGGCGGCGGGGAAAGGACCCGCTTAGGGTGTTAGGGGAGTGCAGGGAGAGACCCAGGTTGGAGTTCAGGTGGTGACCATCCCTCTTCCCTATACCATCCCATTCTGTGTGTTGCTCTGTGAAGGGCTAAATTAAGAAAGATCAAAACTGAATGTTCCATTTTGTGTTTGTAACTCCATCTTGTGGTTTATGAGATAAATTCTGTTACTTAACAAGGCTATAGTTCCAGGCCGTTATAAAGAAGTAGAGTAAAGGTCATGCGCTGTAATAAAACCAGACCGCTCCAGTTTGGACAAGATATAAGATACTATTGTTCGCTTCTATGGTCACGTGGATATGACCATATATGTAGTTTCCAGTCTTCCTGTATTTTCATTGGTTAAATGTTGTAGGTGTGGTTTTATACTATTGGTTGAAGTACAAGCTCACTAAATACTATAAAAGATGATGATGTAATACATGGGATAGGAATCTTGCTCGATTCTCCCAGACGGAAACACGTGTCTGCCTGGTTATTTATGTTGCTAGCAACGTTCTGTGAATTAATTTGGAAATCACTAGGTCAACCGTGAAGGGTCACTTAGATCCTACCTCAACAACTCCAGTCACTGCTGTTATCGGTGTGTGTTAGTTGTTTAACCCGTATACTAAATCGTAAAGAAGAAAAGAACTGAAACAACAAAAAGTCATATGTAACCTAGAATGGTATCAATAGAAACTACAACTCGCTAAGCAAAACACATGGTCTCACAAAGCTGCAATGACAGAAAACCCCAAAAAATTCAGTTCTCAGAATATGACACAAACCAAACTTCCAAATTATTTTTCACCACTTAAATTATTTTAAAAAAATATACAAAAATATACAAGTTTAGCATCTGTCTAATTGTATGTAATCTGCAGAACCATGGTACCAGGTCATACATATTACGATGGTACGACATTGCACTCCACACAATATGATGGCCCCCACACAACTCTCCATATAGTATAATGGCCCATACTCATTATAATGTCCCCGATGTAGCCCTCCAAACAGTATAATGCCTTCTACACAACCCTTCACACTGTATAATGTCCCACATACAGTATGATGGTCCCCACTAGCCCTCCACACAGTGTAATGGTCTGCCACATAGCCCTACAAACAGTACAATGGCCACCACATAACCCTCCACACAGTATAATGGCCCCAACATAACCCACCACACAGTATAATGCACCCCACACCACCCTCCACACTTTATAATGACCAACACACAAACCTCAACACAGTATAATGGTCCCAGCAGAACCCTCCACACACTACAATAGACGACACACAACCTTCCACACTGTATAATGACCCACATACAGTATAATGGTGCTCATTAGTCCTTCATGCAGTATAACGGCTTCCCACACAACCCTCCACATAGTATAATGGCCCCCACACAACCCTTCACACACTATAATAGACCCACACAACCTTCCACACTATATAATGGCCCTCCATACAGTATAGCGGCCCTCTGTACAGTATGATGGCCCCCACACAACTCTTCATACGGTATAATGGCAAATACATTTTATAATGGCCCCAGCATATGCCTCTAAACAGTATAATAACCCCCACACAACCCTTCACACTATATAATGGTCCACATACTGTATAATGGTCCCCCATGCAGCATATTGGCCCCCCACACAAACCTCCACATAGTATAATGACCTCCACACAGCCCTCCACACACTACAATTGACCTCACACGCAGTATAATGGCACTCCATACAATATACTGGCTCACATATATTATAATGGCCTCCACTAGCCCTTCACACAGTATAATGCCACCACACAACCCTCCAAACAGTATAATAGCCCTAGCAGAACCCTCTGCACAGTATAATGAACCCCACACAACCCTCCACACTATATAATGGCCCAAATACTGTATAATGGTGCTCACTAGTCCTCCAAGCAGTATAACGGCCCCACACAACCTTCCGGATAGTATTATGGCCCCTACACAACCCTACACACACTATAATAGGCCTCAGTGAACACAATATAATGCCCACAAACAGCATAATGACCCCTACTAGACCTCCAAACAGTATAATGGTCTCACACAAAGCCCTCTGAACAGCATAATGGCCCCCACGCAGCCGTTCCAACAGTATAATGGCCCCTACAGAGCCCTCCAAATAATATCACGGCCCCACATAGTTCTCCATATACAGTTAAATGAAAAAGTTTGGGCACCGGTGAAGTGGGTGAATGACATGAGTATTTTTATCAATAACTACTTTTCGGCGACTATCATGCTATTTGGAATCAGGCTATTATATTATTTGGAGACCTATTTGGGGGTCAATCATACTACGTAGCATATTCTCTGAAGCCTACTATCTGACCAACAAAATATAAGCCCCAACATGGCTATAATAATGGAAATATACAGTTATGGCTCTTGGAAGAAGAGGAGAATGGAAGTGCAAAAATGAAAAAAAAAAAAAAATCACCCAGTCATGAAGGAGTTAATGAAAAGGAGGAAAAACTGTTTATAGGCAGTGAGCTCCCCCTACTGGTGGCCGAAGCTGAAATGCAAAAGAAAATGTGCAGCCTGCCCCATTGGTAGGTACGACACCAAAAGGGGATCAGATTGACTTTATTGTCCCCATTATTTACTCACGTTGCAGTTTCTGGAGAGATGAAGGTTTACAGGGGGGCCATTTGCCTTTATTAGCCCATTACCAAGGGCGTCATATCACCGTCATGCAATGCTTCTGTAGTGACACACGAATGCGTAATCTCAGGACCGTAGTAGTGAAAAATCCGGACACCCCAATACTTTTTCTAAAATTTATAAGGCGCCTTTTTAAATGTAAAAGTCATAAAAATTGAGCTTACAAAATCACAGTTCGGGAATTATGTAACAATTTTGGTAAATTTTCACTCTCGAAACACAAAATGTTTGCACATTCTGGAGGTAGGTGGTTTTTGAAGTGTAGTTGCTGCATCACTCACGACTTTCTGCAGCCTTAAAGAGAACCTGTCATTAGATTCATGCTGCCTGAACCTCGGCGGCACGATCCAGGCATCGGCTGCACAAATGCCGCCAGATATTGGTTAATTATTAAATGATGTACTCCCATCAGCGTGCAATGAAAAAGTCTGCTATCGATCATGCAGTCTGGCGCAGGTGGTGGAGGGATCACATGCAATGCTGGGAGACGTCCTTTCACGTCAGCTTGAGAGCTGCAGGTTGCAGAATACGGCTCCACGGGCTCGCTCTGGCCGCGGTTTGCTTGGCCTCCATACATGTGCACTAAGCAATTACTTGATTGTTTTGCCATAATCTACTAGGAATCGTCACCTCGGGCTTTCTGCTGCATATTATCTCAATTAGATAGATTGGAGTGCGGTGGTGGCTGCGGCGCTCAGATCTGCGTCCAGCGATCAGGCGGGTTTGGTTATTGTTGTGTTACACAAATGACCCTTCTGTTCTGTGCTTTAATTCTGTTTGTTTTCACGGATCAAATATAATTATATGTATGGCTGCTCCACTGTCCTGCACAGCAGAAAGGCTCACACGTCACATACAGGTCCTGGCACAGCGCCTATAGGGAAGACATTACCCTGCACCTGAGACCCCATCTACACGATTCAGAGAAACTAAAACTCTTCTACATAGGAGCAGTATTATAGCAGTTATATTCTTGTAAATAGGAGCAGTATTATAGTAGTTATATTCTTGTACATAGGAGCAGTATTATAGTAGTTATATTCTTGTACTGTACATAGGGGCAGTATTATAGTACCGTAGTTATATTCTTGTACATAGGGGCAGTATTATAGTAGTTATATTCTTGTACATAGGAGCAGTATTATAGTAGTTATATTCTTGTACATAGGGGCAGTATTATAGTAGTTATATTCTTGTACTGTACATAGGGCAGTATTATAGTACCGTAGTTATATTCTTGTACATAGGGGCAGTATTATAGTAGTTATATTCTTGTACATAGGAGCAGTATTATAGTAGTTATATTCTTGTACATAGGGGCAGTATTATAGTAGTTATATTCTTGTACATAGGAGCAGTATTATAGTAGTTATATTCTTGTACATAGGGGGCAGTATTATAGTAGTTATATTCTTGTACATAGGGAGCAGTATTATAGTAGTTATATTCTTGGACATAGGAGCAGTATTATAGTAGTTATATTCTTGTACATAGAGGCAGTATTATAGTAGTTATATTCTTGTACATAGGGAGCAGTATTATAGTAGTTATATTCTTGTACATAGGAGCAGTATTATAGTAGTTATATTCTTGTACATAGGAGCAGTATTATAGTAGTTATATTCTTGTACATAGGAGCAGTATTATAGTAGTTATATTCTTGGACATAGGAGCAGTATTATAGTAGCTATATTCTTGTACATAGGGCAGTATTATAGTAGTTATATTCTTGTACATAGGAGCAGTATTATAGTAGTTATATTCTTGTACATAGGGCAGTATTATAGTAGTTATATTCTTGTACATAGGAGCAGTATTATAGTAGCTATATTCTAGTCCATAGGGAGCAGTATTATAGTAGTTATATTCTTGTCCATAGGGAGCAGTATTGTGTAGCCCAGCTGCGCTTGGTGCCACATGTTCCCTGGAGGATGCACGGAAAGGTAATTCACAAATACCTGATAAGCACAGAACACTTGACATTTTTCCTGGTTCCACCAGAGGGAGGCCTTGAGACAGCAGTGAGATGAAGACAATCTAGCTGAACATTAGTTGTTGGTGTTACCTCAGGAGAGCAGACACTACTTTGGAGAACGGAGTTACCTCAGACTAGCTGGGAGGGAGAAACCCCTGTCAGATTAGCCTGAGGGCTGAGGAAGTTTGAGCGAGAAGCTGCATCTAACTAGGACGACAGGCAAGTGGACAAAAGGGAGAGAGTGACTGAGTAGAAATAGCGACGATAGCTTATCCTCCACTCTGCACAACCGGACACCGGGTCCGAGCTTGCTAGCATCTTCACAGCTAGTGGGAAAAACCGGAGACTCTGGACTTCAAGTCGCAGAGGGGCCCTTCAGTGCTGATACGTAACCGAGGTCAGGAAGACGGGGGTCTGGCAGGTACTGCCATAGAGACACTGTTCTGTCCACAAAAAGACCTCATCACAAGATCAGCCGGGCGTAGCAAGGAGAAGGAGTTCAACTTAGCTTCATGCAAGTTAGAAACCCACACACATCAGGAAGTAAGGAGGCCTTAACCCTACACAGTGATTACTGGACGTGCATCCTCCACCCTGAGCAGCTTCCCGGGACATGCCTGCAACCATCACCAGTAAAGGTATGGAAAGAGACTGACTTGTGTGTGTCTGCCTTATTGCTTGCACCCCTGCACCGCCATATACCTCTAGGGATTAGTCTCGCCTGTGGGAGACTTAACACCTTGCTGCCCAGTAACAACCCCTCAGAGGATTCCCCCTGCAGCGCTGGTCACCCTGATCAGAAACCACAGGTGGCGTCACGAACATTTCTAAATCCCCTGTAAATATTCCCCCCTTGAATGAGCACCCAGGGCAACGGACCAAGCTGCGTACCGTGACCTCTTCCCATTGAAGTGAACGGGCTCGGTGCGGTACCCATAAGCCTGGTTCGTGCGACTCATCTTTGGCGTCACGAATAGGATAAGAAGCTCGCTATATGTGAGTCCTGTTTGCCTGAATTGAACTGTGTTGCTGTTTTTGAGATTTTTGGCGCCAATTGTCCGCCAAAGTACAGCGCTACAGCGCAAGGAGAAGGGGCATACCTGCAGAAAGCGCGCGGAGTCCCGGACACGCCCCCAACGCTGACGCGGCGGCAGGTCCTTCCACATCGCTGTGCCTGGCAGAGCTGCAGCCTTCAGGAGAAGGTAGGCCACGCTTAACCCCTTCCCGACCCATGACGCCGACGTTGGCGTCATGAAAACCTGTGCCATCGCGACCCATGACGCCACCGTCGGCGTCATGCTATAAATCATGTTACTGCGGGTCGGGGGTCCGGGGTCACTGAAAGGTCACCCGACCCGCAGTAACAGGACCCTTACTGCATCACCACAGGGGGGTTGGCTTAACCCCCACGTGGCCACGATCGCTCTGATTGGCTGTTAAAAGTGAAACTGCCAATCAGAGCGATTTGTAATATTTCACCAATGAAACTGGTGAAATATTACAATCCAGCCATGGCCGATGCTGCAATAGCATCTGCCATGGCTGGAGACCGCGATCAGACCCCCCCCACACCATGTCACGGCGGTGATCGGCCGCCGCCATCGAAAGATGGCAGCGATCGGTCACCGCCGTCACTGTCTGCTTCCCTGCTCCTGCGATCACCCCCCTCACCTTCCGATCCCCCCCCTCACCTTCCGACGTCCCTTACTCACCTCTCCCGGTCCACCGATGTCCCTGGACCCGTCCCGGCGGCTGCCCGGGATTCTTCATGGGCGCCGCCATCTTGGAAATGGCGGCGCATGCGCAGTGCGCCGCGGCCGGCGCATGCGCAGTGCGCCCTCCATTGTAAAAAAAATTTATTTTGATCACTGTGATAAACTGTCACAGTGATCAAAATAAAAAAAAAGTAAATGAACCCCCCCCTGTCATAGGTAGGGACAAATAATAAAAAAAAAAATTTTTTTTTTTTCCTAGCGGATTTTGCTGCTGATCCGCAGCTGATTTTGCTGCGGATCCGCGGCGGATATCGCGGCTGATCCGCGGCGGATTTCGCGGCTGATCCGCGGCGGATTTCGCGGCGGATCCGCGGCGATTTCGCTGCTGATCCGCGGCGGATTTCGCTGCTGATCCCGCGATATGCTGACGTGCGATTTCGGCTCGCGGATTCGAATTTCGATCTGCTGATTTTCGTGCGTCGGGCGAGGCTGAGGGGATTGTACCTGGCTGCTGATCCGCGCTCGCATTTGCTGCTGATCCGGCGGATTTCGCTGCTGATCCGCGGGATTTCGCTGTGCTGATCGCGCGGATTTGCTGCTGATTCCGCGGCCCCGGGATTTCGCTGCTGATCCGCGGCGGATTTCGCTGCTGATCCGCGGCGGATTTCGCTGCTGATCCGCGCTGATTTTGCTGCTGATTCGCTGCGATCCGCGGCGGATTTCGCTGCTGATCCGCGGCGGATTTCGCTGCTGATCCGCGGCGGATTTCGCTGCTGACGCATTTCTGCTGCGCGCGGATCGCGGCGGATTTCGCTGCTGATCCGCGGCGGATTTCGCTGCTGATCCGCGGCGGATTTCGCTGCTGATCCGCGGCGATTTCGCTGCTGATCCGCGGCGGATTTCGCTGCTGATCCGCGGCGGATTTCGCTGCTGATCCCGGCGGATTTCGCTGCTGATCCGCGCGATTTGCTGCGATCGCTGGGATTTCCTGCTGATTCGCATCTGCTGATCGCGGCGGATTTCGCTGCTGATCCGCGCGGATTTAGCTCGATCCGGCTGATTTCGCTGCGTTACCCGACGATTCCGCTGCGATCCGCGGCGGATTTCGCTGTGATCCGCGGCGGATTGTGCTGATCCGCGCGATTCGCTGCGATCCGAGGCTGATTTACCTGCTGATTCATCTGCGTTGGCGGTTATAGCATAACTCGATCGCGTTATGTTCTACCAGCCGGTCAACGCTACGTGTTGAACGGCTGGTAAAACGCAATATGAACCCAGCCTTAGGTTAGAACTAGGGTTAGGGTTAGCATTAGGGTTAAGGTTAGAATTACGGTTAGGGTTGGAATTTGGGTTAGGGGTTGGAATTAGGGTTAGGCTTGTAGTTAGGTTTATGGTTAGAGTTGGGATTAGGGTTAGGGGTGTGTTGGGGTTAGGGTTATGATTAGGGTTTGTATTAGGGTTAGGTGTGTGTAGGGGTTAGGGTTGGGGTTAGGGGTGTGTTGAGGTTAGTGTTGGAGTTGGAATTGAGGGGTTTCCACTATTTAGGCACATCAGGGGGTCTCCATACACGACATGGCGCCACCATTGATTCCTGCAAATTTTGCGTTCAAAAAGTCAAACAGTGCTCCCTTTGTTCCAAGCCCCGACGTATGCCCAAACAGTGGTTTATCCCCACATATTGAGGTATCAGCGTACTCGGGAAAAATTGCACAACAACTTTGGGGGTTCTAATTTCTCCTGTTAACATTGGGAAAAAAAATTGGGGACTAAAAATTATTTTTATGGAAAAAAAATGATTTTATATTTTCACGGCTCTGCGTTCTAAACTTCTGTGAAGGACTTGGAGATTCAAAGTGCTTATCACACATCTATAGGAGTTCCTTGGGGGATCTAGTTTCCAAAATGGGGTCACTTGTGGGGAGTTTCTACTGTTTAGGCACATCAGGGACTCTGCAAACGTAACATGACGCCCGAAGACCATTCCATCAAGTGGGCATTTCAAAACGTCACTACTTCCCATCCGAGCCCCGACGTGTGCCCATACAGTAGTTTTCTCCCACATATGGGATATCAGCATACTCAGGACAAATTGGACAACAACTTTTGGGGTCTAATTTCTCATGTTACCCTTGGGAAAATAAAAAAATTGGGGACTGAAAGATCCTGATTGTGGAAAAAATATGATTTTTTTATTTTCATGCCCGGGCGTTATAAACTTCTGTGTAGCCCTTGGGGGTTCAAAGTGCTCACCACACATCTAGATAAGTTCTTTGCGGGGTCTAGTTTCCTAAATGGGGTCACTTGTGGGGAGTTTCTACTGTTTAGGCACATCAGGGGCTCTGCAAACGTAACAAGATGCCCGCAGACCATTCCATCAAGTCGGCATTTCAAAGCGTCACCACATCCCTTCCGAGCCCTGATGTGTGCCCAAACAGTGGTTCCCTCCCACATATCGGGTACTAGCGTATTCAGGACAAAATGGAAAACAACTTTTGGGGTCCAATTTCTCCTGTAACCATTGTGAAAATAAAAAATAGTGGGCTAAAAAATCATTTTTTGAGAAAAAAAAAGATTTTTTATTTTCACGGCTCTGCGTTATAAACTTCTGTGAAGCACCTGGGGGTTCAAAGTGCTCACTATGCATCTAGATAAGTTCCTTAGGGCGTCTAGTTTCCAAAATGGGGTCACTTGTGGGGGAGCTCCAATGTTTAGGCACACAGGGACTCTCCAAATGCGACATGGCAATCGCTAAATATTCCAGCATATTTTCCATTCAAAAAGTCAAATGGCGCTCCTTCCCTTCTGAGCCCTGCCGTGCGCCCAAACAGTGGTTTATGACCACATATGAGGTATCTGTGTACTCAGGAGAAATTGCCCAACAAATTTTAGGATCCAATTTATACTGTTGCCCATGTGAAAATGAAAAAAACTGAGGCTAAAAAAAATTTTTGTGAAAAAAAAGTACTTTCTTTTTTTTACGGATCAATTTGTGAAGCACCTGGAGGTTCAAAGTGCTCACTATGCAACTAGATAAATTCCTTAGGGGGTCTAGTTTCCAAAATGGGGTCACTTGTGGGGGAGCTCCAATGTTTAGGCACACAGGGACTCTCCAAATGCGACATGGCAACCGCTAAATATTCCAGCATATTTTCCATTCAAAAAGTCAAATGGCGCTCCTTCCCTTCTGAGCCTGCCGTGCGCCCAAACAGTGGTTTATAGACCACATATGAGGTATCTGTGTACTCAGGAGAAATTGCCAACAAATTTTAGGATCCAATTTATACTGTTGCCCATGTAGAAAATGAAAAAACTGAGGCTAAAAGAAAATTTTTGTGAAAAAAAAGTACTTTCTTTTTTTTTACGGATCAATTTGTGAAGCACCTGGAGGTTCAAAGTGCTCACTATGCATCTAGATAAGTTCCTTAGGGGGTCTAGTTTCCAAAATGGGGTCACTTGTGGGGAGCTCCAATGTTTAGGCACACAGGGACTCTCCAAATGCGACATGGCAACCGCTAAATATTCCAGCATATTTTCCATTCAAAAAGTCAAATGGCGCTCCTTCCCTTCTGAGCCCTGCGTGCGCCCAAACAGTGGTTTATGACCACATATGAGGTATCTGTGTACTCAGGAGAAATTGCCCAACAATTTTAGGATCCAATTTATACTGTTGCCATGTGAAAATGAAAAAAACTGAGGCTAAAAAAAATTTTTGTGAAAAAAAAGTACTTTCTTTTTTTACGGATCAATTTGTGAAGCACCTGGAGGTTCAAAGTGCTCACTATGCAACTAGATAAGTTCCTTAGGGGGTCTAGTTTCCAAAATGGGGTCACTTGTGGGGGAGCTCCAATGTTTAGGCACACAGGGACTCTCCAAATGCGACATGGCAACCGCTAAATATTCCAGCATATTTTCCATTCAAAAGTCAAATGGCGCTCCTTCCCTTCTGAGCCCTGCCGTGCGCCCAAACAGTGGTTTATGACCACATATGAGGTATCTGTGTACTCAGGAGAAATTGCCCAACAAATTTTAGGATCCAATTTATACTGTTGCCCATGGAAAATGAAAAAAACTGAGGCTAAAAGAAAATTTTTGTGAAAAAAAAGTACTTTCTTTTTTTTACGGATCAATTTGTGAAGCACCTGGGGGTTCAAAGTGCTCACTATGCATCTAGATAAGTTCCTTAGGGGGTCTAGTTTCCAAAATGGGGTCACTTGTGGGGAGCTCCAATGTTTAGGCACACAGGGACTCTCCAAATGCGACATGGCAACCGCAAATATTCCAGCATATTTTCCATTCAAAAGTCAAATGGCGCTCCTTCCCTTCTGAGCCCTGCGTGCGCCCAAACAGTGGTTTATGACCACATATGAGGTATCTGTGTACTCAGGAGAAATTGCCCAACAAATTTTAGGATCCAATTTATACTGTTGCCCATGTGAAAATGAAAAAAACTGAGGCTAAAAAAAATTTTTGTGAAAAAAAAAGTACTTTCTTTTTTTTACGGATCAATTTGTGAAGCACCTGGAGGTTCAAAGTGCTCACTATGCATCTAGATAAGTTCCTTAGGGGGTCTAGTTTCCAAAATGGGGTCACTTGTGGGGAGCTCCAATGTTTAGGCACACAGGGACTCTCCAAATGCGACATGGCAACCGCTAAATATTCCAGCATATTTTCCATTCAAAAAGTCAAATGGCGCTCCTTCCCTTCTGAGCCCTGCGTGCGCCAAACAGTGGTTTATGACCACATATGAGGTATCTGTGTACTCAGGAGAAATTGCCCAACAAATTTTAGGATCCAATTTATACTGTTGCCCATGTGAAAATGAAAAAACTGAGGCTAAAAGAAAATTTTTGTGAAAAAAAAGTACTTTCTTTTTTTTACGGATCAATTTGTGAAGCACCTGGAGGTTCAAAGTGCTCACTATGCATCTAGATAAGTTCCTTAGGGGGTCTAGTTTCCAAAATGGGGTCACTTGTGGGGGAGCTCCAATGTTTAGGCACACAGGGACTCTCCAAATGCGACATGGCAACCGCTAAATATTCCAGCATATTTTCCATTCAAAAAGTCAAATGGCGTCCTTCCCTTCTGAGCCCTGCCGTGCGCCCAAACAGTGGTTTATGACCACATATGAGGTATCTGTGTACTCAGGAGAAATTGCCCAACAAATTTTAGGATCCAATTTATACTGTTGCCCATGTGAAAATGAAAAAAACTGAGGCTAAAAGAAAATTTTGTGAAAAAAAAGTACTTTCTTTTTTTTACGGATCAATTTGTGAAGCACCTGGGGGGTTCAAAGTGCTCACTATGCATCTAGATAAGTTCCTTAGGGGGTCTAGTTTCCAAAATGGGGTCACTTGTGGGGGAGCTCCAATGTTTAGGCACACAGGGACTCTCCAAATGCGACATGGCAACCGCTAAATATTCCAGCATATTTTCCATTCAAAAAGTCAAATGGCGCTCCTTCCCTTCTGAGCCCTGCCGTGCGCCCAAACAGTGGTTTATGACCACATATGAGGTATCTGTGTACTCAGGAGAAATTGCCCAACAAATTTTAGGATCCAATTTATACTGTTGCCCATGGGAAAATGAAAAAACTGAGGCTAAAAGAAAATTTTTGTGAAAAAAAAGTACTTTCTTTTTTTTACGGATCAATTTGTGAAGCACCTGGAGGTTCAAAGTGCTCACTATGCATCTAGATAAGTTCCTTAGGGGGTCTAGTTTCCAAAATGGGGTCACTTGTGGGGGAGCTCCAATGTTTAGGCACACAGGGACTCTCCAAATGCGACATGGCAACCGCTAAATATTCCAGCATATTTTCCATTCAAAAAGTCAAATGGCGCTCCTTCCCTTCTGAGCCCTGCCGTGCGCCCAAACAGTGGTTTATGACCACATATGAGGTATCTGTGTACTCAGGAGAAATTGCCCAACAAATTTTAGGATCCAATTTATACTGTTGCCCATGTGAAAATGAAAAAAACTGAGGCTAAAAGAAAATTTTTGTGAAAAAAAAGTACTTTCTTTTTTTTACGGATCAATTTGTGAAGCACCTAGGGGTTCAAAGTGCTCACTATGCATCTAGATAAGTTCCTTAGGGGGTCTAGTTTCCAAAATGGGGTCACTTGTGGGGGAGCTCCAGTGTTTAGGCACACAGGGACTCTCCAAATGCGACATGGCAACCGCTAAATATTCCAGCATATTTTCTATTCAAAAAGTCAAATGGCGCTCCTTCCCTTCTGAGCCCTGCCGTGCGCCCAAACAGTGGTTTATGACCACATATGAGGTATCTGTGTACTCAGGAGAAATTGCCCAACAAATTTTAGGATCCAATTTATACTGTTGCCCATGTGAAAATGAAAAAAACTGAGGCTAAAAGAAAATTTTTGTGAAAAAAAAGTACTTTCTTTTTTTTACAGATCAATTTGTGAAGCACCTTGGGGTTCAAAGTGATCACTATGCATCTAGATAAGTTCCTTAGGAGGTCTAGTTTCCAAAATGGGGTCACTTGTGGGGAGCTCCAATGTTTAGGCACACAGGGACTCTCCAAATGTGACATGGCAACCGCTAAATATTCCAGCATATTTTCTATTCAAAAAGTCAAATGGCGCTCCTTCCCTTCTGAGCCCTGCTGTGCGCCCATACAGTGGTTTATGACCACATATGAGGTATCTGTGTACTCAGGAGAAATTGCCCAACAAATTTTAGGATCCATTTTATCCTGATGCCCATGTAAAAATGAAAAAATTGATGCTAAAAGAAAATTTTTGTTGGAAAAATTAAAATGTCCATTTTTTCCTTCCACGTTGCTTTAGTTCCTGTGAAGCACCTGAAGGGTTAATAATCTTCTTGAATGTAGTTTTGAGTAGCTTGAGGGGTGCAGTTTTTATAAAGGTGTCACTTTTGGGTATTTTCTGCCATATAGACCCCTCAAAGTGACTTCAAATGTGAGGTGGTCCCTAAAAAAAATGGTTTTGTAAATTTTGATGTAAAAAGGAGAAATCGCTGGTCAACTTTTAACCCTTATAACTTCCTAACAAAAAAAAAATGTGTTCCCAAAATTGTGCTGATGTAAAGTAGACATGTGGGAAATGTTATTTGTTAACTATTTTGTGCCACATAACTCTCTGGTTTAACAGAATAAAAATTAAAAATTTGAAAATTACAAAATTTTCAGAATTTTCGCCAAATTTCCATTTTTTCACAAATAAACGCAAAAATTATCGACCTTAATTTACCACTAACATGAAGCCCAATATGTCACGAAAAAACAATCTCAGAATCGCTAGGATCCGTTGAAGCGTTCCTGAGTTATTACCTCATAAAGGGACACTGGTCAGAATTGCAAAAAATGGCAAGGTCTTTAAGGTCAAAATAGGCTGGGTCATGAAGGGGTTAACTAGGGGGCGCAGACATGTCGCAGCCGCAATCTGACAGCGCGGCCGAGGGCGACCGCTCCAATGCCTTACCCGCCGGCGCTGCCGCGCAGGATGGAAACGCTGGCCCCTCACCCGGTCCTGTGGCCCCGATAGTACCGCTGATGCTCCCATACCTGCCTGGAGCAAAGTGGCTCCCTCAGTATAGCGGTAAGCCGGATACCCTGTCAGGGTTCAAGTGCAAAATATGCAGCATAATGGACATGTACCCTATGACAGAGAAACAAAGAGCTGCAGTGGTAGTAGGACAACTGACTGGTGCTGCAGAAAGGGAAGTAGAGACTTGGACAGCTGCAGACCAAGAATCAGTGCTTTCAATTTTCTTAAAGCTACAGACTATTTTTGAAGACCGCACTGAAACAGATCTCCGGATGAGGTTTTACCAATGCTCTCAGAGACTAGATGACAGTATTAGGGACTAGGCCTGCCGACTACAGGGGCCCTGCGAGCTCTCAAACAGGTTAACCCTATAAGTGCCATTAATGAAAGCAAAATGCTGAAGGAACAATTTGTACGGGGACTGAGGTCCCAAGCTGAAAGCAGGACTGTGCACTGGTGGTCCTTAGATCATCCTGACGCTACCTTTGATGCCCTAAAAGATATGGCTATAAAAGGACTGCGACCCCTGGAGAAGCCCGAGGTGTCGACCCAGTGTCACCCGGGTGAAGCCACAAACGCAGGTGGCGCCCCCTACTGAGTTGGACTGTCTGCGCTCAGAAGTGCGCCAGCTGACTAAAAACCTGGCTGCTGTAATGAGTGCCCTGCAACTGCGGAACGAAGAAGGAGGAAAGATCCTGCTAGCCGACTGCCCAGAGGATGTCCCTTGGATGAACCGGAGGAAAAGAAGGACGTCGCCCCACCGGAGGAGGACAACGCCACCCCCAGGAGCGACCCCTGATCAGCACAATCCTCGCCGAGAGATCATTTGCTACCGTTGCAACAGAGAAGGTCATCTAGCCCGACAGTGTCCTTTAAACGAGCAGATCCTGGGTCCGAGAGCAAACACCCAGGAATAGACTCATCAGGCCCCTCAGACTGGAACCGCAGGTTTGTGGGAGGAAGACCCTACCTGTCCATCATCTTGGACGGGATCGCAATTCCTGCCCTGCTGGACACTGGATCTCAGGTGACCATCATACCTGATGTCCTGTATAATAAGTTTTGGTCCATGGACAGTCTCCAGCCCCCGAGCCATGACTTTGCTGTGTATGCCTCTAATGGTCTCCCTGTTGATATACTAGGAGCCAAAAACGTGGACGTAAAGGTGGGCAGAGTGGAGCTGAAGGACAAGGGACTCTTAGTAGTAAAGACTGTAAATGAGGAAAATGGCTTAAATGTGGTTTTAGGTACAAACATTATTAGTAACTGTCTGGGAGAAGTTGTGTTTTTGCTCCAACAGCTCGCTGAAGTTGCCAAGCCAAAGCAAAAGGGAGTGATCCAGAGGGAGATCCGGGCCCTGATGTGCCAGCAGCAAGCGAAGCTGACAGATGGTGAAATTGGTAATGTACGGGTGACAGACCCGAACCCCATTGTGATACCCCCAATGAGTGAAATGCTTATATGGTGTAGGGCAGCAATAGGTCTGAGAGGACAGAACTACCAAGCAGTAGTAGAGCCCCATTGTTCAGAGCACAGACCTACACTCTTGACTGCTAGAGGGGTAGTAGAAGTACGAAATGGGAGAGTACCAATACGTCTTCTCAACTGGGGAGAAGATGAAGCGAATTTACCACGCTATGCCACAGTTGCTAAATTACATACCGTAGATAACAACTCTATTCTCACGACAGAGTCCTTAGCCTCCCGCCAACCACCGGAGGATAATGACCCAGCAACCCAGGTGGAGGATTGGTGTCAGCAGCTCCATGTCGGAACAGACACCACTCCCGCCCACCAGAAACAGGGAGTACTACGGGTGGTACAGGAGTACACACAGGTATTTAGCAAACATCCACTTGACTTTGGGACAATTAAGGGAGTACAACATCATATCCCTACAGGCAGCCATCCTCCCATAAAAGAGCGGTACAGGCCTATACCTCTAGCACACTACAAGAAAGCTAAGGAAATGTTGCGTGACATGAAGGAAGCAGGGGTGTTAAGGGATAGTTGTAGTCCCTGGGCAGCACCTCTAGTCCTAGTTAAGAAAAAGGATGGAAGCATGAGAATGTGTGTAGATTACAGACAAGTAAATCGCATAACACATAAAGATGCATACCCTTTACCACGCATTGAGGAATCCTTAGCTGCCTTAAAAACTGCTAATTACTTTTCCACCCTCGACCTCACTAGTGGGTACTGGCAAGTAGCTGTGGCTGAGGAGGATCGGGAGAAGACGGCTTTCACCACCCCAATGGGACTCTGTGAGTTTGACAGAATGCCGTTTGGACTCAGCAGTGCCCCGGGAACGTTCCAGAGAGTGATGGAGAGTTGCCTGGGACATCTCAACTTTGAAACAGTGTTGCTGTACCTGGACGACGTAATTGTGTACTCCAAGACGTATGAGGATCATCTGAAGCACTTGGCAGAGGTATTCGAGTCACTGTCCAAGTATGGGATGAAACTGAAGCCTTCAAAGTGCCATCTGCTCAAACAAAAGGTACAGCACTTGGGACATATTGTCAGCTCAGAAGGAGTAGCGCCGGACCCCGAGAAGGTCACTGCCATCCAGAAATGGCCAGAACCAAGGAATCTCAAGGAGGTGCGTCAGTTCCTGGGACTGACAGGTTACTACCGGAGGTTTGTAAAGGACTACACCAAGAAAGCAGTGCCTCTGCAGGACCTCCTGGTAGGACAACCCCTCAAGAGCAGAAATCCTCCATTCCACTGGGGTAAAGAACAAGCTGAGGCATTCAAAGAGATGAAGGAGATCCTGACAGGCGATGAGATCTTAGCCTATCCTGACTACAGCCAGCCGTTCCTGCTGTATACTGATGCCAGCAACGAAGGATTGGGAGCTGTCCTCAGTCAGAAGCAAAATGGCCTGGAGAAAGTCATCGCATATGCAAGCAGGAAGCTCCGGCCGACTGAGAGAAACCCAGAGAACTATAGCAGCTTCAAGTTGGAGTTCCTGGCGCTGGTCTGGGCCATTACAGAAAGATTCAAGCATTACCTAGCCTCCAGCAAGTTCACTGCATACACTGATAATAACCCCTTGACACATCTTGAAACAGCCAAGCTGGGAGCCATGGAGCAAAGTTGGATGGCTCGGCTGTCGAACTATCAATTTACCATCAAGTACAGGGCGGGCCGTAAGAACGCCAACGCTGACGCCTTGTCCAGGATGCTGCATGAGTCCGACACGGAAGAGGAATCGGATGACCTAGAAGAGATTGAGCTACCTGCATTCCACAGAAATGGGATGATCCACGAGCAACGAGCCTACAGGAGGCAGCGTGGTAAGACGTTAAACCCTTTACCTCACCACAGCTGGAAGGAGACCCAGAACAGTGACCCGGTTGTCAGCCACATCAAGGAACTGATAACTCAGGAAGGTTCCTCCTTGGAGAAGGATGCGTCTCAACAAGCGAAGCAGCTGTGGAACGAGAGAAGCCGGCTGTTTATCTACCGAGAGAAGCTGTGCCGAAGGTACGTCAACCCCAGAACCCATGAGATGGTAAGGCAGATAGTAGTGCCAAGAACAGACATCCAGATGGTGTTGGAAGCCTACCACGATCGAGCGGGGCACTTTGGCTGGAAGAAGCTGGAAACCCTGCTGGAGTGTCTTTTCTACTGGGTGGGAATGCGAAGTTCCATTGAGAAATGGTGTAAAAACTGTGCATCCTGTAGCCTCCGAAGAAAAGACTACAGTAGCCAGAAAGCACCCCTGCAGCCCATCAAGACTACTCGTCCCTTGGAGATCGTGGCCTTGGACCATGTCAAGTTGTCACCCAGCAGGTCAGGATACTCATATGCCCTGACAATGGTGGATCACTACTCCAGGTTCCTGGTGGTCGCCCCTGTCAAAGATCTGACAGCTGAAACAGCAGCAAAGACGTTTCAGGCATATTTCTGCAGACCCCATGGATATCCAGAGCAAGTGTTAACTGATCAAGGTCCTGTCTTTGAAGCCGAGTTGTTTAAGGAATTCTGTCACTTGTACAGGTGTAAGAAGATAAGAACCACACCGTACCACCCCCAAACCAATGGTCTCTGTGAAAAGATGAATCACATAGTCATTGATCTGCTGAAGACGGTACCACTGGAGGAGAGGAATCGGTGGCCAGACCTACTACCTGACCTGGTAGATCTTTACAATCGCATACCGGTGAGTTCCGCTAACTGCACTCCAGCCTACCTTATGCGAGCAAGACCAGGAAAGCTGCCCATGGATTTGGAACTTGGTGTTGTAGAACCAGAAGCTGATGTTACTACTGAAGATTGGGACACGAACCGACAGGAACAGTACAGGAGAGTACAAGCCTGCGTGGAAGATAGTCTCAATAAAATAAGGGAAAAGCAAGAGGAGAACTACAACAAAGGTGCGCCAGCTAAACCTTTTATGCCTGGAGAAATTGTGCTAAAAAGAAAAAGAGGAATGCACAAATTGGATGATCAGTGGGAAAAAGAGCCATATGTCGTGCAAAATTCCAAGTTTGACAACAGGAAAACCTGTACCATTAGCAAAGATGGAGGAAAGACGACCACCACGGTATCCAGAGACCACCTAAAACTGTGTCCAGACATTTTAAAACTTCACGAGGAAGAACTTGTTATGGAAAAAGAGAAATCAGGTGAAGTCATACACACGGACCTAGGAGATTTTCCTGCAGATTGGCCTTGTATCAGAGACGCTGTGATTATTCCAGTACTTCAGTTTTACCAACCACAAGAAGCGCTTCAACGTCCAGTTGAACCAGTTGCCGCAGCAGAAGAAATAGTTCAAGAGGAACCTGCTCCTGTAGCACCTCCAGAAGTAGAGTCTCAGGAAGAAGAGTCCCCTGGCGGAACAGAACCGCATCGCCCAGTCGCTAGTTCCTTGCCAGATCCTAGAGAGGTGGGGCGGATTTACAGTTTGCCGGCACGCAGCACAGATAGGCTAGATGCTACTATACCTGACACCACACCACGTAGGTCAGTACGCACAACGAAAGGAAGGTTACCTGTTAGGTACCAAGAGTAGTCCTAGCAAATTAATCCAGTATGACCCAGACAGGGTTTACTTAATTGTACAAAGTTATGAAGAAAATTGCATTTGATTGAGAATGTTATATGATGATAAGGTTTACATGCTGAGTAGTATATACCCTAGTTGGGTTAATGTGATATACCCTATTGGGTAAGCAAACCATTCTACCTCAGAAGAAAAACCCGTATGGTGTGGCCTTGAGTGAGGTTTGCAGCAGAGAAGTCCTGCAGCCCACCCAGGACCCCCGTGGGAGGTTTTGTGCGGGTCCTCCACAAGAATCTTGTATTTATTTGCACTGTAAAAGTATTTGATATTTTTCTATTGCCATTTGTACACATTGTAACGTTTGAAGTGTCCTTACCTCCCGCACATTTTTTGCAGTAAAATCCATTTTAACTGTGGTTTTATATGTTTAATTATCAGTCCGTAAAAGTGGGGTAATACTCTGACAACATTGTTCCCAGCAGTGACCTGGGAGTCAGGGAAGCTTCCAGGTATCTTCCCCATGCTGTTCCCATACCTTTTCAGCGCTGTTTCCATCATTTTCAGCAATTTTTAGACACTTTTGTTCAACCTCCACATATACCTGGATCTGAGATCATCGTAGTTTAGTCTTCTGTGTGAAGGACGTGCAGCAATCTGTATCCCCCCAGTTGATGATCCCCTGATCAGTGCGTTCATTCTTACATGTACATACGGTAAACAGTTAAGTTTGCATGTTGCTGACATTTTTCCTCTTATCTCCTTGCATTGTGGTGCTGGCCTCTCCGGATACTCCGCTTATAACCACAGGGTGATCGTTTGTATAAATTGAACATCAATCAATGCTAAAATATAATGGGATTTTACAGGAACATTAACAGCCGTGATAAATATATGGGCTTGTTACGGGGAATCGCGGTCACAGGACGCAGCTTTTCTTCTGGCTTGTGGGTGCAAAGTCAAACTAAACAATAGGCACCAAGAGGTTTGTCCCAACGATTGCTCCTTCGGAGGCGAAATCTTCGGTGTTCTAGAATATCTGCTACAAGGGGAATGGAAGAGCTTACAAGGTGTATTGTGTCTCTGTGCAGAACTGGATGTTTTTTTGTATTTGTACTTTCAACAAATATCAGAACCCTTTTCATCAAAAAAATACCAACATGTCCCCTGAATCCTTCAGATCAATGCACATTTTTCTATCATATCTATCTATTATCTATCTATCTATCTATCTATCTATTATCTATCTATCTATCTATCTATCTATTATCTATCATCTATTTGTTATCTATTATCTATCTATCTATTATCTATACAAAAAAAGCCTGACCAGCACCTCCTAAGTGTGAATAGGTGCAAGCAGTAGTGACTGGAGAAAATATGTATAGAAAAAGCACAGCAGCACTCTGTGAACGCCAAGACAGATAATGTCAATGGAAATAACTTCCAACCGCATTCTCCCTCAGCAAGATGTGCTTACAAAAAAAGCAAAGGTTCTTAGCACATAAATTGGCCAATTCATGTGTGCCCATCAACCACGGCAAGGTGATACTTCTCTAATGGGTCCTTTTCATAACTCTTCCCTATCCTACTGTACTATCCTGCTGGGCATTCACAGAGTGCTGATGTGCTTTTTTTTATACCTATCTATTATCCATCTATTATCTATCTATTTATCCAGGCAACCACTCAACACTGGAAGCTCTGGCAGTCAGCCGTTTAAGCCCTGACCATGTGACTCCTCCATCATGTGATTGATCACGTGATCTCGACATCACTGTGTAGGGAGCTATTCCGGCTCCGCTCACTTCCTCCTGCCATGTGACCTGCCTGCAGCTGATCAGTGGGGACATGGACACTCCCATGAGATCGCAGACTGCCTATGGGTTCTGCCTTCTGAGTATTCCTGTGCTATCCAGCCTCACTCTGGCACCATTGGAGTCCCATTGCAATATACAGTACAAGTGATCAAAACAATATCATGGTCAAATCCCTTATAGAGGGCTAAAATATACAAAGGAAAAGTTTGAAAAAAATGCAAAAAAATATTAAAATTTATATTTCTCCAGTTAAAATAAAGATATTAAAAAGTTTAAAAATTTAATAAAACATGTCTAACCTCCAAAGAATTACTGTACTTATCCCAAGTAATATGATAAAGCCGTGAAGAAAAAATTGAAATTCCAAATTAGCCTTTGTTTGGTCACTCTCCCAAAAAATGTAATAAAAAGTGATCAAAACGTCATTTGTGACCCAAACTGATTACGCTAAAAGCTACAGCTTGCCTCGAAATAAACAACAGAGAAATACAAAGTTACGGGTATCGGAAAAATGGCGGCACAAACTGAATTTTTTTTTTTACTTTGTTCAAAATTTTAAATAAACTACTGTTAAGGCTGGCGGAACGCACAAAATAAATATAAATAATAAGTGCGTTCGCAGCCCGGGGTCCACCGTGCAGGCAGAGCCTGCTGCTAGTAGGATGGCGGTACGGCGAACTCTGTTACTTCACAGTCGCAACTATAGACACTGTGGCCCTATATGGCGGTATAAGAGAACTCTGTTACACCACAGAGTCGCTAAGGTAGAAACGCAGAAATATGGACTGTGTCCTGTTAACTCCACAGGTATGCACAGACAACTGCTGTGCGGACAGCAGTCCGTAGTGACGCAATCAGCAACGCAATCAGACAATCTCCTCACCGGAGAAGCCGGTATTCTAGGGGCTTATTTCAGCCAAGCCCTAAACACGTGCATACAATCTCCTCACCGGAGGTGCCGGTATTCTAGGGGCTTATTTCAGCCGAGCCCTAAACACGTGCATACAATCTCCTCACTGGAGGTGCCGATATTCTAGGGACTTATTTCAGCCGAGCCCTAACACATGCGTGCAAGATCACCCTGGCCCAAAGCACATAATGTGATTGATACTAGCGCATGGCGGCACGACCATGCCACCCTTTTATAGTAGCAACTACAGGACCTGCCAGATAAGGACCAATAGGAAACTGCTCCAGAACACAAGTGGTTTCAGGACCTTCCTGGCGGACCAACAGGAGCTGCTGCAGTACCTGAGCTGCTGCAGTACCTGAGCATGTGACCCCTGATCTCCAATGAAAGATCTTACTCTGGGCATGCTCAGAAGGGGAAAGCAAGGACTTTGTCCTAAAGACGTCTGCTCGCCGCTAACCAGTACTGGCTACAATAGCAGAGCCTGGAGGAGAAGCAGTAATCCTCTGCACAATGTTAGACTGGGCGAGATGCTGGGACCAACGTCTAAGCTGAGCAGAGTCCACTGTGGCCGGAGACGGATGGGAGACCGCAGCAGGGACAGCTTGAGATTCCCCTTGTGCAGAATCGGGAACTCGACCCCTAACAACTACAACTCGTCCCACAATAAAAAAAAAAGGGAAAATTAAAAAAAAGTTATGGCTCTTGGAAGAAGAGAAAAGAAACGTGAGCGCAAAAAAATGAAACTTGGCCGTGTCCCAAGATCCAAAAAGAACTTTCTGAAATCAATATTATTAGATTTCACCCAGATCAAAGTGCGTTTCTTAGTTGCTTTTACTATTGGTGATTTTTTTTTGTTATTTAATGGGGATGGTGGTCCCGTTGACCTGCTGTGGAATCTGGTGACCGTATTGGGGGTCAGTCCGTCCTGATAGGTGTCATCGTTCCCCTGGATTTCTTATTAATTGGGTGTAAGGTTAGCCGGCGCTGATTATTTAATTAGGACATTCTCACCGGGCAGATCAGCATACGCTGCTTACCGAGCCAAATGTAATTATCCCAAAGATTGAAGTCTTCATTATTTCCACTAATTCATTGAACTCCTAGAATTAATGAACCTTTAGTCTCTTTAAATGTGCTTGATTACCATGGGAACCCCGGCAAAAAAAAAAATATTCCACGTTTCTCCAAAAAAGATTGATGAAGAATAAATGGGTCTTAAATTATGCAAAATGTTGTATCAAGTGAAGTCCCCGGACTGCTGGGTGGGGAACACGGTGATGGATCCGACGGTGGAAACTTCAGTCAACTATTATTACAGTAGGGGCTTTATTATTATACTGACTATTGATGATTTAAAGGGATTGTCCACATTTTGGGGACATGTTTTTACTTAAAGCAGCTCACCTATCTGAAGTTTGTATCCTCTTAATATATTGCAATCATCTTATTATATAGCACTGTACACTTACAATTACTCATTTTGCCTTTCTTCCCTGATAATTCTTCTCTTTCCATGTCTATGACATCATGTGACTAGCTGGGTCCTTCTAAGCCCCGCCTTCGGACAAATTGAACATGAAGAGGAAGTCCAGGGTGCAGCTGATCTGTGACTTCCTCTTCATGTTCAATTTGTCTGAAGGCAGGAACAGTGATGCCAGCGCTGATTGGGCACCTGGGTCATGTGTCACAACAACCGCTCGAGAGCCCCTGGTAGAGTGAGTGCTGACACTGTTGGAATGGCGTCGGCACGGGAAGTAAGTATAGGTTTTTTTATTTTATCATGCAGTATGAGAAAGGGTTGTCCTAATAGTGGACAAGTCATGTAATGAGGACCTGTTCCTTGTCAAAAAGATTTACACTTTTTACCTGGTGTAATTATGTAACACCAATTGCTACCGCCCCCGCATGGTTTCCCTCCTTCCTGCATGCTGGGACACAGGCACACTCACCTCATCGACTGCGGCAGCATCCTCACACTCCTGTGCACACCACTCTGACTTCAGGCGGCGTGCCTAATGCACGTACGCTCCCCTGCTCTTAAAGGGGCAGTGCGTGCACATGCAAAGATGCCCCCAGCCAATAGCTGGGAGGCATCTTGTATAAAATGCTCCCTGACCCCATAGGGAGGTGCCTGAGCAACCCCTATCATTATTTGGTGATAGTTGGTGTGTGTAACTGTATGTTGCCACGTCCCCCATCCTTATTCTAATATAGTCATTTCCATATCCTATACTTTCCCTGTAGTCTTGTGTAGGTTATATCTGAACCCTGTAGCTGTGACGGCGGTACCTGAACCATTTCCCGAGACCTGTGAGTGTGAATGAGTACCTATTTCCAAAGTCCACTTTGTCTGAACTGTCCGTCAGTCTCCGAATTTTTCCTGTCTGTGATTCCGCTCCCGTGTTCGCGTTGAGTGAACCTACTCCTGGGACCGGCATCTGCCGTACCAGGGACGGCCTAGGAGTGGTACCTGGCTAACTGCAGCTCAAGCCTGACTCAACCATCAGGAGCTCCAGTGAACACCATGTGGCGGCTTAGCTATGCCCCTCCTAGCAAGCACAGCCCAATGGCGCAGAGGGTCCAAGAACCATGGGTGCAACCTGCGTGCATTACAAATTACCGCTGTTGTTCTGAGTCCACCAATGTTTTTCTTTTCTTCCTATGGCTCTCCATTCCTGATATATGGCCTCTTCTTCCTTGTATGACATTCTAGACTTCATAGCTAAGGGTGTGTTCTCCGGAATTCTTCTCTGTGGGTATGGTTTTTAGGGTCACACCCAGTTGGCTTAAAAAAAGTAGATGGACCTACAATTAAGAGGGGCCATAGCTCAGGAATGGAGAGACACAGGAACGGAAGAAACACATTGCCAGATTCAGGAGAACAGCAGCTTTTACACCAGGTGAAAAAAATGACATTTTTATGCAAAATATCAGGTAACACAGGCAGGAGAAGGACGGGACAGACCTCCAGATACCTTATCCTGAACCTCAGTGTACATATCTATCTGGGCCTTGGGCAGGTGATCCATCTGATCTGCCAATCCTCTGCCAGTCGTGTCCCTTCAGTGAAGGATAACCTGTAACATTTTAGAAGAAGACAAAATGTAATATCTAAACCATACTGTTTAATGTGAGATTCTGCTGATTGTAAATTGTTATGAAATTGATCAGAACAGAATTTTGGACCTTTTTAGATCATTACAGCTTTATGGTTTGTGTAGACCATCACCGCATGGCCTGGCCGGCATTAATGATTTAAGATACTCCTACAATAATCCTATTTGACATTCAGTGTTCTTCTAAGATCTGCAGATTATTATATGTTGAGTCATGTCTTTGATGCTGATCACAATTTCTGGAGACATTAGATTTTCAAAATCTATTGAGGATAAGGTATGGGGGGAATAGGGATGGCCGGCGCAGATCATCTGCAGATGGCCTGGATGCCTGAAAAAGTGACTTCAAGAGCAGAATTATTCGACTAGGTTTTAGCACTACTTAAAATGAATATCCATCCTTATACAACTGTTATATATTTTTTAAACTAAATAGATTTTTAGTCCTTACTGAATATTTTCCTAATATTTCGTTAAAGGGGGCGATAGATCTGTTTTACTGATGCAAAACTCCAAATCCCCTGCAAAGTCTTAAAGCTATAAGTTTAAATTCTGTCATCACCACTAGAGGGAGCTGAGGAACTAACCGCATACTGTGTATACATTGAACTTCATAACTCAGGTGTGCTCTTAAAGGGTCTCCAACTTTATATTAATGAAACTTTATCTCTATTAATGTAAACTTATGCAACTGTTTTTTACACTTGGATTTCTATTTTTCACCTTTTTTCTCCTTTTATGTGTTGCTGTGTCAGTGAATGAGACCACTCTTGTTATCATTCAGAGGCAACAAGTCTGTACATATTTAGTACTGCTCCTAGCTAAGAAGTGGACACTATTTTATCCAGTCCAGAAAATGCTTTTTATAAGGTCCAAGCTGAAGCATTGTAGAAATTTGAGCAGCTGCTGCTTGTTATGGCTCAACTGGTGAGGTGGATTCATTCTCTAGGCTGTAGGTTTGGGTCGTCATCATGGACTAGAGGCAGTATTGCAGCAGAGCAGGTCTCGATGAATGACACGTGGATCAGCATGAACCAGGATGACAAATTATGCAGGACAGCTGACAAACATGTAAAGCAGGTACAACAGATGAATTAGAACTTGGTGTATGGATACACATAGTAACAATAACTGTATATAAAAACAGTACCATCTGGGAGGGAAGTAGTTAATCACAGGAATGCAGTCTGGTATCTTCTGGTAGAGAAATTGTTAAACAACAGTAGTTACAGAGAAGTAAATACAGTCTGAAATCATAAAACAGGGAAATTGGTTAATGGCAGCGCTTGTAACAGAGATGTAACTTGTATCTGGTATTTTCCAGCAGGGCAATGGTTGACGGCAGCAACATACCAGAAGAGAATGCATTTACTTCAGGTATATCGCTGCCATCAACCATTTCTCTGCTGCAAGATACTGGACTGAATTTTCTTATCTGTTACATTTACGTCTCTGCTAACATGCTCGGTGAGATGCAGAGACTACCTAACAAAACTGAAAACAGTTGTGAAGAGTTGTTGAGAGCTAGGTGTAGACAAAATCTAGTAAGCTCTGCTGGGCTTGGAAATAATTCTGTCTGTTTCATGTCAGCTTAAAAGACCTAGAGTGATGACGTCAGAGGAGTTTTCTGGGCTATCTGTGAAACCCAACATGGACTTCAGCAAATTGAAGCAGCCAGAGGAGAAGGGAGCTAGGCCCAGAACATGTGCCGGGATGGGTGAGGAACACTGCTGATGTGTGTTGAGCTCACAGAGTATTGTCTAAATTTCATACAATTATATCCACTTGTCAGCGGAGAGCAGGACTAAATATTTAGGGCTTTGCAGTCTGTGAATATAAACAAAGGTGTTTTTGATGGTGGCAAACAATTATGGGAAATGATAAGGAATCAATACAACAATGACCTGTCAAACTGTCAAAATATACCATACGTTGCCCTAAAAGGTGACCCATCTCCCTTTTTTGTCATTTTTAACTTTTGGCATAGGTATTAAAACAAATTGTGTGCTAAGTGACGTAACACATTGATACATTTGGTGCACATATTTAATAACAAGGAAATGGCACAAATTGTGCAAAGTTTTGGGCACAAATCAATGATAAATGTCCTTCATCTAAGTCTACATTAAGTCCAGAAATCTCTGTGCCACACAGATATAGCACAGTGCAAGGAAAGATTAAAGAACAAGCTTTACTAACATATTCTCTGGCTTATTGTAGTCATAATGGTCTTGTGATATGTCCTACATGCGTCTGGTGATCTTAGACCACCAACAACATGAAAACACTTTGTGTAGAGTTCATGATGCCTTTTGGCATTGCTCAGGGATTTTGGTCACTGGACATTTAACACGACTTTTTTTTCAAGGAGCTAATGTGTTTTTAGAGCTAACCTGTAGTATCAGGAAACTTATGACATAGTAAAAGGTTACAAATCTCAATCGGTGGCAGTCCAGCTAGTGAAACCACTTCCCTTCTCTGACAGCTGAAGTAAAGAGCCAGAATAGTTCCGTAGAGATCTGGGCCCTTTTGGGTATGATTGGCTCTTCTTGTCGACACAAGCAGAGTAATGTACATGACTCGTATTCTTTCTGTAGAACTTTTCAACACATTGCCTGCATCTCCAAGGAGAGCTCTTCTGCCCTCTTCACCTCTATGATCAGTCGAGTTTCAGCAGCTGGACCACCAATGATCAAAACCTTAATCTCTAAAGTATCATGTCATGTCAGAAGTTTTCACCGGTGGTAGTCCAGTTGCCAAGACTTTGCTGAATTGAAGGGTCAGAACAGCTCTTCTCAAAGTTGCGAGCAGAATGGTGAACAGATCTATTGAAATACATTTCTCTTCTTGTGATTCTGAGGAGATCTGAGCAAGGTCAAAAATAACCAAAGGGGCAGATCACTTAGAAGTCTTCTGCCCTTTCATTTCAGCAACCAGTGAGAGTTTCAACAGCTAGACCACCATTGATCAAAACCTCAGGCATACTACTATACAAATGAACTAAGCCTCTAAAGTGTCATTGTATTTTCCAAAAACTTTCAGAAATTTTGATCAGTGGCGGTCCAGCTGCCAAGACTGCCGCTGATTGCTGAATTGATTGGTCAGAACAGCTCTTCTTGGTGCTTCATGTGAAATACTGAACCGAACTATAGAAAACATATGAGTCCATACACTGCTCTTCTCATGATTCTGTGAAAAAGGGGAACATTAATGGAAATAAAATAAAAAGAGAAATGGAAATGGAAGAGAGAGGGTAAAGAAAAAGATAGTGATGGAAGAAAATTACATAGAAAATAAGAAAGAACTTGAAATTGCTGTTGGGGAGAAGACGGCTGACGAAATCAGGTGTCATGATCCACACCGGGTTTTGAGTCCTGTTTTCCCTTTTTCCCGGTCTGGTCATGTCAGGGGTTAACCTTTCTCAGCCTCAGTCTGGGTTCAGGTTGGCTATTTATCGCCGCTGCTTACTGCAGGCGATGTCAGTTATAGTTCTTGCCTAGGGCTGCTGTAGCTGACTCTGATTTCTCTGATTTGTCCTGATGCGTTTGCTGTCTGAAACCGTGTCTCTGTTTTCCCCTTTTCCCCTATCCCCTTTAGTGTGTTGACTCCCTGGTTTTGATTTGGCTTGTATCCTGACCAGTTTCTGTCTTTTGTCTTATCCGCTCCTGACCGTTACTGATCCTTTGATTTGTCCCTGACCCTGAGTTTGTTTATTCCTTTAGTACTGCGCTATAGTCTAGGATTTGACCCGGCTTGTTAGATTATTCTGCTGCCATCTGGATTCAGCCTCGCTGCTGCACCACAGGCCTGCTTGGTCTAGGTGCAGTTCTGCTTCCACTCTATTGCCATCTAGTGGAGCCTGCACCTGCCTGCACTGCAGCAGCGTGATATCAGAGCAGTGTTATAATAAAAGTGAGGAACTATAGAAGAACTGAAAAATTTGAGAAAATTAGAAAATCCTTCAGTTGACCCTTTACCTTACACAAAGTTGGCTTCTCGTAGACTTTTCGGATGATCTGCCCTCTGTGTGCAATCGTAACACAGATTATAATGAAATGATACGCCGGTGTCACATGTTCTGTAAGACAGAACGTAGAGCCTGGAATAATCCCCTTTGGTGGTCCCAAAGAACCTATCTTCTACCGATCTTCTATCTTCTTCACCTACCAACTAACTCAGATACTCAACCAATAAGTATGAGAACAGCATCAATATAAACATAAATGTTAATGACTCTTTTATTTATTACTTGTTGCAGTTAAGGGGGAAGGACAAGTAAGAGTGAAGCTCGTAGCAGAAGAAACAAGCATCCAGCCAACGCTTGGTGAGTACTAATAAAATTTCAGTTCACCTGCAGCCACCACTAGAGGGAGCTGAAGAGCATATTGTGTTCTTAGTGATGCCACACACATTAAGCTCCCTAGCTCCCTCCAGTGGTGGCTGCCGGCAGAAAGAATGTTATCAATGACTTCTTTGCAAGGAGATTTGGAGCTCTCCATCAACTCCCATAAAGCTATAAAGTGTTGTTTTTTATTGTTTCTTTTCCCACAGCACCAAGTCCTCCCCCACATCCTATTCTCAGGTGGTCTTCTCTGGAGTCTTGGGTAGGAGTAAGTGAAGGCTGGGGAGGACACGGCTCCACTTTGCCACAGGCAGGAGATGATGTTATCATTCTACCCAGTAAGTACACAACATGGAAAACAAGATCTCTACCAGAACCAATGCCCTGTGCAATAGCTCCGCTGCCGTCTGTATATTATGACTCGGAGTCTTCCGGCTGTGAATTTACAACCACCCGGTCTCTGCTGCGATTCATCTGTAACGCGTTATCTCTCACACATGTAGGACACTTGGAAATGAGCAATAAATTTGGGGGATATGAATCATATCTGTAAAGTAGTTGGCAAATCAGCGCAAATCCCTCCCGGCTCTGGAGGAATTAAAGTTAAAAAATAAAATATTTTATCTGATAAGCTCCTTTGGATAATCCCAGAAAATGGGAAATACCATTGTTTCCAAGGGCTGCCAGTGTCTCAATCTGTGGGATCTAAAGCCTGGACCCTAAAACAAAACTGAACTTTGGAACAGCTATAAATGAAGGAATCGTATGGTAGCAATATTCTAATATTTTCCTCTTTTGGAATATTGCCTCATTACTCAAGGGCATAATTCAGGTAAAAAAGTAATTCTTAGCAAGGAAATTAGGTATTCCCTATGGTGCCCTGCAGGTACCAATAGTAGGTATTGTCATATTATTAATGTAAAATGGGTATTCTACAATGGCTTCTTGAGCTGCTCTGAGCGATGCACTCTTCTCACTTTCCGTTTTTTTGGAGGGGTGGATGCTCCTCTTCAAGTGACAGTTCTGGGGAGAAAACTCTGTTCTGCTACTACACATGAATGATAATGCTTCTATTGATTTAATACTATTATCATTATATTTATATACAGAGATAACAGTGTCTTTGAACAAGCGCACAGCTCTGGAAAGTGAGAGTCATGATTAGGAGAATTGCTCTAGAAACTGTGGATGCTGGATGCTGGGAGAAAACGCTGATTAGAGTCCTCTCAAGAGCTGAGAGAGAAGGAAGGGAGGTGGCTAGCTAACTGCTGCATAGAAATCAATGGACTGGAGTTAGGTGACTGGAATGTTAGGAGTTAACTGCACTCCTGGAATGTCACTTTTGCTCACACTCAGCCAGGGTCTGGTGGCCAAGCTTCTAGGAAAAAAACTGTACACTATAAGATAACAGCTCTTATTGCAGAAGAATGAAAGCAGATAAAAAAGCAAATCAATTGCAAACTTGCTTATTTGCATTCTGTCTAACTAACTAAAGCAATGTAATAACATGGGAATAATCCTTTAATGTCTGTTTGTGACCAGGGTTAGCCTTACATTGGATAGCACTCTGTGCTTTATCTTGTAGGTGCTTCTGCACCATACAATGTGCAAGCAACCGTACTGTACACTGCCCAATTATCTGTGCCTTAGCAAGTGGTTCCTAAATGCCACTATGCTCATATAATACCATTATACAGTGCTCAAATAAAAGCATCTTACAGTGCTCAACTAATGGTCTCAGATTATGGTCAAATAATACTAAAATAGAGTACTGAAATAATAGCACAATACAGTGCTCAAATAATACTAAAATAGAGTTCTGAAATAATACCACTAATCAGTGCTGAAAAAATGCAGTGCCATCAAATACCACCGTACTATTCTCAAATAATATTGTCATAAAATGCTCAAACAATATTAACATACAGTGCTCAATAATTATCATCCTCCAGTGTCAAAATAATACCTTGATGTGGTGCTCAACTAACAATAACATACAGTGCTCAAATAATACCACCATATAGTAAATAATACTATAGTAAATGGAGATCTAATTTGATTACTAATATGATGGTATTATTTGAGCACTGTATGTTATTGTTAGTTGAGCACGATATCAAGGTATTATTTTGACACTGAAGGATGATAACAATTTAATACTGTATGTTAATATTATGTGAGCATTGCGTAATTTACTATATGGTGATATAATTTGATTACTATATGGTGATATAATTTGATTACTATATGGTGGTATTATTTGATTAGTATATAGTGGTATTATTATTGATTACTGTATGGTGATATTATTATTGGTTACTATATGGTGGTATTATTTGATTAGTATATAGTGGTATTATTATTGATTACTATATGGTGGTATTATTTGATTAGTATATAGTGGTATTATTATTGATTACTATATGGTGGTTGTAACGGGTCTGGGAGGCGGAACCTCTGAGCTTTATTATACAAGGAGGCTTTCCTTGTAAAGGAGCGGGTGGCGCCCGGGGAGACGGACAGGAAGTCACGGCAAGTGACAGGGACAGTCTCTGGATAGACGGGCAGGTAGTCACGGCAAGTGACCGGGGCAGTCTCTGGAAGGACAGGCAGGTAGTCACGGCAAGTGACCGGGCAGTCTCTGGAAGGACAGGCAGGTAGTCACGGCAAGTGACCGGGGCAGTCTCTGGAAGGACAGGCAGGTAGTCACGGCAAGTGACCGGGGCAGTCTCTGGAAGGACAGGCAGGTAGTCACGGCAAGTGACCGGGGCAGTCTCTGGAAGGACAGGCAGGTAGTCACGGCAAGTGACCGGGGCAGTCTCTGGATGGACAGGTATATACGACCTGAGATGGTGGAGCCTCCTGGTAGGCTAGCAGGCAGATGACAGATGAACGCCCCCAAGTGAGCAGGCGAGAGTCTCTGGAATAGACGATGGTCACCGCATGTGACGTCCGAACCTCCGGGTAGGTCTGCAGGCAGATGGCAGATGAACGCCCCCAAGTGAGCAGGCGAGAGTCTCTGGAATAGACGATGGTCACCGCATGTGACATCCGAACCTCTGGGTAGGTCTGCAGGCAGATGGCAGATGAGCGCCCCCAAGTGAGCAGGCGAGATTCTCTGGAATAGCCGATGGTCACCACCGGTGACGGCCGAACCTTCAGGTAGGCTTGCGGACAGGTAGCAGACAGCAAACTGGCAGGAGACAGGCAGGTAACTGGTAACGGAACCTGAGGGCTGAAGCAGAGTAAACAGTGCAACAACATTGCTCGGGCACCTCCATTAAGGAGGGAGTACTTTATATAGGGTGGAGTCCTCCGGCATTGGCCGGGGACCTTTTTTTGAAAGATGCGCGCGGCCCCTTTAAGAGCGGGGGAGCGCGCGGGCGCGCACCCTAAGTCCAGCAGCAGGGAAGGAGCGCGCGACCCCAGCAGGACGGAAGGAGGACGCCGAGCGTGGGTAAGGGGGCGACGTCCCTGCCTGGCAGAGGACGCTGGTGCAGGGGAACAGCGTCCCTGCCTGGCAGAGGGCAGGGACGCCGGCGCTACAGTACCCCCCCCTTTAGGCCCCCCCTTTTTTAGGCCAGAAAGAAATTTAGCTAGGATGAGAGGGGCATGGATGTTCTCCCGAGGCTCCCACGTTCTCTCCTCAGGACCAAACCCCTTCCAATCCACCAGAAAATAGGTCTTTCTTCCTACCCTTTTGGTGGCCAAAATGTTCTCTACCTCAAATTCGTTCTCAGCAGACAGTGGAGCAGGAGGTGTACCTGTAGACTTGACAAAAGAGTTAAGTACCACCGGTTTGAGGAGAGATACATGGAAGGAGTTAGGAATCCGCAAATTGGCCGGGAGTTTCAATTTATAGGACACTGGGTTGATCTGACTGATGATCTCCAGAGGACCGATGAACCGAGGACCTAACTTGTAGGAAGGAATCTTGAGCCGAACATACTTGGACGAGAGCCAGACCTTATCCCCAGGACGGAATTGAGGGGGATCCAGACGTTTCTTGTCAGCATGTCTCTTCATGCGCTCGGATGACAGAATGAGTGCGGACCGGGTACTCTCCCATATGGAGGAGAATTCGTTAACCAGGGATTCCACAGCTGGATTGTCCACAGAGATGGAAATAGGTACAGGGATCCGAGGATGTTGACCGAAGACTACAAGAAACGGAGATTTGGAGGAAGATTCGCTCTCGTGATTGTTGTACGAAAATTCGGCCCAAGGCAGGAGATCCACCCAGTCAGAATGGTGGGCATTAACGAAGTGCCGGAGATAACTGGTCAGAATCTGATTGATTCGCTCGACTTGACCATTGGACTGTGGGTGGTAAGCGGAGGAGAAATCCAGGGTGACGTCTAGCAACTTACAAGTGGCTCTCCAGAAACGTGAGGTGAACTGTACCCCACGATCCGACACAATGTGACGAGGCAGACCATGAAGACGGAAGATGTGGCGGATAAAGTCTTTAGCCAACTCGGGTGCAGACGGAAGCCCTGGCAGGGGAATGAAGTGAGCCATCTTGGAAAATCGGTCAACGACCACCCAAATGACCGTACAACCAGCAGAGACGGGAAGATCCGTTATGAAGTCCATGGCTATATGCTGCCAGGGGGCAGCAGGTACAGGAAGCGGGAGAAGACGGCCGGCAGGCAGGTGTCTCGGAACTTTGTTGCGGGCACAGGAGGCACAGGCAGAAACAAAGTCTATTACATCCTTGTGCAGGGTAGGCCACCAGTAATGCCGGGTAATGAGCTGGAGGGTCTTTTTCCGACCAGCGTGGCCAGCTAGTTTAGACGAATGACCCCAGTGGAGGATCCTCTCCCGATCAGGTACCGATACGAACGTCTTACCAGGAGGGAGACGATTTAGACTCACGGGAGCCACCTGCATCACTCTGGCGGATCGATGATATGTTTAGGTTCCTCCTCGAGATCCGACACCAGGAAAGACCGGGACAAGGCATCCGCCTTGATGTTCTTGTCGGCTGGGCGAAAGTGTAAAAGAAAGTCGAAGCGGGCAAAAAACAAGGACCACCGGCTTGGCGAGGGTTAAGTCTCTGGGCATGCTGGAGGTAAGCCAGATTCTTGTGGTCAGTGTAAATGATTACCGGATGAAGAGCCCCCTCGAGTAGGTAACGCCACTCCTCCAATGCCAGCTTGATGGCCAATAACTCTCGGTCTCCTATGGAATAATTGCGCTCAGAAGAGGAGAAGAGTTTTGAGAAGAAGCCGCAAGATACCATTCTCCCGGAAGAAGACTTTTGAGTCAGTACCACTCCGGCTCCAGAAGAGGAAGCGTCCACCTCCAGGAAGAACTGCTTGTTGCCGTCCGGGCGATGCAGCACTGGAGCGGAAGAGAAGGCCTGTTTTAAGGAAAGAAAGGCCTCCTCTGCTTCGGGCGTCCACTGTTTGGGGTTAGCATTCTTGCGGGTGAGCGCGGAGATTGGAGCAGTCCGGGAAGAGAAGTGCGGTATGAAGAGGCGGTAATAATTGGCGAATCCCAGGAACCGCTGAATGGCCTTCAATCCCTCCGGTCGGGGCCATTTCTCGATGGCAGATAGCTTCTCCGGATCCATTCTTAGGCCTGTCTGAGAAATGATGTAACCCAAAAACGGAAGCGAGGTCTGCTCAAAGAGACACTTCTCATATTTGGCGAAAAGGTGATTCTGCCTAAGCCTGAGCAGAACCTGACGAACATCCCTCCGGTGAGACTGGAGATCCAGAGAGAAGACCAAGATGTCGTCTAGGTACACCACAACGCAGGAGTAGAGCAGGTCCCGGAAGATGTCATTGACCAACTCCTGAAAGACTGCAGGAGCATTACAGAGACCAAAGGGCATCACCAAATACTCATAGTGGCCGTCCCGGGTGTTGAATGCCGTCTTCCATTCATCTCCCCGACGGATACGGACCAGGTTATATGCTCCACGAAGATCCAGTTTGGTGAAGATTCTAGCCCCCCTCAGACGATCAAACAATTCGGGAATGAGCGGAAGAGGGTACTTATTCTTCACCGTGATCAGGTTTAGGCCTCTGTAGTCAATACAGGGACGGAGAGAGCCGTCTTTCTTTTTTACGAAGAAGAAACCTGCTCCCGCTGGGGAGGTAGATTTCCGGATGAATCCCTTGGCCAAATTCTCCTCGATATATTCAGACATCGACCTGGTCTCAGCAGCAGACAATGGGTAAATACGCCCACGGGGAGGCGTAGTACCGGGTAGCAGGTCGATCGGGCAATCATAAGGTCTGTGAGGGGGTAATGTCTCTGCCTCCTTTTTATTAAAGACATCAGCGAACGACCAATATGGAATCGGGAGCCCTGGTAGATTAGTTGGTGTAGGAGAAGGATGGACGGGATGAACAGGAACCAAACACGTTTTATGACAGTCCTGTCCCCAGCGAAGGATCTCTCCAGTCTGCCAGTCGAGCACGGGTGCATGCTTTTGGAGCCAAGGTAGACCTAATAAGAAAGCATGAGAGAGTCCAGGCAGGACATGAAACGAGATGCTCTCAGAATGCAACATTCCCACCTGCAGGGTTATGGCTTCAGTGATAAGTTGGATGGGACGTGGTAGAAGACCCCCGTCCACAGCAGCAACAGATACTGGTTCAACCAGATGTTTGGTAGGAATGCGATATTTCTCTACTAGAGCCTGTGAAACAAGATTCCCGGCTGCTCCAGAATCAAGTTGGGCTTGTTCGAAATAACGGTTCTCACCGAGGAGAATTGAGACTGACAGCAGCAGAGATGAAGAGGATTTATTCTTGTCTAGGTTGACCTCTCCGAGCGAAAACCCAGACACAGGCGTTTCCCGACCTCTCCGGACAGGTACGGATCCGGTGCTCCTTACTGCCACAGTAGAAGCAACTCCCCTCGGCACGGCGTAAGTCCTGACGGGCTTTGACCATCTTGGTCTGGTCGACCTGCATAGGCTCAGAAGTGTGTACCTGGGGAGAAGCGGAAGGAGTTACGGGTCTCTGAAAAGAAGGAGCTAGACGAGGAAACCTTCTCTCACGGGTGACCTCTTTGGCGCGTTCCTGGAACGTAGATCAATTCGATTAGCCAGAGTTATTAGGTCATCGAGAGAGGTTGGAATGTCTCGACCGGCAAGTTCATCTTTAATACGGCCGGACAGACCCTCCCAGAAGACAGATATCAGGGCATCATTATCCCAGGCCAGCTCCGAGGCAAAGGGTACGGAACCGTATGGCATATTGCCCCACGGTGAGACTTCCCTGACGGAGACGCAACAGAGATGATGCAGAGGAGGTCTTCCGTCCGGGTTCGTCGAATACCTTCCGGAAGGCCTAGAGAAAAGCAGGCAGGTCAGACACCAGAGGATCTTCTCTCTCCCAGAGAGGATTGAGCCAGGCCAGAGCCTCTCCGGTGAGATGGGACATAATGAAGGCAATTTTGGCCCGGTCGGAGTTAAACTGGTGAGCCAGGAGTTCGAAATGCAGGGTACACTGGTTAATGAAACCCCGAGCCAGAGTAGGATCGCCTCCAAACCGTGGAGGAGCAGAAAGTCGAGGTCCAGGAACGGAAACCACGGAATTGGTAAGCAACGGAACTGCCGGATTGCGAGTCATGGCGCCAGTGGTGGTTGCTGGTGAAGTAGTCAGGGTGTCCAGGCGGGAATTAACATTCCGCAGATGACCCAGGATGGACTCCTGTTGAGACCTCTGACGAGACAGTTCATGACACAGGTCAGAGAGCGAAGGGGTTTGGGTGCCACCGGGTTCCATGGCCCGAGCAAACTGTAACGGGTCTGGGAGGCGGAACCTCTGAGCTTTATTATACAAGGAGGCTTTCCTTGTAAAGGAGCGGGTGGCGCCCGGGGAGACGGACAGGAAGTCACGGCAAGTGACAGGGACAGTCTCTGGATAGACGGGCAGGTAGTCACGGCAAGTGACCGGGGCAGTCTCTGGAAGGACAGGCAGGTAGTCAGGCAAGTGACCGGGGCAGTCTCTGGAAGGACAGGCAGGTAGTCACGGCAAGTGACCGGGGCAGTCTCTGGAAGGACAGGCAGGTAGTCACGGCAAGTGACCGGGGCAATCTCTGGAAGGACAGGCAGGTAGTCACGGCAAGTGACCGGGGCAGTCTCTGGAAGGACAGGCAGGTAGTCACGGCAAGTGACCGGGGCAGTCTCTGGATGGACAGGTATATACGACCTGAGATGGTGGAGCCTCCTGGTAGGCTAGCAGGCAGATGACAGATGAACGCCCCCAAGTGAGCAGGCGAGAGTCTCTGGAATAGACGATGGTCACCGCATGTGACGTCCGAACCTCCGGGTAGGTCTGCAGGCAGATGGCAGATGAACGCCCCCAAGTGAGCAGGCGAGAGTCTCTGGAATAGACGATGGTCACCGCATGTGACGTCCGAACCTCTGGGTAGGTCTGCAGGCAGATGGCAGATGAGCGCCCCCAAGTGAGCAGGCGAGATTCTCTGGAATAGCCGATGGTCACCACCGGTGACGGCCGAACCTTCAGGTAGGCTTGCGGACAGGTAGCAGACAGCAAACTGGCAGGAGACAGGCAGGTAACTGGTAACGGAACCTGAGGGCTGAAGCAGAGTAAACAGTGCAACAACATTGCTCGGGCACCTCCATTAAGGAGGGAGTACTTTATATAGGGTGGAGTCCTCCGGCATTGGCCAGGGACCTTTTTTTGAAAGATGCGCGCGACCCCTTAAGAGCGGGGGAGCGCGCGGGCGCGCGCCCTGAGTCCAGCAGCAGGGAAGGAGCGCGCGACCCCAGCAGGACGGAAGGGAGACGCCGAGCGTGGGTAAGGGGGGCAACGTCCCTGCCTGGCAGAGGACGCTGGCGCAGGGGAACAGCGTCTCTGCCTGGCAGAGGGCAGGGACGCCGGCGCTACAGTGGTATTATTTGATTAGTATATAGTGGTATTATTATTGATTACTATATGGTATATTATTTGAGCACTGTATGTTTATATTATTTGTGAATTTTATAGCAATGTTTGACTACTATTAGTAATAAATATTAGTTATTATATTAGTTGCTATTAGTAATCAAATATTGCTATAAAATTCACAAATAATATAAATATACAGTGCACAATTATGGGGTGGCATTACTTTGGAGGGCCACACAGCCCTCCATGTGCTCGGCAGAGGTAGCCTGACTGCCATTTGGTACCGAGATGAGATCCTCAGACCCCTTGTGAGACCATATGCTGGTGCGGTTGGCCCTGGGTTCCTCCTAATGCAGGACAATGCCAGACCTCATGTGGCTGGAGTGTGTCAGCAGTTCCTGCAAGATGAAGGCATTGAAGCTATGGACTGGCCCATCCATTCCCCAGGCCTGAATCCGATTGAGCACATCTGGGACATCATGTCTCGCTCCATCCACCAACGTCACGTTGCACCACAGACTGCCAGGAGTTGGCGGATGCTTTAGTCCAGGTCTGGGAGGAGATCCCTCAGGAGACCATCCACCGCCTCATCAGGAGCATGCCCAGGCATTGTAGGGAGGTCATACAGGCACATGGAGGCCACACACATTACTGAGCATCATTCTGACTTGTTTTAAGGACATTACATTCCACTTAAATTTTGTGGGAGACTCCAAATCCAGGCCCCCATTGGTTAAGAAATGTTATTTCCATTGATGATTTTTGTGTGATTTTGTTGTCAGCACATTCAACTTTGTACAGAACAAAGTATTCAATGAGAATATTTCATTCATTCAGATCTAGGATGTGTTATCGGAGTGTTCTCTTTATTTTTTTGAGCAGTGAACATTGCTGAGATAATACCACCATACAGTAATATCACTCAGCTTTCCTAAACCCCTGAAAGGTAAACCCACCTATTTATGTTGTGATGCATTTTTCATCCCCATATTATTGCATATTACGCAGACCCTCTTTGATCCGCAGAATGTTTGGTTCTGGGGGTCCAATTCCTCATTTGTGGGAGGGAGTTTAATTTACTTTTCTTTTTTTTTGTCTTGGGTGATTCATTGACATTTTCTGCACCAAATTCTGTGAAATAAAGCACACAGTTTATGAGTTTTGCTCAAATTAAAAAACGGTCTTTTTTTTTTTTTTTTTAACCATTTTTGTGACATTTTAGAGAAATAAATGTGCCGATTCCTCTAAAGTATTGTAAAATTTTCAGAATAATTTTTTGACATACGTAAAATTACTGCAGAGGGCAAATGGATTAAATTTGCAGAAAAATTCTCTGATTTTCATTTATTTGGATGAATCGACGGAAATCTAAGTGGAAAAAACCCAAATATCGTCCTCAATCATGCTGATAAATAAAACAAAAAAGAAAAGTCTTTAATAAGGCTGCAAATTGAGTAATAAGGTGCATAATGCAAAACATGCGAAGAGCAACAACTAGACAAAAAAGGCACAAATGCAATAATGAATCTGGACAATTTGCATCAAATTTATAGCTTAAATTTTTTTTACGTATTTTTGCCCAATTTTTTTTCTCTTTTCTGACTCGGCTGACAGAATTGGAAATCTTCTTCCGTCTTGTTTCCTACACAGATAATGAAAAATATTATTACTGAAGCCCCCAAATTGCAGGGATGTATTTCCAGATTTTCAATATGACACATTATTTCTGACACCAGACGGTTCGGCTGCAATGAAAATATGTTCTAATTCTAAGCGAAAGGAATGTTGTTTTGAAGGGTATAGATATGATATCACGCCGCCTCGGGCGCTGCAGCTTCCATTTTTATTTTTTTATTTTTGTGTAGGAATTCACTCTGTTATTCATTTTGCGTTTTTCTTTGAACTTTCTGTGTTTGAAGAGATGAATGCCAAAGTGCTGCGTCTTACATAATGGCTCCTCTGTTAGACCTGATTTCCATTGAATGGCATGCTATGATGTTTTATATAGAAATGGGGCTGATCAAAGGCAGCGCGTGTCAGCGTCGCAGTCATTAGCCGCTTCTCAGACTCGTCCACTTAGCATGCGTCATGTACCTGCGGATCAGCGTGCTACGGCCGCAGCAAGGCGCACGGCTCCATAAGAAACCTCTTTCTTTAGGTTCTACTTTGTTTATAGTTTTGTGATTTCTTTTACTCTGTAACGTAAACAAATCGGAAACTTCCTCCGCGATCCGAGAGACGTCACTACACAGGTAAATAAGTGACGGATTCCTGAAAGTCTGGTGACGGGAAGAGGAAAAGAAGAATTATCAATACAGTGAAAGTGTATAAAGCTGACGCTCAGTAGCACAGAAATCCTGCTAATCTGGTGAGAAAGCTAAGAATCTGCAGAGATTAGTCTATCTATCCATCTTTCTATCTATTATCTATCTATCTATCTATCTATCTATCTATATTATCTATTATCTATTATCTATCTATCTATCTATCTATTATCTATTATCTATCTATCTATCTATCTATCTATCTATCTATCTATCTATCATCTATCTTCTATCTATTATCTATTTATCTATCTATCTATTATCTATTTATAATCTATCTATCCATCTTTCTATCTATTATCTATCTATCTATTTATCTATTATCTATCTATCTATATCTATCTATTATCTATCTGTCTATTTATCTATCATCTATAATCAATCTATCTATCAATCTATCATCTATCTATCTTCTATCTATTATCCATTTATCTATCTATTATCTATCTATTTATAATCTATCTTATCTATCTATCTATCTATCTATCTATCTATCTTATCTATCTATCTATCTATCTATCTTTTATCTATCTATCTATCTATCTATCTATCTATCTATCTATTATCTATTTATCTATCTATTATCTATCCATTATCTATCTATCTATCTATCTATTATCTATTTATCTATCTATTATCTATCTATTATCTATTATCTATCTATCATCTATCTATCTATCTTTCTATATATTATCTATCTATCTATCTATATCTATCTATCTATCATCTATCTATCTATCTATTATCTATCTATCTATTATCTATCATCTATCTATCTATTTATCTATCATATATCTTTCTTTCTATTATCTATCTATCTTCTATCTATCTATCTCTCTATTGATCTATCTATTATCTATCTATCATTTATCTTTCTATCTATCTATCTATCTATCTATCTATCTATTATCTATCTATCTATCTATCTATCTCATCTATCTATCTATCTATTTCTATCTACTCTCTATTGCAGTAGGTGTACATGCTTCATTGACCCACTGTGACACAGGGCTGGGCTTACCTAGTAGGGGCATAGCTAAGCGGCTACCAGGTGATCACTGGGGCTTCTGATGGTGGTGGACCCAGGGAACTACAGGCCGGTGAGTCTGACTTCTATACCAGGAAAGATCTTTGAACAAATTATTAAAGAACATGTATGCAAGTACCTGGATAAGAATGAAGTGATTAAACAGAGTCAGCATGGGTTTGTAACTAATAAGTCATGTCAGACTAACTTAATTTCCTTCTATGACAGAATCACTGACTGGGTGGATCAGGGAAATGCTGTAGATATAGTATATCTTGACTTCAGCAAAGCATTTGACAAAGTATCTCACACAATCCTTATTGAAAAAATGACTAAGTATGGAATGGACAAGGCAACTGTTAGGTGGATTCATAACTGGCTTAGTGATCGGACCCAAAGAGTGGTTGTAAATGGCTGCACATCCAGTTGGAAGAATGTCTCAAGTGGGGTACCACAAGGCTCTGTTTTGGGCCCTGTATTGTTCAACATCTTTATCAATGATTTAGATGAAGGAATTGAGGGTAAACTGATCAAATTTGCTGATGGCACAAAGCTAGGAGGGGTAGCTAATACTAGAGAAGAGAGAGAGAGAGGATTCAAAAAGATATACATAAACTGGAGCAGTGGGCAGCAACTAACAGAATGGATTTTAACAGGGAAAAATGCAAAGTACTACATCTGGGCAATAAAAATGAAAAAAGCATATACAAAATGGGAGGAATAGGGCTAAGTAACAGCACATGTGAAAAAGACTTGAGTATACTAATTGATCACAGACTTAACATGAGTCAACAGTGTGATGCAGCAGCAAAAAAGGCAAATGCAATTCTAGGATGTATCAACAGAAGCATACAGTCTAGATCACGTGAGGTCATTATTGCCCTCTACTCCTCTTTGGTCAGACCTCATCTGGAATACTGTGTCCAGTTTTGGGCACCACATTTTAAAAAAGACATCAACAAACTGGAGCAAGTTCAGAGAAGAGCCACCAGAATGGTGACCGGTCTGCAAACCATGTCCTATGAGGAACGGTTGCAGGATTTGGGAATGTTTAGCTTGCAAAAAAGAAGACTGAGAGGAAACTTAATAGCTGTCTACAAATATCTCAAGGGCTGTCACATTGTAGAAGGATCATCTTTATTCTCATTTGCACAAGGAAAGACTAGAAGCAATGGGATGAAACTGAATGGGAGGAGACACAGATTAGATATTAGAAAAAACTTTTTGACAGTTAGGGTGATCAATGAGTGGAACAGGCTGCCACGAGAGGTGGTAAATTCTCCTTCAATGGAAGTCTTCAAACAGAGGCTGGACAGACATCTGTCTGGGATGATTTAGAGAATCCTGCTTTGAGCAGGGGGTGGACCAGAAGGCCCAGGAGGTCCCTTCCAACTCTACCATTCTATGATTCTATGATTCTATGGTGGAGTCAGGCTTGCCTGCAGGTAGCAGTCAGGTACCACTCCTAGGCAGTCCCTAGTGCTGCAGCTGTTGACCCCTGAGATCAGGTACGCAGACACGGATAGGGCTAGGGCTACTTTCAGACTACTAAGCTCCAGATCCTGGGTAGAATGTTTACTGACACAGACTCCCAGACAGGGCTGATTCGGAAAATGCCAGGAACTGGCAGCACTAGGACCAGGGACTTCAGGTTCAGGACCAGCCACACCAGGACCAGGGGACCTCACAACTCACTAGGAGACCACCTCAATCACTAAGGATTCACTGTGTTGCTTGACACCTTCCTATAATGGAGGGTGCCTTATATGCAATATGCCTCCCAGTTATTGGCTGGGAGTCATCTTGGAGGTGAGCTCTGTTGCTAAATGCCTCCCAGCTATTGACTGGTGGCATTTTACTATGTGCGCGCTCTGCCCCTTTAAGAGCAGGGAAGCATGCACGCGCGCCAACTTGGCACGCTGCTGCGACTGTGCCGCCACACATTACCAGAAGACAGGGAACACACTACAAACAAGTCAGGGACAAAGTTGTTGAAAATTATAATAAATTATAAATATCCCAATCTTTGATGATCCCCCGGAGAATCTTCAAATCCACTATCATCAAAATGGAGAGAACATGGTGCCACAACAAACCTGCCAAGAGTGGTCCGCTCAACAAAATTCTCAGCCCGGGCAAGGAGGGCATTAATCAGTGATGCAGCACAGAGACCAAAGATAACCCTGAAGAAGCTGCAGGGTTCTCAAGCAGAGACTGGAGTATCTGTCCATACGACCACAATCCATAGAGGTGACTTTTATGGAAGAGTGGGCAGAAAGAAGCCTTTACTTACACACAAAAAATTGTAAGGCTCAATTTGAGTTTGCCAAAGACATGTGGGAGACGCCCCAAATGAATGGAGGAGGGTGCTGTGGTCAAATGAGACAAATACTGAAGTTTTTGGCCACCAAGGTAAACGTTATGTCTGGCACCAAACCAACACAGCCTATCACCACAAGAACACCATCCCCATAGTAAAACATGGTGGTGGCAGCATCATGCTGTGGGGATGTTTTTTTGGCAGTAGAGATGGACGGACCCCTGGATGTTTGGGTTCAGCCGAACAGTTATAAAAGTTTGGTTTCAGATACCAGAACAGTGCCCAGACCAGAATCTGGACCCCATTCACTTAAATGGGGGGCCCGAACATTCAGTGTTTGCCACGCTGTCATGTTCGTGACAGCACAGAAAACACTGCTTCTGATCGGTGGTAAAATCATTACCACCGGTCAGAGAGCTGCAGTCCTAGTCGAGCGGAAGATGGATGGTGCGAAATACAGTCTTTCAGTGATTTAAGACTGGGAGAAAGGTTCACCTTCCAACAAGACAATGATACAAAGCGCTAAAGCAACACTCGAGTGGTTTAACGGGAAATGTGTAAATATTTTGGAGTGGTCAAGTCAAAGCCCAGAGCTTAATCCAATGGAGAATCTGTGGTCAGACTTGAACATTGCTGATCCCCGGAGGAAACCATCTAACTTAATAGAGCTGGAGCAGTTTTGCCTTGAGGAATTGGCAAAAATCCCAATGGCAAGATGTGGAAAGCTCATAGAGACTTAACCAAAGTTGCTTGCAGCAGGAATTAGGGGGCTGAATATTTATGCACACTGAAGTTTCCAGTTATTTTTCCCCATTTGTTGTTTGCTTCACAATAAAAAGAAAACCAAATGGTAGGCATGTTCTTTACGTGAACTGATGCAGACCCTCAAAAAAGCTGTTAATTTCCAGGTTACAAGGTAGCAAAACACAAAAAATGCCAAAGGGGTAAAGGGCGTGAATACTTTTGAAAGCTACTGTATCTATTTATTTATTTATCTATTATCTACTTACCTATTATCTATCTATTTATCTATTACTATCTTTTTATCTAATACAATACCAACAAATGAAAAAGAAGGGGCACTATTAAGTATCTCAAAAATATATAACCATGCTATTAAAAACATGTTAAATAAAGCATATAAAGAACAAGGTATCTGAAAATGGAACTAGAGAACATCAGGATAGGACAGTATGCAGACTACATATGGGATAATAAAGAGCTAAAACAAATCAGTGATAAGGACTATGAATAGCATGTGTCCTGGGCTATTCATGAATGGACAGTGTAAAGTGCAAGTGCAAGATGGTCCCACTGAGTCAAAAGTTGAAAAAGGATGTTCAAAACCTGGACCTGGGCTGATCAGATTCCTTGTTTTGTTCTATTCTTTGTTTCATCTGTTCATTCTTTTTCTTTCTTTCTTCGCCATGGGCGAGATACTTATCTTCCATGCACTGGCAAGCAACATAAAGGTGAAGGTCCTGGCTGCATGTATTGGCTTTGTCTACAAGGACGCTACACCCTTGCAAGCTGCATGATGCCAGTGACTTTGGCTGGCCAGGACCAGATGGTGTACAGTTCAATGAGGGAGACCACCAACCAAAAATAAATAGTGTTTTACTCAACATCAACGTGGTTGGGATTACGTACAATAGATAGCGGGTGCACATCTTCACAAACGTTTCCTTCACACATGGTCTCTCTACCTCTTCCAGGCTTACTTGTTTCTGTCCCCAAATTCCTCTGCCTCGACCACAACCCAGCACAATAATACAGTCCAGCAAGTGGAAGTACTGTCATAAACTCCCGGTTTCGCGTCCTCCTTTCCCTTAGGGGATCTAGTTTGCTACTATGGCCATTACTTATCTTCTGTGCTTGCTGATGTCTTAGAACTACGTCCCAGGGCTCTGTCTTCGTCTTACGTTCCCTGTTCATTCCTGGCCATTATTCTGTCTGGCGAACTCAGGGCCATACTGCTAGGCCTTCTGTCCCAGGATCCTTCTCTGGTGAACCACTCCATCCTTCTGTCACTTTTCCTTTCTGTACGCCATATCTTGCTTTCCATTGTCTCAGTCTCCACTCAAATGAGGAGCAACCACGTCACGTGGCTCTGCTGACTAGTTAGACCTTAGGTCTGCTTCTGTTGCATGCTGGGCCCTATCTGTCTTCCTGACAGGAAACTGTCTCTGTTCCTTCCCCTTACCCCTCCTACTTTAGGCTAATCCCAAACATTAAACCTAACTCCTCCCTACTGTTGGGCACAAATTGGTGCCCCCACTCAATGGCGGCTCACCCTAAGTATCCCTAAAAGACCCTACTCTGACCCTGTGGGGTACCACAGGGGTCAGTATTGGGGCCGCTTCTCTTTAACATATTTATTAATGACCTTGTAGGGGGCATACAGAGTAGTATTTCAATATTTGCAGATGACACTAAACTCTGCAGGGTAATAAATACAGAGGAGGATAATTTTATATTACAGGAGGATTTATGTAAACTAGAAGCTTGGGCTGATAAATGGCAAATGACCTTTAATGGGGATAAATGTAAGGTCATGCACTTGGGTAGAACAAACAAGATGTATAATTATGTGCTTAATTGTAAAACACTGGGCAAAACTGTCACTGAAAAAGACTTGGGTGTATGGGTGGACGACAAACTCACATTTAGTGGCCAATGTCAGGCAGCTGCTGCCAAGGCAAATATAAATAATGGGATGCATTAGACGAGGCATAGATGCTCATGAGGAGAACATAATTTTACCTCTATACAAGTCACTGGTGCGACCACACTTAGAATACTGTGTGCAGTTCTGGTCTCCGGTGTATAAGAAAGACATAGCTGAACTGGAGCGGGTGCAGAGAAGAGCGACCAAGGTTATTAGAGAACTGGGGGGTCTGCAATACCAAGACAGGTTATTACACTTGGGGTTATTTAGTTTGGAAAAACGAAGGCTTAGGGGTGATCTTATTACAATGTACAAATATATGAGGGGACAGTACAAAGACCTTTCTAATGATCTTTTTACTCTTAGACCTGTGACGGGGACGAGGGGGCATCCTCTACGTCTGGAGGAAAGAAGGTTTAGCCATAATCACAGACGCAGATTCTTTACTGTAAGAGCAGTGAGACTATGGAACTCTCTGCCGTCTAATGTTGTAATGAGTGATTCCTTACTAAAATTTAAGAGGGACTGGATGCCTTTCTTGAAAAGTATAATATTACAGGCTATATTCACTAGTTTCCTAGATACTGCATTGATCCAGGGAGCTAGTCTGATTGCCGTATGTGGAGTCGGGAAGGAATTTTTTTCCCCAATGTGAAGCTTACTGTTTGCCACTTGGGGTTTTTTTGCCTTCCTCTGGATCAACATGTTAGGGCAGGTTAGGATAGGATATGGGTTGAACTACATGGACTTAAAGTCTTCCTTCAACCTTAATAACTATGTTACTCATCTCTGAGAACTACATTGGAAATGAGCCACTCCATTGAAGACAGCAATAACAATTTACCTGTTTAAAAAGGCAGGATATCTTCAAGGGGTGTACATACAAATGCATGTCCTTAAGGGAGATGTTATTCAACCCGGGCAAAAAAAAGGGGGATAAGAGCGAGAAAATAAACGATGTCAGCCAATGCACCAAGTGCCAACCATCCTATTGGCCTACAGGTTTAAGTAAACCAGATAAACTCATTAGTATCCATCGGCATAGCAAAATCAGTCAGTAGTCCAGAAAAACATTCATTTTGTAGGGGGGGGGTTGTTACTTACCTCGCCTCCAAAATCCCTAGTAAAAATAAGCCCTTCCTTGCTGTGAAGGTTGGTAAATGTTAAATTTTAATGGTGTTAGTTTTTGGTGAGCCCTTCTTATACTAATCCTGATACTATATATTTTTTGTAAGTCTCTTCTCGTCTTCTATGGACATATGGTGCATGTGGATTTTTCGTGGCCATCTTCCAAAAGTTACATTCATCCACATTTTTTTGCCTTCTAACAGTCACAGACTCGAGATGCTTCTAAAATGGCAATATTTGTTTTTTTCCTTAGAATCTGTATTTCTGAAAGGCTTGCCTAGTAACGTTTTCTCATTTCTTAGACCGGACCATAGTGGTTGATGTCGTTCTTCCTCCTCTTCGTGGTCTGTATATAGTCGGAGCTCTGGAGTTTCCCCCGGACCTCAGTAATGAGCTGAGTGTTGCTTGTATCCTCATAGCTGGTGGACGACTAAGTGTCGGTAAGTTACTTATTGACGATTATTCCTGATAGAACCCTTGATTTAGACAATTAGGAGATGAAATGACAAAATTAAGTAAAATTGTAATGGAACAAATTGGAACGCCTATCAGTTTTCCCTTAAATGACCAGTGATGCCCACTTTTAGGAACGGGTTGTTTGTGCCCCAGAACTTTCGCACTTAGGTTCCTAGGATTCTTCTGCCAAAATTGGTATACGGTAGATGATAATGATGAAAGCAGTGATACGTACGTAGAGCATAAACACTGTGTGAACATTGCCTTAGCCTCAGCCATAAATACTCAGGTTAGTATTTAAGCCAATGACATATCCTCAAGACATTATTGGAAATGCTCATTTTGGGACCCACCTATTAGTGGTTGTCTCCATATCTGGAGCCTCCAAAGACTGTGTAACATAGTTGAGCCAATGTAGTCCTCCAAAAGAAGAAAATGTTGGCTCCGAACTAGAATTTTTTGAAATGTTTTGAAAGTTTTAGGACTTTTCTGTTTAGGTCACTTTTACACAGAATAACAACGGGATAATTTTTGGATCTGTATAATATTTGCAATGAAAACTTATTAACTTTTATGGAAACATGGCAGCAATAGACGCAAGTGCTATATTCACAATCTAGTGCTTATTTCGGACTTACATCCCGTTTTTTCAAGTCAATAGAAACACAATTTTTTTTCCTGGAAAAAGATAAAATGTATTTTTGTAGAAATAAGGTGTATTTTTCGGCTGAGAATTATGGGATATCCAAGGTCAACTTTATTGGTTGACAAAGTTTTCACTTTCAACTATAGATTGAGGCAAAATGATAATTCGCCTATTATTGTGGTTATTCCAGGAATTTCAATTAGTGGAGAAGCTATTTCATGTCCCTTATGCTCTGGGGTCTCTCACCACTCCACCTGTCCGAGTCTCGTCGCAACTTCTGATCTCCACCACAAGCACTAAAATCCTCAGGCCTCTCTCACTGAGCTGGGGCTTCCGGCTCTGATGACTCATGGTAGGGATCTGTGTAAGAAAGTGAAAGATCATAATGTGCGCCATAACCGAACCGCCCCAAACTTTACTAGAACCGAATGTGGGGATCAGAAGTTGCGACAATAACCGACCAAGTGATGGTGAGGAGTGAAGGGGCTGGAGAGGTGAGTGGCAGGGTGAGTATAAGTATCTTTTTCATTTTTTGGTTCTGGGGCCTATAGAGACCTCAGAGCAAAATACGTGATTTCAGTGCAAGCAACCACGATCAAAAGATGTGGTGAGGACAGGACAGGAGAGGGTGTATGACAGAGGAGTTGGCGATATGAGCGGTAAGGTGAAATTCGAGTAGCATTCAATCCCACTAAAATGTATTCACTCCTCTCTACTTACAACAGATTATTAATGTTTTTTCGTATATCTGGTGCAATTTCAGCAATTCAACGGGAATGGAATTGCAATTTACTCATGTTATGGTTTGTTTTCTCTAGTGTCTTTAAAACAGATTGGTTGGTAAAAATAATGCAACTTCAATAACAGGGCGCCTCATATAGGCCTTTGATATCAGGCACCAGGATTCGGTTGCTATATCTTCTTTTGTAGATATGCAGCCAGTGTCCCCTATGAGCACTGGGCTTGTTATTCCCAACCTGTTTCCCGACGATTGTCAACCTGTTCCCACATATCCATATTCCCATGTATTAGTCCAGCCAGAGTGCCAACAGCCCACTCTTTTGCAAATCATGTTTTGTCTCAAGCTCACATGATACTGTAGTGTCCCAGTACCGCCTCCTATCTGTTGCAAAATATAGTTGTCAGGTAGTTACTGGATGCCCACCAGGGCAGTGGGTACTCGGTACCGGGCCGTTTCTTAAAGGGGCAGTGTCTCAGCGGCAGTGACCCGGTCCGTGGCCCCGGGCGTCCAATAAAAGGGGTATCTTTACAAGGGATAATAGAGTTTGTAATAAAGTGTTCGTGACACCACTTGTGGTTTCTGATCAGAGGTGACCAGCGCTGCAGTGCAGATCCTCTGTGACTGGTGGTGATGCAGCAGAGTTAGTAAAACTCCCCGCAGTTGGAGCTAAGTCCCAGGGCAGATATAGTATAAGGTGGATGGTAAAGATGTATTATTTGGCAAGGGATGTAACAGTGTTGAGTGGGTGTTTCCGGAAGAACTTGAGAGGACACAGTCAGATGCAGTTTCCAAAGCTCTACTCACAGTTCTGGTGTGCACAGATGCCCGCTTGGTGCCATGTCCTCCAGGTGAGGGGCTCAGCAAACTCCCAGGTAGTTTAGGATACACCTTTCCAGTACTCTCTTCAGTGTGTTCCTTTCTCGGTCATCTCACTGTGCTGACTTTCCACCTTTCCTTCCTGTCCAACACCTCACAGTCAGTGTCCCAAGCTAGTAGCCGCGGACCTTGTTGGATGACGTCCTCTCTGTGTCTCCTTGCTCCCTTATGGCTACCTTTTCAGAGAAGATAACTGTGGTTCTGTAGCTGAGGCACCTAAAGATGCAACTGCCTCCGGCTTGCTAGCTAAGTCTTGAAGTACTCCACTAGGCTAGGGGCCAGTGTCCCTTCTGCGACCTGGTCCCTCCACTATTGGATCGGGCCCTACGGATGGACTACTCACTATCCGTGCCCCTAGGAACCCTTCTGTCCTTCCAGAAGCTTCTCTCTGTTCCGTTCTTATCTAGCTTTCTCCAACTGGGAACAAGCTGCTACCAGCTTCAGGTCCCCTCACAATCTCTCCCTACCGTCTCCTTCCCGCTCTCTAAGCTTCACTTCCCCTTCTTCTTACGTTCTCCACCCACCGCCCAAACACTCTTTCCTACCCTGCCTGGGATGAGACCATCCTCCCTCAGGATACATTCAGGGTGCCCGGCTGCTATAGTATATGTGTTGGGTGCAGGTGTTAGAGTCCTGGGTGGTGCTTCCTCCTTACCTGAGAGTGGGGTATCACACCTCTGGATGAGGTGCAATACCTCTGTGGCGACTGAACCCTCAGGGGCGCCACATTACCAAAAACCTATGTACTGTTATGTGGTTTATTCGATAAATTGCCCTATACTAGCATCTACTGTCCAAAGTGTAAAGGTGCAAGAGTTTGGTCACATGACACTCTCTCAGCTGGTTACCTGCGGAAGCCTCTAGAAGCTCCTGAGGTAAAAGTCAGGGACGAGTTCCTCTCCTTCCTGTGAGGACCAATGTGAGGAAAGGTTATCTTCCTACGCAGCTCTGCCTTTAGCCTAGGTCCCACTTCCCTTAATCGTCAATCAGCCAGGAAAATGCCACAGCCTAAGCCAGGAGGGCATCTTAAATTTCTATCTCCATAGAGACAGAAGAGATAGAACTGTAGAAGAGCTTCCAGCTACACTCCATGCCTTTAATGGTTCTGCCAGCGTGAGTGCCTCGTGTTCTGCTGCATAGTCTACTGTGCGCCCTGCAACAGTATTATTATTTTTATTATTATTAATAATAATAATAATATTTATTTATATAGCGCCATTGATTCCATGGTGCTGTACATGAGAAGGGGTTACATACAAATTACAGATATCACTTACAGTAAACAAACTAACAGTCACAGACTGATACAAAGGGGGAGGACCCTGCCCTTTCGGGCTTACATTCTACAGGATGGTGGGGAAAGAGACAGCAGGTTGGGGGTCGCAGCAATTCCGGTGTTCGTTGAGGCGATATCTCCGGTAGTGGTGAGGAGGCAGCAGGGATCATTGCAGACTGTAAGCTTTCCTGAAGAGATGGGTTTTCAGGTTCCGTCTGAAGGATCCGAGTGGGGTTTATAGCCGGACGTGTTTGGGCAAAGAATTCCAGAGGATGGGAGCTATTCAGGAGAAGTCTTGGAGGCGGTTGGGTGAGGAGCGAATAAGTGTGGAGGAGAGAATGAGGTCTTGGGAGGATCGGAGATTACATGATGGAAGGTATCAGGAGATTAGTTCAGAGACATATTGAGGAGACAGGTTATGGATGGCTTTGTCAGTATTAGTAATTTGAATTGGATACGCTGAGGGAGTGGGAGCCAGTGAAGAGATTTGCAGAGGGGAGAAGCGGAGGAGTAGCGAGGAGAGAGATGAATTAATCGGGCAGCAGAGTTAAGGATGGACTGGAGAGGTGCGAGGGTGTTAGCAGGGATGCCACAGAAAAGGATGTTGCAGTAGTCGAGACGGGAGATGATGAGGGCATGCACAAGCATTTTAGTAGAGTGAGGGTTGAGGAAGGGACGGATAATGGAAATATTTTTGAGCTGGAGGTGGCAGGAGGTGGAGAGAGCTTGGATGTGTGGTTTGAAGGACAGGGCAGAGTCAAGGGTTACTCCAAGGCAGCGGACCTCCGGTACGGGGGAAAGCGTGATGTTGTCAATTGTTATAGATAGGTCAGGTAAGGAAGATCTGTGAGATGGGGGAAAGATGATCAGTTCAGATTTATCCACATTCAGTTTGAGGAAGCAGGAGGAGAAGAAGGAAGATATGGCTGATAGACACTCCGGGATTTTGGAAAGCAGAGAGGTGACATCTGGGACAGAGAGGTAGATCTGAGTGTCATCAGCATAAAGGTGGTACTGGAATCTGTGGGACTTTCTTGAGTTGCCCCAGGCCAAGTGTATAGATTGAGAAGAGTAGGGGTCCTAGAACAGAGCCTTGGGGGACTCCAACAGAGAGATGGTGGGATGAGGAGGTAGTGTGGGAGTGTGAGACGCTGAATGTGCAGTTGGAGAGGTATGAGGAGATCCAGGATAGGTCGAGGTCTTTGATGCCAAAGGAAGAGAGGATCTGTAGTAGGAGGCAGTGGTCAACTGTGTCGAAGGCAGAGGACAGGTCTAGAAGGAGGAGTATAGAGTATTGTGCGTTCGCTTTGGCTGTAAGTAGGTCGTTAGTAATTTTGGTCAGGGCTGTCTCAGTGGAGTGATGGGGGTGGAAACCAGATTGTAGATTGTCAAAGAGCAGGTTAGATGAGAGATGGGAGGAAAGTTCAGCGTGGACGTGCAGCTCCAGGAGTTTGGAAGCGAATGGGAGCAGCGATATTGGGCGATAGCTGGACATAACGGTTGGGTCGAGGGTTGGCAGTATCAGGACTTAATCGTGAGTAAGCAGTGAACACTAGTTCCACAGTGAACCAAGGACTGTGTGAATTAAGATCGTAACCTGGTATATAACCAGTCAGCCGATCACATTATTTAAGCCATTAACTGGGTAGATTCCATCTTAAACGTCATGGTGATCATCTCTCTTGCTACCTAAAATTTCAAGCTTGTGTGAAGGACTGTGATTTCATTGCTATGGACTATGTATTGTGAAGTGAATACAGTAAAAACTTGCTTTTGATTACGTTAATACCCTTGTCAGCATTCATCCTTGAAACTGCACACACACACTAAGAGGCTGAACGGGCTCAGTGTGTGGGACACAGGGCTAGCACGCCACAATGCCGCCTGTGACATTCCTAATTTCTATATTATTGGCCGGCCCTGGCACCTATAACATCTAGTTCCCCCCTGGGCACGGCAATATAACTAATCAAGCACAGTAGCGGCTTGGTGATGTCTATATTAAAACAATGTGGTGGCTCGGTGATACCTATAGTGAAGCATGGCATTGACTCAGTTGTGCCTACAGTAAAGCAAAGCGGTTACTCAGTAATGCCTACAGTGAAGCATTGTGATGGCTCACTGATGCCTATATTGAAACACAGCAACTGCTCAGTGATGCCTATAGTAAAACATGGTGGTGGCTCAGTGATGCCTAAAATGAAGCATGATATTGACTCCGTGGTGCCTACAGTAAAGAAAACAGTGACTCCGTGATGCCTACAGTGAAGCATAGCAGTAGCTCATTGATGCCTATATTGAAGCACAGCTACTACTCGGTGATGCCTACAGTAAAACATGGTGGTCACTCATTGATAGCTACAGTAAAGCGTAAGGAGGACTTGGTAATGCCTACAGGAAGCATGTGGGTGACTCGGTGATACCATATAATAAAGAATGATGGGGGCTTGGTGATGCCTACAATGGGGCATGGTGGGGCTTAGTGATAACAACAGTAAAGCATGGCAGGAGTTAGTTGATTTCTATAATGCTTATAGCTGGGGCTGCTTTCCTTCCTTTGGCACCATAAACCTTAAGTGGAGATCAAAATGGATTCAATCAAGTATCAGGAAATCATTGGTGAAAACATCATGTCTTTTGTGTGAAAGCTGAAGTCTGGTGTCATTGCAGCTTCCAACAGGACAATGATCCCCAGCATTCCTCACAGTTCACCAAGACTGGTTTCAGGAGAAGTCTTTGAAAGTTCATGTCTGGAGTGGCAGTCACTGTCGCCTAACTTCAACCCCATAAAAATTTTTAATGAGATTTTAAGAAGATGTTGCAGCAGCAAACCCAAGACTATTGGTTAACTGAAGACCAGAGGGTAGATTATTAATTTCCATAAAATGAAAAATAAACACTGCATTCCTCTATACATCCAATACAAAGAAACTTTAATTAGATTACTATCATGAATAGTCAAAAGATTCCTCCACGGGGGGGGGGGAGCAAAGTGACAACTTTCTGGGTGCTTTAAAGTGCTCACAACAGTTTTAGCGCAAGGATTTTGACAAAGAAAGAAGTGGTGTAGAGGTGTATCTCATGTGAAATAACAAAATGGACTCACAATTGTAATATCAATTTTTGTCACTGAAAGAAGGACAAAGTTTTTGTGGCCTCAACATCACTATATGACCTAAAAGGCCAATTTTGTATCCATTTTTTGCGGAACTGGCACCATCTGTGGAGAGTCCTTCACTTTTTCTTGCCAGGGTAGAACCTCCTCTTTCAACTCTGGCCTAATTGCTGGTATTTACACCCTAACCTGTATGTATGAAATCTGTAACAAGTCTCCTATGATCTGTCTCTTGCCATTCATGTTATTTTTAACCTTCCATGTGGGATCGGCGTGTGAGCCAACTCTGGCATCACGTGTTTTGGTCAACTACAACTTCTTGTAGTTTCACCATTCGATACAACCACCTCATGGCTACAATGACAATGGATTGATCTTTAACAAAGAAACATGTTCCTATGGATATTTGAATCTCAAAAAAAAAATCGTTTTTTTTCATTCTTTGGCATCTGTCTCGCCCTCAGGAGAATTTTACAACATTTCTTTCATTCGCCCTGAACCTGTAGAATAGCATTAGGCTGAAACTAATTCCTCTTATGTCTCTTTAGATCTTGACAAGTCCGCTCCCCCTCCATTAATTTTATTTTCTATACACTTACACGTGTAAACGGTAGTGAAGTAATTCTTCTGTCCCCATCTGTCCTTGTCCAATATTTAAGGCCCCTTGAGGGAATGTTCTTCCTGACCCATCTGTCCACGTTCCACCACACCCTAAAGAAATCCTATCATAGTGCAGATAATGAGGTATGTTGGTAAACAACTTTAATAGAAATTGACATCCCTATTGGTGAATCCATACTTCAGCCTCGTAGCTCTTCTTCCACATAGGCGTTCGTTGCTGAACTTACCAGCGAAACGCGGCAAACATATGACTCTATGACTTAACATCAGATCCGGCAGGCTGGATGATGTCTCACATCTCAATCATACTACTAGCTGACATGAAAAGCCACAAGCTATATGAAATGGTTCTGATTTGCTTCCAGTGACAGGGGAACAGTTTTTGTTGATTTCTCTAATTACGTTCGGATGGTTGCATGTATCACACTCAATGAGCGGATGCGAGCACTAAAGAAAGCACTCAGTAATCACCGGTGGACCTATACAATAGAACGGTCCATCACAAATAGTCAGGTGGTCTGAGAAAAAAAATTGATGTTTTTGAAAAATTGTTCAACTTTAAGCCTCTGGGTACCATACGTGAAAATGGGAGGTCATCATAATTGATGCTAGCCAACAGATACAACCATTTTGGATCATTAACCAAAGTACTTCTCAGGTAACACTCCACTAGGAAATTTCCTTACATGTAATTTTATTGCAAACGATTTAGACTGGTGTAGAAAAATACTACCAAATAAGAAGTATTAATATTTTATTTTAATCAATTAAAGTAATGCAAATTAAATGAGCAAAAGAGAAATCTAAACTACATCAATATTTGGTGGCCGCCCGTCGCCTCCATCAAGTTTTAGGTACTTGTGTGTTACACAGAGTTTTGAAGGATTCCGGCAGGAGGTTGTTCCAAACATCTTGGAAAATGACCTCAGATCTTCTGTATATGAGGCTTGTGCAGATCCTTCTGTCTCTTCATGTGATCCCAGACAGATTGGACGATGTGAGATCAGAGCTCTGTGGCGGCCGAATCATCACTTCCAGGACTCCTCGCTCTTCATGATAGTGATTGGATATTGGGGGTCATTGTCTGGGCTGCTGAATAAATTTGGAGCCAATCAGACGCCTCCCTGATGGTATTACATGATGGATAAGTATTGCCTACATTTCTCAGCGTTGAGGACACCATTAATCATGCTCCTCACCAAATCCCCAACTCCATTTACAGAAATGAAGCACCAATCTTTCAGGAACCTCAGTCATTAAGTTTGATATTTTGGGATGTTTTGAAACTTTAACAGTTTAGGCAGCTTTGATGCATGTGTTTTTTAGATATTGTCCACAATTCCTGGATCTCCCGCTATTCAGACTAATGAGCTTCTTAGCAGGGTGTCACTAAGCTACTATGTATACAAATATCAAAGACTGACCATCACTTACAAACAGAGAACAGGTGTGAACAGATGCAATCTAAGAGTAGACTATCAGGTCAGGGGAGGAATCCCATTAAGTTAGGAACCCAGGAAAGAGGATCGCCTTGTCATTGGCTGCTGGGCACACATGAATTGGTCAATTTATGCACTAGGGATCTTCGTTTTTTTTCATTTTTCCTAGAGCAGTTATGCAATTCCAATTTTTATATTCGTGTTTACATGTTGTAGCGTTACAGAGTGCAACTTTATTTGTTAGTTATATACTAAGCTACTATGGGCCTGTGTAGCCCTGGTGTTAGGCACACGCAGTACCCTGGAGAGTGTGTGGCGAGACAGCAGTTTTAATGCTCAATACCCATTCACTCAACATACACTAGACACACCCTTAGGGTAGTGTAGTTACTTGTGAGGGAGTGGTCAGGGTGTATGTTTGTTGAGTGATTAGTAGTCGGTTTCCTGTCGTCGGACAGAGCAGACGTGTGGAGTCTAGCTGGAACTAGGAGAGAGGAAGCATTCCAGCCTGGGTCTTCAGCAGTTCAGCAAGTGGAGGCCAGTACGGGCGAGATATAGATCACCTCAGCCTGGTCAGAGCTGTACCTCACTTGAAGACATTGACAAAGAAAGAAGAGCTTAGTACAGAAATACTTCAGTCACCTGTCTCAAGGACAGTGAAAGGTTCAGAGACGTGCTCCTGCCTAGTGGATAACTGAGAATCTGTTAACTAACTCTAAAGAAGAGAAGAAGGGAGTGATTACATGACTTTTTGCAAGTGTGAGTGTTTATGCTACCAGCGAGGACAAGGCAAAAGGCACAGTGGAAAGATTATTTGAAAAGTGCTTTTGGATTGAAGAAGTCCTGCACATTGTAACCGGTCACTGGGGACCGAAGGATCACTATTAGCTTCAAGCATAGTGGTAAGAAAACCAGGGATTTACCGGACCTTAGGTCGCGGCAAACAGCCCCAAATAGTCAGTACGTAACTGGGTCAGGGGGAGTGAAGACTTTGAGCCTGGTCAGCAAGATAGGAATTCAGCTCTCTCACAGGAAGGCTCCTACCACAAAACTGACTGGGCAGTACAGCTATGGATTAGCTGGAGTTATTGAGGGAACTACGCTTCAGGCTGGTTGTACTCATCGTGTTGAAAGTAAAGGAGGCCCCTAACTTGTCCAGCTGCTGTCTCAAAATACATTCTCCTTGGATCAGCCTCCCTGGGACCTGCCTTACCATCTTACAAGTAAAGGTATGGAAAGACGCTGACCGTGTGAGACTGAGTTATTTACTTGCATGCCTGCACAACCCTGCTTTAACTATCGACCTGAGGGAAGAGTCCCACCTGTAGGGGACCCGACATCTAGCTGCCTCACCATCCCCTCAGAGATCACAGCAGCGCTGGTACAAATTACCAGAAAACTACAGGTGGCGTCACGAACTGTATATAAATCTATCCCCTGTAAATATTCCCCCAACATACGCCAGACCGCCAGGGCCACAGACCGAGCCACAGCTACCTGTGACAATCCCCATAGACTTCCATGGGCTCGGCTCTGAGTACCCCATTGCCCTGGTAATCCACAATTGTGGTGGCGGGTCGACACAAAACTTTGGCGTCACGAACAGGATGCGAAACTCGCAAAATTGCGAGCCCTGTGTGCCTATGGAGTTGTTTTTTGTGAAAAGGACTGCTTGCACTTTGGCGCCAAAAATCGCCATCTTTGTCGCCATATTCGCGCCCTCAGGCGCTGGAGAAGAAGGTGGGCGTACCTTCGTGGGCATGTACCCCCCTGTGGCGCGAAGAAGATGCCTGTCCTCTCAAAGTGCTATTACAATATGCGATCCTGCCCTACAGCAAAGGAGGTCCGCCTCCTCTTCACCTTCCCTGCAAAGAGGAGGGGACGCAAACCCCGCCTCCACGGAAGAGACCGACGTCTCTGGAGGAAGATGAAAGAATCGTCTGGAACATCATGGAAGCAGGACGTGTGCAGCCGAGCAGGGAAGCGGAGGAAGGCAGGCCCCGTGCCCCAGCCAAGCTGCCACCAGCACCGGAGTCATCCGTGGTCCTGCACCTGCAGCAGGCGTTGCTAGAAATAAAAGAAGAAAATGCACGCCTGAAGAAGATGATTTCGCCACAACTTGGATTTGAAGAGATTGAGAGACGCCGGCGTACCCTGGAGCAGCGGAGGCTGTGGGACGCGGTGATCTCTCCCTTCGATGATCCCCTACGTCTGGAGTTACCGAAACTTCTGCTGCCCAAGGCAAAGGAGCAACCGGAGGCTGCCCCCGAAAGTACCAATCCTGATCCCACCGGTGAAGCGGTGGAGGCGAAGGAGGTTGGGGGGGTGCCGCCGGTTCCGGAGCGCCCCGCCGGCCAGGAGGCCGCAGCAGATGATCGATCCCCGACACAGGAGGGGTCCTGTCCGTCAATGATGGAGCAGCAACAGCAGCAGGTTAGTGCGTCCCCAACTGAGCCATTGCGCATACCTGCTTCCTGCTCTGCATCACACCAGCATTGTGCATCGGCATCGCCCCCTGCGTACACCTCCGTATCGCAATCGGTGATCTACTCTGCATCGCAATCGGCGACCCAATCTACATCGCAAGAGTCTGATGCGATCTCAATTGAGCCACTACAAAAGCCTGCTTTTTGCCTAGTATCTTATGCTGCAGCAGCGTCCCCAGAGGAGGACGGGCCCTGCGGCCTAGAGGACCGGAGTGAACCGGCCCTGCAGGTAACCAGCGATGATGACACCCTGCTGGAACCCCCGACATCCCCACCAGCCCAGTGCACACCAGCCACACAGACCCCGATGGTGGAGTCGATGATCTTGGTGCTGGGCACTGGGCCCAGGAATAGGAACGGTCCTGTGCGAGCATCGCATTGTTCCAGCCCCGGGGTGGAAAGTGTATTTGAAGTAAATGAGTAATTAAACAGTAAAGAAGAATCGGTGAGATCCATATAGGGTCTACCATAAGTAAAGTTTGTAGAAAGATTCAAGTATGTTTACAAATTTTTGCACTTTAAGTATTATTATAATGTGATTTTATAATATGTCTTTGTTCAACAATGGACTTTGAGGTTGAGGACTGTGCCAGCCCAGAACTTATTTGTATATAGTTGCGCTTCGGTGCTTTATCTTGGTTTTACATAAAACCAGCACAACTACCTCTGAATACAAAAACCCGTGTGGTGTGGCACTGAGTGAGGTCTGCATTCGGATGTCCTGCAGCCCACCCAGGACCCACGTTGAAGGTTTGGTGCGGGTCCTTCACAAGAATACTGTATATTTATTGAATGCTATTTAATATTTGTATTTTTCTATAATGTTTTGTTGTTTGCAACGTTCAAGACATCCTAACCTCCCGGATGGGACGAATTAATGTTTAATGTTGATGTTTTCATGCATAAACAAAACTGTCTCTTTGTATTTTACAGCCCGGGAGTGCTGTCTTTTACCATGGGGGAATGTGTAGCCCTGGTGTTAGGCACACGCAGTACCCTGGAGAGTGTGTGGCGAGACAGCAGTTTAATGCTCAATACCCATTCACTCAACATACACTAGACACACACCCTTAGGGTAGTGTAGTTACTTGTGAGGGAGTGTCAGGGTGTATGTTTGTTGAGTGATTAGTAGTTGGTTTCCTGTCGTCGGACAGAGCAGACGTGTGGAGTCTAGCTGGAACTAGGAGAGAGGAAGCATTCCAGCCTGGGTCTTCAGCAGTTCAGCAAGTGGAGGCCAGTACGGGCGAGATATAGATCACCTCAGCCTGGTCAGAGCTGTACCTCACTTGAAGACATTGACAAAGAAAGAAGAGCTTAGTACAGAAATACTTCAGTCTCCTGTCTCAAGGACAGTGAAAGGTTCAGAGACGTGCTCCTGCCTAGTGGGTAACTGAGAATCTGTTAACTAACTCTAAAGGAAGAGAAGAAGGGAGTGATTACATGACTTTTTGCAAGTGTGAGTGTTTATGCTACCAGCGAGGACAAGGCGAAAGGCACAGTGGAAAGATTGTTTGAAAAGTGCTTTTGGATTGAAGAAGTCCTGCACATTGTAACCGGTCACTGGGGACCGAAGGATCACTATTAGCTTCAAGCATAGTGGTAAGAAAACCAGGGATTTACTGGACCTTAGGTCGCGGCAAACAGCCCAAATAGTCAGTACGTAACTGGGGTCAGGGGGAGTGAAGACTTTGAGCCTGGTCAGCAAGATAGGAATTCAGCTCTCTCACAGGAAGGCTCCTACCACAAAACTGACTGGGCAGTACAGCTATGGATTAGCTGGAGTTATTGAGGGAACTACGCTTCAGGCTGGTTGTACTCATCGTGTTGAAAGTAAAGGAGGCCCCTAACTTGTCCAGCTGCTGTCTCAAAATACATTCTCCTTGGATCAGCCTCCCTGGGACCTGCCTTACCATCTTACAAGTAAAGGTATGGAAAGACGCTGACCGTGTGAGACTGAGTTATTTACTTGCATGCCTGCACAACCCTGCTTTAACTATCGACCTGAGGGAAGAGTCCCACCTGTAGGGGACCCGACATCTAGCTGCCTCACCATCCCCTCAGAGATCTACAGCAGCGCTGGTACAAATTACCAGAAAACTACAGGTGGCGTCACGAACTGTATATAAATCTATCCCCTGTAAATATTCCCCCAACATACGCCAGACCGCCAGGGCCACAGACCGAGCCACAGCTACCTGTGACAATCCCCATAGACTTCCATGGGCTCGGCTCTGAGTACCCCATTGCCCTGGTAATCCACAATTGTGGTGGCGGGTCGACACAGGCCCAAAGCAACTTTTGAACCTTGACTTTCCCACTATCACCAGCTTGTTGTTTGGATGCCCCAGTGATGCAGGCCCTTTGACAATAGCAAGGAACGCAAAAAACATCACTATATATAGAGAGACTAGCTTGACGGACAGTATCACATGATAATCATTATCCCAAGAGAAAGCGGGTGGGACTGGGAGCAGATAGCTCTCTTCTCTGTCACTGAATTCAACTGTATCCATGTCCTGAAGATACAGACACAGTTGATTGCACTGTCTGTCCAGGAATATGTAGTGGCCCCTTTCCTTTAGGGCCAGTCAAGGTCATATTTTCTGGAGCGGCTATTATTACACCTATGTGTTGTGATTTGGAGACGACTTTGGAGCTGAAGCTCCCTCTGGTGGTTGCTGAGGGTATTGAACCTATGTTGAACACCAAGAGTCCTACACCTGCAGATAACGAGTGGTTGTCAGGTGGTACTGACTGGCCTGATATAAGTGAGCTGACCTCCCATGATCCTCGCCGGTGATCAATTGTTCTTCCTGGTCTAGGTTGGAATTCAGCTTGTTTTCCTGCTGTCTCCTGCTTGCTTTCAGATAAGTCTCTATCAGTTTTTTTACTGTGGTTTGAATTCCTTGCTTTTTGCTGCACTGCTTTTTGTCTTCAGCCGGGTCCCCTTTGGGGGGCTTTGGCTGGTCTCCGTTCGTTTTTTTTTGTATTTGTTCTTTTGCTCAGTTCTTGTGATATTTACTACTGGGTTGCTACGTGTCCACACCAGAGATATGATATAGGTGGTCGAGACTGTGTGGTCTCAGTATTTTTGGATTCAGAAGTGTTGGAGTTTTTCCTATGGTTTTGTTGGGTTGCAGACAGTATTCTTTTCTGTACTATCCTATCTAGACAGTTTTGGGCCCCAGCGTTTGCTCAATCTATTTTCTGTCTGTGTTCGTATTTTCATCTTGTCTAATCGCTATTATATGTCTGGGAGCTTCCTATTTTTTTGGGGTCTACTCCGGGGCAGTAAGCTTTCCTCTTTCCATCTTCAGGGATAGCTATCTCTCCAGATGTGAAGAGGCGTCTAGGGCACCGTAGGAAACGTTCCACGGCTACTTCTAGTTATGCGGTTAGTTTAGGGGTCTGCAACCTATTAGTTTCCAACCTCTCTGGTGTTCGGCTGCCTATGCGTTTTTTTTGCTCCTGCCTCCTCAGCTACCTAAACATAACACCTATGATTCTATGACTGAAGTTACATATCACAAATGTTTGTTACTAAAAGAGTCATGGTTTAAGGAGATATTATAGGAGTAGAAGACATAGCCACTTTCTTTGAAAAAATGATGCCACACCAACACATTGGGTATTCCAGCTCAAATCTATTGGAACTTGTGAAGGAAGTGTTAGAGAGTCCTTGGAAGAGATGTCATGTTATCGATACACCCTATAATTACCGTATATACCCATGTATAAGCCGAGATTTTCAGCCCATTTTTTAGGGCTGAAAGTCCCCCTCTCGGCTTATACGCGGGTCATATATGGGGTCGGTGGGGGAGGGGGAGCGGGGGTGTCGGATTATACTCACCTCTCCGCCGCTGCGGTCTCTGCAGCCCCCCTGCTTCTCCCACGATCTCCGGCTCCTTCCTGCAGCGGTCACATGGCACCGCTCATTAAAGTCATGAATATCCACATATTCATGACTTTAATGAGCGGTACCATGTGACCGCTGAAGGAAGGAAGCGCTTTTGAGAGCGCCGGGAGAAGAGGAGAGGCTGCAGGGACGCGCGGCGGAGGGGTGAGTATAGCTATATTTACCTGTCTTCTCTCCACCGCTGTGCTGCGTCCTCGTCTGACTCCTCTGGCGGTGAATGATCAGCAGAGGGCGCGATGACGTCATTAGTGAGCGCCGCGCCCCCTGCCAGATCATTCACTGCCGAGGACCAGGCAGAGGACTCAGCGCTGCGGTGCAGAGAGGAAAGGTAAATATCACAGGTGCCGGGGTTCTGAGTGAGCGGTGACGCCGGCACCTGTCCCCCATAGCGCGTCGGTGTCCCCGCCTGCTCAGGACCCCGGCACCTGGCCCCCAGCGACGAGAGGTGAGTATGTCATTTTTTTAATTTTTTTTGCAGCATATGGGGCATAATCTGGAACATATGGGGGCATAATATGGAGCATATGGGGGCATAATCTGGAACATATGGGGGCATAATATGGAGCGTATAGGGGCATAAGCTGTGGAACATATGGGGGCATAATCTGGAGCATATGGGGGCATAATCTGGAACATATGGGGGCATAATATAAAATGAGAACAATGGGGATAGGGGAAAATATGTGTAAGTGGGTTAAGAACTGGCTCATGGATAGGAAACAAAGGGTGGTTATTAATGGAGCACACTCGGACTGGGTCACGGTTAGCAGTGGGGTACCACAGGGGTCAGTATTGGGGCCGCTTCTCTTTAACATATTTATTAATGACCTTGTAGGGGGCATACAGAGTAGTATTTCAATATTTGCAGATGACACTAAACTCTGCAGGGTAATAAATACAGAGGAGGATAATTTTATATTACAGGAGGATTTATGTAAACTAGAAGCTTGGGCTGATAAATGGCAAATGAGCTTTAATGGGATAAATGTAAGGTCATGCACTTGGGTAGAACAAATAAGATGTATAATTATGTGCTTAATTGTAAAACACTGGGCAAAACTGTCACTGAAAAAGACTTGGGTGTATGGGTGGACGACAAACTCAAATTTAGTGGCCAATGTCAGGCAGCTGCTGCCAAGGCAAATAAAATAATGGGATGCATTAGACGAGGCATAGATGCTCATGAGGAGAACTATAATATGGAGCATATGGGGGCATAATATGGAGCATATGGGGGCATAATCTGGAACATATGGGGGCATAATATGGAGCATATGGGGGCATAATATGGAGCATATGGGGCATAAGCTGTGGAACATATGGGGGCATAATATGGAGCATATGGGGGCAAAATATGGAGCATATGGGGGCATAATATGGGGCATAAGCTGTGGAACATATGGGGGCATAATCTGGAGCATATGGGGGCAAAATATGGAGCATATGGGGGCATAATATGGAGCATATGGGGGCATAAGCTGTGGAACATATGGGGGCATAATCTGGAGCATATGGGGCAAAATATGGAGCATATGGGGGCATAATATGGAGCATATGGGGGCATAAGCTGTGGAACATATGGGGGCATAATATGGAGCGTATGGGGGCATAAGCTGTGGAACATATGGGGGCATAATCTGGAGCATATGGGGGCATAATCTCTGAAGCATATTGGGCATAATCTGGAGCATATGGGGCATAATCTGGAGCATATAGGGGCATAATCTGTGCAGCATATGGGGGCATAATCTGTGGAGCATCATATGGGGGCATAATCATTTTTCACCCTAGGCTTATACGCGAGTCAATAAGTTTTCCCAGTTTTTTGTGGCAAAATTAGGGGGGTCGGCTTATACACGGGTCGGCTTATACATGAGTATATATGGTATATGTTATCATGTTTTGGCATCAATATGCAAGTAGTGTGATAGAGTCGGTCAGAGCGAGCACCCTTAATTCAGGAGATTATGGATCTGTTTGGCCCATATGTTATAGAGAAGTATGTGGCATTTGGAAAAACTATCTTCACATAAAAAAACCCTTGGTAGACACAAGCTCAGGTTTCAGACTGAGAAATCAGCACTTTGGTTTTCGTAAGAATTTCCTAAGAACTCAGTTGTGCAAAATGACTCAGTGTCTCCACTACATCTTATCTTGGTGGTGCTAGTAGGCAGCTGAGCCAATGTACATGGATTTTTAAGAATTATTTTGTCATTGCCGTTATCAGGTTCTCTTGTATGAGCAAATGTAAAGTGGGCAAAATATTTATGGCATGAGGATGGACGAGGAGCATAACAATAGACAGTAAAGAGATTTCAGTTGCCCCTAGTCCACGGACCCAAAGGAGTCCAAAAGTTTTCTGTTACAGCTTTGAGTTATGGGATCATCTGGTGAGGTGGATTCTCTAAGCTGTAGGGTGAGTAGCACAGATCAGAGGATATGATGTAGTGGAACTGGACTTGATGGATGGCATGAGATAAGTGATAAGCAGTACATTAGGGAATGCAAGATGGTAGATGGGCAAACAGAGGTGGAAGCTGTAGAAGCAGCTGAAGAAGATATGCAAATTGAACAGAAACAACAGAGATGTGTAGGCAAACTGGTATCTTACGTGCCAAAATGTGGTAAGATGTAGAGGCAAACTGGTAACCTTACAGACATATGGTTACATTCAGGAATAGAATAGAGATATAGGCAAACTAGTAACTTGCTTGCAGCGCTTCAGTTACTCACAGGAGTAGCAAGTATGGACAGCATCAGGATAGCAGAGATAAGCTTGTTAGCCTGCCATCTCAATTATGCTGCAACCAGAAATTGTGAGATTGGGTTAGATTGTAGTATCTGCTTGCTGGATTTCAGGAATAGCTGGAAAGATAATTTTACACCTGGCTGAAGCAGTCAGGAGGAAGATGAGGCTAACTTCAGGAAAAACATGTGGTAACAAGGTGCCATACTTCCTGAATACTCAGGTGGTGTGTGGCCACCTGAGCTGACCTTAAAGGGTTAGGATGATGCCTTTGAAAACCTTTCCTTTGTGTAATAATTCCACCACTTTGAGCCACAATACCCTGGTTTTTTTCTACACCCTTTGAATTGACATATAAAATCGTGTGAGGTCAGTTTTCCACTTTTACATCCCGTGAATACATTTAAGAGCTAATTTTAAGATAATTTGACCCAAGAGATGTTTTTACATATATACAGTATATTCATACTTTATTTGGCAGAGAACAGAATATGTCTTCACACTCCCGAAAACAACACGATCCTTATTCCCCTCACACTCTACGAATTTCATTCCAGCTCTAAACCTCAAATTTGGTTTTCCTTCCTAACGAGAAAGATATCTGTTTCTTCCATATTGAAAACGTCTCGTTTTCAACCTTATTTAGATGTCTGTGACAGTTTCGAGATGTTTTGATATCGGAAGGTTTTTCACACCAGCTACAACATTTTACTTACGGTATTTCTATATATTTTTTTTTTTAATCAAAATATTTTTGTATATATCTTAAACGTCACAATTTTTGAATGTTTTTTTTTTAGTTGCTAAAATTCATTTTTTTTAAATATATTTATTTCCACATCTGTTGTATAATTGATTTAATCCTTAACCAAAGGAATGCGAAAGTCTTGTGCTGGACTTTAAATAAATTCCCCCTGGGCAAACACTGTCCTACTTCTCTCTCTCTCAGCCGCCGCAATATCTGTTTGGAACATGGTAATGTTAATAAAACTATAAACTAACATCATTGAGATTAAGGAAGTCGTAATCATTTTTACTGTCAGAGCGCTGGCAAAACGCACCCAAAGTTATTAGTTGAGTGAATTATGAAACATACCAGATATATGATCTGCTCTCCATCCTTCTCATGTACTCCATGAAACAATAATTAGTCATTTTTTATTTGCTACGGAAATTATTACAAAGAGTCCACCGCCGACAACCGCCCCTCCCCAACTACCGCCGCTTCTCGTTTTTCTTTTTTGTTTCCCACTGTAGACAGAAGGCTACTGTATTAATATAGATTTGACAAGTTAGGTGCTTAAGTACCGATTTCGACATTCATTTATTTAAGTAGACGCCATTTTTCAACCCCGCATTCTTCTCTTGGACGAGATGTTTATTTTTTTATTTTTTTTGTCCTGTGGTTTGAGCCTTGAAGTGATGACATCGTGTAAGTTTGATGACTTCTAAAAAGGAAACATATTTCCAAATTATTTTAGAGATTTATTGACACATATGTCGTATTTATAGAATGTATAACTTTGTGATTAATTGTATTATTTTATATTACTTTTTTTATTCTATTAATTATCTTTTATGTTTTATGTACAGCATATATTTGTGATTTATTACAATTCATTTCTTTTTATTTCATTGTTCTTGTATTCTTGTTTTTATTCTAGATTTTTGTTTATTTTATTGTGATCTCATTTTAACACAAAGCATCAGAAGACAAACAAATAAATAAACAACAAACAAACAAACCCACAAAGACAAGGGGATGATTTACTATTGCAAAACCCTTTTGCGTTTCGGAAACTTTTGAAGCCTAAGTAGAAGCTTTTCAAATATGAAGCGGAGTCCTAAGAGGCGGCAAATTTTTTAATGTGCCGAGCCAAAATTTTCCTTTAAAAGTACTGTAATAAAGCAAGCCAACCAAGAGGTTGTGTAAGTCAGAAAAAAAGTTTCTAAAAAAATCAATCTAGATGTGAAAAATCACATATTCTGCCCCTCTGCTGCATCTTTTGCCTGTTTTCTCTAAATTTATGAGGTTTTTATTTTAGACAGTGTTAAAGCCCAAAAAGGTTTTTTTTTCCTTCAGAAACCCTCCAGCCTCCTGAGAATGGCATGAATGTAGTCTTTTTAGCCAAGTAGGCATGGTCATCAACTTTTTTCTTTCTGGGACTTCTTGAGGATTGGATTAAAAAGATTAGTCAATGGTGCATTAACTTTACAAGCCACTTTGAAGTTGTAGCCTTCATCCACAACCTTGTACAAATTCTTGTATGGTAGATCTGAAACCTCTTTCATTGCAGCTCTATTATCCACATCTCCAGCTTGACTGACAGCCTCTACGCTGTGTGACTTCAGCCAAAGGAGGTGACACTGGGCAGGGAATAAAATCCCTCTGGCTGTTATAACCTGCTGAAAACATGATGCACAGCCAGAAACCAGCTTTCCTGAGGCTGCTTAGTGCATTCCACATGAACAACAGTCTTCCGTTCACTCATATTCTTGGATTTGCTGCTGCAATCCTTCTTCACATCCCATCAAAGATTTTCTATTAGGTTCAAGTTGGCCACTCCAGAATCTTCTAGGACTTCTTGTAAAACCAAGCCATGGTGGACTTGGACGATCTAGCTTTAGCTTCCTCACAGAAGACATGATGTTTTCTTTTAGGATTTCCATATACATAATTGAACCATTTGTTCTCCGAACACTGCATGTTTCTAATGCTCTGTAAACAAAACAGTGCCAGGGCATCACTGAGCCACCTTCATGTTTCATTGTAGGCATCACTGAGCCACCTCCATGTTTCATTGTAGGCATCACTGAGCCACTGCCATGTTTCACTATAAGCATCACTGATCTACTGCCATGCCCCACTGTAGGCCTCACCAAGCCATCACCATGTTTCATTGTAGGTATCATCTAGCCTCTGTCATGCTTCACACTGTAGGCATCACCAAGCCACCCTCATTCTTTATTGTAGGCAAGATTAATCTATTGCCATATTTCACTGAGGGCATCACCAAGTCACCATCATATTTAACTGTAGACGTCATTAAGCTACGTTGGCATCCCTAAGCCACCCAAATACTTTACTGCAGGCATCATTAATCAGTTGCAATGTTTCACTATAAACATCACCAAGCCACCACCACGCTTCATTACAGGTATTACTGAGCCTCTGACAGCCTTAAATGTAGGCATCACTGAGCTTCTTAGCCACCTTCCTGCTTCACTGTAGGCATCAGAGAGCTATCACCATGATTCACTGTAATCATCACTAAGACAACATCATGTTTTACTATAGGCATCACCAAGCCACTACCATGTTTTACTGTAGGCATCACCAAGTCACTACCATGCTTCACTGTAGGCATCATTGAGCCACCACTGTGCTTCACTGTAGGCAAACTGAAACAATGCCTACTGCCACCAAATCTTGTTGCAGGTCTTTTGCAGAAGCTTGATGATTTTTACCACCCACCTGCTCAGAAACTTGGTGACAGTCAGAGACAGCTTGCTCTTTCTGCCACTTCCAGATAGTGTAGACCAGGGGTCTCAAACTCAATTTACCCGGGGGCCGCTGCAGGTAGAATCTGGGTGAGGCTGGGCCGCATCAGGTTTCCACAAGAAAAGCTCTTACAAAACAGGTGGAAATAGGCTATCACGACTAAATGAATTATTCTTAATATTATGTTACAATACCAGGATCTGAGGATTTTCTGTTTCGAGGTCAGGAGCTCTCTGATGCGATGTTGCTGCCTGTCTCGCTTCTTTCTCTTTTGACACTGCAGTGTGGTGGACAAGAAAACATTAACTGGTTAACAGCAATAAGTCATTCCCCAAGCACTCATTCTCCCCCATTGCTTTTTCCCCATCACCCCATCGTTGCTTTTCCCCATCATTCCCATCATTGCTTTTCCCCATCACTGCTTTTCCCCATCATTGTTTTCCCCCATCACTCCCATCATTGCTTTTCCCCATCATTGTTTTTCCCCATCACTCCCATCATTGCTTTTCCCCATCACTGTTTTTCCACATTGCTTTTCCCCATTACTCCCATCATTGCTCTTCCCCATTACTCCCATCATTGCTTTTCCCCATTACTCCCACATTGCTTTTCCCCATCACTGTTTTTCCACATTGCTTTTCCCCATTACTCCATCATTGCTTTTCCCCATTGCTTTTCCTCATTACTCCCACATTGCTTTTCCCCATTACTGTTTTTCCACATTGCTTTTCCCCATTACTCCCATCATTGCTTTTCCCATCACTGTTTTTCCCCATTACTCCCATCATTGCTTTTCCCTATTGCTTTTCCCCATTACTCCCACATTGCTTTTCCCCATCACTGTTTTTCCCCATTGCTTTTCCCAATTACTCCCATCATTGCTTTTCCCCATCACTGTTTTTCCACATTGCTTTTTCCCATTACTCCCATCATTGCTTTTCCCCATTGCTTTTCCCCATTACTCCCACATTGCTTTTCCCTCATCACTGTTTTTCCACATTGCTTTTCCCCATTACTCCCACATTGCTTTTCCCCATCACTGTTTTTCCACATTGTTTTTCCCCATTACTCCCATCATTGTTTTTCCCCATTGCTTTTCCCCATTACTCCCATTATTGCTTTTCTCCATCACTGTTTTTCCACATTGCTTTTCCCCATTACTCCCATCATTGCTTTTCCCCATTACTCCCACATTGCTTTTCCCCATCACTGTTTTTCCACATTGTTTTTCCCCATTACTCCCATCATTGTTTTTCCCCATTGCTTTTCCCCATTACTCCCACATTGCTTTTCCCCATCACTGTTTTTTCCACATTGCTTTTCCCAATTACTTCCATCATTGCTTTTCCCCATCACTGTTTTTCCCCATTACTCCCATGATTGCTTTTCCCCATTACTCCCACATTGCTTTTCCCCATCACTGTTTTTCCACATTGCTTTTCCCCATTACTCCCATCATTGCTTTTCCCCATCACTGTTTTTCCACTTTGCTTTTCCCCATTACTCCCATCATTGCTTTTCCCCATCACTGTTTTTCCACTTTGCTTTTCCCCATTACTCCCATCATTGCTTTTCCCCATCACTGTTTTTTCCACTTTGCTTTTCCCCATTACTCCCACATTGCTTTTCCCCATCACTGTTTTTCCACATTGCTTTTCCCCATTACTCTCATCATTGCTTTTCCCCATTACTCCCACATTGCTTTTCCCATCACTGTTTTTCCACATTGCTTTTCCCCATTACTCCCATCATTGCTTTTCCCCATCACTGTTTTTCCACATTGCTTTTCCCCATTACTCCCATCATTGCTTTTCCCCATCACTGTTTTTCCACATTGCTTTTCCCCATTACTCCCATCATTGCTTTTCCCCATCACTGTTTTTCCACATTGCTTTTCCCCATTACTCCCATCATTGCTTTTCCCCATCACTGTTTTTCCACATTGCTTTTCCCCATTACTCCCACATTGCTTTTCCCCATCACTGTTTTTCCACATTGCTTTTCCCCATTACTCCCACATTGCTTTTCCCCATCACTGTTTTTCCACATTGCTTTTCCCCATCACTGCTTTTTCCCCATCACTCTCCTGCACACACACACACCACCTCTCACCTGTCCGCAGCATTACCGGTGCCCGCGCTTCCTCGCTTTGACAGAGCAGGCCGCTGAATGATGACGTCATCCAGTGGCGCTGCTCTCTGTGTCAGAGACAGGAAGCGCGGGCGGCGGCAGCAGCAGGAGATGAGGTGAGTATGCCCGGCGCCGGCATCTTTCTGTGGTACCGCTCATTAAGCTTATGAATATGGGCGCCACGCCTATGAGAGTGGAGTGGCGTCCATATTCATGACCTTAATGAGCGGTACTACGAGTGACTGGGATTTCACATGCGGTGTTTCTCGCATGTGTGATCCCAGCCGAGGGCCGCAAAGTATATACCGAGGGCCCATGAGGTGAGGGCCGCAAACTAGTGTCCCGAGGGCCGCGAGTTTGAGACCCCTGGTGTAGACAGTGTTCCTATAACTTAGAACTTGAGAGCTCTGCTTTCAGCTGTATCTTTTTTTTCAACCTTTGTATCTTGATATCTTGACTCCTTTTCATCATTTGTACAAGGGAATTGTCTCTTTTCTTAACTTTTGGATCACATTCTTGACAACCCAAAATATTTTTGACTTGGAGGCAATTGCACATGAAGAATGGGATAAGATTTCTCAGGAGCACTCCTAGAAGTTGGTGTCTGCTTGTGCATCACATTTAAAGCAGGTCAAAACAGCCTGGGGGGCTCTACTCAGCACTCTAGATGCTTGTTATAAAGGGGTGAATAATTCTGTAACTTCTTTCAGTTTAAACACAACTATAGAAGAGGGATAAAGAAAGAATGCAAAGTTTTCCAATCTGGAAATTTTCTTTAAAGCTGATTGGTCAACAGATTTCACAATACCAAATGCATACATGATTACACAGATCTCTTGGACCTGATGGAGAATCTCCCCAGTGCCCCATATCTTGCTGCTACTGTCTCTCCACTCACCTAGCATGACTGACAGCTCCTCAGTGTCCCTTATCCCTGCTTAAATCGCACAGTGATCAGTATACATCGCAGCTGTCATGTTGGGTGGCTGGAGATTGAATATACTTGGTCTCATGAGCTCTATCAATTTTTAGATGAACAAACAAAATGCTATTAGGATTATCTAGCCCTGTAATTTTTTTACAGTAAGTACTCCAGCCTCATCAGGTCTAAGAGATTTGCTTCTCACAAAATTAGAATATCACCAAAAAGTTTATTTATTTCAGTTTTTCAATACAAAAAGTGAAACTCATATATTATACAGTCATTACACACAGAGTGATCTATTTCAATTGTTTATTTCTGTTAATGTTGATGATTATGGCTTACAGCCAATGAAAACCCAAAAGTCATTATCTCAGTAAATTAGAATAATTAACAAAAAACACCTGTAAAGGCTTCCTAAGCATTTTAAAAGGTCCATTAGTCTGTTTCAGTAGCTCCACAATCATGGGGAAGACTGCTGACCTGACAGGTGTCCAGAAGGCAGTCACTGACACACTCCACAAGGAGGGAAGCCACAAAAGGTCATTGGTAAAGAAGCCGGCTGTTCACAGAGTGCTGTATCCAAGAATATTAATGGAAAGTTGAGTGGAAGGAAAAAGTGTGGTAGAAAAAGGTGCACAAGCAACCGGGATAACCGCAGCCTTGAAAGGATTGTTAAGAAAAGGCCATTCAATAATGTGGGGGAGATTCACAAGGAGTGGACGCTGCTGGAGTCATTGCTTCAAGAGCCACCACACACAGACGTATCCAGGACATGGGCTACAAGTGTCAGATTCCTTGTGTCAGCCACTCATGACCAATAGACAATGCCAGAAGCATCTTACCTGGGCCAAGGAGAAAAAGAACCGGACTGTTGTCAGTGGTCCAAGGTGTTGTTTTCAGATGAAAGTAAATGTTGCATTTAATTTTGAAATCAAGGTCCCAGAGTCTGGAGGAAGAGTGGAGAGGCCACAATCCAAGATGCTGGAGGTCTAGTGTGAAGTCTCCACAGTCAGTGATGGTTTGGGGAGCCATGTCATCTTCTGGTGTAAGTCCACTGTGTTTTATCAAGACCAAAGTCAGCGCAGTCATCTACCAGGAAATTTTAGAGCACTTCATGCTTCCCTCTGCTGACAAGCTTTTTAGAGATGGAAATTTAATTCTCCAGCAGGACTTGGCCCTGTCCACACTGCCAAAAATACCAATACCTGGTGTACAAACAACAGTATCACTGTGCTTGATTGGCAACAAACTCGCCTGACCTTAACCCCATAGAGAATCTATGGAGTATTGTCAAGAGGAAGATGAGAGACACCAGACCCAACAATGCAGTTGAGCTGAAGGCTGCTATCAAAGCAACCTGGGCTTCCATAACCCCTCAGCAGTGACACAGACTGATTGCCTCCATGCCACGCCGCATTGATGCAGTAATTGATGCAAAAGGAGCCCCGACCAAGTATTGAGTGCATTTACTGAACATACATTTCAGTAGGCTAATATTTCGGATTTTAAAATCATTTTTCAAGCTGGTATTATAAAGTATTCTAATTTACTGAGATAATGACTTTTGGATTTTCATTGGCTGTAAGCCATAGTCATCAACATTACCAGAAATAAACACATGAAATTGATCACTCAGTGTGTAATGACTCTATAGAATATGAGTTTCACTTTTTGTATTGAAGAACTGAAATAAATTAACTTTTTGATGATATTCTAATTTTGAGAGAAGCACTTGTAATTTTTATTACATTTATCTTGTATTGAAAAATGTTGACAGCTCCACTTTAAATGAAGGTGTTCTATACCCTTCCCCATTTTAAAAGGGCAAAACATTTATAGGTATTCCTAAAAAAGAAGGTCCGATAAACTAAGTAATTTTCAAGCTTTGCATTTTCTAACAGTTGCATAGGTCCATGGCCGACATTACCAAATGTGTTGGAGCTCTATAAAAGTGTAAAAAATAGATAAGATCTGGAATATTTTGAATTTTTCAGAACATTAAGCTCTCGATATTTTGTCTGTTCCACAGGGACCTCTCAGCAACCTCTACAAAGGGAGCGGAGAATACGGATTTTGCTGCGCACATCTACAAGGGTCTACTGCGATCGACTCAACAGTCTACATGTGTCCCCAGGGGTCATTGGTAATGGAAGACAAAAAATTCACTCCTAATAGACAGTCTGCTTGACAAAGCCAATATGGTAGCGCTCAAAGCCCAAATTACTGTTAGCCTGATGACTTGCGAGTATATTATAAACTATCTGCACGGGCTCTGAATTCCTTTTTTATGACAGGATGAAGCATATTTGAAAACCTATGCTCATGTTTTATTTAATTTTTTTTATATTGTATCTAGTGGTTGCCTGACTGTAGTTGTGTCATTTGCATAATTATTGCATTAGGAAGCAAATGGGAGATTGGCTGAAAATAGCCCTTAAGCACTTACTCTATGTTAAACTGCTCTGCGTTGCCCCGGTGCTTGATTTCCTACACAGCGGATATGCAAATAAGAGCATAATATCACTTGCACATGTTTGCTTAAAGGAACATACATGAGTCTTAGAAAAGTACACACCGGTTTATTATTGGCAGTGATTCTATAGGGGACCTAACGTGATTGATGCCAGACGTTGTGTCAAGAGATTAGTAGACCCCAATATTAAGGATTTAGACTTTTCGATGGAAAATTGTAAATTTGAGATTGTGATTTGACGACTTTTACAGGTATGTCATGGACATGTACGGATATTTTAAAAAAATGTATAAATAAATAAATAAACCTCTGTTTGTGACTAGCGATGGGCG